>CM037851.1:144201183-144443844 GCA_021234595.1 Delia radicum | reverse complement strand
GCTGGGTGGGTTTTGTAGATTTTCAATCATTGATAACCATGGTTGGCAAATACTTCCTTTTCAATATAAGGTTGCGGTTTTTGGTCAGTGACTAAAAAATGAGGTATCCCGACCCGGATCAGCAAATCATAATTTAGGGGACCCGTATTTTTTTTTTAGCTGCCCAATCAAATGCTTAGGCGTTAGTAAGTGGGGGTCAAAAATTACCAAATTTTCCTTTTCGGCTTATCATCAAATGACAGGTTTTTTGAAGACGCATTCACTGGTGTATCCCAGCAAAACCACACATTACCAAATCATGGGTAAAGTAATGTATCGCCATAGGGCTTCATGCATTACTTTACACGTTACTTCACCTGATGAATTTTACAGGCGATGAGCCTCAACATAACTCATTACCTTGTAGTGGGTAAAGTAACTGGTTACTTATATGGTTACATGGTAGGAAAAAGTAATGTGTCTATAAATAGATTTTCATAAAAAAATGCATAAACATTTTTAATTAAATAAATAACTTTTTTTTATTAAATTAATAACTTGGTCATGCTGGGATTCGAACCTGGGGTCTCTGGTATTTAAAAATTAGTTAGGCGAGAACTCTACCAACTGAGCTATCGGTACATACAATATTTTATTGCTTAACATGTAGATGAGTTGTTGTGCTTCGTGCTTTCGTTCGTGATATCAAAAATATACACCTTACCATTATGCTTACAAAAAATCACAAAGTAATGTGTCTATAAATAGATTTTCAAAATATATATTAATAATTACTTAACGTTTATAATTCATGCATTATGTAATTGATGATCGGTAAGTCATTATTTTATGTTTTGAAGTAATGTAAACTGTAATGAGGTCTCATTACAAGGTAATCCATGAGTGCTCAATTATCGGTAACTCATTACTTCTTGTTGGAAAATAATGATACAGGTAAGGAGTACACATTGCAAGGTAATGCATTACTTTATCACACCCATTACCAAAGTTTTGCTGGGATAAATTGTGCACAAAGCAATTCAAGTATTTTATTATTCAAAAAAATGTTTTTTTAGTAACATTAAATAAATCTGGCGTTTTATTAAGAAATTTTAGTTGTGTTAAGCTAACAATAATGAATTTAATTTAATCGAGGGGGTGTCTGAGTTTTTTCCGATATTCGAAGCCATTGGGTTTTTATGCGACTTTTCTCCGAAGAGCCTTTTCCCCTATATTAAAAGTAATTCAAAAAATGTTTCAACTCTGGGTCCTCTATATAGGCAATATGGGTATCAACACTTTTGTTTTCCTGAGTACTTTAACCGTGCGTACAAATAAATCTATTTGTCGTAAATAAAAAGCAAGTTTTCGTACAAAAACAAATGTATTATTAACCCTACTGTTTACCCTTAAACGTGAGATTGGGCAGCTAAAAAAATACGTGTCACTTTTTTCGCTCCTTTACAACATAGTCAAAGTTTATTAAAATCTGCGAGTTCGGGTCGCAATACCTCCTTGTAAGTTTTTTTATTTAATCAGAAACTGTTAAATTATTCAAGATTCGAATATTCTTTCTAATTTATTTTTTTATTCTTAAAATTTTTCTACGTCGTCGCCCGAAACCAGAGTGATCGATTATTCAAACTTTTTTGAAACACTCTTTTCGGTTCTTCTGAATAGAAGAAATTTCGGTTCTTCCGAATAGCATTATTACTTGAAATATTAGCATTATTATTATTCATTTTGAATCACCTTGAAAAAAATTTTTCGATGGTTTTATAATTATAATTTTTACAAATCATTTAAAATTTTGTTTTATGAGATATACCATTTGCATTCAAAACAATTTATTAAGAACAGTTCATTCTTTAAAAAGACGTTAAAAAAACAGAAAAAAATTTAATAAACAAAATTTGTTTAAAAATGTCAATAAAAATATAGAAAAATGTGCTTTTTATTTGAACAAAATCCAATATTTTTGTTTGTATTTGTTAATATAGAATCTGTTCGATTACTTCTCCAGTAAAGTCCAGTAAAAATTACTCAGTAACAAAATTACAAAGAGTAAGACAAACTTACAAAAAAGTAAACGAACGGAAATTTTCTAAGAGTTTTAAATATTTTTTAAATGTGTGAGATTTTATTCGTTCGGTTTGAGATCATGACAAATTTTTCTCTAAATTAACAGAAAAATTATAACTTTTATATGATAATTTATTTTGACTATTAGAAAAAAAAACACAGAAAAAAGTTATTAAATTTAAATTTAAATTTATTTTAAATACCAAATATTAAAAAAATCAACTGGTGGAAAAGATAAAAGTTAATTGAAGTTGTCGACCAGAAACAATTTAGAAATTTTTTTTTAAATTTTTCCATAGTTAATTCTTTAATATTTTACACTTTAAATTCATAAACAATTATAATTTAATTTAATATTTTTTTTGTTTACTGAAAATACAAGCATATTATTTCAATCATATGTTTTTCTTCATCTTACATATTTTTACTTGCAAAAATGTATCCAGTAAAAACTCGATATTTCAAGCAAGGACATTTCATAAAACTGTAAAATGCGTATTTTAATGGTTATGTCACAAAATCATTCATGAAGCTCAGGTGAGTGGTCATAAACAGGTAAATATTATTTGTACGATAAAGAACTCCTAAGATTATTAGCTAACAAGAATGATTTCTTCTTTTCACTTCCCCAATTTTTCAGAGGCATTTCCTTGTAATTTCACCGACTATGTAAATTTGCAAATTTTTGAACCGCTAATTACCATAAGGAAGGTTGTGATTTTTTACAGCAACATCTTCCTAAAGTAATTTTATCCTTTCTCTACCTGTATGTGAAAAACAATTTGATGTACCTCTTCCCTGGATTTAGCTATAGTTTTTTTAAGGTGGCTCCTTTTTGGGTATTTAAATATAAAATAGGCAGGAATGGGTTAACGGTACTTGATATAGTTTTTTGCTACTATTCTTATTTTCATCTTCGAGTAAATAATTTTGTTTATTGAAAATATGTGTAAAATGTGAATAACCAATCCGGGTGGGTTTCGGTACACTACGTATCTAAAAAGTTTTGGAAGTGCGAAGGTTAAACGTTTTATAAAAATTCTTGCAACCAAGGATGCTTGTATGTATTTCACTAGTATTCTCTGATATACTAACACCTGGAACATACATATTAAATATTTTAGCAAAACACAAAACGGAAATATATTAACGATCAACTGAGGTCCTTTTTAGAATTTTTGCAGTTTTGTATGTACCGGCATCAGCGATGATAAAGTTGGTGCTATAGTACTTTTTATGATAGTATTTGAACCTTAAAAGTACAATAGTACTCCTCTGACTCTTTTAGTACTATTTACAAATGTTTGTGCACTCATTAAAAAAGCTACACTCATAAAAAAAAAGTTTGTAAAGTCAGCAAAAAATTTTGCTGAGTCAGCAAAATTTTAGTCAGGAGGATGCTAGCAAAAAAGTTGCTAATGTCAGCAAAATCTTTTGCTGAAAATCAGCGAGCTGATTTTTAGCAACAAAATTTGTAGATTCAGCAAAAGTTTTGCTAACACTTAGTAGATTAGAAATAAAAAAGCGTTGGTAAAAATTAATAAATTTTTTGCTGAATTTTAGTAGACTGAAAAAAACGCAAAAAATTTGTAGAAAAATTGTAATTTAGTTAATTTATTTGCTGAAAATCATAAAACATATTTTTGTGATTCTTTTAAAATAATTTACTATAATAACGAAATATAATAATTTTAATTTTCCCACATTGACGACATGAATTAATTTAATATCTGAAAATATATAGAAATAAATATATATAACATAACAAAAATTTTCATCAACTACTTACATCAATGGTTGTCTTAATGATGCTATCTTTTCAATGACGAAACCGCCGAAGATAATTCTAGAAACGAAACGAAAAAATAAACAAAACAAACGAAACGAAAAAAACAACCCTTTTTTTGCAATAAGAAAAAGAAACCATACAAATCTACCTAAGATGTGTGTTTTTGTCTTTCTCTTTACTCTGTCTACATGTCTGTATATGTTTTTTTATGGTTGATTTTTTTACTTGTCTTGTTAGAGTTGTACTTTTTAATATCATTTTCCTCTTCTCTACTACATCTTGACATGCCGCGACATCTGCTTATCAGCACAATTTTTTTTAGCAAAATTAATTAGTAAAACATTAGTATATTAGTAAAGCATTAGTATAAAACAGTTAAGTGCTGAATAAGTATAACAAAAATTTTAGCTGAAAACACGATTTTAGCAAAAATATTTGCTAAAAAATAGTATACCTGATTTACAAGACGTTTTACTAACTTTTCTACTAACTTATTTTTTGAGTGTAGTTAAAAAGTCTGTTAAACGGGTTTCAATTCAGTTGAGCTAATTTTTTCTGTTATTATCGTTGAAGTCAGTTGTATTTCATTTAAATTTATTAGTTCTCTCATTTTATCTCTAAAACAAATTTAATCCGTATTTGAATTAATTTTTCGACCTAAAATTTAGTAATTCGCGAAATTTACAAAAAAGATATTGTATAGCGAGTAATAGTTTTAGTTGCCCAGTCCGTACCTATTATGTACTCTTTATTGACTACTTATATTTCCGAAAATGAATATGCTCCTGAATCTTGTCAGATACCTTTTTAGCAGAAATTTTCTGTTGATTCAGCTTAAAAGTGCTGTTGATTTAGCCAACTCCTTAGTTAATTTAACTTCAACTGTCAACAAAAATTCAGTTCTTCTAAAATTTAGGTCACCTAAATTTAGTGGACTGTAATTCTCAACTTCATTGAACATTGTGCTGGCGCAAGTTTAGGTACTATTTTCTATTGTCGTAGCTGAATTTTCAGCTAATTATTTGTACGGCCTTTTTTTATGAGTGTATATATAAATTTCTTGCCACATTTAAAGAATATTTTTACTAAAGGTTCTCCAAAACTCAATCCCTTATTCGATTTCAACGAATGAATTAATTTGGAACCAATCGCTCTGAATTCAATCATATAAACTCAATGAGTGTGATTGCTGCATGTTTCTAAATCCGCTTGATTGGAAAAGGGTTTAGTATGGTAATTCCTTGAATTGAATGGTACTCATCGAATAAATTTGTTTGCTACCGATAACAATGATTGAATTTCCATTCATTCATTCGATTCAAAACAAAATTGAATTTTAATATAAGCAGATTCATTCTTCAAAGATTTTTAATTTGTTAATTTATAATGAAAAAAAAAAACGTTGGTACTACTATGGTCGAAAAAGTACTATTTTTAAAATCCCATTTATCATCCCTGACCTGCATTAGGCTTGTTCTTAAAAAAAGGTCGAATTGTTTACTGTATTATATTAAGATTCGTGAGAACAAATTCTATATATTTTTTTCGAAAACAATTTAGAGGTTGTTACCAGACTTTAAATTTTTTCCTGACTTTCAGTGGTCCGACTTGGAGTGGTCCGAAAAATATGAAAGTTCGATTTTGCGATCTCCACAAGGTTGCCAATATTCTATAAATGTCTAAAAAACTCCATGTGACAAGTTCTAACTAAATTCGTTAACTTTTAAGAAATAGTAATTTCTCTCCAAAACAAATTTTCAAAAATTTGGGGTTGAATCTAAATTTAATTCTCTCTTAATCTACTCAATGTAGCTTAACAAAATTTTCCAATCTAGTGTAAATTTATGCGCAGAAAATAAATATGAAGTCAAAATTCAAAAATAAATAAAAGCTTTTAAGATATTTGAGGTTCTAAAATAAATTATAAGTAAAAAAATTTTTTTTTGATAAAATTGTAAATTTTTTTGAAAAGATGAAAGTAAAACATGTAGTTAAAAAGGCAGAAACTACACTCATAGAAAAAGGCAGAAACTTCACTCATAGAAATAAATCTGTAAAAATAGCAAGGAAAGCTACTAAAAATTAGTTAAAAGTGACATTGTAGAAATAACTGCTAAAACTAGCAGTCTTTTTTTACTAAATATTAGTAATAAAAAATAAATCTGTTGAATTTACAAATATTAAGTAATATTTGAGTTAAATATTAGTTACTTGAAAGCATACTTGGGATTTTTTCATTAGCATTGGAATTTCATTAGCATTAGTTAACTAATGCTATTGCCAAAAAAATGTCATTACCATTTAATTGTAATGAATTTTTTCGGCATTAGCATTTGTCCTACTAATGCTAAAGAAATCACACTAATGCCTGAAAAACTAATTACAATTGAGCAAAAAAAGCATTTGTTTCCAAAAACAAATTGAATACGGGACACTAAATGGAGCTAGGTACTAACTTTCTATTATCCGATAACATACTCGTATGTTATGTCACGTAAATAAGTAAAATAATGAAATCACCTTGTGGCTGTTTTTCAAAAATTGATCACTCATGATCTCTCCTTGGCCAAAATGCAGAGAACTACTTCATAAAAAAATTTTCAAATTATTTTGGATAACGAAAAATACTTTTCTTTGTCTTGAAATAATGGAAGTATTAATTCTGGATTTTATTCTGCTGACTTGAAAAAAACTACCGACAATGTACTGTATTCGGCCAAAGTCATTTCGGCAAATGGTATATCACAACTTTTCATCCAGGGTTCAAAAGATACGACTGTAAACGCGGATGTTTATATTAGTGAATGTTTAGTTAAACTGGACAAATTTATCAGAATTGGACTTTCTAAAGGCGTTATATTAATTTGTCCAGATTTAGCAACCTGTCATTATGCCAAAAAGACGTTAAAAAGCCTTAATGCAAAAAACATACCTTTTGTCACGAAATAAGCAAACCCTCCAAACGTCCCAAAAGGACTTTTGGTGTCTTTTATGCCAAAAAGTGTTTAACAATGGTTGGAAAGCAAAATGCACTGAAGAATTGAAAAAAAGGAATATGAATGTCGTCCAAACATGATTGGATGTATTAAGCATAAACTATGCCAAAAAGAAAATAGCGATCCGTTGGCTCTCTACAAAAAGGGAATTAATAATTTATAGTCTATACTGGGCTATAAAAAAAATACTTTTCAAAACCAATAATCAGTTTTTTAACTACAATCGTTTTAAAATTGTCCAACTATTAAATTGGCATAGGTTACATACAATTTTTAGTTTTTCGAATGTATTTAATATGATTTCTTGCAAATAAGCAACAATAAACCCAACTAAATATCATTAAACCGGCAAAAATGCGTGTTTTCAAAATTAGTCGTTCTAATATTAGGTTCTAATATAGACAAATAAATTTTTTAAGTGTATTTTTATATTTTTTGTTCGTGTAATACATTTTTTGAAAAGTGATAAATACAATGAGAACTATAAGTTAATGTTAGTTAAATCGCAAAAACTGTAATTTTATATTTTTAATTTGCTTAAAACTTAAAACTGACACAATGTTTGCGACGTTAAAAAAAAAATGATTAACGAGAAATTATTTAGCAATGCTTAAACATCGGCTAATATTTACCCAAAAGGTAATTCATGTCATCAAAAAAAAAAAAAAAATATTTTAAAATATTTGATCTCAAAGTGTCGAGAATTTTGAAGTTCATCATATATGATATTTATATATGATATTATAATATATACACGAACATGAATACATATACAAATTAAAAAACAAAAAAAAAAATGTGTCAGTGATAGAAATTACTTTGAAATCTTCGTTTTTAATGTTATATGTCCTTTATGCCTAAAGGACTTTTCCTTTTATTTTCGAAACTACAACAATAAAAACAACAAAGATATACATAACACCATGTGCAAGTGAAAGTATTTTTGTTCCTAATTTGGCCAACATGTAGAAGATGGCCATGTATTATGCCCAAAACCTGTTCAACAGGGAAATACATTACGGTGACTTTACGCGTGGTTGGTAAAGCATAAATAACTAAGGGTAGACAATACGTTTGACTAATACGTTTACTAATACATACACACATATGTGGCTTTTCAAGCCAACTATCCAGCTGTAAAAAGAATATCATATCAATGTCAAAATTACGGTATTTATTCTCATACATGAGACGAATAAGGAATGCAATTCATTTGGAAAATGATGAAAATTTCAGTAAATCATTTATCTCTAACGGCGCAAAAATTACGACTGTATTAAGTTTAAAACAAATCAAAAATATTAAAAATTTTAAAATATCAAAATGACAGTTTTACCTTGGATTTAATTAACACTTTCACTACCGAACTTAAACTGCTAGAAATTTATTTTTTTTTTCTGCGGATTCGTGTTTATCGACTAAAAATTTCTAAACATAAGTGTAGTAAAAGATATTTTTTTTCAACTCCTTCTATTTAAAAAATTCATGGGACATATATATGCCATTGGTCGTCAACGGTCAAAATAAGTGAACAAAAAACTAATAGCGAAAGAAATGTCGAGTTTATTTCTATTGTCTTGTTTACGTCATATAACACATGGGTTTTAATTATTTTCATATGCTAAACACGAATATGTAAAACTTTTTTGAGTCGTAAATCGAGTTTTGATTGTAGTCCTTAAATATCTATTTTATACGATATTTCAGAATTGTGAAGGGATATAAAAAATTGGAAACCCGATTTGGAATCAGGAGATACAAATCTATATATATATATATATATATATATGTATGCACAGCGCATAGTTTAGGGACACGCCCAAAATTGTAGCCGGAATATGCGGTGTATGGAAAAAATTGTCCTCATCTAATACGCTAGATGTATGAAAAGGCGCGAAAACTTTGGGGACAGTCCCCAAAGTAAGCAAATGTCCCTAAACTATGCGTGGGAACGAATAAATGTCTCTAGACTATGCGCTGTGCATACATATATATATATATATATATATATATATATGTATATGTATTACTGTTTTTAACCCTTTGACTACCCTTGTACACTATAGTGTACACATTTTTAAATAAATATAAACATTTTTATAATGTAATAAAACTTTATATTTTTGTTTAATTATGTTCATTGGAATATTATTAAATGAAAAAAAAAATCATTATATGGATAAACTGTTCATCAGTACAATATAGTAGGGATATTTGTTAAGAAAGTCCGATTTTTTTAATCAACCTTTATCTCGGAAAAAAGAGGCGTCTGTTGTTTGTATCGTAAACTATACCCTAAAAAATGTTTGTAATTTTACTACTATAAAATTATATTTTTTTTAATAATACGTTGTTAGTAAATATACTACTTAACATGATTAAAGTTATTTTGTACATACTTTTGTATACAGTAATACGCGATGGGGTGCAATAACGCCTTACGAAATACGGCCTTAAAGGCTTTATTTCTCAATGGAAAGTGAAATAAGGCCTTTATTTCCAAAAAGGTTTTATTGCACTTTGAAAGTGAAATAAAGCCGTAAAGGTCTTATTTCACTTAATTTTTTTTTTAAATGAAGCAATAAAATTTCTTATTCTTATTCTTCTAATATTTTATTGAACAATTATAAAAAAATTTCATATTAACAAAAATTAATAGAACATTAATAATTAATCCCACTTCTGGAAACGAAATAAATCCCACCAAAATGAAAAAAAATCACTTTAATCATTACACATTTTTGCAAATATGATGATAAGCTAAAATTAATAGAACATTAATAATTCAACAAAAAATTTAACTGCAACAATATTGAAAATCTTTGCTTTATAAAGTTTTTCTGCGTGGCGGCCTGCGGCCGCTCTTAGGGGTTTTCTCCTCCATGGGACGCGGCAGGTGGCTTCGCTGAATAAAGTTTCCCTGCGCGCGTCACACTAGGGAAGATAATGAGACGCACGCAGGAAAACTGTATTCAGCGAAGCCACCTGCCGCGTCCTATGGAGGAGAAAACCCCTAAGATCGGCCGCCACGCAGAAAAACTGAACAGTGTAACAAAAGAATCAAAAAATACAAAATAAAGGCTTTATTGCACCATTGGCTAAATTTCAATAAAGGCCTTATGTCACTTTCAAAGTGCAATAAAGCCCTTTTTGCAATAAAGGCCTTATTTCTCAATTGGAAGTGAAATAAAGCCTTAAAGGCCTTATTTCGTAAGGCGTTATTGCACCCCACCGTAATACGCACATAATGTATTTACAGGCATTATGTGTTTATAATTAAACATGTTGTGCGTAATTCTTTTTGAATTTCTTGGAATATTTAACATTTACGCACAATCATTTAAATTTACTAACATCAAATAGCAATGAAAAGAAAACATTTGGCATTTGAAAAAATATAATAAATTGAAAAATACAAAAAAAAACACGTTCATAAAGATACTTTTTTTTTTAATATTATGCTCAGGTTCTAAGTATTTTTTTCCGATTGTAAACCCCAAACATTTTGATCATTTTAACCTTACGACTTCTTCTCTCACATTTAAACTCTTTCCTTAGATTTTTGTGACATTTTTCAAAAGAAACATTATAGTGTATATTAACTATATACAATAACTCTTATTCTATTAAAATTTCAGAATTCAAAACTTTTTCTATGGAAAAGGTCTACAAAATCGAAGAGTTTTTTTTTTATTAAAAAAAGTGGTTAGAATCTGATGATTTTGCTATAAAAAAATGCTCCAAATCTATGACTCTTTCAATATAAAAAAGCACTTAGAAGCTTAGGCTTTTCCATAGCAAAAAAATACTCAAAACCTTTATCTTTTATCATGGTTAATTGTTTTAAGAATCTAAGGATTGTACTAAGCTTAATTATTACAACATTTTATACAAATAAATAACACAGGTCAACAAGTTTCCTTGGTTTCAATGCCGATATGTGATTTGTATACTCTTTATTGCCCTGATTCCAAATCCGGCATCCAAATTTCACATTTCCAATGTTCACATTTCCAATGTTGATATACCCGCGGTTAAAATTGGCTATTTTGACTCTTTTAGGTGCCTTTTATTATACGATTGACGCTTTCTAATGCTTCAAAATAAGGATAAGTAATTAGAATACACTTTGCTCTTGGAGATAGCGCAATGAAATTTTCTAAAACTTATTGTAAAATAGCGTAAAGATACATTTATCAAATGCCTTTTACAAAAAATTTGAATCCATTTTTGATATGAAATTAAAATTCGTACATTTTTAAAGATAGCTTATATTTGAAATGCAATTTAAACAAAGTTAGTGTAATAATTTCAACGTTTTTCGCCGACCTTAAGAAAAGGTATATTCAAAGTTTATATCGTGACCCTAAACTAAATTAAAGATGATTTCAAAATAGAAATATATCCACAAATAAAAAGTCAAAAGTGAAAGTGCTAAATAAAATCAAACAAAAATGGCTTAAATTTCAATACGAACAAAATATAAAAACAAACTGAACAAAAACCTCCTATTTTTTACCTTTGCCAACCAATGGGATATATATGTATCCACATTGTATCAGTGTCCAGTAGGACACAAATCAATTCCAAATATGTCAATTTTTCTTGAAACTTGAATGATTGGACAATGTGCTACCAAAAGTTTGATCCCCTATGTCCACTAGCGTCCCCTTTATCCAATATGAGTAAAAAAATGTTCATATTTTTTAAATATAGGGGTCCTCTAATTGGGCTCTTATACCTCATTGATCGAAGTGGTTGGTAATATTTGAAACCTCTATGCTTTGTCGATACACATCACACTCGGAAAAATTTTGATAATATCAGATTAAATTACAACCGAATAATGGCGTAATACAATGTAATCCGATTTTATATATCGGTATAAATTTATATCAGAACTGATACTAATATAAACAAAATAAGCTATATCCCCCTGCTTATGTTACAGGTATATTTCTATGAGTGTAGCAGAGCTGTAAATGAATCATTATTTTTTGATTTCCATTCATTACGAGTTTGAATTGAGTTTTGAATTAATTCTTTTCACATAAAAAAAGAATTGAATGAAAGAATTGAAATGAAATTCATTTCCAATTCAAATGAATTCGGCGAAATGAATTGCAATTCATTTCCAATTCATATGATTTGGCGAAATGAACTAGAATTCATTTTAATTCAATTGATTTTGAATTAATTCAAATGAATTAGAAAAAACATTGCATTTCATTTTAATGAAATAAAAAATGAGTTGCAATTAATCAAAGTAAACATGGTGTTTGGAGTTTGTTTCTTCAAGTATTACTTATTTTGGTTCGGCATACGCTAAAAGACAAAACACGTTTAATATTCGAGAAACAGTTAATAGTTTATGAAATTTCTGAAAATTGAAAAGTGATTTACATAAGAAGTCCTACAACCTACACTAGGTCATTTTACAAGTTTTTTTCACTGTAGCACCGTGTTATTAACCATATTTAAAAAATTTTCTTATATGTGAAGAAGAGTTTCATAAAAATTGACAACAGACATGTTTCATAACATATTTGTATAAAAAACTATATTTTTAACTTAAAACGTAACTAACAAACTTACCAGTACGATACGGGTAATAGAAGAAACACTGGTTTTTTGATATCGGTTATCAATTTGGAAGGCATTTATCGGTTGCCAACCTGGATGTTAATTTATAACAATTTCATTAAGTATTAAGTTTACAAAACTGAACTTTAGAAATTAGTTCCATAAACCTACTATGTATCGAATAACTTAAGAAAGCATTTTATGAATCAAATAATTACCAAAATATTAAAATTAAAAAAGATTAGCTAAATCTGAAAAAAATAAATAAAAATTAGATTCCCGGGATAGGTTATTTTAAAGCAATTGACTCCTCATTGCCCCAATGATCGTTTCCTGTTTTGTGTTTCATAAAGCTTCATTACCAATACAAACATATGGGTAAGTATGTGTGAGAGTTGTTGTGACTCTCTGCGCCACGGGCCTAGCTAGACCGTTTTTCTGGGAAGGGGGATACTAGCCATTAAATAAAATAAGTTTTAAAGAAAATGAAAATTATTCAACAAACAATCTATAGAGTTTTTGTTTTTAAATTTATTAATTGACCACTTTCAGGAACGTGTTGATAGATCTATTTCAGGAATTTTCTTGGTTCCCATCCTCAGAACACGTTTTGAAAGAAGTGACAATCCCATGCAAACATCAAACATTCATATAACTTAGTTATCCCACTAAATGAGAATTAATATATGAGCTCGAAGTTAAGATTATCACCATTGATGAAAAATAAATGAAAAAACATTGTGTGCAAGCTCTACCTTTGGTAGATATACAATACACGCTTCTTGTTTTATTCTCCTTTTTATTTTTACACTTGTTTTGTTTTATTTAAAAGCAAGATGTAAAGGGGAAGTAAACAAAGACCGTACTAGGAAATTCCCGAAATAGATCTATCAACACATTCCTGAAAGTGGTCAATTAATAAATTTGAAAACAAAAACTCTATAGATTATTTGTTAGGACAATATCCTAATAAAGAAATATAGAGTATGGCCTCGAACTTGAATAATTTTCATTTTCTTTACACAAATAAACGTCGAAAAACATAATTTTTATTTTTAATAGAAATTATACCAACTTGTAAAACAAGTTTTTTTTGAAAAAAAAAATGTATAAGTTTTTTTGATACACTCACTGAAAAAAGTATTAATGAAACAATTTCATTGGACAAAAATCTGTGGAACATTGTCATGTTTATGAAGGTTTTCATAACACAGAAAAAACTAAAAACGGTTTTCAATTAAAAAATTTATTGAATCAATTAATATTTTAATTGATTTTGCACCTATCACGGCAATGATACTATCAATTGAACCTTTTATTAAAATTAAGAAGAAAAATAAAGTTATAAATAACTTCTACAAAAAAAAATATGATACTCACAAAAAAGTGTGTGATCTATACGTTGGTATGTGTGTTTTTTGCAAATCTGATTGTGTTTGTGTGTGTGCTTGTTTTGTTTGTTAACTTCAAATGTATTTGATATTTTATACTGAAAATTTTCTATTTATGCATACAGTGTATGAAAAAATAATATGATAATTGCGTCTAAAATAAAATATGTATTTATATATTTAAAAGTCAATTAAAATATTAATTGATTCAAATAAATATTTGTTTAGAAACAAATTAAATTAAATTCAAATCAAATCTTTAATTAAATATTTTAGGTTGATAATTTTTTCTGAGAACTTTGAAGAAACTTTTCATAAATATTTATGGAACATGCTTCATAACTTGTTTATCATTTCATAGATAGATGTGATCAATATATTTTTTTATAACTGGCCCATATCACGGAAACCGAAAAAATAGGTCAATTCGGGATAATTTTGTAGTCTAGTGGAGTAAAGATTATTCAAGCTCAAAATCATTCGTTTTTTGTTAAACAAAACACTGTGCAATGTTTATTTATTAAATAACAATAACTTTATCCGCTAATTTAATGCAGACTTTTTCTACCGACAGGTCCTTACATGTTTTATTTCGCGTCACCGAAAATCTTCAGAGGACCAATATAGGTCTTCGGTGACGCGAAATTAACCATGTAAGCACCTGTCAGTAGATAAAGCCTGCATTAAATTAGCAAATGAAGACGTTTTTAAAAAATAAATATTGCACGGCTTTTTGTTTAACAAAAAACAAATAATCTTGAACTTGAATAATCTTGCTTACATTATATATTATTAAAATTTCGTATTAAAGTTGTTCATTCAAAAGTGCCTTATTTTTTGATTAAAAAATTACTCCGACAAGATATTTAAAAAAAATCGTTGAAAATCATTCTTTTTTTTACCCCTTTTTCAGTTCTTTGCAAAATATTAAATTTCAATTACATTTCAGAGTCAATTCTGAAAAATTTTTGAATTAAATAATAGCCTTAAAATGTTTGTCTGTATTTTGATTCTTTTTAGAAGGGCCATACATTCATTCATCCAAAACATGAGTAATTTTTGACAATACAATTTGAAATTTTGAAATTTCAAAATTATGTGTTCTAATTGATTAATTTTCGACTCATAGAATAAGAACCTTCAAAAAAGTATTAAAGTTTTGCTGGCTGGGTTGTTAAATGTGATTTGAAGTATATTGCAAAAAATTAAATTTTTTATCAAAAGATTGTATTTTATAAAGATGGAACAAAATCCAATTTGTTGCTTATAATACTTCAGTATTGGTAATAGACCTCTATTCTTATTAAAACTGATTTCTTTCTATTCAATTCTAATTCTAAGTTATTTTTCACCCTTAACAATAAATTAATTTATAAAACGGGTTTTAAATAACCTACATTAATTTTATAAATTTACAAAAAAAAAATTAATGTTTCATAAATGAGTGATAACCTTTTATATTGAAAACTAAGAATCATACTGCAAACGAAACATCGAAATTCTTTTTTAAAACCTAAAAAAAAACCTTTTTAAACTTTATAAAAAAAATTCGTAATTTCGTGTCTTTTACGACAAATTTTCGTGGGGCTAAACAAAGAATGTTGTTCGTTAAAAATAAAAAATACTTCTTAAAATGCACACACAAATTTCGTATAATTTACGAAAGATTTTCGTGGTGCGAACAACGTAATTCTTTCGTAAAACACAAAAATAATTCGTAAAATGCACATAGAAAGCTCGTAGAATTCGAATATTCTGCAAAAGATTTTCTTGGTGTGAAATAACGAAATATTGCGTATAATGTACGAAATAAAATGTCCTGGAAAGGAGTAGTTCCAATTACAAACTCGAATTATCATTTTTTCCAATTTATTTTTTTCTTTAATACTAACTATTATATTATAAAAATAGCAATCAAAATCTGCAAGTTAGGGCATTTAAAATTTTTTTTTTAAATATATTAAAAAAGACGTTTTGCATTTTTATCAAATCTGTGGGTCATTTTGTATCGTGGCTAAAGGTGGTTAGTGATATCCGAAGAAGTCAGGCTTCCATATCTGAATAACTTTGAGTATAATAAATGAAATAAGAAGTAAATTTGACAGAAATTTCGAATTTTGGGAGTTTTTAATAATAATACACCAGTTTTATAAAATGTGTGTTTTTTCGGCCGTCTTGCGGTAACGTTTTCAAAAAAAAAACTCAAAAAATTTGGTGATTTCTGAATATTTTAGGTGGGGCAACTAGAATTGAATTGTGTTAACCCGAATATTGTTGTTAAAAACCAATATTCAGTTATAGCAGTTTTCAAATGGCTAAATAATTCTATGTGTGATAGAAATTTTCCTGTATTTTACGAGAAAAGTTGGTGTTACATTTAGGAATTTGTTAAATTCAAAAGCCCTTTAGTATATCTAAAAAGCTTTAATATATTCATGTTCAACAGCCTAAAATTATATTTCTTAAGGTCATAAATCCAAGCCTTAAAAAAAGTTCGACTTAAGCTAAAGAAGTTATCGGCTTAAGCTAGAAAACTTTTAGAAAATATAGGAGCGCTCATGAATATGATTTGTATATGACAATACAAGCATTCTGAAATGCACGCCCCAATAGTTAATGTATGAGTAATATTTTTATATACTATTTTTTTCAAAAGTATGTTCTGAGTACTCAGTATGCTCTTATGGGCGATCCACTTTTATAGGAAATAATTAAAAAAATATTAATATTTTTGAAATATTTGAAATTTACATCACAAATTAGCATCCCAGCGAAACTTTGGTAATGGGCAACGATAAAGTTATGCATTACCTTGTAATGTATACTCTTTGCACGTATCATTATTTTCCAACAAAAAGTAATGAGTTACCGATAATGGATTATATAATGTATCACTTTGTAATAAATACTCCTTACATTCGGCATTATATCGGAACATAGAGAAATGAGTTACCAATAATTGTACACTCATGGGTTACATCGTTACTTTTACATTATTTCAAAACATAAAATAATGACTTACCGATCATAAATTACATAATTAATGAAATATAAGCGTAAAGCAATATTAATAATATTTTTTGAAAACTTATATTTAGACACATTACTTGTGATTTTTGTAAGCATGAGGGTAAGTTATATATTTTTAAAATCACAAACGAAAACTCGCAGCACAGCAATTCATTTACATTTCAAACAACCCACTGTGACTATAACTCAGTTGGTAGAGCTCTCGCTTAACAACTAGAGACGCCAAGGTTCGAATCTCAACGCGAACACGTTATTTATTTAATTAAATATAATAATGTAATACTTTTTTTATAAATTTATTTTTATGAAAATCTATTTATAGACACATTACTTTTCCAAACCTGGTAACAATAAAAGTAACCAGTTACTTAACCCATTACTAGGTAATTAGGCTTTTAGGCTCATCACCTGTAAAAAGTGAAGTAAGGTGTATTGTTTGTGCATGGCGCCCTATGGCGATACATTACATTACCCAATATTTGGTAAAGTGTTACGAAAAATAAATGCGATATTAAGAAAAATTTCAAATTTCAAATTTTAAAATTAAAACCGGAAAATTTATGGGGGGCTAAATTATTCCTGGGGGTGTTTAGCCCCCTCCCAGACCGGCCTATCTACGCAGATGCTCTGTGTGTATGTTGGAGTACATTAATAAGTGTCATGTTTTTTTTCTATACTATTTTATTAAATTCATTCTTAACATGTACGCACGTTTATTTGCAGACTTTTTGGGATACATTCACCATCTCCTTCTGCACCAACATCATAATCAGGGCAGCGACTTTCATGTAAATGGATGTCTGTAGATAGCCACCCAAACACGATTTTGACCAAATACTTTTTTGGAATCAAAGAATTTTCTACAAACTGGCCTTGATTTGTTCTAATATATTTTGCTATCTATAATTTTGCATATTTAATCTTTTGATGGCCGAATTTAATCCGCTGAAGATTTTTTTGACGGAACTTCGTGAAGACTTGGGCCTATGACTATGCTGCTTTTGGCTTTTGGCGATTTACTACTCCCCCTATCGGCGAATTATAGTACTAAAACTGAAAAGATATGAAATCAACCACTTAATTTCTTCCAACCCTTCTGATTTCAGTCAAACTTGGTATGTAAGATGTACAAGGATGTAAGGACAGCTAATACCAGCAAATATTGAGATATCGCTTTTCAAAATATGAAAAATATTCGAATATTTTAAAAAAATTATCCTACATAATATTCCATCTATTTTTAACGGCATTAGCTACGATACTCATGGTAAAGCTACTTAAATTGTGTTTTTACGAGTTCACACAAATTAATCACTTCTTCACGGCAAAATGCATTGCTTTCAAAATCCGCGGTTCAAAAAGCCGTATTTCAAAAAAACTACGTTTTTTAAATTTTTAAAAAATATATGTTAATTATAAATTTCTTCCCTATGCCGCGTCGAAATTCCTATGTGGAGCCCTTACGGTATCTTAAGATATGAATAAAAATGTGAAAACATTTAAGTAAAAAGCCGATAACTCAAAAATATGCAGGAGTACCAAATAGGGATATTGTTTTTAAAGAACTAGAAGCAACACTCAGGAAATTCTTTTTTTTTATTATTAAAGTGTTGCTTCTTTGGAAAGCCGATAGTGGAGAGATGAAAGGTTGGGAAAGATCTTCAAGAATAGTACTAAAACTGAAAAGATACAACACTGTAATTGCGAGAGATGATAAGTCTTAGAACAGTTGTTGTTCGCCACCTGATGGAGCATTGGCGAACTTATTGAAGGTTTTTTGGTTCATAGCCCTGATTCATTATTTTACTACGGTAGGGTTAAGTGCTATGGGAACACCAAAGGTGGGCGCTGCGATAGACATGAGAAATAGAAAAAATAGGATATGTATTTGGTGACGGTATAGAAGAATAATGTATTTTTTTAAAAATTTTAGAAAAACGATTGTGAAAAAATGTATTTTACCTCCCAGAAGACTCTTGCAGCTTAAACCGTTAAAGAGATATTGACAATTATGTGCAACTAATTTTCAAAACTTTTATTTATTTTTTTTTCAAAATAGTATTTTTTTATGTAAATCTTTTTTTACTACATTTATTATCTTTTTTTAGATTTTTATCCATAACTTTGAACTCCTCAAAGCTCCACATATTACTTTGAAGTAAATTATAATTAACATATATTTTTTGGAAAACTTAAAAAAAAATATTTTCTTGAAATACAGCGTTTTAAACCGTGGATTGGGGTTCTATCGAGTATAGACTAATCGACTTTTTCGACTTTTTGGAAGTCGACGTCTTTTTAATGAAAACATTGAAAAGTCGACTTTTGCTTTCTGCTTTTTTATTTGTCATATATTTATGGCTTAAAATTAAATGAAGTTTTAATCGATAAAATAATAGACAAACATAAAGCCGTTATTGCCAACAAAATCCTTAAATATAACATAGAACCCAAGAGTGAGCGAAAAAAGTGACGCCAAATCCTGCATAAATTCCGGATTGGGATATAATGTCCCCAATTTTAAGTAGTAGTAAGTCTTTTAAAAAAAAATTATGTAGTCACCCACTTCATTACATGGTGAGCACCAGTACCCTAAAGTATATCTCAAGTGAAAAAATTAATTCGGAGCTTTAAATTTCATTAAATATGGGCAGATTTAAATGATTTTAGACTATTGGAAATCAGCTTGATAATATTAGTCTTACAGTATAAAACTTTTTTTCCACTGACATTAAAATTTAAATTTTTGGGAATGACTTTTCGGGTTTGTGGAAAAAACGGCAATTTTTTATGTAAAAAAAATGACAATCGAACTTTGTCTTAAAAATTTGGAAAGTTTTAGGAAATTAAAAAAAAAAAAATATTTTAACGTTAATCAAATTCGAATTCGCTATCATTATCAATAAACCATAAATTCTTAGAAAAATGACTATTAATTGACCCCAAAGCAATCTAAATAATATTTTTTTTTCGTGAATTAGAAATTTTCATACAAAAGTCTACACTCATAATAATCCATGCATAAAATTACGAAATTATTGTCATTTTATGAAAGTTTGTGTAGAACTTTCGTAAAATGTAAAAATTTTCGTTTATTTTAAAAAAAATTTTGTTATTTTGAAATTTTTACGTAATTTTACGAATGGATTATTATCATTGTTTTAATCGACGTTTACTTGGGCAAAAGTCGACTTTTGAAAAAACGACAGAGTCGAATAGTCGAAAAGTCGACTTTTAAAATTTTTACACAAGTCAAAATGTCGACTTTTTGTTGCAACTATATAACCCTACCGTGAATTTAGAAAAAAATGCATTTTACCAATCCAACTGCTAAAGTTACCATTACTGGGAACATCACAGATTTTCTGTGGTTAGTTGCTATATATACCTGATCAGACCTTGAGTTAATTATGTGTGGTTGATTAGAATGAGGCTGAAGATGACCTAGTCGCTTAGGTCGAAAGTGGGGCGCTCCCTCTGCTACTGATCCCACAAGATTTTTGTATATTCTCTTACATTTATTAACAATTAGTGTTTTCTATTTGTAATAGTAACATTTTAAGTATAATCTCAAACCTGACAATTAAAATTTTTTAATTTTTTCATATTTTAAAACCCGATATTTCCACAACAATTACAATCCAAAATATACTTATATGGCATACTTATATGACGCTTACCTCCCGTACCAAGTTTGGTTAAAATTAAAGGGGGTTAAGGTCGAAAATTGGATATTTTTGATGGTTTTATATGGAATGAGTCTAAAGCTAAATCATTAAAGGACTGTCCTTTCTTAACGGCTTAAGATGTTGTCTAAGCTTTAATTTTGTGTTTTGTTCTAAGTTATGCCAAATCTTAAAACTGAATTTTTAACATTATAAAAACTAAAAACAAAAACGTAAAAATCATAAAAAAGAACAAAAAAAAAATGTTTGACTTTGGGTTGACCTTGTAAGGTTCTGAGACTATTAGGCTACACTATATAGGAATAGCTAAAAAGCAACATCTGTCTATTATGGATTACAGCAAGTTTTGTTAAAATCGGCCTGCAGGATTTCCTAAAATGGCAAAAAGTACAAATGCGACATATATCAAGCATTCGTCGTCAAAGGGTTAACTTTAAAATGTGCATAAAAGTCGCTGCCCTGGTCATCAGCATGTGGCACTTGTATGCCTATATGTGTGGGTGTCGGTCGGATTTTTTACATACACATGATTGTTGGAACACTAACTATAATAAAATATAAAAATATATAAATAAAACAAAAATCAACAGAAAAACAAAAATAAAAGAAGAATTGTGTGTGTGTGTGTGAGTCAAATAAATTCTGTAGCGCTAGAAGCAAAGATTTATTATCAAATTAAATTTCTGACAGAATTTATTGCTTTATCTCTCGCCGAACATAGTTTTTCACTACTTTTTTTTATAAATTTTATTTTTGGTTGTTTTGTTTTTAGTCTTCATGTGTGTGTGCTTTTCACATATTCACATTAAGGCTGCCAGAATTGCCGATTTTCTTTTTGGCATTTTCCCGATATTTTTTTTTAAATGTATGCAAAATGTTAATTTTTGTAAAAATTACAAATTTTTGTTAAATTAAAAAGGCATGTTCTTTAAATTTTTAGTGATTTATTATATAAATCAATAGGGTAAGTTTAAAATGGCCCAGAAAAAGTTAAAAATGGACGGAAAAAAATGGCAAAGCCAATTCTAAATAATTCCAAAAGTTTGACTGCCAAAGTATCCTGAAGAAAAAAGTTTATATACAGTCATATATAGCTTGGTAGAATTAGAAAGAAAACTTAACATTACTTAAGTTTTATTCAATGTACCTTTACTAAATTTTGTGCTTTTTCATCATGATCTATTATTCGATTGTCCATATTTTCTATGTCTCTGAGACATAATTGTGGTTCAATCTCGTTAATGTGCCGAGTTACCTCATTCTTTAGCTCTTGAAATGTTCTTGGCTAATTGACGTGCACTTTTTCTTTTAAATATAGCCAAAAAAAGAAGTCCAACGGTGTCAAATCACATAATCGAGGCGGCCAATTAACATCGCCACGACGTGAGATAACACAGCCATTTTATTACTGGCGCAAACGAGCCATTGCTTCGTTAGCTGTGTGGCAAGTGGCACCATTCTGTTGCAACAACATATCGTCCAGGTCCATATCCTCAATTTCTGGCCACAAGAAGTCCGATATCATCTCGCGATAGCGAACACCACTCATGGTATTTGCTTAGCTGACCTCATTTTGAAAGAAGAACGGCCCGATGACGCCGCCAGCCCATAAACCACACCAAACAGTAGCTCTTTGTTTTTGCATCTTCTTTTCAACAATCAACCACGATTGCTTTAATTTGCGCACAATTCTCTCGATTGTGGACACATTTGGTCGATTATGCCTACCAAAAAATCACGAAGTGCACGAAATACATTTTGATTTGAACGCCCATTTTCGTAAAAGCTTCAACAATATTAACGCGCTGCTCAATTGTGTACCTTTCCATGGTTAAATTTGTCAAACACTGAAACAAAGAAATGTCAAATTAAGTTGAGCAAAAAACTTGACGTTAAGGTGTGACTCAAAATAATCATCGTGCATTGTGGTTGGACCACCCTTTATAATTATCAAAAAAGACAAAAAAGGAAAGCAAACAAAATATTGTAAAAGAAAGCAAAAGTAAAAACTTAGAAAAGCTGCACTTAAAACAAAATTGATAGAATAAATAATATTTACGAGTAAAAAAAAATGTTTAGTCAGAAAATGGGAAAAAATCAAATAAAACTCAAACTCGGAAAATCTAAAAAAGTGGATAAAAATATAAAAAAGAAGTTAATTTAACTTCCCTGGTAATTAAATATAAACATATATGGTTGAAACAGGAAAAAAAAACGATTACTTTTATATATAATTGTATATGACATCACATATTAGTCCAATTAAAATCACATCGAAATCATTAAAGTCCTCTGCTTTATATTCAAATTTTCATTATTGTTTGAAATGTGAAACAAAATATTAATGCGTATTTCCTAACAATTTGAAAGGATTTTATGACACATCAAACTATATAGAACGTGATCAACTTAGATAGACCCATTTTTTGGATCAAATTATATCTTACCAGATCTCATCGGATAACATAAGATAAGGTTATGTATACCATTTTTCGGATCAACTAAGATATGATGTTATATGAAATTATATATATGACTATATATATTTATATATATCCATATCGGAACTTTTTTCATCGGGATTTTAAAAGTTTCTTTACATTATAAGAAAACAAGTGGGCTGAAACCCGGGCTTGCCCAGAGTTCCCAAGATATAAAGGATTATAAATAAGGTAACTATTGAAGCTCTACGGGCAACAACGCTAATAAGAAGTTTATGCAAAACATAAATAATAGAGAAAGTTATTTTGTAGAGGTAGCTACACTCAAATAAAAAAGTTAGTAAAGTCAGCAAAAAATTTTGCTGAGTCAGCAAAATTTTAGTCAGGAGGGTGCTTGCAAAAAAATTGCTAATGTCAGCAAAATCTTTTGCTGAAAATCAGCGAGCTGATTTTTAGCAACAAAATTAGTGGATTCAGCAAAAGTGTTGCTAAAACTTAGTGGATTAGAAATTAAAAAACCCTTGCTAAACATTAATACATTTTTTGCTGAATATTAGTAGACTGAAAAAAAATCAAAAAATTTGTAGAAATTTTTTACTTTAGTTAATATATTTTGCTGGAAATCATAAAACATATTTTTGTAATTCTTTTTAAAATAATTTACAATACGTTACAAAATATAAAAATGTTCATACTCCCACATTGACGACATGAATTAATGTAATATCTGCAAATATATAGAAATATACCTGCTGTATATTTGTTATCAATTTGACTACAAATACACATTTAATCTTTTTTAAATTTAAATATTATATTTTGTCTTTTATTTAATTAATGACAATTACTTTCACAAGCCGGTGAAAACGCAAAATTTAAGTTGTTTCAATCCATAATTTGTTTTGTGTATGGTTAAACAGGTACAAAAATCTTCCATGGTTGATTTTTTTTATGTGTCTTACTAGAGTTGTACTTTTTAGTATAATTTTCCTCGTCACTACTACATCTTGACATCTAATTCATTCTGCGTATAACTTTTAATCTGGTTGTCGTTCACACTATTGATGTGCTAATCACCACAATTTTTTTTAGCAAAATAAATTAATAAAATATTAGTAAAACGTTAGTTCAAAACAGTTAAGTGCTGACTAAGTATAACTAAAATTTTAGTTTAAAACAAAACTTTAGCAAAAAATTAGCTGAAAAATAGTATACCTGATTCACAAGATGTTTTATTAACTTTTCTACTAACTTATGTTTTTGAGTGTAGCTATACGAAAAAGTATTCATATTTTCAATACCATTGAACGCGATGCACCAAGTAAATAGTAGATATTTCAATAATAACGAATTCGAAGTTGAATTTCAAATCTATTACGGGTTTTACATTAATACCGACTTAGAGTATATATTTTTCCCTAAAAGGTTTCCCCGTTTAACTTTTAAAACTTATACTTAATAACAAAAATCGTAGATAGACGTTTAAAAAATTTCGCTTATAGTTCAGACTATAAAATGTTAAAATTTTTTTAGGAAAAAATAAATTTTAATCTTCAATAAAACCGATTTTGAAAAATTGTATACTTAGGTGGTTTTGATTTTAACTTTAATTACATTGTTTCTTATTCCAAAAAACACACGGTCTACTCCGGCCACAATGGGGAATTTGACTTTTGTATAGCAAAATTTTCCCACAGCTTACAGTTTTAGGCGAATTTAAAAAAATTAAAATTAGCTGACTAATGGCGGATTTTTAAAATTTATTCATTTTCTATTTTAAATAAATAAATAAAAGTCAACTGAACTTTATTTTTTAATTTTTTTTTTATATTTGTGATTTAAAAAATATTCTAAATTATGAGATTTTTATCTCTACAGACATTATTTGCAAAATTCGATCATCTTTAAAAGCTTACCAACCGCAGTGATCCTATATGAAGATAAAAGTCCATATTCTGCTTAAGAGATAAACTTTATATAACAATATTTAAAGAATGAAATTAAAGTCTTTAATTTTAACAGAGAAATTACACATAATGACAGTAAAAAGTGATTATTAAAAGTTTGGTTTGATTGTATCAAATAAAATAATGATAGCAGATTTGAAATCATATATTTTTTTAAATGTTCTAAACTGGGGCTGTTGGCTAATTTGCGAGAAAGATGCCCAATTTTCGACACTGTGAATCAAATCTCACCATACTTGGTACAAAGCAGCTCAAAATATATATATTTACAAAAATGTTTTAATTTTTGTATTATTATAAATTTATTTTGTCTGTTGAATGTACTGTCTCGGTTTGAGCTAAGCCAATTATCTTTTACTATTGCAGACAACTGAAGACTTTGGTGATGCCAATGAAACAATTATATTGTATATCATGAAAAATGATATACATGTTTATCATGAAAATGATTAAACTTTTTGAAAAGCAACAAATAAAATCTAATATGACAATATCACAACGGATTTTTGGACTTGAATATTGTTATAGATATTCTAACTAAATATATAAATATATTTTTACGTTTTGCACAGTGAATAATAAGACAGTATAAAACTCCACGACCAATTTAGTTCGAATAGTTACCGTATAAAGAGATTTTTTAAAACGCCAAATGTTGTTCCATTATATTTGCGATTATCCAAGGTTAAGCATTTATAAAATTTTAATAGTCCAGTAATTAGACTACAAAAATTATATTTTCATGCAACTCCCAAATAGTTTAAGAAAGTGGATAATGCAGTATTTATTTTGCACAAATTTTTAGTTTAACTGATCTCCTATGTATACTAAATTAAACAATGAAATCAATTAATCCACTTTGCAGGAAGGAGCAGTAATTAATTCAAAGAATGCCTAGTAAAAGTGAATGTATCGTAAATTAGTACGATTAGTGTGTTATTGTCGCAAATTAGTATTCTTTCGTCGAAAATTAGTATGACTGCTTAAATAGTAGGAACAATAAATTGTACACTTTGCAACTTAATATAAAGCTTAAACCATGTATTTAACCCTTGGCGACCGAACTTAAAAACTTGCAATTTATTTGTGGATTTTGGTTTATTGACCCTACATTTCTAAGAAAAGTGTTGTCAAAAATATTTCTTCAAACTCCTTCTGTGAAAACATCCATCGTACATATATATCAAATCGGTCGCCTACGGTCAAAATTAGTGAATAAATACCGCACCCAAGTGAGTGAAGTGACACGCCTTGTCCTCCAATTATGCTCACTTTGGTACAATTTTTTTTTTAATTTAATTAAAAAACGCCGTGCCAGGTAAAACATTTTTAAATGTCGGCTTGTATGGGAAGTGTCACTCTCTCTTTTACTTTCCCGCCCACTTTTAGGACCAAACAGCTATTATAGAACTCCGCGCCAAATCTTGTTAATCTACGATTAACAGGAACCGAGGTTAAACTTTTTAAAATGGGAAGCGCCACACCCCAGCGCACTAAAATTTATCTGAAATTTATTTGGTGTAAATTTGAGCGAGCCACAACTTTAACTTTAATTTTTTTAATAAAAATATGTGTTGCGACACTTAATTTTTATAAATTTTTGCACGCTGAACACAAGTATTTTAACAAATTTTAAATCGTACCAACGGGTTTCGGGATATTGCGAATTGATTTTCGATTACTTTCGCAAGCCGGTGCCAACACAAAATTTGAATTGTTTCAATCCACAAATTTGTTTTATGTATACAAAACAGATACACAAATCGTCCATGGTTGATTTTTTATATGTCTTACCAGAGTTGTATCATTTTCCTCTTCACTACTACATCTTGACATGTAGCGACATCTACTGCATTCTGCGTATATTTTTCATTCTGGTTATCATCCACACTATAAATTTGCATATCAGCACAATTTTTTAGCAAAATAAGTTAGTAAAAGATTAGTAAAAGGTTAGTATTAAATCTTATTTCGAATATTTCTTTTTTGGATTTTAGAATTATCTTAATTTGAAAAGTGTTTATTTTTTTTTTATTTTTATTAATTAATAATCATATAATTACAAATTATATACTATTACCCTAACCGAGCACTAGCTACTATGGGCTTCGGCGCGTTGTAGCGAAAACAAACCAGTGCCTCTGGTGGGAATCGAACCCACGACCCCCGCACTAATAAGCCAGCACGCTACCAACTAGCCTGCCGGGGCGCATCTTTGAAAAATATAAAATTGCGTTATACATGCATATACATAAGAGTGACTCATTTTGAGTCCTTTTAACCAAATGCAAGGTGCAGACCTTAACATGTTTTATGATGAGTCCTTATTTCAGCGATAACATCCCTTGAGCTAAACAGTTTTTAAAAAGTATCCAAAATCACTATTTTCTGTGAATTAAAAATTAGTTACTACTCCTTTTGTCAATACTTTGGTCAAATACAAAAAATATTTAAAATTTCTACGATTCTGCATTAAAAAATTATTAAAAACAGCTTCTCAAGTCGAGGTAAAAAGAGTTTTATGTAATTTTTTTTTTTTTAACAATTTCAAAAATTCCTATTTTTTACCCGTTTTTCATTTTAAATACATATTAGGAAAGTGTTGGCATAAGCTAGAAATTTCAATATAATAATTTTTGGTAATGTTCAAGGATGAGTTCAGGATTCTCTAAGGAACTAGAAAATTATTACCGTTAAAGTTAATTAGTTTTTACCGCAGCTAATAGATTTGATTTTTTCTACTTAAGGCGTAAACTGGAGACTTCGATGAATATTATCTAGTATCAAACATGCAAAATCGTTGAATATTTCCTGAAATATTTGCACAACAAATAAAAATTTTTAAAAAAATATATAATATTTTTTTAAAATTTGACACATTAGGTTTTATTAAAAAAAAAAGTATAGCAATATTATTTTTACAAAGTGTAAGAAAAACATAAGTACCGCAGTGCAAGTAATGGCTAATCAGTTATCAAAATTATTAGAGTATTTCGAGAACATTTCTACGATGTGTTCAAAATTAAAAACGGATGAAAAATGGAAGAATTGTTTAATTTTTTATAAAAATCGCATTAAAAAACATAAACAATTTCATACAAATCAAGCAAAGTGGCTGAAGTTTATGATTTTTTAATTCAGAACGATAGAATTTTTTAATCATTTCTTTATTTGACCAACATTTTAACAAAATTTGATGTAAACACCCAGGCAGAAAAGTATAATCGGCACAGTACTGGCAAAGCGTCGGCTTGCCACTGTTGGCATAACGTTGGACAAATTTGGTGCTTTCCAAATACCTTAAATTTAATTAATTTAAATTTAATTAAGTTTTTTAAATAAATAATTGCTGATTGAAGGAGTAAAATATAATAAAATATTTAAAAAAATGTTAATTCTACTAATGCCCGTAATTTCAAGCAATATTTACCTACCGGTGCTTAGATACCTACCCGATTTTGTTCGTGTATACGGGTAGATATCTAAGCACCGGTAGGTATCTATTGCTTGAAATTACGGGCATAAGAGTTGTAATATTGGTTAAAACAATAGGGGCAGTGAATTTTGCATGTTATACTGGCAAAACACTTGCTTTGCATACAAAAATAACTGTGGTTTGCCAGTACTATTTTTTTTGTACATTTCGCAATTTCTACCTTAAGTAGTTTTTAATTCACCGAAAATTGTGTTCTTGAATGTTTTTTTAAAAACGGTTTAGCTCAAGGGATGTTATCGCTGAAGCCGAAAAATTTTATGAATCATCATAAAACATGTTAATCCTTATTTGCAGTGGGGTGCATCATTTACTTATTTTCTGTTTTGAGGCACTCTAATATACACACATGCATGTAAGTAATTGGGAATTATTATGAACAAATATATTTAATATTATTAACAAAATATTTTGTTTATTTCCAGACTTTTTATTTAAACGATGTGGAAGACCTGAAATTTTTATATATATATTTAAAACAATCGCAAAAAAAAATATATTTACATTTCTGCAAAATAAATTAACTAAAGTAAAAAATTTATACTAAGTTTTTTATTTTCTTTCAATCTATTAAGCTCCATCAAAAATTTTTTGTTGATTTCAACACATTTTCTGAATTTACTATTTTTTGTTGCTAAAAATCAGCTCACTCATTTATACTTCTACAGAAATTAGCAATTTTTCTGCAAGGATACTCCCAGCAAAAATTTTGCTGACTCAACTAACTTTTTTGCTAACTTTACGGACATTTTTTTAGTGCACATATAAAACTATTTAAATCAAAATTATTAGCCAGGCACCAGAAACTATGAATGTATCAAGTACTTTTGAGACCCGTTTTAACGTATGGCTGTGAAGTTTGGACTATCTGATCGAACGACATAAAACTGCTCATATCATACGAACGCCGAATCTTAAGGACAAATTACAGACAATGTAGGTGACAATATATATTGAATAAGATATAATCACGAACTTGACATATTATTCTTAAGGCTCAGAGAATAAGATTAGCCATCTTTTTCTTAAGGCTCAGGGAATAAGAGTGCTAGACATGTTATGCGCATGAGAAGCAATAGAGCTGTAAAGTAACGGAAAAAGAGATGGTTCAATACCTAAAAGCGTTGAATATAACAGCAGTGCGGAGCATTAGTTGAGGAAGCCCTGATCCACAAATTACTTTAAAGCTGAGAAAGTAAAGTAAGTTTAAAGAATAAAACTAATAAACGATTGTGAATTTTTTACTACATTTGTGGTTCATTTTATCAACAGTGAAAAACAAATATCTACACTCACAAGAACTTTTCCATAAAAAATCAACAGTTATTTAAAAATTTAATCGGTAAAGTTGTTTCAATCGAATATACAGTTAAATTACCAAAGAAATACATTGTTTAACTTTCTGTCTGTTATTCAATAAACAAAATAAACAAAAAACGGAGTCTCGGTAATAGTTAAAATATTCAGTTAAAATTTTATATTTAAAACAAAAGTTTTTATATTATATTGAGTATTAAAACAAACGAAAATAATTCTATTATCGATTTTTTCAATTAATTTTTCAACAGTTGAAAATAAACTAAAAGATACAATTGTTTTAAACGAAAAGTAAGTAGTAATGTTCTTAACTGATTTTCATTAATGTAATGTGTATATTTAGTAGTCTTTACGGAAAAACGGTTGTGAGTGTATGTTATTTTTATTTAACGAAATGTAAGTCGTTCTTTTTTCAAGGGAAATTTCATTTGTTGTTAACTACATTTGCAGTTTTCTTTACCTACATAATATTCTAAGTGTACGTTAATCTTTAAAATAACATACGACCAATGCTAAACCCTTGTTAATGTGACATTTTAAAATCCTTTTAATCACATTAACTTTACATATTAAAAAAAACCTAATGGGGAAGTAAATATTAAAATCGATACACACCAGGGATGGAAAATAAATCTATAGATATTGTGCCAGCCAAACAATAAAATTAGATCCTTTTGACTTTCAAGGCACTAATAAAACTTTTATAAAAAGAAAATTGTTAAACATCCAGAAAATATTGCACTACAAAAAATTTAACTTTTCCGAAGGTCAGAAATTGAATTTTAATACGTACAGATAAAAAACTTGGTTGTTTTTTTATTCGAAGCAACAAATTTTAATTACGCTTACTAAAAATTTTTCAATAAAATATTTAAATTTAATTATGAACTGAAAATCAGGGATAGCAGACAATACCGCTAAAATTCCGTTATCGATGCAAAATCCTTTCAACTGACTATCATTATCCCTAAAATACCGTTAACAAAATAATTAAAATACCGTTTTCAGCAATATCCAATCTCTTTAAAATACCGTTAGAGAAATAACTAAAATACCGTTGCCGCTAAAATACCATTACCAAAATAATTGAATTAGCGTTATCCTTAAAATATCGTTACCGAAATACTCTGGCAAAAAAATTATCGCTATTTTCCCAAAGTTTGATCTAAAACTAGCCTGTCCTACCACTAAAATACCGTTGCCGAAATAAGTAAAATACCGTTAAGGCTAAAAAACGGTTACCAAAATCGATACCCATAAAATAACGTCACCGAAACAAACGAAAATAGCGTTAACTACAACCGATAACCGCATCGAATCGGTTACCATCCACGGTTTATTTTAATATTTTTTCATAGAAACTATACATAAATTTGGTATATAATGAAAAGTATTTGAAATGCGCATGCGGTGTAAATTAGCATGTCTGAGTATGCTCAACTTTTTGTGATATTTGAAAAACCACAAAAATTTTGATTGGTTTTGTACTAGAAGGTATAGTCGGCTCAGGTATAGCCTCTATTATGTTTTAGTGGACACGTATTTTCTCTTTTTTCGATATTCGTAAGTGTTAGGATTTCAGACGAAGTTTCCCCAAGCACGATATTTTGCCACATGGTGGCAACTCTATGGCCAAAACAGAAGCAATATGCTTATTAAACTTCATATTTATGAAAATACATTACTGCTATGAAAAAATAATTTCGAATATCTCAGTTTTAAGACATGTTCCCATACAAAAATTTGTTAAAATAGTGTGCTTTTACAGATTTTTCATCTCAATTTATTATGTGAACTCCAAAGCCTTTCCAACGATATATTTTACTACTCACCTTTGATAAAACTTTTCGTAGAAATACGCAAAAACTCATTTGAAATGCACTTTCTACAAGAAATGAAAAAATACGAAATCTATATCTTTAGACACAGAAAAAAGACTCTATTGAATATGTTTGCAGGTAATTATATATGATTCAAATTTTCAAACCTAAACAAACATATATTTACAATTTTAAAATATAATGTTTAGTACATGCAAACATACTTTTAATAAACATATATATATTTAGAGCGAAACATATATATGTCTGCCGGTAGACGTTTTTCACTAGTTCCAAACATACATATATATGTTTACTGGCAAACAATTCTATTTGCAAGCAAACATGTTATATTGGAGACATGGAAAACAGAAATATGTTCCAAACAAGAGTATATAACCAGCATTTAAATTTCCAGCAGGGCTTTCATTTTTACCGTGTAAATTTTCAAGAAAATAAATAAGTACAACTTTGTACTTTTTTATAGTTTTTTTCCGATTTTAATGACCTCATATATCCGTATCCAGATGTGTCATTGCCCACAAACTTTGTATTTGGCTTAGTTCTATGATATACTGCATTTATACGAAAAAATCATAAAATTTGGTTGATTTGATATGGAATTGCCCAGATTCGTCTTGCAATTAAAGTTTATAATAATTATTTCCCAAGAGAATATATCGATAAATACTATAGATGCCAGAAATATTCGGTTACTTATCGTTATTCGGCATATTTGGAGCGTGTTAATTATTCAGCCGAACACCGAATAATAGCACTATTCGAAAAATTATTCGGTACAACGAAAATAGATTAAAAATCTGCATTCTTTATCAAACAAATAAAAAAATCCAGTTTCCCAAAAAAAAATTTTCTCTAAAATGTCAAACACTGTTGTTTATATCGATTTCAGATGATTTTTCGAAATAAAAATTATTATAGTTCTGCTTTATTTCGTTAATATTTAAAATACAATGGTCCTCCCAAAAATAATAGCTTTTATGCTTGTCCGCGCGCTGCAAGTCACAAATATTAGGGCAATTATATAACACTTGGCACAGCGATCTATATCGGCTTACAAATTGTCTGTAAATTGGCAAGTACTCGTAATTAAAAAATCTATACCAAATTTCGATTTTGCCTGACGCCAAGTGTAGTATATATAAAATCTACTTAAATAAATAACTACTACTTTGGGGGCTGTATATGTGCATTAGGTCTAAACATAGAAAATTCTATCCAAAACTAATAGGATCTGAACATAGGACGATATAAATCAATGTATTAAATTCAACCAATATATTTTTAAATTTGCGATCTGCTGCGTGCGAGCAAAGAAAGCCAATATTTAGACCCCTTATATGGACGCTAGGTCTAACAAAGGATCGACTCTTTCTCGATCAGATATAAGCGTTAAAAATTTTATTCCAAATGTCTTAATATTTATGACCAGCAGCATGTGGGAGAGCATACAATCCTATTTTTACGGTGAACCCTTATAAACATATAAAGGTTAAATTACTCAAAAATTAAAATTTAAACAAAAAAGCTAAAAAACTACTTGATAAAACAAATTTTTAATGCGATAATATAAAATGGCCACTCATAAAATTTTTTTATCTAGTGTTATAAGAAAATATTTATAAGAATGATTTTGGTCTACTTATGGAATTCGAATATTGGTTCGGAGCTTTCAGAACAGCAAATTGATATCAATACAAGTATTTTATGTTAAGAAAATTTTTAATTTGTGCCAAAAGGATCAGTCTTAATGTACTAAAAAGAGTACAACGGTATCATGGTTTCCACCCCTGATACAAACATATAACAAATATTTTTTTATTTCTATATTATATATATAAAAGAATAACGTTACTCACTCACTGACTGACTGACTCATGGCATGGAGGTCCATCCTCCGTCTACCCCTTGGCGGCCTGACCAGGAAGCTGATATTTTCAATGTGTTCTTTCCGATACGACCCATTATATTACTATTTGAAATGTTGTCCAGAAACGTTGTAAAATAGGGGCTAATAGGGGCAAACGTTTTGCCATTGGCGGAATGTCCAAACAACAAAAGCTAGGAGCTTATAATTTCTAATCAGGAGTAGACACCTTTATATAGCGGAGGTGATCGAAATTTCGTATGTGGGTACCTTATCACTAGTAGAAATCTGTATTGTTGGGATTTTGCAAAGTTTCCAGAGGGAGGGGCAGAAAGGGGAAAAATCTTCGCCTTGGCGGCCAGGAAAAACCGCTGATGTTAAGAACTTGAAATTTGGTTCTTGAGTTCCTAACAAGAGTAGATAACTGTAAAGAGCGGATTTTTTTTAAATTTCTACGGGGATTAGTGTTAAGGTCCTTTTCGAATTTTCACTAGGAACTTGATACGTAATAAAAATTTTGGTACAAATGCGAAAAATAAAATTTTATAAATTTGTTCTTCCATCCCCTTAGACGGGATTTGTGGAAATTCCTGCTAGGATAGGTGAAAAGTGTCCCCACTGACGGCATACCTATACCCTTTTAGTAAGAATCCTCTATTTAAAATATTTGTTAACTGTTGTATGCGTTAATTCACTGATAAATTATAATTTGGAACTTTTGAAACTAACGGTTTATATGGGGAAATGTCTGTTCCTAAAAGCCGCTAAAGTAATTATCTTAAAATTTGGTTTGTCACTGCACACACCATGCACCGTTGAATCTAGGAACTTATATTTTTGTGCAGGCATCCGCTAAAACCGGGTATTAAAAATGTTTAAAGTTAGGGACAAAAAGAAGAAGTCTAACCATACCTCAAATATTTTTTTTTTTTTTTGGAGGAATGGGTTAATGTATTGAAAATATCTTTTGGGTTTTTATAAAATCTGAAACTTGAAACCTCCACCTAAAAGGATAAACAAATTTTGTTAAAAGAAGAAATTCCTATAAAAATTATTTATTTTCCATCTAATATATTCCGATATATAAAACTACCGGTAACGAAGTATCGGGAAGCGCGTATTATATAAATACTTTAAAAATCATGAATTGATTCACATTTTGCGTTTGTAAAGCCTTATGAATGCTTTACAATTCACCACTTTATAGGTAGTACTACTAAAAGCATACGTTCTTATTCAATATGCAGAAGGAATTGCTTTAAGATGAGATAAAGGATTTTACCTTTTGTTGGAGGAATGAACCAAAAAAAAAACAACAAATTAGAGGATTGAAAATAATTTATGACCTAAAAATGTTGACTTATGTTACAATGTGTTTTTACCTTATGTACACATACACATACATATGAAAGCAACGTATGATATGAACTAAATTAAGGCAACCAGGGGTGATTTCTTCTTTAATGGTATGGTAACATGAAGAACCGTGTGATATTGTAGTAAAAATAATAAGCAGATAAGGTGGCTTCTTAAAATTGGATTTTCAGTAATATCAAAATGGCATTTGTCTCTTTGGAAAAGAATAAACCTAATAAAATTTGAAATTTTATTTTTTTGGGCTGATAAATTACATCGTGTGACATGTTCACACATGGAAAAATCAATATATATATATGTAAAACTAGAGACCATATATACACACAAAAAAATACAAAAGCCATTTCAATCACGAAAGCCAAAGTTTCAATCTTTAACTGCTGAAATTCCGCCAACAATGGAATTTGCTAATTCAATTAGAAATTGATTGCTCTTTAATTGAATTATTTTTCAAATAAATATTTATTAATTTCATTAAAATGTGATCAATATTGTAGACCTTCATAAAAGCGAAAAGCAATTGGATAATATGTTGTTATCATAACAAATGTTTTTTATAGCTTGAATTTCAGAACATTGAATTTAAACCTGCATGTATTTCTCATTTAGTTAGCAGATTTATTTATACTTAAGACTGAATTAGTTTGTAAGTTATGTTCCGTGACGAATCAGTTGATTCATTTTCGATGTATGAAAATGAGTGAGTATGGTTAGTTTGTCTGTAATATAGCGTTGCGTGCCGGACGAACCTGTTAAAAACAAAATTTTTGTTACTACGTTAAGTGGCAGCTAAAAACAGCTGATTGCTTCCACGTACAAAAAACTAAACAACCAAAACAAGAACATTTTTTTTTTAAATTTTTTAAGCCAAATTATACAAAACAAAGAAAAGGTTTTGTGACACATTATGAATGAAATTACTAAAATATTTGCAACTAGTTAAACAATGACAGTAATCGTTTACACACAGCTGCTAATATGCTGTTACGGAACATACTAATCGCACAAACCTGTCTGTTACGGAACGCAGAGACTAATGGAGCCTTTAATGTGAACAAATTCACACAGCCATTGGTTTTCTTCCTTCTATTGAAACGTAAGGAGTATGGCAATTTTCGTTTTTGTTTGAGTTGAAACCAGAGTAGGTGGCCGTATATGATCACTTAAAAAATATATGAACATATATGAACTTTTTTAACCTGGTATATACATTTTTTTCACGAAAACAAAAAAAAAAACTTTAAAATGCAATTGCTAACTTTCTGGCCCTGTAAAACAAAAATTTTTAAATTCGGGTAATATAAGCAAAAATGTTGAAAAAAAATCAATAATAAATGCATATTTTTTAATTATAAGTATAATCAAGGAAATATGTAGTTGTTTGGGTTGTAATACAGTTTCTTTATTTTTAATGTAAATGTCAGTCAGTTGTAGAACTAATTAAACTTTTTACTAACCTTGTAGTTCATTTAAAAAAAACAAACCACATCACAAGACTGTGTTATGATTTAACATTAATTTTTTACAGTAGTTTTTGTTATTTAAAAAAAAATAAATGTTTGTTTATTTTTTATTAACACATGTCGTTAATTTCTACTACAATTGTGGTTAATGTTTTGAACATTAAAAAAACAAATGACAATGTTAGCTGAATTCACTAGAATGTTAGTCATCCTTTCTTTAAGTGAAATTTCATTTGTTTTCAACAACATTTGTAGTGGTTTTTAGAATACATAGTATTCTAAGTGTACATATTTTACTATTTAAAATACATAATGCATTAACTTCCGAGTCCTAGTTATAACTGTTACGTCCCTGGTGAAAGGCATTTCATTTGGTACCCATTTTGGTATGCCAAAATTAGTATTAGTTTTTAATATTTTTTCTCGAAAAATTTAAAATTTAAATTCCTTTAAGGGCCAATTATTGAATGTCCAGATCAAATTTAACAAACAGTTTAATTGAAAATTTATACGGGAAACAACAACAAATGTGTCACTTAAATTCCCAGTAAGTAGCTAATAGGTGAAAACGTGGCTTAAAGTTTAAAATCATTTAGTTTTGACGGGATGACGAAAAAATGAAAAACGCAGTTTAAGTATATGTCTCTTGTTTATTTTAAATATTGCTTTTTCCATGTGTGTGAAGAAAGAACATTTAATTTGTTGCAGGTTTTTTTTTTCATCAAATAACTCCTATCTAAGAGTATAAATATGTGAACGTAAACCATTAACAAATACTTTTACTTGGCTACATACACGTACTTATGAGTTAATGACAACTATTTGTTCAAGTGTTCAATTTAAACAAAATTCTGTCATATTAAATACTTTCATTGTTAGAAACAATAAAAATTATCATCATGATTGTCTGCCTGCGCGGTGATAATAGAAAAACGAAGAAAGGGAATTCTTTATAGTCTAGAATGCGTTTCGCTTTAAACATCTACAACCTCGTAGTTGTAGATGTCTATGTGTGTATCGCTTTTCAAAGAGATGTTCTATAGTAAAATCAGTAAGCAGCCAATAGTCGCCATATATCTTATTTTGGCTGTCTTCTTATACTGCATCAAAAACAATCTGCTGCAAACTGTGAAAATAAATCAGTCGAGTTCAGTTGAGCAATGGTTGGATTTTTTTGTTGGGTTTGTATTATTTGCTTGTTCCTCATCTTTTTACATCACATATCATCTTGAAATCGTCGTTGTTGTCGTCGTCGTCATCATCATCATCATCATCCTCATCATTGGCGTAGTATTGTTAGTGCTGTAACAAAACATATCACTTCGCATTACATTACAAAACAATCTCATTGCAATAATACATGATTTTGCTTGCATGGTTTTCTTATTTTTCTTTTTTTTTGGCATCTTTAGCGAAAGATTTATGACATTCGTTTGGCAAACACATTTTAAGTTTATCTTATCGTACAAAAATTTTGGCGTCATTTTTTAAATAACAATCTCAAACAACAAAATTATCATACGCCATTCATCGTTTTGCTTTAAACACATGATTATTCTTGCATTTGTATATCGTCAAAACTAAAAAAGTTTTCTCTCTTATAAAAGTGGTCTCGTAACGATTATTTTCTTCGATATTTACCACAAAAAATGGTCAAAATATAGTAACCATTTTCTGAGGGTAAGGAGAATAGGGTTCTTCATAATCGTTTGTAGAAATTAGACGTGACGCGTTCTGCTTAAGGCTGCTTCGTTATGTGTAAACAACGGCAACATCTGAAGAAAATTTCAGAATAATTAAACTACCGCAGTGTTGAAAAAGTAATGGCTAGGGCAACCAGCAATAAGCTAGAGTTTGTTTTTTATTTGGAAAGTATAAAATTATTAAGACCAAATAAAAATCCTGATCATAAAATTACGAACATTTTCAGCTATATTTGTTGAGCTTTTTTTATCTTCTTTTGTATTTTGATATTTTGTAAATATTAGCTACTTCTGGAATTTTTTCTTTAAAAATGATGCTATTTTCTTTTAAAATAGAGCTTTTTTGGATTTGTTTTGCAACCAACAATATTGGTTTATCAAAAAATATTTCGATAAACCAATTTGAACTTTAAAGCTTAAGGAAAGAATTTCTTTATTGTACCTTTGTCTTACAGACAAACTTAATCACATTTAGCACAAATTTCATTTCTTGTATCGATTTCAATAAAAAGATGCAATTTAACCTTTTGACGAAAAAAGCTTTTATAATTATATATGTGACCATATGTAACGATATATATTTACATCTCATACTCATTTTTAAGAAAACTTCTAATGTAGCGCTATATATCATCAAATACCATTATATCTTATATTACATATAAGTTGACATTTTTTATCTCTTCATACACTCAGAGAAGTTCTGCTTTAAAAATGTATAGTTGTTTGGGTTGTAATACAATTTCTTTATTTTTAATGTAAATGTCAGTCATTTCTTGAATTAAATGTTTTACTAACCTTGTAGTTCATTTAAAAAACAAACCACATCAAATTACTGTTTTATGATTCTACAATAATTTTATACAGTAGTTTTTTGTTAAAAAATAAATGTTTGTTTATTTTTTAATAAAATATGTAGTTTTTTTTTGAACATTAAAAATTACAATGTTAGTTGAATTTACTGAAATGTAAGTGGTCCTTTCCCGAGTAAAAAGTTATACAGGGTGGTTTTTATAGAGGTATAGAACTTTGAAATCGAATAAAGCAAAGATGATTTTTTTAAATTGACATGAAACTTACTTTATTCGAAAGATAATCTTCTGGCATTATAATTTAAATATGACTTCTGGCATATGACCGCCACGGCCTTGGCGAATATTGTCCTCCAAGTGGTCAATCGTTTCGGGCTTATCGGCGTAGACTAGCGACTTTACATATCCCCACAGAAAATAGTCCAGCAGGGTTAAATCGCACGATCTTGGAGTCCAATTCTCTAGTCCGAAACGTGAAACTATGCGATTACCAACCGTTTCCTTCAATAAATCAATTGTGTGACTAGCTGTGTGACATCTAGCGCCCTCTTGTTGAAACCACAGCTCCTGCACATCATGGTTGTTCATGCCTAAACTAAATTCGGTCATGAAAATCGTTATCAACGGCAATCTTTTTTTCGGCCCATTCACCGAATCTACGCCTTGCTAGGTGATCATGTGGCTTCAATTGCTGCACGAGTTGGATTTCGCAAGCACGCAAACCAAGATCTACCGCATAGACTGATTAGGGTCTTCCTCTACGCTACGCTCTACAGCAGCAATGGCTTCTTCTGTACGCACTATGCGACGTCTCTGTTGATGCATATTATCATTTAGAGTAAATGTGGTGCGAAAACGTCCCATAGTTAATCGAATTAATTGCTCTGATGGACGATTATGATGACCGTAAAATGGACATAGTGCGCGATACGTATTTTCAAAATAAATTTGCACAATTTAGAAGCGTTGTTCATTCGTCAGTGTATTCATATTAAAATGACAAATCAAACTAAACATAAATCACTTGCCAGGTGACAAAATGGCTGCCGGTTCAAAAGTATTGCCAACTTAAATTTCAATACCTATATAAAAAAACCCCCTTTATATACAATTATATATGATGAGACATTTCCGCAAATATAAGAGGATATAATGTGATCCAAAAAAATGGTTCTATTAAATTGTATCACTTTGGATCTAATTATATTTAAATATAAACAATTCCATAACAAACTATCCAACTCTATCCGAGTTTTGTCCCGATGTAATTATTTCTTATTATATTATATTTGATACAATTAGATATAATTAGATACAATTATATACATAATAATCCAAATATATTTAAATTAAACGATATTAAGTTACATATATTTAACCACCATAAAACGGGTTCAAACACAAAATGTATGATTAAAATTTGTAAATATCTTAAATTTTATTTATATATTTTTAGGACATCAAATTTTAGTTTTAAACATAATTCTTAATTTTAATTTAATTTAAAACAAATGATTGTCAATATTAAAATGGCGCAGTCAAATAGTAAAATCAAAACAAAATGTTTAGTTAAGAACGATTTTGTTTTAACAACCGAAGACCTTAAGACGAACTATATTCAGCCTTCAACAACACAACAGGTCAACATAATAATAGGAATTATGGCAGCGGAGATTCTTTATGCAGCAGTGACTAAATTATTGCTAAACTGAGCTTCACTGTCAGACCAGGCAGGATTTCGGTCTGACCACACAACCTTTTTATTTGCGAATAGTGTAAGATTCATGAGAGAGTAGGAATTGTGATTTTCTGTAGAAATCTGGGTATCCCGATAACCAATCTTTATTTTAAGGTATTTTTGAAATTATTTAAAAATGAGTTGGAACCATTAGCGTTTTGCTGAAATATTCACTAAATGTCTTTGAACTCGAATAATGAATTTAAGTTACTAAAAGTGGATTAAAATTTTAATTAATTATTGATTCTAAAGCTGCTATGATAATTTTTTATACAACAATGGATGACAGCAACCAGAGATACATAAAGATACATAATATAATTTTTACTTATCCAACAATTAGAATTAGGGGTTTTCTTTTCTTGCATATCTTATTTCAAGGCAAAGCGGAATTCATTTTTGAAAATCCCGCTTGAGAATAAAATAAAGTTTCTAATAAAGTGACAAAATTGTATTTAAAAAGACCCATTCAAAGGATGATACACCAAAAAAATTACATGCAAATCTCCTTATCTTAGGTTAGGAAGTAAATTTTGAATATGATTTGATGCAGAATTGAGTTATTCTTCATATTTAGCAAAAGGTTCACTTATTTCTTAATTTTGAAATACCATATAAATTGTATTCATATACTCATGTGAGTCTATGATTATAGAAAAGAGGTGAAAATGGAAATCTTTCCGTAGCTAGGAAAAACTACATAGAATGTGGCCGGAAATAGGGAGTCCGGTTAAAAAGAATTTTAATCAATGAATTTATTTCATTTACTGTTGTTACTTATACATGTCCTGTGTTTACTTTCTGAATACGAATGCATTTGAAAAACACATGAAATTAAAAATCGGTGCCCATAAAAAATTCGAAATAATATTCGAAAAATGTCGAAAAATTATCGAAACATATGTTTTCTGTCAATATGCTAAATTTAAACTCAAAACAATTTTGTAAGAAAAAATGTGTCTTAGTTTTACTTTTTATAGGAAATGTAAAAGTCAAGCGTATGTAAAAGTCAAAGCACCAAAAAGTCGTATTAATTATACTTTCATGGGAATTTGAAACATAGGACAGATTTGATAGTTTTATGATTAACGTTTTTATTTTCCTGGCCTTTCTAATTTCTCGGGAAAGCGGTATTCATTTTTGAATTTCCCATTTCTCGTTCAGTAATAATGTGATTAAAGTTTCTTGTTAAGTATCAAAGTTTGCTTTAAAACAGAAATGGCAGGCAATACCTTTATAATAGCGTTACCGATTCAAAACTCTTTCAACTGACTATCAATATCCCTTAAATACCGTTACCGAAATAATTTACATACCGTTATCCATAAAATGTTTTTACCGATATAACTAACATACCAATATTAATTATATCGAAACAAAAAACTAATAATACTGTAAAATATTTTACTTGAGCAGGAGTAAAAACTGAAATTTTTGTATATAAATAGAAAATTTTTGGTCTTCAAAGTTTAGTAACGTCATGATATTTGTTAGGAAAAGGCCCTAGCCACGTGTTTGGCTACTAGGAAGACAAGAATGGAGCTACATGGAAGCTCTAGCTTTTCTTAAACTTCTGGTTTTGATGAGATCTTTAGCCAGATCGAAATACTAGTATCAACCTAGCTAAAAGGTTTAATTTGCTTTATTTTTGTAAATCATACGGAGGCTGGAGCTCGTTATAAATTAGATGTAACATAAAAATAATCTCGACGTATGTAAAAACAAAAAAACTAATAAAACGATAAAAAATATTTAAATTTTAACGATAAATTTTATTCGAAAAAAATGAAGATTTCAAGCAACATTTTACAATTATAAATGGAATGAATTGACTTAAAATAAAATAAATTTAAAATTGTATATGGAACTGGAAATTCCTTGTGGCAAATCTGATTAAATACGGTAACACAAGTAAAAAGATACATTTAGATAGGGGCAATATAAAATTTGTTCAAAAAACATAAATTTTATATTATTTGTGCCATACAAAGCAATATATAACAAGATATAATTGCATTAAATAATGCAACAATTAATGTAATATATTGGCAAAAATTAAATGCCAAAAGTGCAGTTTTGCCAATTGTTTTTGCGATAGAAATAAACAATATTCAATATTATTCTAAAAACTAGAATTTATAATTCGGACTACCATGGCAACACTGGTTGCCATTTCAGATTTTTAAAGGTAATATCGGGTGCCATCGTGGAGCCATATGTACTCATCTGAAAATAAATTTTTTATTCTTTTTTACATACGAATAAATCCGTTAGTCCTTGAAGAAGCCAGACATTTTAATTTTAGGTTTTCAATAAAATGGTGCGAGAGTAAACTCAAAAAGTAAAACAATCCTTGTCTACGTCACACTCAGGGAAAAAAGTTTCATCATATTTGTGAAATTGTTTCATAAATCGGTTGTCATCAATTATTAATTAATATGATGAAAAGTTTCATAAAAATTTATGACAAACGCTTCATAGACCTTCATCATTTCATAAATAAATTTCATAAACTTTGTGAAAATAATTTTTTCCTTTTTAGGGAAGATAGTGAAACATTTCATATATATGTTACATTGGACAAAAGTCAATGAAGTTTTTCTTCATATTCATGAAGTTTTTCATACATTTGATGAAGCCTTTTCCCTGAGTGCAGGAACTTCATTTTTTAGCCGTCTACAAAACAAACAAAATCCGATTGAAAATTGATTCATTCCTTAAGGCTGCACAATGACACCCGAGGATGATTTTTTTGCTGATTTTACTAACTTTTTTTTTGAGTATAGATTGGCAAAAGAAAATATCAATCCACAATCCTGATCTAGAAATAATTTGATTTTGCAAACAAATAAAAATGTTATTGCAAATTTTCAAAAGTACCTAAAAGCGAGCGTTAAAAAAAGGCTTACAGGTTGCCACTCCCGAAAATTTGTATTTGGATTTGGTGGCTGCGGACATAACAACATATGTGAAAATCAGCATAAAAATTTTAATTTATAAAACGCTATGGATTCATTACAAGTCACTATCGGAATCACAGTGCTGGCATATGTAAACACGGAATCACATATTGACACATTTCGCCTGAACTGCTGTTTTGCATTTGCGGCTTCTTAGATATTTTAAAAGTTTAAGAGACAAACTAATATGACAATTGTTAGAATTTAATGATGCTTAAGCCATAATAGTGTTTGGCGCACAACACCACGTATTCAGTCAGGGTTTCTTTTATATTTATTATCGACTTTAATTGCTTTAATTGCATTGAGCAATGCATTAAAATCCTTAATACCGCGGTCGTTTGTTCTCGGGGTGCACTGGCTTTATAAAAATGTATAGAAAATGCTAAAACTCCCCGAAAATATATTTTTTTGACTCAAAGCCATTAAAATTACAAAGAAAATGTCATACAAAGTCAAAATGAAATTCAATCAAAATAAATTATTTTTTGGAAATTTTGTGTAAAAAACTTTTCGAGTTGTGTAATCTAGGTAGATCGTTAAATTTTTATTTTAATAAAGGTTAAGTATTCTTTCTATGACATCTTAAATATGTTTGTGAGAAGAAAGGGAAAAGGTAATAATGGCTTTATAACATTTCTTGTTAATTTAGATAAAAAATCGTAAACTTTACCGCTGTTTATAAATGTAGTGGGCTTTCTCCATCTTCGGTGTCAAATCTAGCAATGTTTGTTAAACAATAGTTGATATCAGTATAAACAAGCGAAAAAGAATGGGTGGCAACCTGCAAGCCTTTAAGGGTGATAACCTGCGCTCTGATGGATATTTGGAATTAATAAAAAAAATAATTGCAAATTAAGGATATGTATGAAATTCTGCTTGGATTATGAATGAAATGAAATATTGAATGAAAAATAAACACTGCAAAAATATTCATTTTGAATGTTCGCTACACTGAGAGAATTATCTGCTTGATACCAATGTATTTATGCATTAGACCTATGAAGTGTCACTGGAACTCGTCCATTGAAACTTTGCATTGAATAAATGTCGTATTTCATAAAATTTAATGAAAAGTTTCATTTTATTTATTAAAAATTTCACACGATTAATGAAAAAGTTTAATTAAAAATAGTTTTATTAAAACTATGAAGATTTTTCATGGAGTTTAAGAAATGTTTCATTAAATATTGGTAAGAAAACTTCATTAGTTTAATGAACAATTTTTAGTAAAATTGTCTCTGTTTCTCAGTACAGTACAGTACAAAAAACATTATTTTGATTTTAAAATTTTTAAGCAGTACTTATTTACTCCTTGTTCAGCAAGCACTTCGGTATTGTGCCTATCCGCTCCTGAAGTAAATTAAAAGTGTTGACTACTCTGGTTACGTCGATTCCAGTTGGAGTTTAGGGCATTACACCGCTGGAATGGTGAAATACAGCGGGGCAAGCTGCAAGCCTTTACCCCATTTTTTTTTATATATATTTCTAAATTTGTATATAAAGCAATTGTACTTGCTCAATACTAAAAAACCTCTGGTGGGCCAATATTACTCTACAGAAAAATTTAAAATATTTTTCCAGTAATAAGCCAAAAAATATGAATCTTTTGAGCCCTATTTCGAAAAAAATTCGAAACTTTTTTGGTCAAAATGTACTACAATCGGTGACTTCAATCGCTTGTACGGAACTGAAGATCGACTTCAAAATTTGTGTTACTTATTTTTTCTTATATCGCTCCCCAGCATACCATTATCGGAGCGCTCTTATATTTGAGCTCATATATGATCGATTTTATGAGCTTCTGTGAGTGTTTCCTGCGTGCATATTTCTGGGCTCATAAACGATCGATTTTATGACTTTCTATGAGTGTTTCTTGCGTGTAAATTTCTGAGCTCATAAACGGTAAATTTTATGAGTTTTTTATGCGTGGTTTCTGTGCGCATATTTCTGAGCTCATAAACGATAGATTTTATGTGCTTTTTATGAGTAATTTCTGCACGCTGACAGATAACGGTAAATTCCAGCTAAGCAGAAGAAAGAAGTTACACAAATTGATTCATTAGTGAATATTTTTGGAAGCGTAAAGACAAAATTGAGAGTTATTTTATAATAAATACAAAAATAATGCATAATTAAAATAATGAAAAGAGCAAGCTTAAAAGAAAGCAAATTAATAATAAGTGAACTTCGTTCAAACAAATTAAGAAAAGAAAATCCAGCATGTAATATTAAAAATAATAAAAGGCTCAAAAATGTTATTTTATGCACTGGAATAAGAGCTCAAAATGCGTTTTAAAAAAAGAGTCATAAAATACTCTTTTATGCATAAAATTTAGAGCTCTTTCATGAGTGACCAGTTTAGCCACTCAAAAATGAGCGTTTTATGACTGTTTATGATTATTTTATGAACTCATTATGAGCGTCAGCGCTCCGACAAAAGAGTCTTTATGAGCCCATTTAGAGCACATATTGTAAGCTGGGAAAATACTCTTTTATGCATAAAATTTAGAGCTCTTTCATGAGTGACCAGTTTAGTGGAAAAAGCCACTCAAATATGAGCGTTTTATGACTGTTTATGATTATTTTATGAACTCATTATGAGCGTCAGCGTTCCGACAAAAGAGTCTTTATGAGCTCATTTTGAGCGCATATGGTATGCTGGGTCCTTAATACGCATCGATTGAGTGTTATTCCTAATATTTTTTTTTATTTAGGACACCCTACTGTACATACATAATGTTATTTTTGAAATGCGTTAAACCTGCTTCAATTTATATTAAACTATTCAAAAAAACTTACAATTTTTTTTATTGTTTCTCATATATAAATCGTGAATGCTAAAAAAAATCTAAAACAAAATATACTGCATTATTTAAATTTGATAGTTTTTTCTAATGAGCATAATCTTCATATTTCTTTAAAACGAAATTCTCTGAAATTTTAAAAGCCATAAATCAACTTTTTTATATTTTAAATTGTACAACAATGTAGGAATGGATGTGTGATTGGCTGGCTTATAAATAAATCATTAATAGTATTTATTATATTATTGTTTTGACATTGTCATAGAACAAAAACGAAATTTTTAAATGTCTTTGCTTTGTGTATCACTTTCCCTTTTTTCTAAAAACGGTTTATTGTAGTATTCCCTAAAAAGCTGATTTACTTTTCTAAACCAAATATCAGGTGATATATTTAGAGGTCAATACATTGTTTTGATTGCACGTATCGGATATTCTCACAATTTATGGCACCATTATGATGCATTACACCATTATTATCTGACACCATTAACTTTCCATTTCATATAAAATCACCTGGAAAATATACCAGTGTTGCCATCAGTAAGACAAAAAATTACACAGTCGTAGGGCAAAAATTATACAAAACCACATGAAATAATAATTTATCAGAAACTGGAAATAAATATCATATCACAATATATATCATGTTTCAGTTATTCGTGAAAGTTACACATTTGTTACCGTGTGTAATGTGCACACAAATACCGAAAATTTCTGTAAAAGTGAAATTATACAAAAATGTCATTATTCAAAAATTATCCCACATATGTCTAAACAGTCCCGTTTGTAAATAATTATTCAAAATGTGGCAACACTGATATATACTTAAACCGAAACAACACAGGTACTAAATAATAATGACTAACTATTTATAAAATTCAAGGTTACTTATTATCCGACAGTGGTTTAAATTAGAGCACATTGCATAAGATTTTATTGTTTTGAGTTTTTGGAAATTTTTAGATCTTTTATAAATAAAAATAAAAGTGTTTTGATTTTGACGGCCATAATGCAACATTAACCTTCAACTTACCTGCATCGAAGCAAAACAATGTGCAAGTTACTTAATTGCACAAATTTTCGACAATAGATACGCTTTTTGGTAAAATTGGGTTCTCGCGATAATGAATGTAGAAGAGCGCTATTATCTATAGGTAAAAGTGTTGTAGTCACCGTGCCGAATCTCTTATACCCTCCACCTTTAATTTACTTATTTACAAAGCTTTGGAAATTGTATGTTATACACAGGGAGAGGAAGTTCATACGAAAGTATGTTTTTTTTCCTGAAGTCTGAGAACAGGTTATGCAAAATATATTTTTGCGAATTAAAGAGTTTGCTTAAAAATTTCATGAATTGTTAGTGCATATTTCAGCATAATGTGCTATAAATGCATATTTTTGCATATTTCGATTAAAATGTATATTTTTATTGCATATTTTTACTTATTTTGCTTTAAATGGATATTTTTATGGTATAATTTTACTTAGTTTACATATTTTTATTGAATTTTTCTTAGTTTTTCGTAAAATATCACCTTTTTATTATTATAGACTAAAGAGGATCCAAGCTGCTCAACCCCTTTTAAGTGTCCTGCTAAATTTTATATGCAGTCTGGGATTAAGTCATACTTATTTTAGGGTTTTTTGTAAGTGCGTACTTTTCAACATAAATAATTAAAATCTTATGTTAATTACAAATTAACTTTATAATTTAATTAGAGTAGCTTAAAAGCATGAAAATAATTAATTTAAGCAAATTTAAGTGCATATTTTTTATTTTTTTGGGCATACTTTAAGATTATTAATGCATATTATAGGCTCAAAAAACACTCCTTTTTTTAAGTTCCTGTTCCTGGTTACAAAAAACAACTTCTTGTGAAAACAATCAAATCAATCGTATTTTCCATTGAGACCTGTTAACTTATCTCAATATATAAAAGCTTGTGACAGAAAACGGAATGTGACAGAAAACGGAATTATTGAGACAACCGAATTTATTGCCATCTAAATAGTTTGGTACACTGATACAGAACAACAAAATTTTTCTCTAAATAAACGAAAATTTGTACATTGTACGAAAGGTGTTGTAGTTTTGACAATAATGTCGTATTTTTATGCATAGATTATTATGAGTGTAGAAGAAACCGACACAATCAAATAAATTTTATGTGTGTTGTGTGACTTTGTTCTATAGATATTACCATGGGAAGTGTTCTGCTGAAATAAGCCGACTCATCCCGAGGGACCGGGTCTCTGTTCGTACTACCCGCTTGTCAAGTAGATCTCATCCGTTTGTTGTCTATAGCCCGACAAATCGCACATCGCATTACAGAGAAAATTCGTTTTTTAGTCGCACTAGCCGTATGTGGAATTGTCTTCCCTGCAAATTACAATTTAGAAAAATTCAAGTCAAATGTCCACAAACACTACTCCCTCTTTCCTCCTCCCCATAACATATTTTCCTGATATCAACACAATGCAATGCATTAGTAGGGGCATCCCCTGAGTGTTGGTTCAACGGAAAAAAAAAAAAAATATTCGAATTTGTAGTTTTTGTACATTTTGAAACAAAAATTGGTTTACTAAAATTTTAGTATACAAAACTAATTTTTCCTATTACTTTCACAGTACTAACAACTACATGTACGGCTTGCTAAAATTAGCAAACCGGTCTGCTGGCCTTAAAATAATTAATTTTTGTGAAAATTTAAAGATTTTTCTGTAACTTTCACAGACTTTTCTATTTGAGTGTACGGTTAATTGAATACTTAAGATTAGGAAATAGTCGATAACATATTTTTAATTGAACTTCACTCATGGAAATAAACATGTACAAAATAGCAGAAAAAGCTACTAAAATTTAGTTAAAAAACTGCTATGATTTGCAAAATTTTCAAAGTACTAGGAATATAAGAACAGCAAAATAAAACAGTTTAAATTAAAAAGTTTTAGTCACATTCGAGTCAAATTAGTTTGCTAAAATAAACAGAAACTGTTGCTAAATATTTGTTAACACAGCAAACAGAGACAGTAATATCAACAAAATGTTTGCTATATTAACCTTAAATTTACTTGAATGCAAATAACAATATATTGTGCTAAAAGCAAAAGAACTATTTGCTACAAAATGTTAAACTGTTGATTTTAGAAGATTTTGCTGGCTTTAGAAGATTAATTTAATACTTTCAATTTACTGCAATTTAGCTAAAATATAACTAGAGTTGTAAATTCAACAGCCGTATTTTTGACACTTTTATATCACGAATACAAAGAAAGTTTTCCGGTTAAAAATCAACATATACGAATCCATTTATGAACATGTATGAACTCATTCATGCTCACATATGAAGTGATTCGAGGTCATGCATGTCCATTTACCACCATGTAGGATTCATATATATTCATATATGTTCATATGTGTTCATATATAGAAATATTTCCTCAATTTTCGTTACTATACACATATGGAAATGTATACACATGTATGATTATATATGTACATATTTCCTCAATTTTCGTCAATGCACACAGATGAATATTTATGATTCCTCATATGAACATATAAGAATGGTTTATGAACACATATGAAACAGTTATGGATGCATGTGGACATGTATTAAGCTTGTGTGCTCATGTACGGATCCATATACTGTGGTGTTCAAAACATTTGCAACTGAAATCATGGTTAGGTAATTATAATTTTTTTGATCAAAAAGATTTGTGGTATAAGTTTTTGCTTCTTTTTATTAAATTCATTTATAGCATATTATTTACAAATACAAAAAAATTATTCATAACTTCTCAAAAATAAAAAAAAGTAATTTTAACAAAATAAGTCGATAGTGCAGTGTTCAAAACATTTGCCACTCTTAAAGTAATTAACAGAAAATACAAACAATGGCTTTAACGCTCAGTATTTTGTAGCGTAGCCATTATTTTCTTATAACTTCTGAACACCTCTTAGGCATTGAGGCAATGAGCTTTTTAATATAATCGTCAGAAATTTCATTCCACAGCTTCTCCAACTCGACGAAAAGTTCAACACCATTTCTTAATATTTACTTTATTGCCGATATTCCGTTTTACAATCATCCACATGTTCTCAATCGCGTTGAGATCGGCAGATAGAGCCACGACATGACATTAATTTCATTTTCCTGAAGCCAAACTTTTACAACCCCCGCCGTGTGTTTTGGGTCGTTGTCGTGCTGGAAGGTCCATGAGAGTGGCATTCCCATTCAGCATACGGAAGCATAACTGAACTCAAAACATCTCTATAGATTGTGGCCGTCATTGTGTTAGTAATGCGGTGAATTGGGCCAATCCCATTTCCTGAAAAACACCCCCATACCATAATGTTTCCACCTCCGTGCTTCACTGTGGCGGTTGTGTATCTGTGATTAAACTTTTCGCCTCGTGGTTCTTGAACATTGGCTCTTCCATCTGATCCCCGGAGGTTGAATTTAGACTCATCTGACCACAATACATTTTTCCATTGCTGTTGAGTCCAGTTCAAATGGGTGCGTGCAAAGTCAAGCCGAGCTTTTCGGTTTTTTTCCGACACAAACGGTTTTTTGTACATCTATAACTTCTAAGACCATATTCTCGGGCTCTTCTTTTAGCTTCTCTGGGAACTGCTTTGGGATATTTCGTAAAAAAATTCTTGATTTTCCTATCTTCTCTTACAGTTGTAATACGGGGTCTTCCACCTTTATGAGTTGTGTGGATGTTACTACTACACTTAGGAAATTATGTTGGTAAAGACGACAGCAATTGTAGTCAAAAACAAATGAAATTTCATTTAAAAAAAGGATGACTTACATTTCATTAAATTCAACTAACATTGTCATTTGTTTTTTAATGTTCAAAAAATGACTAACAATTGCAGTAAAAATGAACCACATGGTAGTAAAAAATAAACAAACATTTTTTTTTTTATTTTTTTAAATAACAAAAAACAACTGTAAAAAATGAATATAAAATCGTAAAACAGTCATTTGATGTGAGTTGTTTTTTAAATGAACTACAAGGTTAGTTAAAAATTTTATTTGTTCTACAAATGACTTACATTGACATTAAAAATAATGAAACTGTATTACAACCCAAACAACTACATATTTTTAAAGCAGAAGTACCCTGAGTGTATTAACAATTCGGCAAATCGTTGATTTTGGAACGGAGAAATTTTTTTTGAGAAAGTCCATTTTCAAAATCATTTCAAAACTTTTGATTTAAAATCAGAATTGTTTTTATTTAATGCCATTTTTTACAAAAATTGTTCTTACATTGTTTAAGCTTCCTACATCTTATTGCAACTATTAAAGAACAATAATTATAATAAATTATTTTAAAAAATGTAACGGCCTGTATCTCATATTAAAAAGGAATGCGATTACCGTTATATCCTAGCATTTGTTAGTATAAATTGTTTCGTTAAGGGTAAGAATAATGAGAGTTGCAAATGTTTTGAACACCTGCATTTTGAATACATCTATTATTATTAATTTTGTTGTTGTTTTAATTTAACGGAATTATTTTTTTGTTTAACATAAAACAATGTATGAGGAATATGTAAAAAATAAATTTAGTAACTAAGTGTGATTTGAAGAAAATAAATCAATGAAAACAACAAATGCGATCTCAGTTCCAAATGTTTTGACCACTACTGTAGGTCGATTTTTATTAGGGTAGTAGAAAAATTAGTTAAAAGTCTTGTAAATCAAGTACTTCAGCAATTTTTTTGTTGAAATTGTATTTTTAGCTAAAATTTTAGTTATAATTATACAGCACTTAATTGTTTTGAACTAATATTTTACTTATTTTCACTAATTTATTTTGCTACCAAATTGTGTTGATAAGCACATTAATAGTGTATACAACAACAACATTTATAGAATGACGTAAATGTCGCTGCATGTCAAGATGTACTACAACAGACAAGGAAAATTATACTAAAAAGTGCAACTATTGTAAGACATCATACTTGGGAATTTTTTATTGGCATTGAAATTTACTTGGCATTACTTATGGTCAATGCCAATGCAAACCAATTGCAATTTTTTCGAGAAAAACGAAATTTAGGACCGTTCTAGGGGTAAAGGGCTTTTTTTTAGAGGGGGGGTAAACTTTGAAAAAAATATTACGTTAAACTAAAAAATGCCATCAAAAATACGAGAAGTTAAAGATTATCACCATTGATCAAAACTAAATTGAAAACTTGTTCGTTATGTGTGTATTGTATATCGCATCAAAATCGCATTTAATAAGCCCAATACACATTTTCCCATTTGCCAAATTTGTTCATTTGCATTAAAATAAAGAAACTTTACTACAACCCAAACAATATTTTTAAAGCAGAAGTTCCCTGAGTGTATTTAAAAATGAGTACACTGTAGTGTACAAGATTAGTGAAAGGGTTAATATAGCCAAATATAAAATTACAGAATAATAGCATATCAACCACTCAAAAATGACACAGGAAAATATTAATTTTTGAGCTTATATTCCGGTTTTAACAATGAATTTAGTAAATTAATGGTTGAAGCTACGAAAGAATAGTTAAGCTAAAACCGGTTATTCCACAACAAAAAACCGGTTTATTAGATATTCGAAAATTTAACTTTTTATAAAAACCGATAAACCGGTTTAATCCGGGTTTGAAAAACCAACTTGATCAACCTAATTCTGATACTTGCCCCTAGTGCACTGAAAAAATGTTTTAATATAATTTTTTCACGAAACTGACTTCTTGAAAAAATATAAACCAACAAATTCGTATTGAATAACTGAAAATCGTTCGAATTTTGGAAAATTTGCAAGCATGTGTTGTTTAAGACTTATTTGGTTTTTTTAAATTCTTTGTTGTTGTATATTAACGTAAACATGAAACGATATAAACAAATTAGTGTCATAAATTAGTAAAGTTAGTGAAATTAATATGCCAGGCGAGAAGACGACACCCACTAAATTAAAAGTGAAATAATGAAACCATTATGTGTTAAGTGAGCTTTGTACCATTGTTGCTTTTGCTGTTTGGGTACATTTATAATATTGTAATACTCCAAGGGCGGATGTTTGAAGGAGCTTGTGTTAATTAATTTCCATTATAACGTGCTATGAGTTGCAAATTTGTGAATATAACAATTGGTGACATTTAAAAGAAACTGTCGTCAACATCGTAACACTAGCTGCAGTTGCTATAGCAGAAGCAGCAACAAGAGCATATAGTACAAGTTGTCGTAGTTCTCAGTTAGTCATTAATCTGACATATCTTTTTCTATACATACACACAGAGAAAAATTTAGCTATCTTCCAACTGAAATTCGGTTGCTAGTTGCTAGACTCATAATATTCAAAAATCTAATATAAATATCGTTGTACTAATTGAATTATAAGTTGTTACCATTAGTATACACTTTTTAATTCGGTTGGCACTTAATTTCTCTGCGTGTAAAAGAGTTGCCTATAAAATCATCAACGCCTAGCCCAAACTGCTGGAGCTAGAAACTTGAAATTTGGCATGTATGCTCCTCTGACGGCATAGCAGCGCGATAAGACGGGGGTTTTTGGAATTTCCAACAGGGAGGGTTATCAAGGGAAAAGTCTCTCCCAATTTGGCTAGAAAACTCAAATTTTAAATATATGTTCCCTCGAACTGGACCTTATTCACTGACATAGTACTTTTTGAACTTGTGCCTAGAAGCGTGGTAAAATATGGGTTAAAAGGGGGAAAATAAACTCCTTACGTGGAAGCTAGGAACTTGAAATTTGGTATGTGTGTTTCTTATCCCACATAGACATTAGCTCAGACGAGATTTTTGGAATTTTTTTTTGGGATTGGCATTAAGGGGAAAATTCTCCGCCTGGGCGGCCTGACCAAACCGCTGAAGCTAATAACTTGAAATCTGATATATGGATTCCTTATCCCATATATACATGCTCTCCAGCGGTATTTTGGCAAATTTCTTAGGGGAGGAAATTCTCCCCCTTAGCGGCCTGATCAAACCGCTAAAGCTAGGAACTTGAAATTTGGTGTATTGGTTTAGAATCGGAAGTACAAAACCGCTTAGACTAGGTTTTTGGACATTATTAAACGCACATAAAGTTAGTATAGGGCTCCTAATACCGCATTTTTTAAATTTCAACGGTGAGAGGCGTGAGAGAGAAAAGTCGCCCCATCTCGGCCTAGACAAATAGCTAAAACGACGAAATTAAAATTACACATGGCTTTTAAAAACCCAGAAAGGAAAAGTCACTTTCTTGGCGGGCCGGCGAAACCACTGGCACGAGGAACTTGAAATTAGGTATCTTCGGTGAGGGGTAAAAGGGGAAAGTCTAAAAAATGTGAAATCTTTCTCCTTCTCATCAGTTCCTGTGAATATGACCTTACTCACTGATATAATACTTTTTGGAGTTTTAGCCAGCAACGTGATTAAAAAGGGGTTAAGCGTGGAAAAGTTATCCCCAGACGTACCCGCCTAACCAGATAAGCGAGCAATTTTAAATTTGTTATGTGGGTTTTCCAACCCCTCAGATTTTCAGGGGATTGCAAGAATTCCTAAGGGGAATGTCATGCATGAGAAAAGTTTTCCACTTTGCGGCCAGGTTAAACCACAATATCAAGGAACTTGAAATTTAATATATGTATTCTTAATACAGCTAGACATCCACTTAGATGGGACTTTTAAAAATTTCTACTAGGAGGGTCATGAAGGGAAAAGTCTACCTATTAACGTTCTGGACGACCCCTTAAAGCTGGAAATGTTAAGTACAGTGTTTAGGTTTCTTCTCTAGCATAGAAATCCTCTTAGACGGAATTATTAGATATTGCTTCGGGAGGAACAAAAACGGAGAGCTGTCAAAAGCATGCCTACATTGTTTTTTCAAGAAAATTAAATTTTAATAATGTGTAGGTGTCCATAGATAAAGCATTTTTGCAATTTTCGCGAGGAATATAGCAGAAAAAGCTACTAAAAATTAGTACAAATTACCTTGCATAAAAAACTGCTGAATTTAGCAGATTTTTTTTCTAAATATTAATAAAATAAGCACAACAAAAATAGATCTGTTAACTTTACAAACTTTTAGTTATATACGATGGGATTTTTAATTAATTGAAAATAGCATTTTACGCTGTAAAATCAGAAAATACTTTTACTGAATATTTTTAGACTCCAAATAGCAAACAAAAACTGTAATATTAACAAAATGTTTGCTATATTTACCTCAAATTTAGTAAAATTATTTAAAATTATGTTTATTTTGCTAAAATCAACAAAAATTTAGATAGCTGATTTCATAAGGGAAGACTTTTATTGGCATTAAAAAAAACTTTCAGAATTTCACATTTTTAACGATTTTTTTGTTTACTAATATTTGGTAAATGTTTTTACTGATTTTAGCAGATTTTTTTGTTACTTTCAACTAACTAAAATTTAGCTCAAATATGAATAAGTATTTGAAGATGCAATAGATTTACTTTTGCTATTCTTATATTACTAATATTTAGTAAAAAATCTGGTAATTTTAGCAGGTTTTTCTGCAGGGTTATTTTAAACTAATTTTTAGTAGCTTTCTTTGCTATTTTTACAAGTTTATTTCAATGAGTGTAGTAAAAATTAAGGTTCAAAAATGCTTCCTTTAAAGAGCCTGAACAAATCGCTGAAGTTAGAAAGTTTAAATTGGGAGTGCAGGCACCCGCTATTACTGGGATTTGCAAATTTTTAAGGGGAGCGACAAAAAGGCAAAGTCTCACCATTAAATTCCTGGCAAAATGACTAAAACTTACAAGATGAGTTCCCTGATGTAAATATGAGCTTATGAAGATACTCATTTTGAATTTTTGATAAAACGGGGTATAAAAGACGTTTCAAAGACAAAAAGTTTAAAGAGCTATACAAAGCCCATAAGGCAATAATCTGATACTTGATATTGAAAAATACAAGACAAGAATTGAAATAAAAATATTAAGAAAAAATTCTGAAAAAGGAATTTTGTTTAAGTTTAAATATATTCCGGTATTTAAAACTACCGGTAACGAAGTATCGGGTTTTTGAGCTAGTATTAAACATACATTAAAACATGGCAATTCATTATTATTTTTGTTGCTGCTGCTGCTTTTGCTGCTCATACACCCCATATGGAGTTAATGATGATAGCTCCAGTCACTGGCATATTTAAAAATACATAAAAAATGCCCAAAAAACACTACATGCCCGTTAATATAACAGCAACAGATTAACAAATATTGCACTTGCACAATGTTGAAATAAAAAGGAGATGCCGGCATCTAAATCATTTTGACGCCATTAAAAGCAAACAAAAGAAAAACTGAATGTCACAATTAATTAAAGAAATTGAATATAAGAAACTGACATTCAAACGTAGTGTTTTAAGTAATCATTTTTGAGTCTAAAGGATGTTGGAAAACTTACTATATATATCTCCCATTCCACGTTAGGTCGGCCAACATTTGACCTTGGATATTTCAGTTTGAATTATATTTTGCACGCACAAACTTTATAATTGAGCCACTTAAAGACTGCCGTTTTTGCTATATTGAAATTAGAAAACACCATGGTTTTATTTACGATTTTGCTTTTTTTTTGAAAAATACCAACAAATTTTTAGTAGATACTGCCAAAAATTGGGGAAAATCGATAAAATAAAATCAAACTATTGTTTTTCAAATAGTTTGATTTCAAAATTAGGGTTACCAGATCAGGCAGTTTAAACACTATTGCAGATATAAAGATTCTCATGGAGTTTATTTTTTCTGTTATATGTAATATCTCGGTTTGGGTTAAGCCAGTTATCTTTTTCTATTGCAGACAACTGAAGATTTGAGTGATGCTAATGAAACAATTGGATTGTCTATCATGAAAGAGATCAAACTTTTTGAAAAGCAACAAATAAAATCTAATACGGCAATATCATACTAGATTTTTGGACTTAAGGTAGAACAATATTCTAACTAAATATATATAAAATAAAATCGCTGAAATACGAAAAAATGGCCAAAAGTTAAAATGACAAAAATTGACATAATATTAAAAAATAGCTAAAATTAAAAAAAAACTTTAAAAATTAAATAAAAAATCGCTAAAATTTTAAAAAACCGTCAAATTTGAAAAAATCCGCTAAATTAAAAATAAATTACCGAAATAACAAAAAAAATAACCAAAATTAAAAAATCGCTAAACCCAGAACAAAATAACATCGATTTGGTAAACATTGACTGCTTTTGTATGCCTCCAAGAAAGCGCTTAACCGTCATGCATACAATAAAGCAATTGGAAAGGCATTTCACTGTGCTTCCCTGAATGCATGCTTTTGAAGCAGTAAATAATGCATGCAATAAAGCAGTACAGAATTAATGTTCTCAATACACAAAAAAGCGCTTCTCATTTCCCACGAAGGCATGAATTCATTGCTTCTAAGCTCACATGAAGAGAACGCTTTTCACTTGCTAAAAAGAGACATACCAAGTGGGACATTGCGAACAAAAATCTTGTCTTCTGAATGGCCGTGTAAAAATAAATTATAAAACTTTAACTTCGTTTATTGTGTTCTAAAAAATCCTATAAATCAAGAAAAAATTGATAGATTGATATTGAGAGATTTGATATTGATAGATACTTATATTATTTTTTTCCGACTTTTTTAACTTGGCAACACTATCCAAAACCATAGACAATATGAATGTCAAACTTAGAGTATGTTCAAAAAAGAAAGGCCAAAAGATAATAACTAAAGCGAAAGAGAGGGCGATGAATTATACTTGAGCCACAGACTCCTGGCTATTTATTGTTTTACTTTTATTTATAAATATTTTATTTTTTTTGAATTTTACTCACGAGACTGAGTGTGAGAAGGAAAAAATTCTTCGTGAGTGTGTGTGATTGGGGCTGATTTTGGCGTGAGTGTGGTTGAATAGAATTTTCTCAAAAAATATGAATTTACCCACGTGTGTGTGTGTAGAAAAAATCCTCGTGAGTGATTTTGCGTTAGTGGAATTTTTCTCTTGTTATGATTAGTCCGCGCATCACAAAAAATTCCAAAATTCAAAGTTTTAAGCAAATCCGATTTAATTTTATACAATCGATAAAAGGCTTTAAAGGGAATAACTCTGCAACAGTAAGAGCAAATTTTTTTTTCACAAAATTACTAAAAATTTAATAATATTTTAAACTGCGTCATTAGTTTTTTCAATCTTAGTAGAAATTTTAAAATTTATAAAGCTTTATTTTAAAATGTTATGCAAAAATTACGAAAAAAGTAATATGAGATACAAAAGCATTGCCAAAACATGGTTTTGCACATACAAATAAAGTTTGGACATGTTTCTTTAAAAGGTTGACTAAAAATGTTGCTTATTAACCCAGTTATACACACACAATATTTTTTCCGTAAAGACTACTGAATATACACATTGAATTAACTGAAAATCAGTTGTATTTTTTAGTTTATTTTCAACTGTTGAATATTAATTAACAATAGATTGTTTTCGTTTATTTCAATACTCAATATAATATAACAACTTTTTGTTTTGAATAGAAAATTTTAACTGAATATTTTAACTTTACCGAAAGTCCGTTTTTTTTTGTTTATTTTGTTTATTGAATAACAGACAGAAAGTTATAAAATATATTTCTTTGGTAATTTAACTGTATATTCCATTGAAACAACTTTACCGATTAAATTTTTAAGTAACTTTTGATTTTTTATGGAAAAGTTCTTGTGACCTCTAAACATCTTCCAAAAAAAACTGAAAAAATCTCAAAAATACTTTACCGTATAAGCATTCAAATTAAGCTTGAGCAACAAACAAACAATTTTTTTGGAACACCCTATTGTACACGATCTTTTCTCAATCATTTAAATTGGCTCATTTGCATTTAAAATTTAAATTAATGACAAAAAATACGAAAATATCTAAGAATGTTCAAAAACTTTCCAAGGCTTTCTTGTTATTTTTTTCCATACGCTGTTTAAAATCTAATCATAAATATTCGCAACAGCATTTCACATCACATCATGGCAAATAGGGGAGCAAAACATTACTAGTACTACGAGTACATATAAGAAAGCAAGCACAAGCGCTATTTTTTTTACGAAATATTGTAAGAATAAAACGTTACTAAAACTTGTATCGGTAACAGTAGACTTTTTGGTACCATATTTTAATTAGCACACTCAAATAAAAAAGTTAGTATAAAATTTAGTTAACTTTTTAGAACCCAATTTAGAGTATTTGTACTTATTTTTAGTACGAAATAATTTTTTAGTAAACATTTTTCCTAATCTTTATTTACAAATTACAAAATTTTTTACTAATTTTCGTTACTGATTTTAGAACATGATTTCTTAAAATTATCAAGAATATTACCTATTTTTTTTTTCATAGTTCAGATCAAAATAGTTTTTTAAGTTGAACCTATCTAATAAGATTGCTTATTTTAAGCGATATGGCCCAAAATAGGTTAACAGTGAATTTCGAAAACTAATCAATAAAAATAAATAACTTAACGCACAAATTATTCCACTTACCAATATATTACTACATGCCATAAATTACCCTTTTTTGAGCTTTTGGTAAAGAAGATATGGCGAAATTGAGCGAAAACGAACCTTAACTTCAACATATATTAATTAAACTTAAAGGCTTTGCTAATAATACTTAATATAATCTTTCTGCCAAAATTTCATAACAATCCGTCCATAGGTTTTCGAGTTAAGACGATGCCTTTACAGGAATCCTGGGCTCTAATTCCAGCAGTCGTGATCGAAATAATTTCGTATCGGAATTAATTTCGATAGTTCGAAATTTTCTGATGATGGCACTCGTTAAGAATCGAAACGATTTTATGTTTCAGTGTTATAAAAGGAAAATCTTAAGAAGTTATACAACACTGTAAAAATGTAAAAGACTAATGAAAAAAAGGTAAACAAAAAACATATGTTTAATTTTTCAACAACCACAAAAAAAATTCAAAGTGGAAAATATTTTAAAAACTAATTTAAACAAAAAAAAATTGATTCAAGTTTCTTTTCTATTCATCATCCAACTCTGACGAAGAGCAAGATTTGAATAAAATTAGAAAGAAAATTCGTGATTCAAGCGACCCGTTAAAATGTTCAAATTTTGAGTAAGTAAATAATTTTTTTTTTAATTTGATACAAATAAGATTCAAAAAAGCTTTTGATTATCAAAAGTAGCATTCAATTATCTCCTTGAGGAGTTGGATTTTGAAGGACATTTGTCTACTGGGTTTCCACCAAAAATTCAGTTGGCTGCAACAGTATCCCTTTTGGCAACAAGCGGTTTTCAACACAATGTTGGAAACGACTTCTTAATTTTAATTACCCAAAGCACTCTTTGTAAAATAGTAAACAGAGTTTTGAAGGAAATAGAACGTAAGCTATGTGGAAAATTCATAAACTTTTTTCCACGATATAGTGATGAATGTAAAGAATACTTCATGAGAATTGCCAGGAGGTTTGTGAAATAAATACTTTTATATAAATGCTTTTATAATTCTTTTTTATTGCTATTATTATTAGTAATTGGGTGCGTGGACGCTAGACATTTTGGTATGCAGAAACCCTTTTTGAATGAACACACATTTTTAAACCGGAAGTGTTTCCATAGCCTTAACTCTGTGATTGTAAGTAAAAATAATTATTATACCTATACAATGCGTAATTTGATTAAAAACGTTTCTTTAAAGATGATTCGTTTGTATGGAAGGAATCAAGAGAAAGAGGTAAGAAGAGTATAACAATCAATTAAGAAATTTTTGGCTCTTAGGCAAATATTAGCAAGTGCCTGCGTTGCATTTATTTTTGTTATATTTAACCTAAAATTATTTATTTATATTCAATAAATAAAATTTACAGAAAATTAAAAAATATTGACTTACATTTTCTTTTTTTCCAAATTTATACTTTTCAGAAACCTTAACTCGATAGATAATTTGCTATCGAGTACAATTTCGTATGGTTGCGTTTGAGTACTCGCACGTTATCGAGTAACATCATTCGAAATTTCGATACGTTTTACTCGATAACGGCTGAGAGCATCCCAAAAGAAAAAATTTCGCACGTTCGAGTAGAATTTCGATCGCTATCGACTCCGAGAATTAGCCCCCTGCATGTGCTTATATCAAAATTAGAGTTTTTTTTTTTTAATTTAAAGCTTCAATATTACTTTGTGTTTAGTATCAACTGTTTCACGTCAACATAAATTTGTTTTCAAGATTTTTGAAAATTGTGTTTATTTCAAAATATATATTTTTTTGAAATTTGCCGAAATTTTAAATTTACCGATTTCTTGCTTCCAAACCGTACCATGCACACAATAAATTACTTTACAAAATATTTTGGTAATTTGGTTTCCTCTCGAAATAGCTTAAATTCTTATTATAGATCACTCATTTTGAGCACATATACCCAACTTAAAATAATTCGCCTGGAGGCGGGATTGCCGTTTAGAGGGTTTAAAAATGTTTGGTTTTATCCATAAACGTGACGAAATTCGAAATTTTGTTTAATTCGGAACAGGCTAATATACAGCCATCAGACTTTAAATGTGTCAATATATAGTTTTATCCAATAAAGATCTATATTTTTCTGGCATGGAACGATATATTACTATTAATAGGTCAATATATCGTTTTATCCAAAGCTAAATACATTATTTCGAATATTACACTATATGTTACTAGATATAATTTTAATTTGTGTCATATCTAATTATACATGTATTCATACACAATTAGATTAACCATATATGATTTTTTATGTCATATACGATTATATATTGGTTAATATGTAATAAGATGTAATAATATGTAGGATCATATTAAAAAATTAAGAGAAAAAATATTTATGTATAAACATACATTAACATATGTGTGCATGCAATAACATACATATTTATATAAAATAATGAATAATTAAATGTAAACGTTTTTCGGGCTTTTATTAAAAGCTCAATTTAATTTCAAAATGTATCATTCTATCCACCAGAAAGTACTTATCTTTTTGGATCTAGTTAGATCCAAGGGATCTATCAGGGTCTTAAATTAGATAATTTTGAAGCCCCCCATTTTGAGATCAATTTTGATTTATTAGTGGATACCCCAATTTTGAGATAAACTTGGATAAGAATAAATATCGATCTTTATCAAATGAGATCTGATTTTGTATTTGAGAACTGGTCGGGATGCTCTACATAACGAAACTTTTTAGAAGTATGCGGATAAAAAGTAAGACAACTTTTTTTGAACAAACATACAATTTTTGATATCTGAAAACGCATGTCGGACGGAACCTTGCTGTAATTTTTGTTATATTTTTCGTATTCAGCTCTTCAATACACATCGCTTGAGTGGTATTCGAATTCGCTAAGACACCCTTTGCCGGGACAACATAATGTGCTGTCGTTTCAGTACAAAAAGTTCTTGCGATAAAACTAATATTTCGGTATAATGAACAGGGCTTTGACAGCACCTGAAAAAGATGTCATTGAAAAATTCAACTTGGTATAGTTTTGATTTCTACTTATTAAATATGCTTTTCTTTTTAATTTTTTAATATTTTAAAAGTTGAACTTATATTTAGAGTTTTCTTGGTTTATGCTAATATGCTCATAAAAAAAAGTTAGTTCAAAAGTCACTTAAACGGATTCGAGCTCAATTGAACTCATTTTTTTCTGTTGTTATCGTTTTAATCTGTAATTTGACTTAATTTATCAGTTATCTTATTTAACCACATGAACAATTTTCAATTGTACTTGAACTAATTTGTTCTTCTATTATTTAGTTTAATTTTTTAAGTGTGTATAGGTATATGTATATATATTTTACTATCTCCATAGAAAAACACCATGACGTATGATTTATAATATTATTTGTTGCTCATACGTCTACGTACTTTACTTATCTTGTATAGAGAACTTTTTATATCTAATATGGATCGGTAGATACACATTAGGCTTAAAAAAGAAAAATTTTGCTGATATTTAGTTAAATTTAGTTTTGTAATACTCTAGAAATTCGTAACTAGTTTTGAGTTTTTAATAAAAATGTTATTTTTTTAAATTCTCCACAAAATAATATATTCATATAGTCAAATTTCTAGCATTTTCCAAATGTGGTTTAATAATAAATAATATACTAAAAATGCGCACAACAATTAAAATTTGTTAACTTGCAAAACAAACACACAAAGTAAATTATGCCTTAGTTTCTTCATAGAATACAGCCGCAAATGCATTTCGCATAAATTGTGTGTAGGTTATATCACAAGAAAGGTTGCATCCGATAAAAGTTATACATGGAATAAAGATTCAACAAATAAGATTTGTTTTATATTTGCGTTTAAGATTTCTTATTAAGGGGTTGAAATAGAAAAGTTACAGCATGTAATTCTTGTCCTATATTTTACTTGCGCGATATTTGCTTCCAATGTATGTATCGGATGAACTGATTTTCTTTAGAAATGTTGAGGTTAAGAAGAAGATTAAACGTTTTCCTCTAAAAATAATAAACACTATTCATTTTTAAATCAGACTAGACTAGTTTCTGCCTTTTTATGGACAGGCGTCATCAGTGATTTTCCATTTTTTAAATTGCATTATTATTTGTGTCTTATAAATGTAAGATTATCTCTATATGATAAGTTTTTCAACAACCTGCGGCTGTAAGAATCAAACTTGCGCTCTTCTTACATTACAAACGTAGCAATACCATCTCATGACCGTTTAGCGATCATACCCAAGTATGACCCCGAATGTAATGCAGCTAAATTGCAGTTTTCTTTCCTATTAGATTTTCTGTTATTGTGTATTATACTCAGAAGTCATAGCACTGACAAACACTAATAGTCTATTTTTAGATTTTTGTTTATTTTTCTAATCTCCTCCGTCTCTATTTCACAACGTGACCAGATTGACGTAAGGTTTTTACGTTCAGTGTTGACAACTTTTGCGTTTTAAGTTGAGACATCGCCACAGGGCAAATTTTATAATGTATTTTAGTACAGTGTTATTGTAACGTCATATAGACAGTCCCAATTAATTTTTAATTAATATTTTATTTTTTTTCAATTGTTTTTTTTTTTTTTTGTTTTTTAAAGGGCTAAGAAATGAGACGTGTTTTCTAAATAATAAATAAAAGTTTTTTTTTAATGATTTTTTAATTTTTGAGTTAACCCTCTTACCATTGTAATGCAAATCTAAAATTTAAAAGCCGGATATGTCAGGGACTAAATAATTTATTCGGGGGTAAATCTAAATCATTTTTTTTTGTCAGATGAGTACCCATGGCTCTAAGATGGCACGCGATGTTGCCTTTCAAAACAGGGTACATAATGGAATCGTCTCCAGGGTTGCCATGGTAGCACGAACTTGAATAATTTTTATTTTCATTGCACAATTGAAGGTAAAAAAAAACATAATTTTTATTTTTAATAAAAATTATATCAAACTGGAATTATAATTTTTATAATAATAAAGGGTGATTTTTTAGCAACTTTCTTTTTGTCAACACTGTTTTTGGAAGCTGAGCTGTTTTTGCGTAACATGTTGCTGTTAAAATGTTCAGTTTGGTCTATAATTTTACAATGAATCTCTTACAAACGAACAACGCTTGCAGATTATTGAATTTTATTATTAAAATTCATGCTCGGTTAAGAAAGTGCATCATGCACTTCTTCCAATATATGGTCAGTTTGGGCGACTTTCTGAGGCGGCTATTCGCACCAAATTTGCATTATTGGACATTAAACCACCAACACGCATACGTAGAATACGGACAGAGGAAAATATCGCAGCTGTATAAGCCAGTGTTGTTGACGACCGTGAATTATCGATTCGGCGCAGTTCGCAGCAATTTGGCCTCTGTTACTCCACTACATGGAAAATTTCGTGGAAGGATTGGGTGTAAAACCTTTTAAAATACAGCTGGTGCAAGAATTGAAGAAACACGACCTACCACAATGACTAACTTTTGGTGAATGGGCGCTGGCAAAGTTGGATGAAGATCATCTTTTTTTATCGGAAAATTGTGCTCAGCGACGAAGCTCATTTCTGGTTGAAGAGCAGCTAGAAGCATTGCAAGAACTGCCAATGCATCCCGAAAATACACTGTTTGGTGTGGATTATGGGCCGGTGGAATCAGCGACGAAGCTCATTTCTGGTTTGAAGGGCAGCTAGAAGCATTGCAAGAACTGCCAATGCATCCCGAAAAATACACTGTTTGGTGTGGATTATGGGCCGGTGGAATCATTGGACCGTGCTTTTCCAAAGACCACGGAGGCAGGAACGTTACTGTGAATGGCGAGCCTAACCGTGCTATGATTACAATTTTTTTTTGCCCAAAATGGAAGAGCTGGATTTGGGTGACATGTGGTTTCAACACGACGGTGTCTCATGCCACATAGCATGCTAAACAATGGCCCAATTGAGAGGCGATTTCGGTAATTAATTTATTTCACGTTTGGGGCCGGTCTAAGTCGTGCGATTTAACGCCTTTAGACTATTTTTTGTGGGGATATGTGAAGGCTCATGTCTACTGGGACAAGCCTGCAACGCTTGGCGCACTAGAAGCCAATATTGAAGAATTTATTCTTTAGATACCGGCCGATATGTTGGAAAGAGTATGCCAAAATTGGACCCAGCGTATGAACTATTTGAGGCGTTGCTGCGATCAACATTTACATGAAGTCATCTTTAAGCATTGAATTATATGGATCATTCTATCGACGCAAACAAAGATTTCATACATTTATCTAAACTGTATGTGTTGTTTTTTAAATCAAATCCGAAAGTTCTCAAAAAAATAACCCTTTGCCTAATTTTGTCTCTTTCTAGCGCAAAAAGAATTTTTGTAATAAACCGTTTGTTTATTTATTTATGTGTTTATATTGTTGTTAATACTGTTTTTAATGATAGTTAACCCCTTAACAAAAAATTATGCAGTTAACCTTGGTTTAATAAGAAGCTATGTTTTTTGCTAAAAACATAAAAATAACGTCAGGTTCGTGTTTAGGAGGCAAACATATTTTAAAGAAGTTTTATTATGAGTATGTGCAAAAACTTTGTATACTGGCGCTTTCCAAAAGTTTGCCTCAAAGAGAAAGTCAAAAGTAGTTTTTTGCCTTTCTATTCAAAAATCGTCTTATATTAAGTTTAAAATGTTGACCCAATTTTATAAACATTTCTGGATCTATTAAATGGATTTGCAAATTTTACCGCACGTTATATTTATTGAAAATAAATTTATTGTCGAATTGATGTCCTATACATAAGATGTTAAAGAAAGTAAATGCCGGATCACTTTTTTTAACGGCTGTAACGGAAATGCTAAAATACTTAATTTGAACGGACGATTTTCCGGAAAAATGCGCAAAGTATTTTATATTGTATAAGTAGTACTTTCAGATACATTATATCAGTTCGGGATTATAAACCCTAACCATCAGATCGACATCCTGATGTGATGGATAAATACACTGCGATACAAAATTTACTCCTAAAATCGAAAACAAGAGTATCAACCATTGATCATAAATATTTCGGCCACGCTGATTTTAATAGCGTACCCATTTTTTTTAAGGGCCAGTTTTAACGTAGTTTTTTAATTATAAAATTTAAAAAATCAAATATTTTATCTTAATTTTTTATAGTAAATACATAAAGACCTTCATTAGCATTCGGGTATAAAATTAGGTTAATAAATGTGCAGAATTAACAAGTAAATCCACAGAATTTCGCAGATTTTACTATATTTTACTATTTTTGCACAATTTATCATCCCATTTCACAATCGATCAAAGTAGTTTTGAGCATAAGCAAATAGACAAATCCATTTAATAGATCCAGAAATATTTAAAAATTGGCTCAAAAACTACATTAAAACATGCAAAATTTTAATGCGAAATTGCGAAAAATGTAGCCTTGAGTGAAAAAAACTGGTTTCGCCATTAAAATCAGCGTGGCCGAAATATAAAGGATCAATGGTCGGTACACTTGTTTTATTTTTCTAGTGGCGCAGTGGTATTACTATTTGATTTCAAATCCGGAATCACCTTATCAAAGACTTCTAAGGAAGTAAACTATGGTCCAAGGGTCAGCAGTGTATTTCTGTGTATAAAGCTGAACCAATTCTAAAAAATAATTTCGTTAAAATGTTTCAATCATTTGTAAATTGTTGCAATACTAGCACCATTAGGTATAGGGTGTAATAAAATAAGAAAATATAAAACCATCATGTTCGTGTTTCCTTACTTCCTCTCCGCCCCCTTTAACGCTAAAGTACTCATTTGCCCCACAATACTCTTTAGCATTTTTAATATGAATTAAAATTTACAAGCAGTGTTGCCAGTTTTGAAGATTAATCATCATTTTTTGATTTTTAGTATCCAAAATAACTAAATGACAATTGGACGATTTTTGCTTTCAAAATGACGATTTTTTCACAAAAGTTTAATATGTCAGAAAAACATATGTATGCACAGAAAAATTTTGTTCATAATAGAACGAATTGCTTTCATTGATTTCAATTCTTAATATGTATGAACAAGTTCATGCTACGTATGAACTTTTTTATTTTTTAATTTTAAAAACTTAGAAATTCAGAAGAAATTTGTTTTAATTTTCATTTATTTTTTTTTCTGTGAAATAAAAACGTTTCAAATTTTCTTTTATAAAAAAATCGTTATTTAAATAATTAAAATAAAATAATTAATAATTAATTAAAAGAAATACTGATCTTTAATGAAAAACTTTTAGTTCCAGAACCATCGTCCGTATCTATTCGACAGGTTTTGAAGTACGACAAATTAAATGTTGAAGAACTTGAAAGGGTAAAGTGTAGTCAACTTAGATTTAAAGAAATTTGTGAAAAACGAAATGTAGTTAAAATTCGGCAATTATGGCCACAATATAAGAAACCCACAGGATTCCGATTGGTAATATATCCCGATAAAATGATTACTTTTTATATTATTATAATATTCTAAACATTTTTTAGATTGAATTAGATTTTAATTTAAAATATTTTGAAGCTGAAGATATATATTCAAAGTGGGCAACATATTTAATTAAAATTAAAAAAGGACTGTGTGCCCCGGTAGGCTAGTTGGTAGCGTGCTGGCTTATCAGTGCGGGGGTCGTGGGTTCGATTCCCACCAGAGGCACTGGTCTGTTTTCGCTACAACGCGCCGAAGGCCATAGTAGCTAGTGCTCGGTTAGGGTAATAGTATATAATTTGTAATTATATGATTATTAATTAATAAAAAAAATAAAAATAAAAAAGGAAGCTTCCTAAACAAAGCAAAGTTTTTCTTGTATTTAATAACATTGATAACAATACGTCGGAAGGTAAATTAATAGCATTAATTAAAATCTTGATATTATAAACAAAAAAAATTAAATACCAATTTTTCAGATTCTAAAAATTTAATAATATTGTGGTGTTTGCATATTTTAAAACCGGGTTCAAATTTCGCTTGAAAATGGCAAAAAATTCCGACAAAATTTTACTATTGGCGACTCTCAAAATGCATTTGTAATAATCGCGGAAACTCAAGAGGAACTAGAAGAAAAAATCAATTTTTTTAAATCAAAATCAATGAATTTACCCTGCGTTTTGGTCATTGGCAAAATTGACAAATTTACAGAGATATTTGTATATTTAAAAAAAATTAAATATCCAATTTCAAATCTTTTAAGAGCTGTGGATATTTGCTTTAAAATTTTTTTTTGCGTTTGATTTAAAATATCCTTTAGAGGCTGTGACCTTCTTTTATTGAATATTTTTTTTTATTCACTTTCTCGTTCAAAAATATACTCAAAAATTGCAATTCTTTCATATTACTTTTTCCAATTAATTAACAATTTTGTAATTTATGTACTTTGTCGTTAAAAAAAAACCCCAAAAATCGTAATTCTTTCTATTTAAATCGTAAATATGCCATTAGTATTATTTTTAATTTTAATTCAATATATAATTTCAAAAATATTATTTTTCCAATTAAATATAATATATATTCTATAATTAATTGGATACCAGCAGAAAAGACACATGACTTCGGAAGCACTGCATAATTAGATGCGCTTTCTGAAGCGCTTCGGTAAAATGCTGCTTGGATAATGCGGTATTGTAAGGCATAATATGTATTATTTTATGTTAGAATCAATAAAGAGACAACGCGAAGAAAAATCATGCATTACGTTAGCAATAAAGCAAGCTCTACCTGCTTCCAAATTTTGTGGAAGCGCTAGCTTTATTGTTGATATAATCCATGATTTTCGTTTATGATGTCCTACTTAGAACCTCTCTTTAGTGCTTCTAAATCAAAAAAATATATTAATTCGTCATTACGATATCTCATCCTCGAGGCAGCATTTCAGTAAAGCGTTTCAAAAAACTCATCTAATTATGATCCGAAATCATGAGTATTTTCTGCTGGGATATAGTGGTATTGTTCTATTTAACAAATTTGTAATTTATGTGCATTATTTAATTTATTTATTCTCAATTTTTTATATTTAAAAACAATAATAATAAAAATGCAGTTATTATACATATAAAATCTAAAAAAAAAGTTATACTTTAATGGGAAAATAGATAAAAACTATTTTTTATTATGAAAATTACAGCATATAGATAAATTTGGTATATACATATTATAAACCTGTTTCGTAATATGTATGAACACATTCACAACTCGAATGAATAGTTTTTTGGAAACTAATTTAGGTTCGGTTTCATATTATGTATGAACAAGTTCATACTATAAATGAAAAAGTTTTGGAAAAAAAAAATCATGTTCGATTCATACAGTTTATGAAAAAATTCATTCTGTGAATGATTTTTTTTTTCTGTGTGTATTTCTTTGTCATTCTTAAAAGATTATCTAATCTATTTTTTGAATTCTATTATTGCGCTAAAATTAAAAAAATAATTATTTTTATTGAAATCTAACATTGTTTTGCTTATATGATATGAAATAAAGTTTTGAAAAAATGCAAATACTAGAATTAAATAAAATAATCTCCAAAACGAATTAATGTATTTTATAAATTCAGGTTAGGCTTAGCCTAATTTAATTTCTGTTTTAAAATTTTAACAAGATAAAATTTTTTACAAGTTTGATATAGTTTTTATTAAAAATAAAAATTATGTTTTTTCGACCTTTATTTGTGCAATGAGAATGAAAATTATTAAAGTTCGAGGCCATACTCTATATTTCTTCATTAGGATATTGTCCTAACAAATAATCTATAGAGTTTTTGTTTTCAAATTTATTATTTGACCGTTTCAGGAATGTGCTGATAGATCTATTTCAGGAATTTTCTAGGTTCCCATCATCAGAATACGTTTTTGATTTTTGTGTGTATGTCTATCTCTGGTAAATATTCAATACACTTTTTTGTTTGATTTGTACATTTGTTTTTTTTTAAACAAAACGTACAAGGGAAGCAGTAAACAAGACCATACTTTGTCTTCTATACAAGTTTGATATAATTTTTATTAAAAAAAAAAATTATGTTTTTTTCGACCTTTAATTGTGAAAATTAAACAAGTTTATATCAAAGGTAGATCATACACACAAAAATAAAGTTTTCAATTTAATTTTTGATCAATGGTGATAATACCTTTTAAATACCTTTTAAGTTTAACAAATACCTTTTAAGTTTATTCCATTTGTATTTAAATTAGGTACATAAAAACTGGTACTCGCAAAAAAATAAGTTAGTAGAGAAGTTAGTAAAACGTCTTGTAAATCATGAATACTGCTTTTCAGCAAATTTTTGCTAAAATTATGTTTTTAGCCAAAATTTTAATTATACTTAATCAGCACTTAACTGTTTTGAAATAATGTTTTATTTATATTTAACTAATGTTTTACTAATTTATTTTGCTAAAAGAAATTGTGCTGATAGGCACAGTAATAGTGTGGACGACAACCACATTGAAAGATATACCCAGAATGAAGTAGATTTCGCGGCATGTCACGGTGTAGTAGAGACAAGGAAAATGATACTAAAAGGTACAACTCATGTAAGACATATAAAAAAATGGAACATGGAAGATTTTTGTATCTGTTTTTCTGTTTTACATAAAACAAAATGGTGGATTAATACGACTTAAATTTTGTGTTTGTAATTGTCTGTTAGTTAAAGTTAAATTTAATAAAAATTAAATGTGTATTTGTAAATTAAATGCTTATAGAGATTAATAATGTAGTGTGGTCAAATTACAAGCAAACATACGTTCCGGTAGACAGATTAAAGCGAAGTATATTGCAGTTTTTTATTTTTTTAGGTGGTTTTTTATGTTTCCTTTTGTTTTTGCAATAAAAAGTTTGTATATGTCATATTTTGTTATTTTTTTCGTTTCGTTTCTAGAAATATCTACGGCATTTGCCTTCCTTTACATTTCACAATAATTCACTTGTGAAACTATTGAATATCATTAATAATTTCTGACTTGTGAGCTTAGGCCAATTACTTTTTTTGTTTTTAATTACATGTGAATGGGAGTAATTGGAGGTAATATTTATATATATGACTACATATAAATATATATGGATCATATATTGTGTTATATGGACATGTATGACCTCACTTTATATATGTCTGTGTAGTCTGTGGTATTAACTTTATCATCAAATGTATAGTGATTTTAGGTTGATAATAAATTGTAATAATTATGGAATTTAAATTAAATAATTATGGAAAATAATATTGCTAAAGAATTTCCAAATTTTATATTAATAAAATATTTTGTTTATTTCCAGTTTTTTTATTTAATTGTATTATGTTAACGATGTAGAAGTCCTAACATTTTTATATAAATATATTTAAAACAATCACAAAAAATATATACTGAAATTTCAGCAAACTAATTTAACTGAAGTAAAAAGTTAACACTAAGTTTTTTTCTACTAAGCTCCAGCAATAAAATTTGTTGATTTCAACAAGTCGACTTTAATTTGCATAGAACTAAGTGCCAGCAAAACATTTCGCTGAATTTACTAATTTTTGCTAAACACTTTTGAAGAAATTAGCAAGTTTTCTACAAAGAAATTTTGCTGACTCAACTAACTTTTTTGCTAACTTTACTGATTTTTTTATTTGAGTGTAGAAGTATTTAACAGTTTAATTGGCAATGTGCTGTCATTGTCAAATTTTTTGATTTTCGAAGTTTAAACCATAGAAGTGTCAAAAAAAGGTATTATATTACAACGATAGCACGTTAGCACTTGAAATGTGAATTACATTATTGTCTTTTAGTTTTTTAATAAAACTTTATTTTTTTTATTTTAGAAAGGTTGAGGTTAAGAAGAAGAATTAACGTTTTTCTCTAAAAATTATAAACACTATGAATTTTTAAATCAGACCAGCCTTAGTTTGAATTTGACGAATTTTATACATTTATTGATGATTTTTCAAAACATGATGACGATTTTGACGTTTTTGTTTTTTTTTTTTTTTGGAAAATTGGACAACAAAATTGGCAACACTGTTTGCAAGTTAGTATTTTTTTCGTTTGTTCATATCTTGTGAGGCAAATGGAGAACGGGAAATGAAAACAAGAGCAAATACAAATAAAATATCTTACTTGCTTTTTAAAATGTCCAATAAAAATTGCCGACACATTCTGGCCATATTTCTTCGGAATCCCATATAAATCACTGACTGTAATCCCTCATGCTATCATCGTTGCCGACGGTCTTATGATTTTTTTTTTTTTGGTTCATTCTATTTCTTTCTTTAAAGTTTTTGTTGTTTTTTTTCTGGGTTTCCTTCACTTTGGCATCTTTGTTGTATAAAAAAGTTTACGTGCGGGTAAAGCTTTGTTATTAATGTCGTTGTTGGACTTGTATGAGTACTCTCAAGTACTTCTTTTGGTACCAAAACGTGCGTAGTTTTTTTTATACATATTTTTAAAATTCGTTTGTTTAGGTATGATTAGATGTACTTGTAATTACATACAAGATGTATTGAAAACTTATCATTCTTTCGTAAATTAAAGAATTTTAAATATTTAAGCATCCGTTGTAACAATTTTGTGTATTTGAAGTTTTTCCTTAAGGTGTTTACTCCCTTAAGAAATCATTATAAACAGCAATATTTAAACAATTATAAAAAATAAAATGGTGCTTAATTAGAAAAAATATAATTTAAAATTCTTACTAACACGGCGAGCCTGGTGAGCATTACAGACCCTTTTCTTAAGGGCACCGTGGAGTCATGGATACTCATCTGAGAATAAAATTTTTATATTTATTTTACACACAAATTAATTTTTTTAGGGACAGCGTAGCCGGATTTTTCAAATTTTGATTTGCATTAAAATGCTACGAGGGTAAATTCAAAATTAAAAAAGCAACAAAAAAAAATAAAGTTTGTTTTTTCTTTAAAAATCTAGGAAAGTTTTATATAATTTTTATTAAAAATAAAAATTATGTTTACATAATTCCCTTACGTTAGGGACTTAATTTTTTAGTACTTTACAAAACAACTGAATATTTTAACTAAAACAATGTCTAGAATGTTGGATAAAAGCTATTTTTAGTTAAAATCATATCGCAATATCTCGAAAGCCTTTTTTCAACATGCTTAAATAACCCGAAACATCCTAGCATTTTTTTTTTTTGTTGAACTTTAAAAAGATATTTTACATATGGCTTGTTCAATTCCACTCATTATTGCCTCAGTGCATAAAAAGTTATTGAAAAGTTTACATATAATTTTGCTTGATTACATGCAGCAGAAGCCAAGGAATATCAGTATTAAATGGAGGCGCCACGCCCATTTTTCTATATCGGCCAGTTTTAGTATAGTGCTTACAAAGCCGTTTTTTGCTCAAATTTATTCAACAGGAACCAATATTAAACATTTATATATTTTTTGTTGTGCGGACGGTGCCACGCCCTTAAATTCTGACAGATATACATATATGTAAGAACATAACGTGTCAAATTTTACTACAATTTTTTAACAGGAGCCGTAAAAAAATTAGTTGTTTTCATTTAAATATTAATAAATAAGCCAATATAGACTAAAAAAAGATAGTGAAGTCAGCAAAAAAGTAGGGTGCTTTAGAAACAAAATTAGTAGATTTAGCAAAAGTTTTGCTAACACTTAGTTGATTTAAAATTAAAAAATCCTTGCTAAAAGGTAATGAAATTATTGCTGAAAGAACTCAGAAAATTTGTTGAAAAATTATACCTTAGTCAATTTATTTGCTGAAAATCTTTATTTTTTTTATCTTTCAACTACTCACTTCAATTGTTATCTAAATGATGGCATCTTTCTAGAAACGAAACAAAAGGAAATAACAAAATATGAAATATACAACCCTTTTTGCAATAAGAAACATACAAGTTGACGTAAGATGTGTGTCCTTGTCTTTCGCTGTAGTCTATCTACCTGAACGTATATTTGTTTGCAATTTGACCACACTACATTGATAGTCACTATAATCATTTAGTTTACAAATACATATTTGATCTTTATTAAATATAAAGATTTTATTTTATTTTGTCTTTAATTTAATTAATAGATAATTACTTTGACAACACAAAATTTAATGTATACACATTGTTTGCGTTCTTTTTTTTATTATATATGAAAAACAGATACCAAAATCTTAAATGGTTGATTTTTTTATATAACTTACGACATTTACTTCAATCTGCGTTTAGTGTGCTTATCAGCATAATTTGTTTAGCAAAATAAATTAGTAAAACATTAGTAAAGTATTATTAAAATATTAGTTCAAAACAGTTGAGTGCTGAATAAATATAACTAAAATTTTAGCTGAAAATACAATTTCAGCAAACAATTTGCTGAGAAATAGTATACTTTATTAACAAGATGTTTTACTAACATTTCTACTAACTTATTTTTTTGAGTTTCGAAATTAAAAAATTTTATGTTATATGAAGTGACACGCCCTATAGTTTCGTTCTGACGAATTTAGAATGTTTTAACACATATGCATTTAAATGTGGGCCAAATTAGATTTAAAATCAACACTTTCGATATATATCAACTTCAGCTTCACCAACCGGCCCAGATTTATATAATTTTTTCATCCACATAACTTGTATTCATTCTGAATATGAACCAAAACGGGTCATAAATACAGCCATAAAACAAAATTTCATAAATATGACTACAACAGTACCATCTACCGTGTTCAAACAAAATAATTTAAAACACCAAAGTAACATAAGGTAAGAATGTGGCTTCGATACGTGTAGTGGTGTAAATGATATTAGATTACAAACATATACCAACGAATTTATATCTTACTCGAAAGATGAAATAATATTAAGTATACGCCTGGGTATATTGTATGTAATCACGATAGAAATTTTTAAGTTTGGCTTATTTGAAATGAATAGGACTTTTATTTAAAATTATTTTTATTATAATAGGTCAAAATCCTTTCTGCAAAGGTGTAAGTACTAAGTTTTTTACACTTTTTCGCCCACTATCACGCCCACTTAATTAACATACAATTAAAATATAGCCTATAGCAATCTAAAACGCCATAGCTTTTTAACGGTGTATAACTTGTGAAAATCCTTTTAGTAGTTTATCCAAACACCCGGGACAACGGTGGTATGAAAAAAAGTGTGTTTTATTATAACAATAATATAGATATATAGATATATTAATGAGAATTATGTTTAAAAATGCTGAATTAAAAGCTTTTTTTAAGTGGAACAGATTAAAGTTCTTTGCGTTATTAAAACAATATAAAAGCCGCATTAATGTAACGTCGTATTTGGTTTAAACATCGTATTTTGATAACATTAGTGACATCAATGTTTTTCCAACCCTGGAAAGTTTATTCTACATTTTATTTTGTGCCTTTATTTCAATTTTTCAAACATTGAAAAAGAATTTAAACAAATAATTATTGTGATTGATTATAATAAAATATTCTATTTTGTAAATATAGGAATATGTTTCGTCAGAAATAATCGTGAATTTGAGATGAAATGGACGAATTATATTAAAAAAGCGGCAACAACTGTTAATTTCAGTAACTGCAAATACGCTTTGTGTATTTTACATCTAATACGAAGCATATCATGAATACTCCAATGAAATATGTAGAATAAAATAATGTGGGTGAAGATAAATTCCATAGTTAAATTCCATTTCATTGAAATTCACCCAGGAATGATAACATTAGCAATTTTTTTTTCTCTCATTCTCAGTCAATTTTACCATCAGCTGTTAAATTAAATGTTAAAAAATAACAAAACATGAAAAAAAAAACAATATTTGTGTTTTGTCGTGTAAATGAAATAAAAATTGTAAATTTGTAATAAAGCAATTTAATCAGTGAAATAATGAATGATAATTTTTTATTTATTAAAAAATTAAATAACAAATATAACTGAAAATCTTTTTCTCGAAATTCAGTTAGGGGCGATACTACGGGCCATTATAAATATACAATTTTAAAATTTTGGTGTTTTTATATGAAACGGTTACCATTTTGGAAGAGGATACGAGATCCGACCAGGTGGATTAGATAACCACTTGATCCTAGTTCATGACTGTATATAAAGTTTTTGAAGGCTGTGCTCAGGGGCGAAGCTATGGGCCAATTTTAAAATTTCATATTGAAATTTTTTACATTTGTTTAATTTCATATGACACTGTGGCCATCTAGGAAGAGGAAACGAGATGCGACCTGGTGGATAAGGTAACCACTTGATCCTACTTTATTCCTGCATTCAAAGTTTTTCAGAGCTGTGCTCAATGGCCGGGCTATGGGCCATTTTTAATATCACATATTGAAATTTTTTAAATTTTGTTAATTTCATATGACACTGTTGCCATCTTTTAAGAGGATGCGAGATCCGACCTAATGGATAAGGTAACCACTTGATCCTACTTTATTACTCCATTCAAAGTTTTTCAAAGCTGTGCTCAGGGGCCGAGCTATGGGCTATTTTTAATATCACATATTGAAATTTTTGAAATTTTGTTAATTTGTATGACACTTTATTTTTCTTCGTGTATGTATATTACCTTTATACTGGTTTCTCTCTAGTATAATGAGCCCAGTTTGACTCCACTGTTTGATAATATCCCTATCCTTACTCAGTCGGCGCTTATCATCTTCCCAATTACATAATCAATTAGAACGCTTCATTACCCAAATGGAATACATGGAGGTTACGTGGTTGGTACAGTTCATCTCGCAATTAATGCGGTTCCATAATATATGACTGATACAGTCTACAATATCCCGGCCAATGTCAAACTGGTCTAATTGGTAGGCAAAATAAATGAACGAATTGTGGTACATTAGTGGGTCCCAAAGTTATTTTTTGTCGATCTTCATGGATACTCAATCTTAATTTGAATACTTATTAGGTAAAGTATTTTTGAGATTGTTTTCAGATTTTCGGAGTTGAAAGATAATTTGTTTATGTTATATAAAATTATTTCTATATTGTTGCAGATATTAATTTAATTCGTGTCGTCAATGTGGGATTATGAACATTTTTATATTTTGTAACGTATTGCAAATTATATTTAAAAGAATAACAGACTTACAGCAAAATAAATTAACTAAAGTATGATTTTTCTAAAAAAATGTTGAGTTTTTTTTAGTCTGCTAATATTAAGCAATAATTTTATTAACTTTTAGCAAGGACTTTTTAATTTTGAATCAACTAAGTGTTATCACAACTTTTGCTGAATCTAACAATTTTTTTGCTAAAAATCAGTTCGCTAATTTTCAGAAAAATTTTTTGCTGACATTAGCAATTTTTTTTTACAAGCACCCTCCTGACTAAATTTTGCTGACTCAGCAAAATTTTTCACTGACTTTACTAAATTTTTTTTATTGCATACATGCTCTTTCTTTTGAAAATCAAACAGTGTAAAACAGATCAGATCTGTTGAAATCTAGTTAGATATGGTTTACCAGATCTAAACAGATCTTCCAGTAAATATGATTAGATCTAATTAGATCTCAAAAATGGGGACATATTTGAAATCCTATCTAATGTGTGCAGATCTGATATTTTTATATTTCGCGAGGCTCAATAATTTTTAAAATTTCTAGTTAAATGATTAAGAAAAAACTAATATTTTAATTTAATACGTTCATTCAAAAGTTTATTGCAAAATAATGGATAATTATCAGACTTTTTGAAATCCAGCTTTGGGTCGCCGCGTTGCTCCCAAAACTTTCCGTAGTCATTTCTTAGAGTTTAAATAAAGTTTATCTGCTGAGAAACCGCCGCCTTCGTTTTTTCTTCTGATCAGATACAAAAGAGTTTAGAAAATAGAGAGGCTACAATACACTCACTTACTGAGAAATAATATATAATATATAGGAAATATATAGGAAAATGAATATTTTTTCGCAACTTTAAATTGATAAATTGACTTCTTTTAATGTTGCTGCTGATAGTTTTCGAAATATTTGTTATGATTTGAGCAAAAATTTGTTCAATTTAGCTTTGGTTTTAATTAAAAATGGCATGTTTAATGTTTGCAGGCACAAGGTGTTTACAGAGAGTGAGAGCGTTGCATAGCCGTTGTCAGATACGGACAAAGAGAGATATCAATTCCTCTGCTTGCATTTGAATGCATATGTACAAAATTTTGGTTGTTGGATAAGAAAAAACTATCGTTGTTGAAATGTCTTTAAGATATATATTATTATTATTGAAAATGAAAATTATTCAAGTTCGAGGCCATACTCTATATTTCTTCATTAGGATATTGTCCTAACAAATAATCTATAGAGTTTTTTGTTTTCAAATTTATTATTTGACCCTTTCAGGAATGTGTTGATAGATCTATTTCGGGAATTTTCTAGGTTCCCATCATCAGAACACGTTTTGAAAGCGGTAACAATCCCATGCCAAACATCAAACATTCATATGAACTAGTTTACTCACTACATGAGAACTAATATACATATGAGTTTGAAGTTAAAGATTATCACCATTGATCAAAAAATAAATTGAAAACTTGTTTGATGTGCAAGATCCACCTCTGGCGGATATTATTATTATTACATACAGAGAAAAATGTAGCTATTTGCCGGTTACTGCTACTCAAATTCGTTTATTTTGAATTTTAGGTGGTTGGCACAACTTTACATTAGTTTTCACAATAAAGTTCGGTTATTTCAACTGAATTTTATTTGTAACACCCAAAATATTCAGAAATCTGATGTAAAGATCGTTGTACTAACTGAATTTATAAGTTGTTACCATTAATATACACTTTTCAATTCGGTTGGCAATGTATTTCTCTGTGTGTACTAATTTACCTTCTTTCTAGTTTTCAAAAACGCCATATTTTTGCATTTATAGTATGAACATACAAAAATTAATAAACATTTTTTAAGTTTGCAAAATCTTAAAAATAAACAAAATTAATAAAAAAATTTAAGTTCTCAAAATTTTAAAAAGAAATAAAATAACAAACACAATAAAATTAAAAAGAAAATTTGGAATTTATGTACATTTGTAAATGAACTAAAAACAAACAAAAAACGGAAACCCAACCAAAATGTTAGCAATTTTTTCAATATTTTTTTTTGGTGCTTTTGAAAACGACACAAAGCGCTTAGATCTGGTAGGAGATCTGAACAAAGAGATCATGGAATCTTTTTAGATATGAAGAGATCTGTCACCAAATTTGATCCTATATGACCAGATTTGGCCACATCTGGGCACGAAAATTATCCAACTTCCCAGATCCATTCAGATATGAACAAATCTGGCGTTATATCTAATAAGATCTGTCCATAAAGAGCATCAAAGAGGCCATATCTGTCCATAACTGGCCATATATGGCACCAGATCAAATTATATTCAATCATATTTAATTACATTCAATCATATCATTTGAGATCTGATCAGATCAAATATTTTTTACTCGGGCATACAAAAATATAATTTTGTCTTTACAAATATCTTTAGATACTTCACTGATAGAAAAACCGTCATAACCCAAATGTATTTTGACATCAGTTCTATGACAAATGTCTTCGTTTTTGACCCCATGACACTTGTCATCACGGTGATGCCAGCCTTAACATCACTTAACCAAATTGTCATCATGGTCGAAAACTTAAACTGTGTCATCAATGGGATGAGACATCGGCATCACATAAATGACGAATCGGAGTCAATTTAATAAAAAAATGTTATCATTGCGATGACAGATAATTAGTTTTATCCTTCCGCTGAGCAAATATGGTTGTGTATACGCTTGAACAACGCTGGGAAATATTGCGACATTACTTTGAAAATCATGGTAATGTCTGCAACAATGTGTGCGAAAATGAATGATGCCGATTTTGCCAAAAAAATCATCTTTTCAGATGAAGCTCATTTTGATCTTGGCGGGTATATACACAAGCAAAATTGTCGCATTTGGGGCACAGAAAACCCGCACGCATACATTGAAAAGCCGATACACCCAAAACGAGTCACTGTTTGGTGCGGATTTTGGTCCAGAGGCATAATTGGGACATAATTGGACCGATGGTGTAGGCTACTGCATGGCCAGCCGCGGCAGCCATTTGAATGAAATTATTTTCCATTATTAACCGGAAGGATTGTACTTTCAAATAAAAAAAGAAATTTGAGAAAATATTCAGTAGTTTTTTTTATAGCATTTTCAAAAAAAAAAAAGTTATTTGGCGGACCCTTTATAATGATTACATGTCATCAATATGAATGTTATATATTGTATAAAGTGCTTCTTGCTTTGACAACGAATGTACATCAATGTGATATATCTTATGCAAGTTTTAGAAATGCGTCTAAAAACAAAAAATAAGGAACAAAACATTAACATTTTTACTAAAACACACTTTACAAACATTTTAACGTTATTTAGTTTTACTCTTTATTCATACTTTTCCTGTTATTAATGCACAAAATGTGGCATCGAATTGATGTCACTGTAGTCATAGCACGGATGACGCGTAAAATATGACAAAATTATATGATAACGTTCGTCATTAAATTGATGTCACTTATTGCATCATTGATGTCATTTGTAATAACATTGATGTCACAATTCTGATGTTAGGGCATCATCAATATGAAGATGCATTTTTCTATCAGTGTTGTAAAGACAAAGTAATAATTAATTAAAAATAATTTTATCTAGAACTTCTAAAAATTGGTTAAATATCACGGTGCAGAAAAACTGCTAAAATTTGCAGATTTTTTTACTGAATATTAGTAAGATAAGAATAGCAAAATTTAATCTGTCGAATCTATGAATTTTTAGTTATAACAAATTAATCTGCTAAAAACAGCGAAAAATTGCATAATATTAAAAGACAAAAAATGTGAAATGTTTTATGTTGTTCTTTTAGAATTTTTTTTATGCTAACAAAAATCTACCCTTCGGAAATCAACAATCTAAAATTTTTGTAGCAATAATTTCCGTTGATTTAGCAAAATATATTGTCATTTACATTCTACTACATTAAAGGTAAATATAACAAAAATTTTGTTGTTTGGACAGTTTTTGGTTGCTGTTTTAGTATACAAATATTTAGTGAAACTTTTTTCTAATTTTACCTATTTTCAATTAACTAAAATTCAACTCAAATATAAATAAAATGTTGTAAAGTTTAACGTTTTTTTTTCAGTTCTTATTTTATTAATATTAGTAAAAACTGCCAATTTCAGAATTTTTAAAAAAATTTTAATTGCTTTTTCTGGTATTTTAGGGATTTCAACTTTTTTAGCCAAACTAAAAAATTTGAAGTTTTGCTAATTGGATTTCCACATACTAATGTGGCACTGTTTATTTATCGTTGAAGTACATTGATTTTAGTACACAGCGATTCTCATAGAGCGTGGCATTTAAAATAAAAACTGGTAATATTTGGCATTTTTGGAAATTCATCTACGGATTAGAAAATTTGATCAGATCGGAAAATGATTTATGATGGAAATTAACCCAATAAAATAGTCTTTTCAACTACGTGCAAGTTATTTTCACAGATCGCAGAACCCAAAACGAACGGGTCTTAAACTAAACATTATAAATTTTTGATTTTATGAAAATATATAATAATTTTTCTTTAAAAAGTCAGAAAAAGACAAATTAACCACCAATGGCAAGGTACTTTTGCAAGTGGTACAAGTCCTGGACACAAGTGCTTTGCCAAGTCCAAAATGATTACATCATTAGTCAAAAGGTCCGTCAGTTCAAAAAGGGCGGGACATGCACTGTGGAAACATAATTTCCAATGTTGGCAAAATGTTTTTAAAAGCATGAAATAGGTAGTCAAAAAATTTCTTTTAAAAAATTAAATTAAAAAAAAGTTCATATATAATGTTTTGGCCCCGCCGGGATTCGAACCCTGGCTGCCATTTTGGCATCCGACTGAGCTAACGATACATATTCTGGATAAAAGTTGGCTGCTCGAATATGTCAGCACTGCCATAAATAAGGTTTGGTTTGATGGAAACAACTTGCAACAAAAAAGTTGTTCTCAAATGATCTTTTCGAGAAACAGCAAAATCTTTATCATATGAAAAATAATTGTTGGAAATATGACTGGACAGCACTGGGCCAATTCATTTCCAGCTATTTTACCTGTAGACCACTGAAATTGTTGTAAAACAAAAATTTTAAAAATCGTATGTCGAATTGAAATTTGAAAATTTTTTTCGTATTCTTAATACATTTACTTTAAAAGTCAATCTTTTTGCATTTTCAAAAATTTACTAAGTTTGAGGTTATGTAGCATTTATAATCAATGAGCTACACTGATAGAAAAATGCGTCTTCATATTGATGATGCCCTAACATCAGAATTGTGACATCGATGTTATTACAAATGACATCAATGATGCAATAAGTGACATCAATTTAATGACGAACGTATCATATAATTTTGTCATATTTTACGCGTCATCCGTGCTATGACTACAGTGACATCAATTCGATGCCCCATTTTGTGCATTAATAACAGGAAAAGTATGAATAAAGAATAAAACTAAATAACGTTAAAGTGTTTGTAAAGTGTGTTTTAGTAAAAACGTTAATGTTTTATTCCTTATTTTTTGTTTTTAGACGCATTTCTAAAACTTGTATAAGATACATCACATTGATGTACATTCGTTGTGAAAGCAAGAAGCACTTTATACAATATATAACATTCATATTGACATGTAATCATTATAAAGGGTGGTTAAATTTAAGGGCCGATGTTGATTTTGAATAAAACACATATTATTTAGGAAATTATTGTAATTTCTTCTTATTATGATAATATTGGTATGGCTCAATTATGTATGGAACAAAATATCGGCCAAATGGCCGCCGCGACCTCGGTGGCACACCTCCATCCGATGGTCCGAATTTTCGATGACGCTGAGGCATAATTGAGTTCTATGCCGTTAATGTGCCAATAGATGCCAATTAATCATTCCCCTGATGTTAGTGCGTCATTCAATTATTGAATTTTTCTCATTAAATTGATGCCAATTAGTCATTTCTTTAATGTCAATGTATAATGTATAATTGATGACAGTTGGTTATTAAATTGAGCACAATAAGTCCCTTCTTCGATGTAACTGAGTCATCGCAATGATGACATTTTTTTTATTAAATTGACTCCGATTCGTCATTTATGTGATGCCGATGTGTCATCCCATTGATGACACAATTTAAGTTTTCGACCCTGATGACAATTTGGTTAAGTGATGTTAAGGCTGACATCACCGTGATGACAAGTGTCATGGGGTCAAAAACGAAGACACTTGTCATAGAACTGATGTCAAAATACATTACGGTTATGACGGTTTTTCTATCAGTGTACACTCAAAGGAAAAGCTTCATCATATTTATGAAATGTTTCATAGATTTTCGTCCAATGTAACGATGCATAGTATTTACGAACATTTTATAAAAAACAAAATCAACTTCACCATATTTATGAAATGTTTCACTATATATATGAAGGATTTTTTGTATTAGTAAGGATTTCCTTATTTTTGTGATTAAGTGATTATATACATATATATTTTGTAATGGCAGGTACTTACAACTGTCATTACAATTTTCATTACTTTTATATGGCGATGTCGCGCAAAATAATGACATATCATTACTAAACACCTTACGAAAAAACCAATAAATATATGGTTACATTTATGCTTACTATTACAGACAAATATAATTAGTCTAAAAATAAATTTAAAAAATACTAAGTTAATTAAAAAAATATTTTTTGTTGAAAAGTATTTTTGATTCGAACCTGGGACTACAGGCTATCAGACAACCGCTCATCATGTTATACTTTGCTGACATTAGCTACCTGCATGTATATTTGTTTGAAATTTATCCAACACGACAGTAATAATCGCTATAAATATTTAGTTTATTCAGCGTTATCAACAGGAAGTCCTACTTATTGGCCTAGTGATCCTTCAAAAATACCCGACCTATTGGATTTCATTATTTATAATGGAATACCAAGATCGTTTTTAGATATTGCAGATAGTGCTGATTTAAGTTCTGATCATATTCCAATAATTGTCACCTTTAGTGTAGCTCTTCATACTATAGCAAAAAAGGCTAAAATTTTTACAGCTGAAACAGACATGCAATATTTTGGATATTGGCTAGAGCAAAATCTAAATTTAAATATACCAATTAAAAATGCTTGTGAGTTAGAAGACGCCGTTGAATCGTTTACAAGTTTAATTCATGAGGCAGCATTTATTTCAACGCCTCAAAAATGCAAAAGTAATGGTAATAATGTAAGACTATCAAACTGAACTAAGGCAACTTATTGCAGAAAAAAGAAGATTACGGAGATTATATCAAAGTACAAGAAGTCCACTAGATAAAACCAACTTTAACAGAGCATCTCAATACTTAAAAAAAACGGTTGAAAGAATATAAAAACGATTCGGTGAAAAACTTTTTGAAGAATCTTAATGTGACAAGAAATGATGAGCACAGTCTATGGAAAGCAACAAGATTTCTCAAACGCCCAACAAGGAGAAACATTCCAATTAAAGATATAAATGGAGACTGGTGTAGATCTGATAATAGCAAAGCTAACAGATTTAAGAATCATTTAGAAGAAAACTTTCAACCCATTCTCTTTAAATAATCCAATGGATAGAAGCGAAATTGAGAACTTTCTAGATATACCCTGCCAAATGGATCGCCCGATTAGGCATAATAACTCCCTCAGAGGTTCAAAGTGCTGTAAATAAATTAAACAACACAAAATCCCCAGGTTATGACAACATAGATTCCAAAGCTGTGAAATCTTTGCCTAAAAAAGGAATAGTTTTTCTCACAACCGTATTTAACTCAATTTTGAGATTAAATCACTTTCCATCGCAATGGAAATATGCAGAAATTGTAATGATACTTAAGCCTAATAAACCCGAAAATTCAGTTGCGTCTTATAGGCCAATAAGCTTATTATCTACTTTTTCTAAGATTTTTGAGAGGCTATTTCTGGAGAGATTGCTTCCTATATTAGAAAAACAAAACATTATTCCAGAATACCAGTTTGGGTTCAGGCACAAACATGGCATGCCAGAACAATGTCACAGGATTGTCGATTGTTATTACTGTATTGTTGTATTGTTCCGCTGTTTTTTTGGATGTCCAACAAGCCTTCGATAGAGTGTGGCACATAGACCTATTATATAAACTAAAAAAGGTTATTCCTGCTCCATTTTATTTATTGTTAAAATCGTATCTTGATGAAAGAAACTTCTATGTGAGTATTAATGGCGAAAATTCAAATTTTGGACAAATTAAATCTGGCATTCCACAGGGCAGCGTACTGGGCCCAGTTCTGTATACCATATTTACATCAGATATGCCCACTATGGATGGTCTAACTATTGCCACATATGCAGATGATACTGCAATACTTGCTTCTAATAATTCACCAATTATAGCTTCTGAATTAGTTCAAAATAATTTAAACTTAATACAAGATTGGCTAATTAAATGGAATATTAAAGTAAATACGGAAAAGTCAGTCCATATAACGTTTACGTTAAGAAAAAAAGATTGTCCACGTTTACATTTGAACGGAACTAATATTCCAGTAAGTAACACTGTTAAATATTTGGGGCTTCATCTTGATAGAAGACTTACATGGCAGGAACATGTCAAAAAAAAAACGTGAACACTTAAACATTAAAACAAGAAAAATGTATTGGCTGTTGGGTCCAAAATCAGAATTAAGTTTAGAAAACAAAGTTATTTTATATAAAACAATTCTAAAGCCTGTTTGGACTTACGGTGTTCAGCTTTGGGGCACTACCAGTAACTCAAATATTGAAATATTGCAGAGATATCAATCAAAAACATTAAGACTAATAACAATGCTCCATGGTTTATTAATAATAATAACATACACAATGATCTTGGAATTCCAAAAGTAAAAGATGAAATTATTTTAGCGAAGATACCTCAATAGACTTAGCTATCACTCAAATACATTAGCTATAAATCTTTTAGATGATAGTGATGAAATACAAAGACTGAAAAGGTTCCATGTTCTTGACCTACCCTTTAGAAAATAATAAATATGTAAATATGTATATAAATAATAATGTAAATAATACAATATTGTAGTTTTTTTTTTTTTTTATTGAGTTCATTGGAACTCAGTATCTCAGTTAATTTTAATAATTATACGATTTGCTTATTGTTTTTAATTTTTGTAAAACAGATTGCAAATAAAAATGAATTTAAAAAAAAAAAAAAAAAAAAAAAAATATTTAGTTTTCAAATACACATTTAATCTATATTAAATTTAAATAATTTTATTTTGTCTTTAGTTTAATTAATGGACAATTACTTTGACAATTTTTGTTGGTTGAGTTGTTTATATGTCTTACAAGAGTTGTACATTTTAGTAAAATTTTCCTACTACATTCGTGATATGCCGCGACATCTGCTTCATTCTGCGTATAACTTCCAATCTAGTTCTCGCCCACACTATTGAGGTGCTTATCAGCACGGTTTTTTTTAGCAGAATAAATAATTGAAACAGTAGTTAAATATTAGTAAAACATTAGTTGAAAACAGTTAAGTGCTGAAAAAGTTTAACTAAAATTTTAGCTGAAAACAAAAATTTGTGAAAAAATTTGCTTAAAAATAGTATACTTGATTTGCAAGACGTTTTACTAACTTTTCTACTAATTTCGTTTTTTTTGAGTGTATCTACTTCTAGAAGTGAGCAAATAATAATTCTAAAATGGATTTTCAAAAAATGTTATATCATTACTTTATATTTAAAAGTGGTAAAATTAACTAATAAGTAAAAATAACGAAATGAACGATCGAACTAAAAGAGCGAATAATCGTGAACTGGGTCATAGCGTTCCAATTGGGTGAGTAGTTCAATTGAACTAATTCTTGAAGGTTAGGCTAAACGTCCAATCGCCATTTAGTTATTTTGGGTACTAAAAATTCGTCAAAATGACTACAAATCTTCAAACCTTGCAACACTGTGTAATATCAATAATTCCGTACTGAGCTTTAAAACATGAAAGTACCATATTGGATACCGTTTAATGCCTAAATATATGTGTCTTGAGAGAAGATTTTGAATTGGTTAGTTTGCAGAAGCTTTGCATTAGAGTTGGGCAATCTATTTCTTTTGAGCTCAAGTTCAATTGATCTTAGTCAACTAGGTCCCTCTTCTAGTTCAATCGATGTTTGGGAATTTCGTTCAATAAAAAAATGAAATATTACTCAAACAAAAAGAACGAAACACATAAAAGAGCTTTAGGTTGCGAACTATCTCACTAGTTTGATGTAAAGACTAGTTCAATTGAACCTGTTTGTTCACAACCTACACAACTCTACTTTGAATGGCTTCAATACATAGATTACATAGATCTCAAAACTCTTCTTCCTCAATTTTTTTTTCATACACATTAAAATATTTTTTGTATATGTATATGACGTATGTCCAACACATTCTCATGAGTTACGTGCTCTGACAGCTAATGACAAAGAGTTTGAGATCTATGTAATCTATGCTTCAAGACGACAGTCCTAATAGTTTGAAAAACGTCTCATCAAAATATTAAAATTGAATTTTATAAAATATTTGTGTTATAAACAATTAACCAATATGAATTGCTTATAGGATATTGCTGGTCGATAATAACGTTTTACTGCGTTTGAATACTAAACATAATTCTTATTCACACCACGTTAACTGAACGAATTAAAAAGCAATAACATCAATTATGTTGTTGAAATGTCCAAAACAATTGCATTTTAACCGAGTCTTAATAAAAATAACAACAACAGAACTGCCCACATCAAAAATTTAACTGAATTGTAGAGAAACAGTGCAACTGGTATTATGCAAAATACTTGGGCATACCGTACGTAAGTCCACAAATGCAGACATAGTCAAATATAAGTAATATTTCTTGTAGTTGTTGTAGCTGTGGCTCTGGCAATTTTTCTCTTGTGACAACAATGCATTGCAACAAGGTGCATAACTTACAATATTTGTGGCTGTTGTTCACAATATTTGCGAATCGTATAATGTCGCGGCATTAGTCAATGATTTAACATATGCGAAATTCGTGTTAAGCATGCGCAAAAACCATCATAGCTAATCGTAAGTTGTTAACTTGTATTATTTTTGGTCATTTTGGTTGAGATTCGGTCGTCGTGTTTATGGTATTGCACTAATAGCATCACTGTTGCCAATTTTTTTTTTTTTTTAATATCGCTAAATCAAACTAAAAAATTGCTAGAAATAGCTATATTATAAAATGATGATTTTTGAGATAAATCGCTGATCAATTATCAAATTTTTCAAAATCTGTTCAAAAATTTCTAAAAAAATAGCAAAATTTTTCGAACTTTGTTAACTTTTTTTTAAAATCTAACCATTAACGGCAAATTTTTCGGACTTTTCTTTAAATTTTAACGAGAAATTGCTAAAAAAAAATTATAACAAGGGCAACCAAGAATAAGCAAGAGCTTGTTTTGTATTTGAAATTATAGAACTATTTAGACTAAATGCACGTTTTGATCATGAAATTATGAGTTTTAAGATATAAGTGTTAGAGCTTTTTTAGCTTATTTTTTATGTTTGCTTATTTTAGCTTTTTTGTAAATATAAGCTTCTTTTTGTGTTTTTTCTTAAAAAATAAGTTTATTTTAGCTTTTTTTCTTATAAAATAGATTTTTTTTGCAATAGGTATTTTGAAGACTTTTTTAACATTTTACTTTTAAATTTAAAAAAAATTAAACAAAAAGTTTATTTTTCGTTCTTTATCTTTTTTTTAAATTGAAAGTTGAAAATTTAATATTACATGTTGTTGGTTTATCGAAATATAATTTGACACTAGAATTTTAACTATGAAGCTTTGACTGACACTGTTCCAAAAAACATATTTTGCACAAATTTTATTTGTAGTAACGAGTTTAATAAAAAGATGTTAAATTAAACGGTTTATTTTTTTTTTTTTTAAATTTAGAAGAATATTTTTATATGTTTTTAACAATAACATTTTATCATTGTTTTTATCAATACTGATAAGGAAATAAACGCTAAGAAAAAACGTCAAGATGGACTTGTAAAAAATCGCTAGAATTCCCGATAATTGCTAAATCATGTTTTACGAAGCTAAATGCGTTTAATAATCGCAAAATTGGATTAGAAAATAGCTAGATTGGCAACAATAAATAGCATGAACTCCAAGAGCCAGGGAACTCGTAAAATATTTATAAATAAATACTAAGCAGCCAGACAGACGTGCAAAGGATTACAGCCTATAACTCATTTGACAAAACAATACGACACAATCACTCACGATTCTCCAAAAACGAAAGATTAAAGTAAACATTGCACTACGGGCCTAAAAATCTCTATGTATGTACAAAAAAAAAACTATACGTAATACAGTCAAAGACCGGTATAACGAAAACCCGGCAACCGAAAACGCGATGTAACGAACGAGGAAATTGTTCGCATTGACTAATTTATATAACGAATTTTTCTGAAAATGTATACACTGATTGAATTTTTCATATATTAATACATCGATTTCATTAAAATGGATACATTGATTTAATGAATAATTTTATTAAATAAATGAAAATACATTAATGTTGCTAATTTTTTCATTTAATTGTTTGACGATTTTTTCATAATTTCATAAAAGAAATTCATTAAATCAATGAAATTTGTCTAATATAGGTTTTTTCAATAAAAGTTTTAACTTGTAATGTACAAAACAAAAAAATGTTTAGTATAATTTTTAAATTTTTTTTTAAATAGTACATTTTGGATTAAAATGTTATACATTTTTTTTGTTAAACAAAATGAACCAAAACTTTGAAATAAATTGATTTGAGGCGATATCAAATATTAAGAGTATAAAGTGTTGTTATAAAATAACTACAAAATTGTTTAAAAGTTTTCTTAAGTCGACGTCAGTGCTTTTGTGACAAGTAAACAGATTTTTTTAATTTTTTTTTTTTTTAATTTAAAGAAAAAAATGTTTTTGTCTAATATCTCAACCTCTTAAGAAGGACAATAGTTATAAAGAAATACATTTTTGTTTTGACATAAAAAGTTATGAAAATATTGCATACAAACTATGAATTTAATCTTAAAACATATGCAAACGTTTATGGTAGAATTAATGAAAAAATTTCATTGGGCCAATGAAACTGTTCATAAATATTTATTAATAAAACGTGATTCATTGATTCAATGAAACATTTCTTTAGGACTTTTTATGAAAATATTAATTGAATTAATGCAGGAGTTCATTACTAATACTCACAAATTTCTATCAGTGTACTCGATATAATGAAACAATTGGTAAATCTATATATATAAAATTGAATGTGTGTTTGTTTATTTGTTTGTTTGTTTGTACCTTATAGGAGACCAAACCTCTGGACCGATCTTCCTGAAATTTTCACAGCATTTAACTGGTACTCTGGCATGATTAATAGGGTACTTTTTTTTCAACCACGCCCACTTTTACGCCCACTTTTTTAAAATTATGTAATTTCTCCCATATAGTTTTTTACAGGTTTACTTCAAATTGTATACACATTATACTCCAGGCGAGGTAGAAATAAACATTTCTTACGCCACGCCCCTTTTCACGCCAAATTTTGTTTGAAAGTTTTAAACTTTTTGTTCTCTGTACAAATTTGTTCCTTCCAACGGATTTATTTTTATTTGGTAGTATATCGCTCTTAATACTGTTAACGTCGCCATATAACTTTGAACCACGCCCACTTCACCGCCCCCTTTTTTTAATTCAGATACTTACTTATACCACTAACAATGTTTGCTATACAAAATACTTTTTTGTAATATGTATTTACCTAAAGTTTTATACACTTTTATCTACAGGTAAGGTAGCCATACATTTTTTTATTCCCAAATCCCCCTTTTTCGCTCCATTTTACTTTAAATTATAATTAATCTGCTTTCAATCTATATATATAAAATGGAATGTGTGTTTGTTTATTTTTTTGTTTGTTTGTTTGGACCTTATAGGAGACCAGACCTCTGCACCGATCTTCCTAACATTTTCACGGCATTTAAATGGAACTCTGGCATGATTTCGATCACGCCCACTTTTACGCCCATTTTTTTAATTATGTAATTGCTTCCTTATAGTTTTTAACACATTTACTTCAAATTGTATACACATTATATACTCCAGCCAAGGTAGATATAAACGTTTCAAACGCCACGCCCATATCACGCCCCATATTGTTTAAAAGTTTTAATCTTTTTGTCCTCTGTACAAATGTATTCCTTTCAACGGATTTTTTTTTTTTTCAAATAATGTATACGGCAATTCATTTCACTAATTAAGAACGGTTATGATTGGCTGTCTTAAGAATAAATACTATTTCACCAAACGGGAGCTATGTTTGAAGCCATTCAAGTTTTAACTTTGATCGCGTCTATTTGACAAATTACAATAACGATTCCGATTGGCAGGTTAAAGAAAAACTATTCTATTTAAGCAAGCGGGAGCTTTGCTTGCATGCTTTGCATTTTTTTAACTATATAAACACTTTTTAATACATTTCATAATGATGGGGGTAGCGAAGCACACCGGGCTCAGCTTTTTATTATAAAAAAAATATATCATTGACACGAAATTTTTACTTAATTTTGTTATCTTATTTTTAATGTATTACACATTTCAATTATCATTTTTTAATTTTAAAAACGATCATAGACAAACTAAGGTCATCTAACTTATCTCAATGTAGCCAAAGTTTAGTGAAAACTATAGTAATGAATGTTAAATTTATATGAAAATATCTGTGTTTAATTAAACTCGGCTATTTTTAGAAAAGTTATTAGACTTAAATAAAATTTTAGGCAGGGCAACGTCTGCCGGGTCAGCTAATTAATACAAATAAAATTTGAAGGCAAAACAACGTTTGCCGGGTCAGCTAGTAATATATACAAATTAAAAACATAGAAAATCTTAATAAGAAATATTTTTTTATTGGGCCAGTGTAGGAGTGTACCCACTTTTGCAATTTTATTATTCATTTTGGGAAATGTTAAATATACAGTCGATTAAGTATAAACAGTTGTTGCGATATAACGAATGGACAATGTTTCATTCGTTATATTCGAAAAATCGCCTACAACTTTGTTAAGTCAGGCGCGGATCCAGGAAAAGGTTTTGGGGAGGGAACTTAGAGTATTTTTAACTAATTTTTAAACCTTTTTACATTTTTGTATTATTTTTCTTTTGAGGGTGGGGGTGGGGTTGTGAATTAACAATTTTATTGGGGGCAAAATATTGTTAATATACAGTGACGAGCAAATCAAAAGCAACAAAACATACGAATATATTTGTTTTGTAATATTTCGTCTTCCAAAATATAAAAATATGAGGGAAATTTAAAAACAAAATATGAAAAATGCTAATATGAGGCTGTGCAAAACAAAGCAACGAAATGAAAAATGTTTAGCAACGTTATGAAAATGTAAATTTATATACCTTTCATGATTATTTTTGTTCAAAGGTTTATTTTAAAATTGCTAGCTAAGCAGTTTCTATTAGTTTTGTGTAATAATTAAGTTTATGGCTACTCGACGAAAAAGGTTCCGATATAACTTGTAATTGTTTAGCCTCCAGAATAGGCAGAACTTTAACAAAAAACCTATTGTATTAATTATCAATTTTGATCCGTTCTTGTCTTCTTAGAAATCAAACACGTGGCTAGGGACTTTCCTAACAAGCATCATGACGCTACCAAAATGTTCTATTTAGTTTTTACTCTGACTCAAGTAATATTTTTAACAATTTTATTAGTTTTTTTTGTTTTTATATACATCGAGATTATTTTTATGTTATTTTAATTTATAACGAGCTTTCAAACTCCGTGTATTTCCAAAAATAAAGCAAATCAATTTATGCTTTTTAAGAACCTGTTTTAATCATATAATCAAAAAATGTTGTGGATAAATGTTTAATTTCATATTATTATGTCTTCCGTTTATAAAAATCTGCGTTTTCAAGGCCAAAATGTTGGAAAAAATATAAGCGGCCTAAGTTTAAATTCTGATTTATTGAATTTTTCAAGTTCATATACTCTAAAATTGCAAGTACCTAATGGAAAATGATTGCAAATAAGTTTAAAATACGTATTTTACCAAAAATAATAAAGACAAGTTATAAAACTTTTGTTTGCATAAAATTGCTATACATTTTGCAATTTGTTGCTTTTGTTTTGCACATCCTCATATTGGGAGCTACCATTTTTTTGTTTGCCTTTTTTGCACATATTGATTTTGATCAGTTTTGTTTTTTATATACTTCCTATATACTCTATTTAAAATACCAGGCGCGGATGAAGAGGGAGGTAAAATGGGACATTTCATCCGTCAAAATAAAATGTTCAATACAAAAAATCTAAAAGAATAGATAATTTATCAAAAATATTCTAACTTAGCCCCCCCCCCCAAATTGTTTACTGGATCCGCGCCTGAAAATACATTAAAATTTGCAGTTTTATATTTGTTCGAACAAGTTTCAGGCAATTTTAAGTTAACAACTTATAATATGAGATTAATGTACAAAAAAACTTTAATGAAAATTTAAAAATTTATATTTCTAGCTCCACTAGTTCTATACACAAGACCAAACAATTCTTCTAGATATTTTCAATACTTTTTTTTCAAAAGTGAGTCACACAGTTTTAGGTGAATTAATGTTTCTTTTTATAAAAACAATCAACAAAAAATTTTATTAAATCGCTTTGTTTGTTAAATTTGTATTTCTTGAATTCAAATAGTTAAATTTAAGAGATCAATTAAAATTACGAAAATATAAAAAGTTTTTGAATTCCAAATATTGATTTTTCAAATAAAAATGTTAACTAATTTTTAACAATTTTTTCGTTAATTTTAAATATTTTTTATTTACAATATGGTTGCTCTTAAGTGATTTAGTAAATGTTGCATGTGTTGTATCGAAAATAGAGATGTTCAAATTTTGTTTTAAAATATACAACACTAGTTAATAGTATGATACAACATTTGTACCTATGTTTAGTGTACTAACAGAGAGAAGACCTAACCCCAAAAAATCCAAAATCTTCGAAAAATTTAAAATAAAATTTTACCATCAACATTTAACGTATACAACACTTATTATATTTTTATTTTTAATTTTGGCAATGCAACATTTTTTACATTGCAACATTTAACTGTTTCAATTTCAAATAATATTTGCTACAAAATATAAAGGAATTTACGTCAAGCAGATAAAAATCGGTTAACAAAAATTGTTTAAATATTTGAGTTATCAAAAAAGTGACCGTTTCTATTAAAATTATTAGCATTTTGTTCCTTTATGAAAATTTTAACACAAGTTGTATACATAGATAGTAAGAACTAGCCAATGTCTTAAAAAACAATTTAATCGTAATATTATATGTAATTCAAAATTCCAAAACATTTCACAATATTTAAACGTTTTTTCAAAGGTTTTGTTGAAGAGTGCTATAATTTCGACTAACTATAATTTTAAGAGTGAGGTCCATAACTGCAATTGTTTCTTCTTTAAAGTCAGGGAAATAAGTATCTCCATTTTTAAATTACCAATGAAGTTATATTTTTGAATAAATCCAAAAGATATGGAAACTTTGCAATAGAGGAAACATATTATTGTCTGCAGATAGTTTGACTAAAATATTTGCAAAGATAAGATTAAACTAGGCTTTTTAAAAAAGCTACGTTTTATTGTATCTAAATTAATTAATTAGTTTAGCATTTTGGAAATGATGATACTTATTTTATTATACACTTTTCCGAATATTCCATATCTACATCATCCTACGGTCAAAAATATATTTTCTCTAGAGAGAAAAGTAAATGTCCGCATATGTGTACAAAACATTAATAGGTTAATAGCTGTGATATCCATTCAAACTTCATCTTTGTTTGCCCGGAATATGAACACATTTTGCACCTATTGTTTCTTGGAAAAATATTCTTAGAATTTTCCGTAGATTACTTTTTCTTTATATACGATTCTTCATGGAAAATATTGAACCAGAATAATGCATACTTTATATATTTAGCAAGAAAATATTTATCTGGATGTAATAGACTGTTGGTACTTTTTTGGGGGAAAAAGCGTAAAGATATAATTTTTTTTTTATATTTTTACTTTAAAACGAATGTAGTTTATTTGCCTTGATTTGGTCCCACTATTTGCAAAAAATTGGACGTGAGTCGCACCAAATTTGGAATTTCACATTTTCAAACGGAAATATTTCTGGAAATATGAGAGATAAGCCACACAAAATGCTATCAAAAAACGAACTCGTCTAATAATGATTATGAGTTTTGACAACCGACTTATATAGAGTGGGCTTAATACTATTGCCTATTATTTGGATATTGATGCACTCATAGAAATTAACCAGTAAAAATAGCAAAAAAAACCTACTAAAAATAAAGAAGCTACAAAAAAAAAATTGATAATTTTAGCTGATTTTTTTTTTGCTAAATATTAATAAAATAAGAACAATAAAAATAAATCGGTTAACGCAATGAAAATGAAAATTATTCAAGTTCGAAGCCATACTCTATATTTCTTTATTAGGCTATTGTCCTTTCACTAATGTGTTGATAGATCTATTTCGGTAATTTTCTAGGTTCCCATCATCAGAACACGTTTTGAAAGAAGTGACAATCCCATACAAACATCAAACATTCATATAACCTGGTTATCCCACTAAATGAGAATTAATATATAAGCTCGAAGTTAAAGATTATCACCACTAAACAAAAATAAATTGAAAAATTGTTCGTTATGTGCAAGCTCTGTCTTTCACTTTCATTGCACAATTAAAGGTCCAAAAAAACATAATTTTTATTTTTAATAAAAAATGATATTGAACTTGTAAATCGCTTAACTTTACAAAATTTTAGTCATCTTATAAGTGAATATTAGTTTGTTGGAAATAGCATTTTACTCTGTGAAATTAGCAACAACTTTTACTAAATATTTGTAGACTCAAAATAACAAACAAAAATTGTAATATTAACAAAAATGTTACTATATTTATTTTGCTAAAACCAACAGAAATTTTTGTTAAAAATTGATTTTATAAAAACGCATTAAAAAAAACGCATTTTATAAAAACGCATTAAAAAAAAAACTTTAAAAACTTCTCGTTTTTTAATGACTTTTTTGTCTACTAAAATTTAGTAAATATTTTTTTGCTGTTTTTAGCAGATTATTTTGTTACTATAAATTATCTAAAATTTAGCTCAAATATAACTTAATATTTGTAACAGCTTTATTTTTGCAATTCTTATATTACTAATAGTTAGTAAAAAAATCTGCTAATTTTAGCAGAGTTTTCTGCAAAGGTAATTTTTATATAATATTTGTAGATTTTTTTACTATTTGTACATGTTTTTTTTATGAGTGTAATAAGAGCCTTTTACTAAAATTTTGCTTGGTTGCAACTGCACGATTATTTTTGTTAATTTTTATGATCTTCACTCCCATTGTGCAATGTTAAAACTACATTTGTTTAAGGTATTTCGATGACTTTAAAACATTCGAATTTACCATTCGTAGCTAAAGAAACATTATGAAGTCATAATTTATAAAATGTCACTTGTCTGTCGACGAGCTGTCAAATCGAAAGTGGATTGAACATGATGATCTTAAGTTATTGTTAAGAATTTCAATTAATGTCTTAAAAACAACAATCGATTGATCAGTAAAATATTGATTAGGTAAGTGTATTATTTGCATACCAACACACATACATACATAAATAAAATTAGATAAATTAAAGTTAACAAAGCTTTTGTCAATAAAATGTTTGTTAACTCCATTTTTTGTGATTCTTGAGAACTTATAAAACAAACCATCTTTTGAAAAATTATGAATGTCACACATTTAAATTATCTTTTGAGAGTTTGTTCTGATAAGAATGAAAAATGTTGCAAGCAATGCAAACGACAAAAAAAAACTTATAGAAAGCCCCACAGGAATTTACTGGTCATCGATCATCATTGTTGTACCTTTTAAAGCCGTTGGGGTAATCTTAATAAAAACACGAGCCAAAAGAAGGCCAGATTTAAAATAAGTTTAACAAGTGTTTGAATATCACCATTTGGATATACTTTATTTCCCTGTTTTTTATGCCGTGTCATTTATCACAACTAAACTCGTTTATCAGTGAAGCGAAGTGACGCTAACGCACTAAAGCAACATCAAACTGAAACCAAGCGACACCTTTCCAATGAACTACAGCATACAAAATTATCCAATCCCAACCAAGACATCCTGTTTTGCAACCAGGCTTGCCAGCTACTTTTTTCCTTATCCCTAAACAAATCAAAAAATATCCCAAATTAGAAAATAGCTGAACAAAATATTAGATTTAAAATTCTTTTTATAATTTTGCCATACTTACCAGGCTTGTCATGCACTCTTTATTAATGTCGAATCAAAAAATATCCCCAAAAAATCAACAAATTTAATAATGTGAATTTTTAGTTACCCCTTTCGACCCCAACTTTTAATGGCTTTTGCAGCACCCCTAGCGGAGATATTTGTACCTAAAGTTAAAACTTTAACAAGCTGCCGGTCCCGAACGGGTTAAGATTTTTCCAAAATTTAAATTTTTTTATTTTTCTTTAAACTAAACTCTACATAAAATTTAAAAAGTTTTTTAATTTTGTTCATCATAAGATTTTAGAGTATATATTTTTAACTATTAAAAAATCACTAATTATCGCCGATGCAACTGCACATTATTGAAAATAATTAAAAATGTAACTGTAAAATTTTCGTGGTGTGTTTTGATTTCGCTTCTAAAAACATTAACTTGTATGCAACTACTTAAACAAAAGAAATATATCAATCACAGCTTGTGCTAAATGACCACAAACAGTGAAGTTGACAACAGGCAACTTCGGGGTCGAAAGGGCTCAAATTCTTTGTTAAATATGACCAAATTTAACTTGAAGGTTAACTTGGAGTTTAATTAATAAAAATACCACTGCAATCCAGTTCTGAAAAACAGTAAAATTCAGAACAATTTTTCATTCAATTTTTCTTAATTCTAAAACTTATATTATTATTTGTATTAAAAATCCAATTAAATTTAAAGGTTTTTTAAAACGTTTTTATTATAAAAAAAAAGTTCAGATTAATAAAAATTTTAGGTGCATACTTTTTTTAAAATCTTCAGACTATACGCATTTTTGACTACAATTAATAAAACTCGCAATATTTTTTCGTTAGAATCAAAGGAATATGTACTTTAAATCTACTAAACATATATAATTAAAAACCGGTCTACTCAATTTTCTTTTAAATCAAATGTTTTTTCATTTATTTTTGACTATTAAAAAATTACTTTAAAATCCGTAAAATAAAATAAAAATAAAAAATTTTAAAATATTATTTTATTTTTACTATCAAAAATTAACTCCCAAATTATTAAAAACAATAGTTTTTCTTTAGTTTTACTATCTTTCACTTTTTGGTTGAAAAAAAAAATTTTAATGAAAATAATAACTTGTACAGAAAAATAGTACTTTGTTTTCTTTTTTAATAAATAGTGAAATAAGTTAAAAAAAAAAATTATGTTAGTTTGAATGTATATTCATTAAGAACTACTTTTCTTGATTACTTTTTAAATAAACTGCAATCCGTTACTGTTAGCATATTGGGAGTATGATTGTAAAAAGACAAATTTTTATTCAATACATACAAAAACCATCTAAACTGAATTATTAAAGGGTAAAAACTGGAATTTTCTAAAAAAAATGGCCCAGAAAACCAACAAGACTTAAACATGTATTGATTTTTTATTAATTCTTAAGTCAAATAAGAAATATATTTTTAGATATTTTTTGATTAACTTAATCTTAAAGTTATTAGTCTAAAGTACACTCTTCGAACTTCTGCTGTAAATATATGTAATTGTTTGAGTTGTAGTACGGTCGTTATTTTAAAATGAAAAAACAGTCAGTTGTTGAAGAAATTTGATTTAAAAAAAAAAACTAACCACATCAAATTACTGTATTATGATTTTACATTTATTTTATACAGTATTTTTTTTTGTTTAAAAAAATAAAACAAATAAATGTGTATTTAATTTTTACTACATACGTGGTTTATTTTCACTACAATTGTGGTTCATTGTTTGTGGAGTAAAAACAAATGACAACGTTAGTTGACTTTACGGATATTTAAGTCGTAATTTTTTCAAGTGAAATTTAATTTATTTTTAACTACATTTGCAGTGGTTTTTACAACATAATATACTTTTCAAGCTATGCACAAAAGACCTGCATTGGTCGTATTGGTGCCGTCTGATCTAATCTAAGATAATTTAGTAGGGGTTTTCTTTAAAATGTTTTAAGAAAATTCGAAATGTTTTATATAAAAACCTCAATAAAGTTGCTTTAACAAATCAGGTGTCATGTAGGCTTTAACTTGAAGGATTTTATTGTATATCTGTATTTAATTACAATATTTGTCAAAACTTTTTGTAATTAAAAAACATTCGTAAAATGTTTCTGAAAGCCCCCAAAAAAATACACTGTCCTCAATTAAAAATGTCTGTCCCCAAGACCAACAAAACATCCACAAATTTGGGACAAAATCTAAAGTCTGGCAAGACTGTTTGCAAACAAAAGCGAACAGCATTTTTGTTGCTGTTTAAGATTTTGAATATCAGTTGCTTATTTTAATTCCGGGGTGTGTCACATATTCTTTTATTTTGTATGTTTTTTTTTTTTGGTTTTTAATTTGTCAGAGAAATTAATCATGTTCGTGTTTTGGAGCTGTATAAAAAATTGATTAATTAACCTGTATTTCTGGATGGCAACACCATGAACATTATTGTATACTTTCATAACGATTCTTTTGGGCATTCATTGGCAATGAACGGAACTTCATAAAAATATATCCACCAAAAATTTACATTGCATTTTTTTATTTTATCAAAAACACCATAAATAACCATGGTTGGCAGGCAATACCGCTAAAGTACCGTTATTTATTCAAAACCCTTTTAACTGACTCCCTAAGATACCGGTAGAGAAATAACTGAAAAACCGTCATCCGTCAAATACTGTTACCGATATAACTGAAGTACCGATATCCATAAAATACCGTTACCGAAATAACTGAAATACCATTATCGATAAAATACCGTTACCGAAATAAATGAAATCTGCTACCTTAAAACACGTTTACCGAAATAATCTTAAATAGCGTTTTCTTTAATACAGAAATACCTTGATTTGGTGCATTAACTTCGGTCGTATGGTTAACTTTACCTACGCGTTTTAACACGTTACATGATAAATAATTAAAGAATAATAGAAATAATTAAAAAATTTATTCGTACATAAAATAACGTTATCCTTTTAATACCGTTACCGAAATAAATGAAAATCCGTTATCCTTAAAATATCGTTACCGAAATAATTTAAATATTGTTACCACTAAAATACCGATATCGAAATATATAATATATATAATATAGAAAAGCTAAAAAATCTGCAGAAACTATTCAGAAATCAATGTCGCCCAAAAAAACAATTAAAAAAAACTTTAAATTATTTTACTGTGTTCTGAAATCTTTTATGCTATTTTTTTTTACAACTTGGCAAACATGTACAAAAAAAAAGCGTTTACAATATGTATGTCAAACTTACTCTTTTGACGAGAAAATTAATTTTATGACCATTTTTAGAAATTCGAAAATTTTCGACAGGACACCGCACGAAAATCCTACTACCCAGCAAAAGTTTTCATTACCAAGTAAGTGGTTATATAATGGAAATATATATCCAAGCACATTATAATTTGGCGTCGGCACTAGTTATTTTGTTTGACGGAGTCTTTTTTAGCTGGTAAAAAGTGATTTAGCTTTTAGCTGGAAACCTAGCGATTTTTTTTAGAAAAGCTGGTTTTATCTGGTATTAAAAAAAAAAATGCTAGTCAAAAGCGTCATTTTCAAAAATTAACAAAAAAAATTAAAAAAAAAAATTAAACAAATTCAAAGCAATAAAAACAAGTATAATTCTTTGTTTAACCGGTGTCTTTAAATGAAATAAACGATAGTATGCCAAATGTCAAATCGATTGCAGAGAAACTTCAAAATTATGCTTAATGCACTGTTAGGGGAGAACACTTGACAATTTTATTGCTATGAAATGTCATAATTTTTTTCAAAATCAATAAAATTTAACACAAATTTAATTTGTGTCTACAAATACAGAGGCCGAAACATAATTATCTATAGTGACTTAAGTCAGGTGTTGGTTTGAAACGAATATTTTGAAAAACAATTATTTAAATTTAAAAAATTTTAAATTTTGTTTCATACCAACATCTGACTTAAGTCACTCAAGCCAATTAAGTTCCAAAATTGTATGTAGTTTTGATTGATAAATTAAAATGAAAACAAAAAAGGACGCAGACATCATTGCGGGAACCGATATTTTGATATGATATTGCAACAACATTGAAATTAAGGTGTAAGTTTTGTATTTCACATATTTCTATACAAATTGTTTTTGTTACAAAATCTATTTACATTGAAATAACACAACACCTCACCCATGTGAAATACAAAATTAAGGACTTGAAATTTTGACTTGAAACTTGTTGAGCAGAAATGTCTTTGACAATTGCTTGCTATCATTTTATTGCATGACTCGGTGTTATACTACAATTTTTTTAAAGCAACTGTATCTAAAACTAATATCATAATAGCTCGCGAATAACGGGTTTAAATTTATATATGTAAAGGTTTTTCTAACAAGCCTTTGATCGAGGACATAAAGGTATAAGGTAAATTCTCAAAAGTTGTGCCAAATTGGAAAACAGATTACTATTGGTTTGACCCAATGACCATTTCTTAAAATATTTAGTTACAACGGATTACATATATTGCAAAATATATTCTTTCTAATTGCAAAATTAGTTTCTTGATATCTGAGATATTCGTAATCGACTTTGGAATATATTCGCAATGTTAACGTTAATAAATATTGTTTTGATGAATAACGACAGTTTGGCATATGCAGTAAATTTAGTATACAAAAATTAAAAAAAATCTTACTTATTGTTTTGCTAAAATTGACATACCGCATACGAAAGTTTAAAAATCGATTTCATTATTCTTTAGCTGCATTACCAAAACAACGAACATAAAATCAAAACAACAGGAGAGCTGATTTTAGACATCAAAATGTATGGTGGTGCAGCATAAAAAGTCACATTCAAATAGAGATGATATGCAGTACAAAACAAGAATATTTTTTTTCGCAAAAACTAAAAATTTGCAAAAAAAAGCTTATAATCTGGTCATAACATTATTAATTTTTAAAAGTTAATATTTTGCCCTCCTGTGTAATTCAAGTATACATATCCTTTGTAACCCATATATTTTCTAAAGTTGCGTTTTTAGTAACATCGAAATCCAGTTTAAACTAGATTTTGAAATCTAGTTTGTCTATCATTTTTGTGTATCATTTTATACACTAAATGTAAATGCAACGTAAAGCTAATGGAATAAGAATTATAATCCATGTAATATTTTTTGCAAAATACTTAGAAAAATATCTTTTTATGGATATTCTAATTCAAAATGCAATATTCTATTTCAAATTAATGAAAAAAAAATAAAAACCCTAAAAATTTCTATAAAATGGAGATTCTAATGTAAAACTTATTATTTTTTTTATTATCAGAATATACACAATTCCATACAAATGTATGCTCAATAAATCATATTCTTTAAGTTCATAAAAATATATTGGGAAACATCCCGATTAAAAATAATATTATATAATCTTGTATAATATGATCCAGTTTTGTACAATTAATATATTTAAGTATGACATCATGTATGCAATTTAACTTTACACTGAAATTTTCGTAAAGCGGCATATTTAGTAATATCTTACAATATGTTATACCATACGTTATTAGACGGCAAAACTACGATTGGCAAAACTAATATAATATATGGAAAAAAATATTAAGTTGCGAAAAAGGGACGTTTTTGTTTTGAAATCCATAACATCCTACTGAAAATTTTAATATCAACTCGTAAATTGTTATTGGAAATATTAATTAAAATTATTTTAAATGAACATCACAATTTTGTTTGACATACATATGTTTGACTGTTAAGCATATCAAATCTAAATTTAATTGTACTATAAATTTAAACTGGATCTTAATTATCGGATCATAATATCTATAAGTTTATGTTATTTTCAATTTATAACGAGCTTTCAACCTCCGTATATTTACAAAAACAAAGCAAATCAAACATATTAGCTAGGTTGATACTAGTATTTCGATCTGGCTAAAGATCTCATCAGAACCCGAAGTTTTAGAAAGCTAGAGCCTCCATAATAGGCAGAGCATTAACAAAAAAAAACTATTAATTATCAATTTTGCTCCATTTTGTTCGGATATCCATGTCCTTATATTATTGATTTTTATGATTGTATCATTTTGAAGCGCTTTTAAAAACAATTCTTTCGTAATATATAAAAAAACTATTTCGTACAAAAGTATTCGTATATTTTACAATAGTATTCGTATATTTTACACCAACCTTTCGTGATGTGAATCAACGAAATAATTCGTACAATGTACGTAGATTTTCGTATATAAAGGATGAATTTTTTCGGTGCTTGTTTACACATAAGAAACATATAATAAAAAGTGGCCATGCATCTATGTGTGATTATATATGGAATCACATATTAGTATATATTTTAAGATAAAGAAAAATAAGTTTAAAGAAATATTAATTTGTGGATGAAATGTATATACCTTAGTTTACTGTTTACTTTTGAAATAAACTACAACCAGTTACTGTTAAAATATTGTGAGTGTATGTTTTAACTCAACTATTTTTTGCGAAAAGAATTAATATTTATTTAACAGTGAAAATTGTGCAATAATTCTTTCGAACTCACTAAACGCGACCATAAAGATAATACGGATATGGACCATATTTACCGCTACTTAAATAGCAGGAAGCAAAAAAACGAAAGGATTTTGTTCGTAAAAAAAATATATTTTTTTTGGAGTTGCCTTAAAAATTCATATACACCTACAAACCATGAAACCGCATGAAACTAATAGTCAAGGGTCAGTCGCTGCAAATGTATGAAACAAATGAGAAAAAAATGATATGTGAATAAAAGGATAGTAAAAAAAGTTTTTATTTGTTTGTGACAAAAAGAAAAAAATGTATATAAACTAACAAACTCTTAAAAAGACGAAGGATAATGAATGTGGCCTCACTTGGGCATTTAACCCTTTAGTGTCGTGGTGCTGTGTGTTCTTTTTTTCTTCTGTTAATTGTATAGTTTCAAGTGCCAGCAATTATTTGATAAAAATTCACATACTTTATAGTTAAACAAAAGGATAGATACACTTTTGTTGGAAATAAAGTTTCTGTAAAACATCCATGTAAGTGGTTGTTTAATCGTTCTCTTTACTTGCTACAACATTTTTCCACTTTCTTGTAAAATCCTGTTTAATTTAACGATGCTTGCCTTTAAGAATGTTTAATATTTGTCACAATGATTTATGCTGAAATATTCTCTGCTGTTGCTTTAAGTACACACAGAAAATAAGTTAGTTAGAAATCGGTTGCAAAATATAAGGAATCACTTGCTTAACAAGAAATTTTATTGCAATTACAATTTTTTCTAAATTAAAACAGAAAAAGCATTCTTACAATCAATGATTTTGTAATGCAACTAAATTTATGCTACAAAACTTCAATAATTTGTAAAAACAACCAATTTAAAAAATAATTGTGACAATGTTCGGTAGACCCAACCGTAGCAAAATGTCAAAATTAGTACTTGGAACTACTAATGTGAAGTTTCAACAGATTTTCTTTCAATACTTACTTCTTAATAAAATGTCAATAAAAATATTGATTTTTTTTATAAAAAACAAAATTAAATACAAGCAACTTAATCAACTAGGAAAAAGGCTGACAAAATCAAAAACTTAGAAGGATGTTATAATTCAGGCTAGTACAATTATAGACTCAGGGAACTTCTGCTTTAAAAATATATATTTGTTTGGGTTGTAATACAGTTTCTTTATTTTTAATGTAAATGTCAGTCATTTGTGGAACAAATTAAATTTTTTACTAACCTTGTAGTTCATTTAAAAAAAAAAACATATCAATGACTTTTTATGAATTTACATTCATATTTTACAGTTGTTTTTTGTTATTTTACTAACATATGTGGTTCATTTTTACCACAATTGTGGTTCATTTTTTGAACATTAAAAACAAATGACAATGCTAGTTGAATTTACTAAAATGTAAGTTTTCCTTTCTTTAAGTGACATTTCATTTGTTTTTAACTACATTTACAGTGGCATTTACCTACATAATATTCTAAGTGTAACAATAAATATAATTTCGGTCATCTAACAAAAGTTTTGGTCTTATGTATTTAAGATATGAATATCGTCTGCAAGTGGAAATTAAATTTAGAGCTCGAAAATATTTGAAGGAATCCGGAATCATTTAAATCAATAGGAATTATATTTCAGAGAAAAGTATGAGAATTTAGGATTTTTTACGACAAAATATGTCACAAGAGGTTACAGTCTTCCAAGATTTGTTGATTTAAAAATGCTAAATTTTTATAATGGTAATTTAGTTTTGTGATACCTTTTTTTTTGGTATTTTTTAACCTCCGTCATGATATGTACTAATTTTTATTTTTTTATATACAAAAGGTTAATAAAGGTTCAATAATATTGAAAACAGTGTTTTATTTAACTCGAACGTATTAATATAAAAAATTTCGGTCAATATTACTGAATATGCTTTTATAGTATGGTAGACATACCAGCAAATGAAAAAAGTTGTATCCGAATATTGTGATAGTACATGTAACTACTTACATTCTGTTGGCGATATATTCGGTTGTCACAACTAATCTGTATCTGTGTGTAGAGTTAACATGTTATTGTATGTGCACTAGGGCGGCCCATTTTGAACACTTGGTGGAATTTGATGAGTGCTCTCAAAATTATGATTAATGGCGTCATTTTACATACATTGAAATTATATGTATATTAATTATTTTTTCAATGATATTCGACATGAAATACAAAGTCAAAAAAAAATGTTGCTAAATGGTCAGCCAAATTTTAGTCAGCAGGGTGCTTGCAAAAAAAGTTTTACTAACATTTAGTTGATTCAACATGTAAAAATCTTGCCAAAAATTAATAAAACACAAATACTTTAGATAATTTATTTGCAGATAATCCTAAATAAAGACGAAAGACAAGGGTACACATCTTACGTTATTTTGTATGTTTCCTTTTTCTTATTGCAGAAAAGGGTTGTATATGACATATATTGTTATTTCATTTTGTTCGTTTCTAGAAAAATGCCATCACTTAGACAACCATTGATGTAAGTATATGAGAGATACTCTGATTATATTATATATAATTACTAGGAAAGCCTATCTTTGGATTTCATTCCATATAATCCGGCTTAAGAGAACTAGTTCTAGAACAGCTGTTAGCGAAACGATGTAAAATAAGCATTTCTAAATATGTACTTGGAAAGTTTTATATGAGAAAAAATGTTCGACCTGTTGCCAGTACCGGCTAGGTGGCCTGTCACATTACCATGCAGTGGTTGCATGTAGGTGTTTATTGATCCAATGGGTGGTTATTTATAATTTTATTGTAAATAAATTGTGTATATTGCACTGCTGAGGAAAAAATAAAAATATTTTTTATACGTATAGAACTAAGTGACGGAGTATTGGATACCAAATTAAAAGTAAGTTACCAATCTTCGATTTATGCTATAAAAAAATATGCATTATGAATACGTCTAAAAAAATCAATGGCAAAAATTATATACTAGATTTACATAAACTCATTAAAAACGCTTTAACTTCGTGGATTTAAAAAACATCCATAGAATGTTGTATATCATTTGAAAGATATTTAAAAAATATTTTATTTGATGTACCATTAATATTAATATTGTACCATTAATATTGGTGGGATCTATTAAAAGTTAATAATTTTTTTGTTACTAGTATTTTTGAACTTTGCAGGTCCTTGTAGTCATGTTTATGCAAACTAAGGCCATTTTCACCTTGTGACGCATATTATCTTCTGCAACTCTTGCATTATAATATAGTTTTTTTTTTTTAAACTAAAAATTATAAATATACACTCAGTGAACTTTTGCTTGAAAAATATGTAGTTAATTGGGTTGTAATACAAATGACAATTTTAGTTAAATTTACTGAAATGTCGAAAAACTTAACGTGAGTTAAGTTTTTCTACAGCTCGTTTCCCATATTTAATATAATGTATAAAACTAAGACCGAACTGTACTGCTGCATTTTAAATGTGTTTTATTATACATATTTCTCAAAATTTATTTAATTTAACCTATTTTAGAATCACCACATTTTTTGAATTACCAATGATATGCCAACTGTATCATGTTTGCTCAAATCAAGGGTTGGCTAATGTTATTAATCGGGTAACAGCGGTGGATTTATATCAACCTCAATATCTCTCAATCTGCCCTCTTTTATTTTTTCGTAAACTCGCACCAAGCAAATGAAAACATATTGCTTAAATTTAAAAGTTTATATTAATTTTTATCATGTTTTTGAATACTAATTTAATAAAATATTTATTTATTTAAAATTTTAACAATAAAATAAGCAAGATTAAATTTAAATACATTAAATTTTAATAGAGAATAACAAAATATAAGCAAAATAAATGTGAGTGTTTTAAGCAACAATTTTTTATCAACATGATGCAATTATTTTTAGTGTACATAAAATGTTTTATTTGCTTGCCCGAGTTTGGTATTTTGTTTCTGAGATGCGTGGGAAGTATATTCTCTCTCTTTGTATATACTCTTTGGTAACAAGACAATATTGTCCATATTGTTAATCCCATGTTCTGCCAATGCATAACCGACATTCGCCGACGCTTTGCTAATACTTTGCCGATTGTATTTTTCCTCCTGGGGCTCGTATCATAGAGAAAGCTCAACCACAAGCGTATTTAATATGATCTGACCAAGAGAGAGTATTGTTGAAAAAGATTCCAAGATTCTTAGCAAATTTTCAAAAGGGGCATCATGCACTTATTTTTTTATGGCCCTCTAATATTTATAATATGCACTTCAATAAATAAAACAAAGGTTCAAACTTGGATCTAAACTCAGTAGATCCAGAAATATATAAAAAGGAGGCCAAAGTATATAACCAAATTTTTTTTAGAAGTACACAAGGCCTTTATTTCGGTAGGCTGGTTTAATTTCGGTGTTTTGACATCACTTTTCTATATATACATCCAAAAATATTGAATATCTATTAAATCTCTGCCTAACCATAAAAAAGCGTTAATTTATAGCGACCTCTAAATATTGACCGATTTGGGTGAAATTTTAACCTAATTTTAACCGTTGTGGATCTCTAAAATTCGACAGTCTTTTTTTTTTGGTACCGTGAAATAACTCCCAAATGAAATAAGTCCCAATGAAATAGCTCCCAATGAAATAAGTCCCAAAAAAAATAAAATTAGTCCCAGTTTTAATAAATGAAATAACCTCTAAAGAAAAAATGAAAAAAGCCCCAACATTTGGGAGTTATTTCATAGTAATAAAATAACTCCCAACAAAGAATGAAGCAACTCCCAATTAAAAAAGTTCCAAAAAAAATTAAATAATTCTCAATTAAAAATATCGAATTCTGCGATTCGCGGCCGTGGCCGCGCCTATAGGACGCCGCATTACGCGAAATCGGCCGCGCAGCAGGACGCGAATCGTACGCACCGCTTTCCAGAGGTGGCATGTCATAACGTCCAATGACATAATGTCCATGGACGTTATGTCACTCGAAAAGTCTCATAATGTCCATGGACTTTATGACAATTTTTTAATTTGACAATTTTGGACATTATATCACTTTCAAATGTGGCATAGCGTTCAGACTTTTTAAAATAAAGAGATTAATAATATTTAGTATATCAATACAATTTTTTTAAATATATGTATATCACAAAATAAAACTAAACTTATAAATCGTATAATCGCACGCAGAAAAGACTTTATTTCGCGAAGCCGCCTGCCGCGTTCTACGAATAAAAAAACCCGAAGGCCGCCACACAGAAACACTTGTTTTTACAAATTACTTGATGTCTTAAAAATATAAGATTTCAACGGATTCGACATCTGATTTGAAAAACAAGTTCTTCTGGGTGGCGGCCTTCGGCCGCTCTTAAGGCAGGCGGCTTCGCGAAATAAAGCTTTTTCTGCGTGCGACACAAAAGAAACTTCAAATTACTGATCTGTTTCCACACTGGAGTATAATGTCAATGGATCTTATGTCACCCAAAAAGTGGCATAATGTCCATGGACTTTATGTCATTCCATTTGAGGACATAATGTCACATTGCAGAGTGTCATAAAGTCCATGGACATTATGACACTTTTCGAGTGACATAACGTCCATGGACATTATGTCATTGGACGTTATGACATGCCACCAAAATTACCAAAATTCTAGCAAGAACTGTGTTCGTTTTGGTAAAATAACTCATTGTATTGCTATTATTTACTTTACGACAATTTTAAGAAAAGAATGCATAAAATTTACCAAAATATAATTTTAATAGCAATGAAATAACTCCCAACAAAAATGAAATAACTCCCAACGATAAAATCACATTTAAAAATGAAAATGAAATAAGTCCCAACAAATGTGAAATAACTCCCAATGACAAAAATAAGTGAAATAACTCCCAACAAAATCTGGTTGGGAATTATTTCATTTGGGAGTTATTTCATAACGAAATAATTCCTAACTGAAAATTGTGAAATAAGTCCGGACGCATTGGGAGTTATTTCATAATGAAATAAATCTCAGTTTAATATGGCAAAATTTTGGGAGTTATTTCATTTTTTTTTGGATCTACTAGAGATCTTCCATTTAATCTTAAATTTTTAAATAACTGACAAAAATTAACTGTTTACAGCAAAATCACTGCTTTGGTAGTTGTTTATTAAAATACTAAAATAACTGCTTCAAATAACTGTTACAAAAATACAGTATTTTTCTTTAGATGTTTTTTTTTTTTTTTTTAAATAACTGTCATAATACTTGTTTTGTATTATTTCACAGAAAAACAACAATAATTGCAATGTAAAACTTTTTAAAATGTCATTATTGATTTAACTGTGATACTTAGTTCTACAATTTTAAGTTTATTATTTAAAAATTGTTTAAATAAATAAATAAGTGTTTTTTTTTTTTTTTCAAACCAACTATAAAAAATCCAACCATAATTCATGAGACCACCCTCACTTTTCTTTGGTTTTTTCGTAAGATGCATTCTTTTGCTGACATCCTTGTGGTAGAGTACATGAAATTTATTTTAATTATAAATAAAATTACAAAGACGAAGTATAAAAGAAGTTACCAGAAAATAAAATAAGAACTATATCTGAAAAACAACAAGACAAATGTAACAGAAACTACGCAAACTAATTAAATGAATTTATATGAACTCCCAAAAGAAACTAAATAAACTGTATAACTACGAAATGCACAACAATGCCATACATTGCCATTTTAAGGATACTGCAAGACAGACTCCTTTGTGTTAGTAAATAGGAGTTGAAAAAGAAGATAGAAGTTGCATAGAAATGTAATGAAAGAAGAATATATTTCAAGAAGTTCGAATAGATATTATATTTAGATTTATAACCATTTCGGAAAGTAAAAGCCACAACAAAACCTTTATATTTTGTTTGAGGCGAATTCAATTTGCTCTAATAATTGTAAAATGGGAATTAAAACTTTGATTTACAAAAGTCTTTGAAATAGATAATAAAATTTTACCACAATTTGGAAACTCTTCACTCCCAATAGTTTTCATTTATATCCACTGAATATGCATACTAAAATGCATTAGTTCAAATAGACTAGGGTAGAAAGCGGAGCATTCGCCACTTTTTTTTTCAAAGCTCTTTCGTTACCAAACAAGCCATTTCTTTGCAAAAACTCCATTTTACACAAAAAAACTGCATATCTTAGATTTAACGTGTATAATTACACCAAAGAGTGCAGAGATTGCAATACTCTCACTTACTGATAAATAATATGTAACTTGTAGTTGTAAATAGGAAAATTAATGATTTTTGGTGACTTTAAATTTATAAATTGACTTCGTCTAATGTTGCTGCTGATAGTGTTCGACATATTTGTTATGATTTGAAGAAGAATTTTTAAATTTAGCTTTGGTTTTCCTTAAAAACGGCATATTTCCTGTTTGCAGGCACAAAGTGTTAACAGAGAGTGAGAGCATTGCATAGACAATTATCTATAAAATTTCTATATCTTTTTTTTATAAATTTTCAATCTAACTCAAATCGGCTAAACTCTTTTTTATTAAATACCCGACGAAAAAAATGTACACAGGGTGATTCAGTCACGACCCCTCATTTTATGAAAAAATGTCCAAATGGTTATAACTTTGGAACGGTGAGACATCTTCGTTTAGGGTATTTTGGAAAGGTAAGAGGTAGGGCTACCTTATAAGAGAAAAACAAAAACATTAGGTACCTGCCATCTGGCCGAGAAAATTGAGGTTATGTGCACGTTCTTATGTTTTTTTTCCAATTTTTTTTTTAAAGATCTTTATCTTGGCGATTTCACTTTTTAAAATGTTATTGATTCTCAAAGGTCTCCCAAAGACCTTTCCAACAAGACCAACAACAAAAAAAATCCGAAAACTGGTTCAGAAGTTAGCAATTTTACCCTACTACCCTCCGACCATCAATTCGAAAATTTTCGAACCGCTGCCATTTCACACACTTGCATTTTTGCATGAAATGAGACAAGGAATATGCTGTTGAAATTCGGCGGGTCGTCACTGAATCACCCTGTATATAGTCATATATAGCATGATGTAATTATATATACTCGTAATATGTAATTATATATATTTACATCTCGTACTTATTTTTATGAACATTTCTAATATAGCACTATATCTCATCATATATCATTATATCTTATATTATATGTAATTCGATCTTTTTTATATCGTCAAATAAACTTGATGTAGTTATATATAAGATTATATATACTTACATGTCTAGTTATATATAATTATATAAAATACAATAAAACCAAACAAATTCTATCACATTTATGTATTGAACAAATAACAAAATCTTTTACTTTTCTATATAATTATTAGTGAAGACAAAAAAAGCTAAATTCAATGTATTTATACCCAAAAAATATTATAAAAAATGCAAAATTAAAAAGGTAGAAGAACTACACTTTAAAAAAAAGTTCAAAGTAAATAGAATAAAAAAAAACATTTCATTAGTAAACAAAGCATTTGAAGTTTAAGCTAATAACTAGCATTGTTAAGTTTCGACTTGAATTTGGTCGAATTTATGAAAAAAAAAAATTATAAATGAAGATTCTGTTCTAAAATCGCCTACAATCTATGTTTTTAGTACAAACTGAACCGAAAGTAAATTCTAATGAAAGAAACAAAAAAAGTTCATAAAAACGGATTTATTTTTACCCAAAGTGTTTATCATTAACCGCTAATTTTTAAAAGTTTACAACAACATTATTTAAAAATGCAACAACATACAACAACAACTTTTTATGTTGCATCAATCGAAAGCAAAGAGAGAGATGAGTTAATCTGCCGATGACACCTAAGCGATCGGTTCAGCTTTTTTGAGAATTAATTGGAAAACAAAGTTTAAAGCACACATTTTAGTATCGACATACATAATATATATGGGTATCAAAATTTTATTTTTTTTGAGAACTTCAACGCTGAGTACAAATAAAATTTCGTTAATTTCATACATGTTTCCATGCACAAAAATTTTGATTTTGATCACTCCTTGTGACCCTAAGACGTGAAATTTGGGCCGCTAAAAAAGTTACGTATCCCATATTTGTTTCCCTATCACATATCCGAGCTTCTTTAAAAACGAATGGAACACATCAGGTGACTGAGTGCAGGATTGCTCTTGTGAGTGTAACCCAGATTGGTTCAGTTATTTCAAAAATAGTAGCCCATCCGTTGTAGCAACCTTAGTCAGGTTACCTTATCTTAACTAAAAGTTTGAAGCACAAAAAGCAATATCCCTTTTCAAGTGATGCAGGATGTTGTTGTATGTACCTAAGTATATGTATGTAAGAAATAATATATTAAGGGAAGTTTGCACAGAATTTTGCAGGAATAAAAATAAGAAAATAATGCCATAAATTTCTGTGATTACAATTGTGAAATTAAAGAAATTGGTACTTAAGAATATTGTTTGAATTAGGACGAAATAACTTTTACATACGATTTTATAGAACTCTAACTTCAATTTACATATTTTATTTAGTTTTACTATAGTCATAAAATTTAATATAAAACGTATCAACAGTTGTTCATGGAATTCACAAAGAAAGGATATGTTTTCGATATTTTTCATGTGAAATGTGATATAACAAAACTTGGTGTCCATGCAACATGCCCAACAAGTCCCTTGAATATTGTTTAGATTGTCTGTATGCATTAGGGTGGCATTAAAAAATTTGGAACTTTGGATTTTCGGTAATTTTCTTGCGGAATATTGTACCAGTTGCCATGAAAAGGTTATGGTCAAAATTTGAGCAAAATTGGATAACTTTAAGCCGTACCCCAAAGAGTTTAAATGTAAAATATTAGTATTCTGCACCTAGAATATTATGTGGGTAAAGTAAATGTAGTTAAAATCAAATGAAACTTCACTTGAGAAAAGGACGTCATTTGTTTTTACTGTTGATAAAGGAGCCACAAATGTAGTAAAAATTACTAATATATCTAGTAAAAAGTTGATAATCGTTTATTTGTTTAATTTTTTTAAATAAAAACAAAAAAACTGAAACAATGAATGTAAATTCATAGTACAGTAATTTGATGAGGTTTGTTTTTTTTAAATGAACTACAAATGTAGTACAAACTAAAATTTCTAGTACAAATTACAGTTTTTTTACTTAAAAATAAAGATACTGTATTATTGCTCAACTAACTACAAATATTCTCAGCAGAAGTTCCCTGAATGTGTATTTTTCTAAAAGAATTTTATTAAAATTTATTTATTTGTTCGTGGATCCTTTTAAAAATTGCTACACTACACTCTAATTAATTTCTATTGAAATATACCCAACTTATAGTAGGAAATTATTCTCCTACTATAAATTGCGTAAATTTAATCTCTGTGTGTAAATAAACAAAAATATAACTTTTATGTGTAAGCTTGTGCACACAAAATGCGTAAATTTACATTGAAATTTTTTAAAAGATATAATGAAATTTTCTAATTTATGGCAAAATTTACTATTATTGTGAGTAAAAACGCATGCACAAAATGCATAAAACTCCTAAATGATTTTAAAACAAAATATATGTTTTTTGTGTTTATTTAAAAAATGGCAAATTTTTATGTTTTATGTTTTATAAATATTTCCTTGAATTACCACTAATATAAACATTTGGGCTCTTTTTTGCCAAAAAAAAAAAAAATGAAAAAATTTATAACTTTATTTTCTCGACAATCGGCACTAACCTCTGCAATATCTTATATATAGAAATCATTATATATAAAATAAACAAAAATATATTTCAACAACGTACATCCATGGCTGTCTAAATGAAGACAATTTGGACTGAAGCTAAATGCCGTAGATAATTATATAAACAAAACTAAAACATAACAAAATATTACATACCCATAAACAAATTTGTTTTGCAAATAGGGAAAGGAAATATAAAAAATTACCTAAAATGTGTGTTCTTCTCTTTCGTTTTAGTCTGTCTACTTAAAGGTATATTTGTTTGCAATTTTTCCACATTACATAAATTACCACTATAAAAATTTAGTTTACATTTTATTTTTAACAAATTTAAATATTTTATTTTGTCTTTAATTTAAATAATAATCAATTTCTTTGACAAGTCGGAATCAACACAATATTTGAGTTTATTAGATCAACAATTTATATGAATACAGATTGTTGGCGTCCTTTTGTATAAAAAACAAATAAAAAAATATTCCATGGCAGATTTTTTTTTATATATCTTACAAGAGTTGCACTTTTTAATATTATTTTCCTGGTCTCTACTACATTTTGACATGCCGCGCCATATAGTTCATTCTTCGTATATCTTTCAATCTGGTTTTCGTCCACACTATTTATGTACTTATTAGAACAATTTTTTTTAGCAAAATAAATTAGTAAAATATTAGTAAAAAATTAGTTGAAAACAATTTTGTACTGAATAAGTATAACTAAAATTTTAGCTGAAAACACAATTTCAGTAAAAAAAAAGTTTCTCCATATAACGTAATGCCGCCCTAGTATGCATGCATGTAGTTTTGGTGGCGAAATTGTAGACATAGTCGCAATGTAGTACATTAATCACCTCAACCAGTATACAGAGGCTCAACTTACCACCTCCATTTTGACAATTAATCAAATTGTCTCTGTGTGAAGTCAACTAAATTAAAACTCTCTACTCGATTCGAGTTGACTGGAAATGTTTGTAAATTAAAACTGTATGAATTAAACAAACAAAAAAAAAAGAACTGCAATATTCGTATGTATAGAAAGAAGAAGTCGAAGTAGAAATGTCGTTAACTTAAGTGTCCAATTAATTAATATCACATTTAACAGCCGCCAAGCTGAGAAAACCCATTAAGATAGTTTGTCACACCAACTATGCCACCACCGCCATTCCATACAAGTATCCCAGTCACTTCAAGGTAGTACTGTTGCTTGGCTAATGTTATTATTATTGGTGTAAATGTTTTAAAGCTTATGAACAAAACTTAAACTTTGAGTTTCGTTGGTTGGTTGTTTGGACACAGTCTTACTTGGCAAAACTGGTTGGCCTTTATACTTTTATGTGGATATACCAACATGTGTGGCTTGTAAACTTTGCTCCTTAACGATTTTTATTACTTGTTTATTCTGCTGGTGTGGCATACTTGCGCTTTTGTCCAAAGTCAAACTTCATCTTTAGTAGTTACCACCAACACATTCATTTATATACATAATACGTGCATCCATAGACCTGGTTACTTATATCATGCTAAAAGCTTTTGCTGGTCGCCATTCTTCTTTTGGCATGGTTACTGTTCATTGTATGAGCAAACTGATGCTTATGTTTCATGTTGTGAGTTTTGGTGTAACTTATGTATGAACGTACGTTCATTAGGATGGTATTTATTTGTGTGGAGAAGAATTTTTTATATATCTAGCAAATCACATAAAGAATCAATGGATCAGGCTGACAATTATCGAAAAAGCGAATCCGAATCCATTCGGTACATAGTCCGATTGAGCTAACCCAGCAAAAAACAACCTGGATTTGGTAAGCAGTAACTATATGTTATGTTTCCAAAATATCGCTTCACCGCCTTGCATACTATAAAGCAATTACGGAAGACATTCTGTAGTGCTTCCCAAAATTACTTCTTTGAAGCAGTGAATAATGCTTACATTGAAGCAATAAAGAATGCATACCATGAAGCATTAATGTTGTCAACATATAAAAAAGCGCTTCTTATTGCCTCAGAAGGCATGAATTTATTGCTTCTAAAAGCGCTTTTCTTCTGCATAAACAAAACATACCAAGTGGGACATCGCGAACACAAATCAGCCTTCTGGAGTGCTTTGAAAGCGCTACGTAATTAATAATGCCTTCCGGAAGCGCTTCTGGGTAAGCACTATTTTTTGCTGGGAAATAACTGATTTAAGCGTAAGCAATAGAAAAAATAGTTCTGATGAATAAGGATCCGTTTAACAGACTTTTGTACTAACTTTGCTTTATGGGTGTATATTAATATGCAAAGTTTTGGACCAATCACAAAAGATATTTAGCGGTGACTCAAATCGACTGAAATCTTGAAAAAATACGATTTTGTTAACTTTTTTTATTTTGTTGGAACCTGAATATCATTAATCAGCTCAATTCACATTTAAAATAATTTTTTTGATTTATTACACATCTAAAATTGCCATCATAAAAATCGGACTACCAACAATAAATTTGTAAATTAAAATGGCTGTCAAACTCACCTGTTTAACATCAATCGAACTACATTTATAATTACGTTAGTAAATAAATTTATATATGTTCTTCTATTTTTCCATCCTAATTCTACGTTCATATTGAAGCCCAAAATACGTATTTTCGTTTTTGATTTTAAATTTTTATGGAATTTGACAAACGAAAACTTTTAAAAAACGAAAATAACTATTTTGTGGTAAGATATGAACGTAGTATAAAATACATTATAACATGCGATTATATATGGTGTCATACATAGCCATATATTATTCTGTTTCATACCAGAAAAATATAGATCTTCTTTTGGATAAAACTATTGCCGCATTTAAATTTTGATGGCTGTATATTATATTGTCCCGAATTTAAAAAATTCACGAATTTCGGCACGTACTCAAGCGATAGGTTATACTTAAAAACTACACTATCTTTGTAGTGTATTTTTAAAATGTTTGGGCAAAGAAGCGTTTAAAAGTTTTGCTTTTATGAGAAAAACATTTATAAAATGTCCATAGATTACATTTTGTTCACAGCGAAAATGATAGGATGATCATATATTTGTATGAAATTGTGTTTATTTCCATACAATCATATACAAAAATATAAGATTTTGTGCAATTTTACCACACTAAAGCTATTATCCCATTTTATATATATGTATCAGTTTATATAAAATCATATACAATTATATCCGTTAAATATCCGGATACAATAATATCTGGTTTATACCTAATTGTATCTGTCTGTATCGGTTTAGATATAAACTGATACAATTTGATACAAAACAGATACAGTCTAATACAATCATATCGGGAGATAGTTCGGATAATTTTGTACTGTAACAGATACAATTATATGGAACCATATTTCGGATGAAAATAAATAAGATTACACATAGCTTAACATTGAAATTAATAGGACTACATAAATCTCCATATAATTTTTTTATCGGGATGGCAGATATATTGTTATATATAATAAAATATTCTCATATATAACATAATATGCAATCTTACATGGTGCAATATAAGCTATATAATTATAGAACTTTGAAATGGAATGAAACAAAGATGAATTTTCTAAATTGACATGAAATTTACTTTTTTGAAATATAATCTTCTGGCATTGTAATTTAAATATGACTTCTGGCATAAGACCGCCACGGCTGGCTCGGACATAGGCTAATCTGGAGGTCCAATTTTCGATGACTTTTTCCAACATTTGTGGCCGTATATTGGCAATAACGCGGCGAATGTTGTCCTCCAAGTGGTCAATCTTTTCGGGCTCATCGGCCTAGACTAGCGACTTCACATATCACCACAGAAAATAGTCCAGCGGCCTTAAGTCGCACGATCTTGGAGGAAAATTCACGGGTTCGAAACGTAAAACTATGCGGTTATCAAACCTTTCCTTCAATTAATTAATTGCGTCACGAGCTGTGTGACATGTTACGCAGTCTTGTCACACAGCTCTTGCACATCATGGTTGTTCAATTGATGAACGAAAAATTTAGTAGTCATGGCTCTATAGATGTCACCATTGACTGTAACGTTCTGACCAGCATCGTTTTCAAGGAAGTACGGACCAATGATTAAACCAGCCATTTAAACAAAATTGCTCTGATAGACGATTATGTTGACCGTAAAATAAACATAGTGTCCGATACGTATTTCGATCAAAACCATGATTTTCAAAATAAATTTTCACAATTTGGAAGCGTTGTTCAAGCGTCAATCTATTCATGTTTCAACAAAATTAAACATAAATCACTCAACAGCTGACAAAATGGCAGCCAGTAAAAAAATTCTTGCCAACTTTAAATTCTATAGCTGTATAAAAAATACCATTTATATGGTGCCATATGTATAATACAACTTAATATATAATTATATATTGCATGAAATGGTGTAAGATATAATTATGTAACTTTCCATTAATTATACAAGATAAAAATTTAGTTTGAGATATGATTATGTGTGGTCCAACATCATTTATATTTTTTATGCACAACGAAAAAAGTTTATATATATTCATATATAGCTTGACATGATTATATATACTTATATATGTGGGCATAAGTAACGATATATTATATATATATTTACATCTCATGCTTAGTTTTACGAAAATTTATACTCTATATCATTGTTTTGTTAATAAAAAATTTTTACTTTGTTTTTAATAAATAAAATTTACTTTGCAATAAAAATTAAAAAACAAACAAATGTTGTTGTTACTAGTAAAAAATCTAAGGCTTAATAACTTTTTAACGGGTAGTAAAGTTGTCAGTCGATTAAGAATAATTCGATTAATCGATCAAACAAAACCAAACTCTTGTTCGAATAATTTAAAAATGACGATTTTCGAATAACGAATAAATCGATTAATTAACGTCAATTAATCGAACATTTATTTTTTATTACAAAATAAATTAAATGAAAGCTTTTAATTTGATTTATTCTCATAAATTTTTAAAGAAGGATGACGAAAGCGATGATGATGATGAACTTAGTAATGAATATGACATTGATAATGGATTTCAATAAAAAATTAATATACAAAATGTTATAAGTAAACTACGGAAATACTTCAAAATGTTTAACAAATCCACCGAAAAACAACAAAAACTGCAGACATATGTTTGTCAACAAGAAGGAAATGAAGTTCGCCTTATTCATGACGTGAAACACAGATGGTCATCATTATCAAAGATGCTGGAAAACTTCATTAGAATACATTTTTGCACTAATTGATTTTGGTTTAACACCATTTACGGACTTTGAAGTAACTGTTTTATCAAACCTTTATAAAATTTTACAACCACTTGATGTTGCTATAAAAGAGCTAGGAAAAGATAGCACATCCATAATAGAATTAGAGGGAGTAATCAAGTTTTTAATAAATAGTTTAGAAAAAAATAATAGTTCTTTTGCAACAGACTTACTAACACGTATTAAAATAAGAATAAATGAGAGACGTATAAAAGTTTTAAATACGTTAATAATATTTCTGAATTCTGAAATTTTCCGAGCAATTAAAGTTTCCTAAAATATTCCCAAAAAGTGAAACTAAAGAATATGCTAATGAATTGTACTCCAGATTATTTTATGTTGAAAGTAATCACAATAATTCAGATAAAAGTATTGAAATAGAAGAAGTTATTAGTAATGAAAATAAAAATATTTTATGCGAATTAAATTATTTAATTCAGAGTATTAAAAAACAGAAAATAAAAAAGACTTCAGCGATATATCAGACGATATGGTATATTTGGAAAAATCTAAAAAAGAACAGAAAAATTAGATAAACTATTTAATGCTCTTCTTACTATATCACCTACCTCAACAATTAGCGAAAGAGTGTTTTCAAAATCTAATTTAATAAAAACCAAAATCGTTTATTTATTTTGTATTTGTAATTAAGTCAACTTTTGTTTTTAAAAGATTATTTCTTAAGAACAACCTAGCTATTTTATTTTTTTTTTGATAATTCTTTTTGAATAAATTTTTGTCTTTTATTTTATTGAGTTAAAGATCCTTTATTTTATAATTATAAGTATTTATTTCCAATATTTCGTCTTCGCATTGGAATACTTCTTCAGGGAAATTTTTGTATAATTAAAAAACTTAAAAATAATAATTACAAAAAAAAGGCGGGAAATAAAATATTTTCTAATGTCAAATTGAAAATTAACCCAGAAAACAAAGTATAAATAATTGAAATATCATAACATAGCGAACAATTTTAAATTAATAGTTTCTTAAAATCTAAATGAGAATTATAATAATTTTATTATTTCCTATTGACTAAATGTCTGTAATTCTGTGCAATATTGGATGTGTCTGTTTTATAGTTAATCCTTTGTGTTGATGGTACTTTTATGATCTGTAACATTTCTAATGTATATCTTCGTTTGTAATTGCTTTCTGTGTTTAAAATGGATGTGTTATCAAAATCTGGATAATGATTGGAGTTGCTGCAGTGTAATGATAATGCTGTTTTTTGCGTAGAAGTGGTTTTATTGTATTTTTGATCGGATTTATGACCTGCAATTCTAGTTTTCAGTTTATTCTTTGTGGTACCTACGTATACTTTAGTGCAATTTTCTGTGTCATTACCCCTACATGGTATCTTATAAACTAAATTGGACATATCAAATTTATTTATTTTATCTTTTGTCTTGCTAAATAGTGAACCTAATGTGTTATATGTTCTATGTGCTACTAAGTATTTCTTATCATCGAAAATTTTGGATTTTTCTAATCTTTCAGATATAAGAGGAACATATGTTAAAGATTTATAAATTTTGGGTTCCGCAACCCTTATCGTATTAACATTATTCCGGTTTTCAAATTGTCTTATTAATTTGCAGCTTAAATGTATTGGGTAATTATTATCCTTTAAAATATCCTTAATTTTTCTTATATTAGTTTCATGAAATTCTACATCGCTTATTCTTAATACTCTGTCAATTAGATTTTTCGCAGTATTAATTATAATTCTCTTGGGGTGTTTTGAATGGTAGTTTATAATCCTACCAGAAGCTGTTGGTTTTTGATACCAATCTATTTTTAAGATGTTATTCCTTCTCATTATCAATGTGTCTAAATAGGGAATTTTAGAGTTACATTCGTCTTCTATCGTAAATTTTATATCTTCATGAAAAGAATTAAATGTTGACAAAATATTATTAACTGAATTATAGTGAATAATACAGAACAAGCCATCAACGTATTTTGTAATTATTTTTGGTTTTACTTCTATATAGTTTTTTTTTGTTAGTTATGAATTTCTTGTTAACTAAAATATTAGTTTTTTTATTTTTAAGTTTTTTTGTATTAATTGTTTATTTTTTTGTTAATAAAAATATTATTTAAAAATAATTTTTTTTATTCGTTATTCTCATCGATTAATCGAATAATTTTTGAAATTTAACCGTTTGATCGAACGAGCGAAAACAATTATTTGAAATATTCGAACAAAGCTGAAAGGCGAATAATTGACAACTCTAACGAGTAGCAATAAAAGTAATTATAGTATACCATTTTTCTCATGAAAGAATCCTCTTTAATTGTGTATATTAAAAAAAAAATTAAAGAATAAAAAAATCGATTTTTTCCGACCACCCTAATAGCTATCCGGTGCATTATAAAAGGGCAAAAAACTGCTTATAAGCCTAATTTTTCATGTAGAATCGATTCGTGAAGTCAGATTTTAAATATATTTAGCGGCTTTTGTTCTACAAAGGAAGGTACCAAAATTCGCGATTTTAGCCGCCGAGCGGGAATGAAGGAGTTGGAATTTTTCAAAAATAAAAACGCCATTATTTTTATTGACACAAAAACCTTCTAAAAAGTTATGATATCCCAAAATCAAAAACAAAAACCAAAAAAAAAAAAAACACTAATAAACATACATATGTATATGCTAGAGACAACAAAAAAAGCGATTACTTTTACATATAATTGTATTCTAAGGATCAAATAAGAAACTTTGCGAAGGAACCATACCTCTAAAACGAAGTCTGATGTCCCGACTTTGACCCGTAAGGTCAAATTTTGAAAAATAATAATAAATAATACATTCATCTAGAGCATCTAGCTAGAGCGTCTTCCGGAGAAGAAATAGAGACCCTTATCTTGGAAAGACTCCTCCTACTTTCTGTAATATCTGTATTCCGAGATTTCAACTTAAATTTTAAACCCTTTACGGTCTCCTAGAATGATGATTTATGCATTAATCTGCTAGCGCGTCTCCTGGAGAAGAAGCAGCGCCCATAATCTTGGAGAGATTCCTCCTACTTTCTGAAATATCATAGTGGGCTTTTTCAAAATTTGACCCTACGGGTCAAAAGTCGGGACATCAGAATTCGTTTTAGAGGTATGGTTCCTTCGGCAAAGTTTCTTATTTTGATCCCTAGAATACGATTTTCCTTGTAAGTTGAGCAATTTTTTTTGCCTCCCTACAAATCGACCCACCCTAATATATATATATATTTGACCTTCATAATTCGGGTTCAAAACACATAGTGTATGATTAAATTTGTCAATAACTAAAATTTTATATATATTTTTTTGGGACATCAAATTTTCGTTTTAAACGAAATTGTTAATTTGAATTTAATATTAAAAAATGTTTGTCAATATTAAAATGACCCAGTAAAATCTTAAAAACTATTTACTTAAAAAGTAAAGTGCTGAAAACTGATTTTACTTAAGATTTTTAAGCTTTAAAATTGCCCTTTTAGATATTCTTTGTTTTAAATTTCCTTTTCCTTAATTTTATTTACATTTTCTTTTAAAAAGTTTATTTTTTTACCTATTTTGCAGATTTGCCATTTTTTGCCTTCTTCTAATCTTTTTCATACTATAAGCACAACGGATTTTGTAATTTTTTGTCTTCTCTGATCATTATGTCTATAATTGTTCAAAGAAATTAAAAAAAAAAAAAATAAATAAAAATGTGATATGGTAGGCATAGGGATCGGTGGATAACGTTTTTCTTAAAAATTACCGAAGAAAAATATTTTTTTTACAGTATTGCCCATATCATGGTGCCACGTAAAAAAGTTAAACCCTTACTAAAAAAGTATTACACATAAAGAAACACGGTAACTGTCAAATGGTTATGTAGTTAAAAAAAAATATCATTTTAAAAAATGCGAACATTTTTTTTTTTTTATAAAATTGTAACTGAAATATAATACATTCGTATTTACTCGATTAACTCGATTAATTGTACAAAATTGTTCGAGTTATTCGAAATTGGACATTTTAATTTTCTCGAACAACTGTTCGACTAGAATTCATTGATTAATCGAGTAACCGTTAACCGATCGAATACCCTAATAAGCGATTAATTAAAATAATTAAATACTAATTGATTTAATTAAATATTTGTTTAAAAACTAATTTAATTCCAATTTAATATTTTAGGTTAACAATTTATATGTATAGTCTTAAGAGTTAATAATGACTCGATATCATTTTAGAAATTTTCTTAAAAAGACCATGGCATCAAATAAGTGCCTCCATAATATATTTGGGTTGCTGTGCCCCAAAAATGCTCACACCCATTCCTCAATACGGATGTTGGTTAAATTCTGATAAAACTCATGTTCCATGCTTACTGAGAAGATTGATATGCTTTTGAACACTTTTAGAGTTTGATGCATTGCTTTGTCTGTGTTTATACCCTACAATACTGACTGTTTAAAAATAATACAAATTCTGGATTTAGAACCTCTGATGGACTCAGAATCACTGTTTTAGCGATATATACCTGTCCATGCACAAGGTGAAAACAGGTTAAGGAGAAGTTCTATCACTAGAAAACATCTAAGTTCAATTTTGTATAGGTGCTTCTTCAGAAATCGCTTAAAATCGAACAATATTTGACCCAAGTCCGATATAAGATAACCCTAAAACTGTTTCAGAACTCAGCAATAGTTTTGATCTAATGCCAATTATGGTGTAGAGTATCAAATGCTCGGTCTTAATCGTTATAAATTTTAATTGTTTTTTTCTTAAATTTTTGTTTACCTTATGAGTAGGGCAACCAAAAATAAGCTAGAGCTTGCTTTTTATTTGAAAGGATAGAACAATTTTTGAACACAAGTCAGGATCTTGAAATTATGAACATTTTGAGCCATATTTGTTAGAGCTTTTTTAGCTTATATTTTGATTTTAGCTTATATTATAAATATAAGCCTATTTTGAGCCTGTTTCTTTGAAAATTAAGCCTGTTGAGGTTTTAGAAAATGGCTTCTTTGTATTTTTCTATCAATCAGTATTTTAAAGTTTTTTTTTTTTTTATTGAAAGCTGAAATTATATTTTTGTTTAACTAATTTCAATTTTGAAGCTAAAGGAAAACTACTTGTCTATTACTTTCCCAACATAACCACGCATTACCAAATAATGGGTAAAGTAATGTATCACCATTGGGCTTCATTCATTACAGTATACCCTACTTCAGTGATGAATTTTTACAGGCTTAAAGTAATGTGTGGACTCACTACCTAATAGGGGGTTATGTAACTGGTTTTTAAATTGGTCTCTAAATAGAATTTCATAAAAAAATTAATACAAACATATTTTTTAATTTAATAATAATGTATTCTCGCTGGGAATCGAACTTGGAGTCTTTTGGTTGTTAGGCTAGAACTCTACCCCCTGAGCTATCGTCACATATAATAATAAATTGCTTAAAATGTAAATGAATGGTTGTGCTTCGAGTTTCTGTTTGTGATGTTCAAAATATATACCTTAACCTCATTCTTACAAAAAATCACAAAGTAATGTGTCTATCATTGATTTTAATTTTTTTTTTTTTAATATTAGTTTACGTTTATATTTCATGCAGAATGTAATTGATGGTCGATATGTCATTATTTTATGTTCAGAAAAAATGTAAAAACTATTTACTAATTTCAAGGTAATCCATGAGTACACAATTTTTGGTAAATGATTACTTTATGTTTCGAAATAATGTTGAAGGTAAGGAGTGTACATTACAAAGTAATGCATTATGTAACCCATTGTCGGTAACTCATTACTTTTTGTTGAAAAATAATCATACAGTTGGAAAATAATAATTATCGCACCCATTACGAAAGTTTTGCTGAGTTGTTTGACTAAGGAAGTTCCAAGGAACAAATTATATACAAATTTTTTTTGCAGTCGCAATATTAATAAAAAATTATGAAATTTTGCATTTTATTTTTTAAATTTAGCGGCTTATTTTTTGATTTTAGCGGCTTATTTTACTGTTTTTAAAGCTGTTTTTTTTTTTTTTTGGTTTGCCCTACTTATGAGTTTGTGTAATTTTTTCATGATCGAGTTTCATACTTTTATCCATTCATACATACGGACAACATTTATACTAGTACTAATCCAAACGTGTTATTTTTTCAGTTTATGTACGGGTATGTAATTAATTTTGTTGACTTTCTGTCATTGTTTTGGGGGGTTTATTCTTCTACTTGGGTGTGCTAAAATTTGTTTAAATGTTAAATAAAAATTAAACCTACTTAAATTTGAGAAACGTACTGATTAAATTAAAATTGTTAAAGTCCTACGAGAATTGATGTATTAAACTAGGCAATTAATTGTAACCCTTACAAAGGCTCATCGTGAAAGCAGACCCGGCTGTGGCCACCGTATTTGTTGCCAATCGAATGTTTTGATGGCAGCTACCGAATTTTTCGGTTGTGGTAACAATCTTTAGATTAAAACAACAAAAATTCTAATACAACAATAGAATTTCGATGGCATAAACAGATATTTGGTGATAACTATTAAAAGCTACAAAACCAATAGGTTGGCTCACAATGTATAATTTTTTAGACTATCGATGAAAAAAGTTTCGATATGGATATTTATATAAAAATGTATATAATTTCATATCACATTATATCTTAGCTTATCCGAAAAATTTCATACCTAACCTTATGGATCTCATGTGATATAATTTAAGTCGTTAAATGGGTCTATATAATTTGATCAATTCATATAAAATTTGATACTATTTGACATAACTTTATAAAATTATTTAAAATTGTTTGAAAATCAGCACTAATATTTTGTTTCACATTTCAAATAATAATGAAAACTGTAATATCAATCAAGGGATTTTAAAATTAGCTGTGATTTTAATTTGATTAATATTTGATGCCATATACAATTAGATATATGTAAAAATAATCGAATTTTTTTTCTTGTTTCTACCATATATGTTTTTATTTAATTATCAGAGACGGCAAAATAGCTTTTTTATTTTTAATTTATAACGAGCTTCCAACCTCCGAAATTTACAAACATTAAGCAAATCAAACATATTAGTTAGGTTGATAATACAGTTAAACCCGGTTAAGACGAACTCCGAGGGACCAACAAAATTAGTTCGTCTTAAGCGAGGTTCGTATTAAGCGGGGGTTTTTTTTTTTACGATAAAAAATATGTATTTATTAAAACAAAAACAAGATTTTTACATAAATAAAAATAAAATTAGCATTTCATGCATTCACAATTAAAAATTCAATTAAAATCCTTCATTAAAAAAAAAAAAAAACTGTTTTTTTTCTGAATGACTGAATTAACGATTTCATTCGTTATAAGTTTTTCTATTACCAAAATATGATTGTCAGCTTCTTCGGCACACGATTTTGTTCGAGTATATCACTTGACAAATTTTCAACATTGGGAGGATTAACAATTTCCAACATTTCTTCACCTAATAAAGTATGTGACGTCAACACATTAGCATCTATATCTAGAAAGTCATCCACGGATATGAAATTCATATTAGAGGTCTATTCCATTAAACGGATAAAGAGTGTACTGAACATGGTAATTTGTATGAAAACGAGTTTTTGGGACTGCTTAAAACAGTTCGTAATAACCGAGGGTTCGTATTAACCGAGTTCGTATTAAAAGATGTATTTTATATGAAAATTGTTGCCAAAACGTCGGAACTTTTAAATTAGTTCGTATTAACCGAGGGTTCGTCTTAACCGAGTTCGTCTTAAGCGAGTTTTACTGTAGTGTTTCGATCTGGCTAAAGATCTTATCCGAACCCGAAGTTTTAGAAAAGCTGGAGCCTAAATAATAGGCAGGTCTTTAATAAAAAACGTACTATTTCTTTTGTATGGTTTTTCACTTTTTTAAATTTTTCCATTTTGAGCTGACTTTTTTACGATTTTCTGAAATAAAATGATTTTTTACTCATAAATATTGTATAATCTATTAACCTTGATCTTTGTTTTAAGTGCAGGTTTTCTAAGTTTTTTACTTTTGCTCTTTTTGCAATATTTCTATGCTTTAAATACCCGACAAAGAAAGTTCCGATATAATCATATATGATTACATAAAGTATCACATATAATTAAACATGACATTACATTTCATCTGATCCGAAAAGTGTTATACATAAGCTGATGTCGTGCTATCTAATCTCATATAGTTTGATACAAAAAATGGGTAAACCAAATATGATCAAATTATATATAATTTTATACAATTTTATCAAATTAGTTTTTAATTAAAATATTAAAAAATGTTTTAGAGATCAATACTTTTTATATTAATCCAACTATACAATTAAACATCACATCACATTTCATCTGATCCGAAAAATGTTATACATAAGCTGATCTCGTGCTATATAATCTCATATAGTTTGATCCAAAAAATAGGTAAATCAAATATGATCAAATTATATATAATTTTATATAATTTTATCAAATTAGTTTTTAATTAAAATATTAAAAAATGTTTTAGAGATCAGTACTTTTTATATTAACCCAACTACTTGTAATTCATTTATAAAACATATAAATGTTAATGAAAATTAATCAAGTTCGAGACCATACTCTATATTTCTTTATTAGGATATTGCCCTAACAAATAATCTATAGAGTTTTTGTTTTCAGGAATGTGTTGATAGATCTATTTCGGGAATTTTCTAGGTTCCCATCATCAGAACACGTTTTGAAAGAAGTGACAATCCCATGCAAACATTCATATAACCTAGTTATCCCACTAGATGAGAACTAATATATGAGCTCGAAGTTAAAGATTATCACCATTGATAAAAAATAAATTGAAAACTTGTGTAAAAATAAAAACACAAAGCGTGTATTGTATATCTACCAAAGGTAGAGCTTGCACTTAACGAACAAGTTTTCAAGTTTTTTAAAAAGGAGAAGGAAAATGAACTCGATTTTTTACTAGATTTTAGCAAAATTTATATTTAACTAATTGAATTAAATTGCTTGTACTTGCTTTTTAAGAAAACTGTATACTTGATTTGAATTACATTTTCGTTGCAGTCAAATTATTTAATTCAAATTACTTAATATTTGATAAATTTTTTTTGAGCGTAATTTAAGGGACAATTCACGCGCTATCCATCTCTGTCCTTCCATATCTACTATTTTACCGTATTGGTAATATGAATTGTCAAATTATTAAGGGTTTTCACAGGGTGTACTAAGTGTTGTATATGTTGAATGTTGTATTGCAAACACAGAGATGGTAAAATTTTATTTTCTAATATGAGAAGACAGGGGTGGATACCATGAGAATAAAGCTTAATACAAAAGATTCTGATATTTTAGATTATTTCATGTTTTTTATTTTGGGTTCGGTTTTGATATTTCTAAATATAAATTATTGTTATTCAAAAATTGTTTATTACTGCATATTTTTCAATTCTCAAATATAAATTGTGTGTGCCAATTGAGGTCAATACACCCGAAAAGGTCGATATGGTGTTGGCCGATCGAAGAGTAAAAGTGCGTGTGATTGTTGATGCCATAGGCATTTCATATGGCAGTGTGGTTGCGATTTTAAATGATCAGTTGGGTTTAAGAAAGCTGTCTGTTAGGTGCCGCGTTTGCTCTCAATTGACCATAAACGTAATCGTGTGACAACTTCAAAGGATTTTTTGGAGTTGTTTAACCGGAATTCGAATGAGTTTTTGCTGTGTTTTAGTTTCAATGGACGAGTTCCAGTGACATTTCATAGATCTACTGCAAAACTTCATTGATATTATGTAGTAAATTCTCTCAGTGTATACCTACACCCGTGTTTACATTTACATCCTTCAACAAATTTAAACTTTAGTCTAACTTTATTTTTTTAAGAAAATACTAAAATTCTTGTACTCAGTTTAGGATCCCAATGTGGGTGTCAAATGAAAGACGAGAATCTTAGCTGTTTTAAACAGGGACCGAAAATAACAGTTCTCCCGAAAACTATAACTCAAAAACTCTCTATGTTAGAGTCAACGGAGACGTGTACTATTATATACCAAATGATTCGCACTGAAGTGCTCTTTCAGAATCTATTGTGATCTTAAGGAAACGATCTCAACTCCACAGTTAAGACGAAAAAAATAAAAGGTCGGATGAAACTCTTAAGAAGAGTTTTATTTCGCCTTCATTAAATAAAACTGTTTTGAGGATTTTATTTTTTCCGTCTGAAATAAAACTCTTTTGAGGAGTTTTATTTTTCCCGTCAGAAAATAAAGCTCATTTGAAGAGTTTTATTTTGAAACTCATTTAAGGAGTTTTATTTGTCCGTCTAAAATAAAACTCATGTTGTTTATTTTCTTCTTTTTTTATTGACTTTATTTGCTATAATGTGTGTAGTAATTTATTTATTAAATTTAACGAACATAACTGTTTCCAAATTTTCTGCGGAAAGATTTGAACGCAGGTCGCTCAATACCAATTTAAGAGCTGAGAATGCTCTTTACACGCTTACATGGGTTGCAGGTACACACTGTATAGTTTTTGCCAATGTATACAAGTACGGATAGTGTATTCTTTTAGCCTCCCAGAACTCAAAAAGAGGTTTATCAACCGACAAGGGCCTTGGAGAAAAATTGTCGATTTCATAGAAAGCTTTTTTTCATCCTCATTATCACTTCCTTCGCTTTCTTGTTCCATATATACATATAGAAATAAAACAACAACCATTTAATAATAGGAATCAAACAATAACAAATTAAAAACCCACATGTTTTCATATTAATGACGATTTTTTCAATTGCAATGCAAGTGATAAGATTACACTGCCTTACAAATTCTAATGATCTGGCAAGCGGCAAGCTTTGAGTGTCAATCTACATAAAATGAGTTTTATTCTGTTTCGGAAAAATAAAACTCCTCAAATGAGTTTTTTTTTTTTTTTTTTTTATAATTTAACCAATACTCAGGGGATGCCCCCTACTCATGCAGTGCATTGTATTGATCAGGAAAATAAGGTATGGGAAGGAGGAAAGAGGGAGTAGTGTTTGTGGATATTTGATTTAAATTTTTCTAAATTGTAAGTAACAGGGAAGACTTCTGCGGGAAGTTTGTTCCACATACGAATCGTTCGACTAAAAAACGAATTTTCTCTGTAATGCGTTGTGCGAAACACAGGACAATCAACTACAAACGGATGTGCTCTACTAGATAAGCGAGTATTACGAATAAAAACTCGGGCTCGTGGAATAAGTTCACTTATCTCAGATGAGCATCTCCCATGGTAATATCGATAGAAAGTGTCACACAACCCACATTCCGACGATGCTCCAATGAATCAATAGAGTTGGATACACTACTATCATTGATAAGCTTCACCGCCCTCCCCTGAACACGGTCCAGAAGCTTCAGAATAGACAGTGGAGCCCCTGCCCATATATGAGAGTTGTATTCCATTTTTGGCCGGATATAGCTGGTATAAATAGTAAGGAGATCGGATGGAGTGAAGTAAGTCTTGCACCGTTTTAGAAAACCGAGACACTTGAATGCCTCTTTCGACACTTGAAATACGTGCTTATTCCAACGGACATCACATTGTATTCTCATGCCCAGAACATCAAGAGTATCCGATTCCTCAATACCTATACCATCCATAGTTACAGATGACAATGTCAATTCCACAGCCCGTCTGTGGGTTAACATACAACATTGGGTCTTGCGTGCATTAAACTCGACCTTATTCGCGCGACCCCACTCGGAGATTGTAGAAAGGTCTTGATTGAGTGTGTCATTCATGTTCTGCCGCATGCCCTCTATCTCCAAAGAGCTTGGCCTGTGATCGAATGAAAATGAATGACAAATGTTGCTGTCATCTGCAAAAGAGTAGATAGGGTTGATGGTCTGACCAAGAAGGTCATTAATAAAAATAAGAAAAAGGGTAGGAGAAAGAACAGAACCTTGCGGTACCCCTGAATTTAGCTGAAACTCGTTTGATGAGACCCCATCTAAAACAACACGTATAGTGCGGTCTCTGAGAAAACTCGTTATAAATCGAGAGAAGACATTACCGACACCAAAAGCAACTAGCTTAGTCACGAGTGCCCCGTGCCACACACGATCGAACGCCTTAGAAATATCTAGAGCAACCACTTTACTCTCACCAAAGCGGTGGATTGACCGGCTCCAACGTTCCGATAGAAACGCCAACAGGTCTCCCGTAGATCGACCACTACGGAAGCCATACTGTCGATCATTTAAAAGTGAATTGGTCTCTAAATATTTCACAAGATGGTGGTTAACCATGGTCTCCATCACTTTGGAGAGCGCAGAGCAAATTGCGATTGGGCGGTAATTTTCAGGGTTGTTAGCCGCACCCTTTTTAGGGATAGGCTGGACATTGGCCACCTTCCAGCAAGAGGGGAAAATTCCCGCACGGTACGAAGAGCTGAAAAGTTTTGCCAATGGACGTGCCAACGTTAAAGAGCACTGTTTCAGCACCAGTGCTGATATGCCATCCGGCCCCGGTGACTTATTTACGTTGAGATCCGCAAGAACCCTTTTGACTGCCCGGGCCCGAAAGAAAATCAAAGGCATAGTATAGGATACCCTTTCGAGAACGGGCAGTGGTTGATCGCTTTCCGGCAAGAAAGAATTTCTTGTAAAAAGTTCAGCGAAAAGGTTGGCCTTATCAACCGGGTCAGTGAATGATTGATCGTCCTTTAAAAGAGTTGGAATAGAAGAACTAGCATTATCCCTTACTCTTTTAACAAACGACCAAAAAGTCTTACTGCCCCGAGGAGCAGAAAGAACTTTGGCACGTAGACGCTGTTCGTATAAAACCTTTTCGCGTCTAAGTACCTTGGCACACTCGGTTCTCGCCTTTTTGCGGTGCAGTTCAGTAACGGCGTTCTTATTCGAACGCCAATTACTGAACGCTGCCTCTCTGGATCTGACTGCATTTTTGCACGTCTGGTTAAACCAACACTTGTGTTTTGATTTAGCCGAAATATGCTTCGTTGGAATAAAAAGTTTCATTCCTAGCATAATAATATTGACTACCATTTCTGCAGCGGCATCGACGTTGTCGTCGAGAAAACAGATTTTCCAGTTAAAATGCCGAAAGAAATCGTTGAGCTCGGCCCAACGAGCTTTTTCATATAGGAAAATAGAGCGTTTTGGCGCTAAGTTGGAAACGCTACGAAGAGTAGAATATGAAAAAGATGCAGAAATAGTACTGTGATCCGAATTGCCGAGAGGTGCAAGTATTTTCACTTCATACTTTTCAGGGTGAGAAGTGAGGAAGAGGTCGAGAGTGTTCCGCGATTGCCCTTCAACACATACATTGTGTGTTGGCTCATTCACAAGCTGCGCAAGATCATTATGCGCGGCGAAAAGCTCAACGTATTGGCCCTCGGGAGTTGTATGGCTCGAATGGCGAATCCAGGATGAGTTGTGGATATTAAAATCACCAGCAACAACGATTTCACTATTCGGACAACCCTCCAAGATTTTCGAAATTGAATCGGAAAGGGCATCGAAGCCATCAAGGGATTTAGCCAATTCCGTGTTTGGACTTCTATATAGAAACCCGAAGTGCAATATGTGCGACCTGATCTGGAATTTAACCCAAAGAGAGCTAAATTCCTTATCATTACAGTACAACTGTTGCTGATACTGGTACACAACATCATAGCGAATGTACATTGCAAGGCCCCTATGTAAAGAAAAAAGGGATAGAAGGTGATACCCAGGTATGTGAAAATCCTGTGGATCAGCATCCTCACAAACCTGAGTTTCACATAAGGCGAAAACATCCGGCCTATGGAAACGAATGTGAGCATATACAGAAAAATAATTCGCTCTCAGTCCGCGTATGTTGCAGAAGTCTATACGAAATCTGCCTGTCATAACAAAATAAGAAAAAAATAAAATCAATGTTCCTTACGAGTGTATATAGCTTTGAGTGTCAATCTACATAAAATGAGTTTTATTCTCTTTCGGAAAAATAAAACTCCTCAAATGAGTTTTAAAATAAAACTCCTCAAATGAGTTTTAAAATAAAACTCCTCAAATGAGTTTTAAATTAAAACTCCTCAAATGAGTTTTATTTTAGACGGAAAAAATAAAACTCCTCAAAAGAGTTTTATCTAATGAAGGCGAAATAAAACTCTCTTCTTAAGAGTTTCATCCGATCTTTTATTTTTTCTTTGAAAAATAACTGTTATAAAGGAACTTTTTTGATATCACTTATAACCGTTACGGTCCCTGGTTTTAAAAAAAAATTATTCTTTATAATATAAAAATTTCACAAATGTCCAATAATCCTTCAATGTCGTTGATGATTCTGAAGTTGGAACGAACTCTCAAAAGCCGTTTAAAAGTTTTAACTAGATTAATGAACATATTTCCTATCATATTGGCGTGAAAGATCATCAAAATCCGCTCAGCGGTTAAAAAGCTATGAATAAAAATGTAAAGGTACCACTAAATGTAGAATTACAAATTCATCTCTACACTGTAACGACGTGTTTTCCACCTAATGCTGGGGTAGAGCTCGCGGCTCCCAGGGTTCGTTACAAAGTAATTTGTTTTTCTAACGATGAGAGAGAATTAAAAACACATTTCATTTACCGCTTATTATTCTCATTACTTTATTCCACATAGACGTTATTTATTTATAACAAACTAATGACAATTCAATATAACTAGTCGTACAAATAGCATAAATATTAACACGAATCGACGGCACACAGCGACATTTAGAGGATGAACGATTTGAGAACAAATAACGAGGGCGATCGGTTGATGGTAAACTCAACAACTTGTTCTGAGAATATGGGCAGGACGATCAATGGGACACTTACAATAGCTACAGAGCACTGCTTGGCGGAAAGCTCACCAACAAAGGAAAGAGAGGGAGCGTTCGGCGGTAAGCACGTAAACAGAGAGGGAGAACGGTTGATGGTAAACTCAAAAACAGTTCTGGGACTATGGGAGAGGGTAGGGGATGAATACTCCGAATAAAAGAGAGTCTGGTTGGCGGTAATCTCACCAACAAAGAGAGAGAACGGTTGATGGTAAACTCAACAACGGTTCTGAAAATTTGGAAGAGGGCGGTACAGGAATGCTCAAAATAAAAGAGAGTCTGGTTGGCGGTAATCTCACCAACAAAGAGAGAGAACGGTTGATGGTAAACTCAACAACGGTTCTGAAAATTTGGGAGAGGGCGGTACAGAAATGCTCAAAAGCAAAGAGAGCTGATTGGCGGTAATCTCACCAGCAAAACAGAGATAGAGGTCAGCGGTAATCTCGCCGACAAAGAGAGAGAAACGGTTGATGGTAAACTCAACAACGGTTCTGAAAATTTGGGAGAGGGCGGTACAGAAATGCTCAAAATAAAAGAGAGTCTGGTTGGCAGTAATCTCACCAACAAAGAGAGAGAACGGTTGATGGTAAACTCAACAACGGTTCTGAAAATTTGGGAGAGGGCGGTACAGAAATGCTCAAAACAAAGAGAGCTGATTGGCGGTAATCTCACCAACAAAACAGAGATAGAGGTCAGCGGTAATCTCGCCGACAAAGAGAGAGAACGGTTGATGGTAAACTCAACAACGGTTCTGAAATTCAGGACGTTTAGTGGAAAAACTCACCAAAGTTAAGCAAAGTCGATCTTGTCTTAACGACGTCCGGTAGACTGACTGAATTTTATTCGCTAGTGCACCGCCTTTTATATGGTGCGATCAGCTGCTATGTTATACATTTTACTCCTTTTTTATGTTGCTTAATATCGTAGTAACTACATGGTTGTCTATATAGTAGTAGCCTGTGATTAGTTCTTATATCTACCGCTTGGGTTATTATAAAATAATCCGTTAAGTTCAAATGTGTTTAATTTTATTAAGTACAATAAAAATTACAATGCAAATTCAATAGCAAAATATAAAAATTAACAAAAATAATTAATATGTAGCCAAAAACGAGCCACCGCGACTTTTGGCGTCACATTACTTCCTTACGGGGCCCAACGAAAAGATTTTTATTTCACCTGCCGGCGTAATTGTCACTTGGTAGCGTATATCTGCAACATCCTTTGCGAATCGGACCCTTGCTCTGCGCTTACGTTTGGCCATGGCATCTTTTATATTGGTCTGCAACTCGAGTGGTACTTCAACAAATTTCATTTCTCTACGCTCCTGGCTTTTTATAATTGGTAGTTGTGGCTTTACTACGTCGGCCAATTCAGTTTTTTAAATTATTTTAGACCTATAATAAACCGTACACAAAGAATGCGAATTAGATTTTACATAAAATTTTTGAAAGAAATGGTTGCTTGCTAATTTAAGGAATGTAAGGTTTAAGGTCGCCTAGGTGTGCCGTACGATTAGAGATTCCCCTCCCCCTGTACACGAACAATAACCGGTGATATAAATTCTTGTACAATAAAGGGTCCTCCATATTTAGGTGCTAGCTTCGCTGCGAAATTTTCACTAGCTTTCGAGAGTGGATGCAAACGAACTAAGACTTGGTCCCCAATCTTTGGTTTCCAAGTTCGGCGACGTAGATTATAATGCCTCTTCTGATCCTGTGATGCCCTAGCTAAATTTCTTCTGACTATTTCAAATATTTCCTTCATTTCCTTTTTCTTTTGTTCCGGTGTTAAGTTACGTGATCCTGTACCGACAGTTACTTCATCATATAGTGCACCTGGAGGGCGAGGTTCCCGTCCTTGAGTTAAGAACGCAGGGGAATACCCCGTAGATTCCGATGTGCTGGTATTCATTGCTAGCATTATTTCGGGCACGCATTCGTCCCATTTGGTATGCTGTGTTCCAGTAAATTGCGCGATCAATGTTTTAACAGTCCGGTTCGCCCTTTCAGTAGGGTTCTCCTGTGGCGTATATGGCGCAGTGAGTTGTTGACGTACACCTACTTCCTTCAGATATCTTTGGAAAATTCTCGACGTAAACTGCGTACCGTTGTCTGTGATGATGACTTTTGGGACTCCGTATCGCGATATAATTCTTTCCCGAAGTGCCTTCACCAGACCCTCTGCGGTGGCTTTCCTTAGTGGTACTAGCTCTGTCCACTTTGAAAATTTATCGAAGAAGACTAGTAGCATGGTACATCCGTGTTTTGATCGTGGTAGTGGTCCAACAAAATCGGCACACAAAGTTGCCCAAGGCTCTTCAGGAATTTTCGTTAACATTTCTCCTGCAGGCTGCTGTTGACTGATTTTGAAGCGCTGACAAGAGGAACAGCGACGAACGAAACGGCTGACGTCTCTAGACATCCCCGGCCAGTAGTATCTATTTGTAATTCGGTTGATAGTTTTTCTGACTCCTAGATGTCCTGCTACTGCACTTTCATGATTTTCTTGCAAGACACGATTTCGAAGTGGCTGTGCAACGCATAACTTCCACGGCGTACAATCTTCATCATTGAGTTGGCGAGGGAAATGACGGTAAAGTTGGTTATTGACTATAACATAATCTGGAAACTTCTCTGGGTTTTTACGTACTTCCTTAGTCCGCTTCTGGATCCAAGGGCATGTGGTGTTAGGCTGTGATATCGTGTTGACCAAATTGAGGCTCTCAACTGGCTGACGTGACAAAGCATCGGCGACAACGTTGTGTTTTCCTTTTCGATATTGTACAGTAAAATTAAACTGTTGTAGCTCCAAGGCCCATCTTGCTAATCTCCCGGTGGGGTTCTCAATAGAATTTAGCCATTTCAACGACAAATGATCGGTTAAAACAATGAATTGGTAGCCTTCTAAATACGGCCGCATTTTCCGAATACCCCAGATGATGGCTAAGCACTCTTTCTCTGTTGCTGAATAGTTTTTTTCTGACTTGTTCAAATGTCGGCTCGCATAAGCGATCACACGTTCAGCTCCATCTAATTCCTGCGTTAAAACTACTCCTAGGCCATAATCACTTGCGTCCGTTTGTAAGGTAAATGTTTTGAAAAATCCGGGCAGGCTAGAACAGGAGCTTCGGTCAGTTTTGACTTCAGTATTTCAAACGCTTGTTGTTGTTCGTCTCCCCATTTCCAATGTTTACCCTTTTTTAAAAGTAGGGTGAGAGGTTGGGATATGTTGGCAAAATCTGGAACGAAACGCCTGTACCATGATGCGACTCCCAGAAACCTTCTAACTTCTTTCACACTTTGGGGTGGCTGCATTTGTGCTATTGCTGCGATTTTATCAGGATCTGTCTTTATTCCTTCCCCACTAACGACATGCCCTAAATATTGCGTTTCGCTTTTAAAGAACTCACACTTTTCTGGATTTATCTTAAGATTGGCTGCCCTCAAACGTCGCAATACTTCTTTAAGATTCAAGAGATGCTCCTCAAGAGTCTTTCCAATAACTATGATATCATCTAAATATGCGAACGCATGTGGCTCCATATCTGGACCGATTACACTATCCAATGCTCTCTGGAAGGTGGCAGGTGCTGAATGTAAACCAAAAGGCATCACTCTCCATTGGTATAGTCCGCGACCAGTTACAGCAAAGGCTGTATATTTTCTGCTGTCAGGCTCTAATGCGATTTGCCAATAACCATCCTTAAGGTCCAGGCTGCTTACATATTTTGCATTACGCAGTCGATTTAATATTGTGTCTATTCTGGGCAGAGGATAAGCATCGGGAACAGACCTTAAGTTTAACTGACGGAAATCCATACACGTTCTCCAGGTTCCATTTTTCTTTTTCGCCAGAGTGATTGGGAAACTATAGGGACTGTGGGATGGTTCTATACATCCTCGAGAAATAAGTTTATTCACTTCTGCGTCGATAATGGCTTGCATTGCAGGATTTCTCTGGGAATAGCGTAGTTTAATCGGCCTATCATCTTTCATAACTATTTTGTGGGAAGCAATCGTTGACAATCCGTGGATTTTCTGGAATTTTGGTAGCTCGCTTTCTAAAAATTCTTTAATTTGTTTCTGTTCATTGGGCGCGTATTTACTTATATGGTTCTCATTTTCGGAATTTTCTTCCAAAGGGGAAATGTTCTCTTCGGTAACATTTGTTTCGACATTGTTAATTTTTGTTGTTATATCGTGAATTTCTATCTGTGTTTTGTTTTTTTCTTTTTCATTCGCTGCCCCTCTGACGCTTAAACATCTTTCGGTGCTTGTTGGTTTTGTTTCGCAGGTTACCGTGATACCAGCGCAGATAATTGTTGTTTTAAAACTTCGTAGAAAATCAAGACCAAGAATTACGGGTTCTTTTAATTCTGGCAGGACGAGGAAAGTCCAATTAGCAGTAGTATTTCCAAGTCTCACGTTGTAATTAGCACCATGAGAAACTTCTCTCTTGGTCCCATCTGCCAATATAACATCTAGGTTTTCTTGGATATAAGTGGCAACGAGTCCTTTTTGTGTAGCGAAAACTGGTTGAATGAAACTCCTAGAGGCCCCGGTATCTATTGTAGCTGTGATAAGTTTATTCTGGATGAGAAGAGTAGCTGTTAATCGGGCTTCGTCACATTGGAGAGAAGTTAACTTGACGGAGGGACATTTTTTTGGAGGACCGACTTCCCTCAGTTCCGACGACCTCCGAAAGCGTTTCCCGACCCACGTGCATTATTGTCATCTCGTCTAACCATACTAGTAGAATTATTTGTTCCGGGTAACATACGATGATGCTCAACACGACTGGATTGGTTTGGAGCCGGTATACTTTCTAGTTCATCAGCTAACGAAATTAGTTCATCCAATGATGTAAAGTCTCTTCTTTTGATGAATAATTGATAATCAGGGTGTCCGTTACGGAAGATTCTTTCCAGTTTCCCTTCTTCGGTCATATTTGTGTGACGCATCAGGGTTTGGAGAGCGAGTACGTAATCTTTAAATGATTCTCTTGCACGTTGTGTTCTTCGCCGTATTTCATCGTCCAATTTTTCAAAATATAACGGGGGTAAGAAAAATTTACTAAAACTTGATTTAAACTGATTCCATCCGGTCCAGTGTTTATTATTATTTCGAAACCATGTAAGGGCTTTGTCACGAAGGAACTCAGGCATCAATCTAGGGAGTTGGTTCAAATCGACATGGTACATTTCGGCAAGTTCTTCAACTCTCTCAATGAATCCTAAAGGGTCGTGTCCTCCATCATATTTCAAACCCCATTTCCGCACCTGGTCAATGATAACTGTTCTGGGGTCCTCATACGTTTTGGACTCATTGCTCTTTTGAGATGTTTCCTTTTTTATGGGCGAATAGGTAGTTTGTGTCATCCCACTGGGAACATTAAGAGTTTGAGTGTTCTTCGGGGTAGTGGGTGGCACCGCATTTTGAGGGTCGTAGATGGCTTGTATTGTTAATAACCGCTGGAAGCGATCTGGTTCATGCGTCAAACCGAGGAATTTAGCGAACCTTTTTCTGAGCTCTTCGACCGATCCTGTGCTTTCCAGGCTGAACTCGTTGAGATACGTAACCAGGTCATCCCGCTTGAGTGAATACGCCCACGATGTTTTCAGCATTCTAAATTTATGGTAATGGCAGATTTTGGTAGGAATTAATACTTTAATTTTTTTTAAATTAAGCCTTCGATTTTTTTTTTTTTTTTTTATTCATAGGGTTTGTTACCACAATGCTTTAGAGCACGTTAATTAAATATTCTTGTTTAAATGTTAGTTTCTTTTTTTTTCTTTTTTTTTTTTTAACTTCTCTTTTCCTTAATAGAACCGCTCTTTACTTATTATTAAACATTAAACACGCAAGTAAATTTTTTTTCTAATTATTGTAGTCCTTCTCTAAAATTGTCTTTTTTTTTCTTAATGTCTTAATTCTTCTTCTCATCTAGGACAGCTTAAAACTGCCCCTGCTCGGGCGCCATTGTAACGACGTGTTTTCCACCTAATGCTGGGGTAGAGCTCGCGGCTCCCAGGGTTCGTTACAAAGTAATTTGTTTTTCTAACGATGAGAGAGAATTAAAAACACATTTCATTTACCGCTTATTATCTCATTACTTTATTCCACATAGACGTTATTTATTTATAACAAACTAATGACAATTCAATATAACTAGTCGTACAAATAGCATAAATATTAACACGAATCGACGGCACACAGCGACATTTAGAGGATGAACGATTTGAGAACAAATAACGAGGGCGATCGGTTGATGGTAAACTCAACAACTTGTTCTGAGAATATGGGCAGGACGATCAATGGGACACTTACAATAGCTACAGAGCACTGCTTGGCGGAAAGCTCACCAACAAAGGAAAGAGAGGGAGCGTTCGGCGGTAAGCACGTAAACAGAGAGGGAGAACGGTTGATGGTAAACTCAAAAACAGTTCTGGGACTATGGGAGAGGGTAGGGGATGAATACTCCGAATAAAAGAGAGTCTGGTTGGCGGTAATCTCACCAACAAAGAGAGAGAACGGTTGATGGTAAACTCAACAACGGTTCTGAAAATTTGGAAGAGGGCGGTACAGGAATGCTCAAAATAAAAGAGAGTCTGGTTGGCGGTAATCTCACCAACAAAGAGAGAGAACGGTTGATGGTAAACTCAACAACGGTTCTGAAAATTTGGGAGAGGGCGGTATAGAAATGCTCAAAACAAAGAGAGCTGATTGGCGGTAATCTCACCAACAAAACAGAGATAGAGGTCAGCGGTAATCTCGCCGACAAAGAGAGAGAACGGTTGATGGTAAACTCAACAACGGTTCTGAAAATTTGGGAGAGGGCGGTACAGAAATGCTCAAAATAAAAGAGAGTCTGGTTGGCGGTAATCTCACCAACAAAGAGAGAGAACGGTTGATGGTAAACTCAACAACGGTTCTGAAAATTTGGGAGGAGGGCGGTACAGAAATGCTCAAAACAAAGAGAGCTGATTGGCGGTAATCTCACCAACAAAACAGAGATAGAGGTCAGCGGTAATCTCGCCGACAAAGAGAGAGAACGGTTGATGGTAAACTCAACAACGGTTCTGAAATTCAGGACGCTTAGTGGAAAAACTCACCAAAGTTAAGCAAAGTCGATCTTGTCTTAACGACGTCGGTAGACTGACTGAATTTTATTCGCTAGTGCACCGCCTTTTATATGGTGCGATCAGCTGCTATGTTACACATTTTACTCCTTTTTTATGTTGCTTAATATCGTAGTAACTACATGGTTGTCTATATAGTAGTAGCCTGTGATTAGTTCTTATATCTACCGCTTGGGTTATTATAAAATAATCCGTTAAGTTCAAATGTGTTTAATTTTATTAAGTACAATAAAAATTACAATGCAAATTCAATAGCAAAATATAAAAATTAACAAAAATAATTAATATGTAGCCAAAAACGAGCCACCGCGACTTTTGGCGTCACAACACTTAGGAAATTATGTTGGTAAAGACTACAGCAATTGCAGTCAAAAACAAACAAAATTTCATTTAAAAAAGGACGACTTACATTTCATTAAATTCAACTAACATTGTCATTTGTTTTTTAATGTTCAAAAAATGACTAACAATTGTAGTAAAAATGAACCACATGGTAGGAAAAAATAAACAAACATTTATTTATTTTTATTTTTTTAAATAACAAAAAACAACTGTAAAAAATGAATGTAAAATCATAAAACAGTCATTTGATGTGAGTTGTTTTTTTAAATGAACTACAAGGTTAGTTAAAAATTTTATTTGTTCTACAAATGACTTACATTTACATTAAAAATAATGAAACTGTACTACAACCCAAACAACTACATATTTTTAAAGCAGAAGTTCCCTGAGTGTAGGCGTCTAGTGAATACAATTTTTTTGTAGCAGACGCTAGGGTAAATTTTTTTTTTCATTGATAAATCATTTGATGCCTACACTCAGGGAACTTCTGCTTTAAAAATATGTAGTTGTTTGGGTTGTAATACAGTTTCATTATTTTTAATGTAAATGTAAGTCATTTGTAGAACAAATAAAATTTTTAACTAACCTTGTAGTTCATTTAAAAAAACAACTCACATCAAATGACTGTTTTATGATTTTACATTCATTTTTTACAGTTGTTTTTTGTTATTTAAAAAAATAAAAAAAAAAATTTTGGTTTATTTTTTACTACCATGTGGTTCATTTTTACTACAATTGTTAGTCATTTTTTGAACATTAAAAAACAAATGACAATGTTAGTTGAATTTAATGAAATGTAAGTCGTCCTTTTTCTAAATGAAATTTCATTTGTTTTTGACTACAATTGCAGTCGTCTTTACCAACATAATTTCCTAAGTGTACTAAAGACAACAAGAATTTTCCTTATTGTAGTGGTACACTCAAAAAAGTATCATGACAATTTTGTCAAACGTCTTTTTAAAATATTTAAATATTTATTTGCTTGTTTTTAGTTAAACTCTTTTAACAAAAAACTAATTCTGAACTAACTATGCTTTACTTAATTTACGTTGCTAACAAAATTTCCAAAACTATGCTCTATACTAGACCTCTGTACAGAGCATAGTTTTGTTAAGTACCGCATTTCCAAAAATCCGCTCTACACAGATGTGTACTCCTGATTAAGCAAACATGATCCCCCCTATTCCCTCCCGGCAATGCTGATGTCTACTCTTGACAAGGAACCCGCACTCCAAATTTTAAGTTCCTAACTTCGGCGGTTTGGCAAGGCCGAAACGCGGGAAAATTTTTCAACCTTTTAACCTTAGTTTTCGTGACAAAGAGTCCATATGCTAAATTATAAGTTCCCCGCTTTAGTGGTATAACCTGACCGCCAAATGGAGATCATTTGCTAAGTTGAGCCCTATTTTTTTTTATCACGTTCCTGCCAAGAAATCCAAAAACTATCAAAAATTGCATTTGCATTATGAATGCATTTTCTCAAAGAAGTGGTTGTTTTTTAATTACAAATTGTAAAATTGACAATTTCTATTTTCATATGCTTCCTAAATCTTTGAAATATTTCATCTAATTTGGGAAATATGGTTCTGCAAAGTTCACTACTTTTAACACTTTTTTGATTTTTTAAAAATTTAAAAACGGGAATAAAAACGCGAGTTTACACAATTTTAATGAACTCAAAACTGCAGTGAGTAATATACATCCTACAGTATACGTATGCCTAATTTTAACAAAATCAAAGGGCTGTATGCCACAAAAAAACCAGTTTCAAACGTTCTCTCATTTAATGGACGATCTTAATGAACTGAAAAGGTTAGTGAATATAGATATCCTAGAGAATACGTGTAAAAAAGGAATTCAAATGACATGAAGGAATTCTAATGACCCCCGGTCAGATTTTATCCGACCTATCATGGAATGGACGATATTTATTTAATTTTTCATATCTATGAACATAATTTCATTGTGCGATTTTATAAAGTAGTAGGGTAGAACGGGAGCTTTCGCCAGTGGGGCTCAAACACTACCCACTATTATCTTCTAATTTAAGAGAGACAATAAAAAAGCTTATAGTTATGATAATTTGGTCAGTTTTTAATCATGTTAGGGGTTTATTATTCAGGTAGTCTCGGACACATTTTTGTACTTTTAGAGGCTTTTAAAAAAGTTTGTTATAATTTTTATTAAAAATAAAAATTATGTTTTTTTTTTGACCTTTAATTGTGCAATGAAAATGAAAATTATTCAAGTTCGAGGCCATACTCTATATTTCTTCATTAGGATATTGTCCTAACAAATAATCTAAAGAGTTTTTTGTTTTCAAATTTATTATTTGACCCTTTCAGGAATGTGTTGATAGATCTATTTCGGGAATTTTCAAGGTTCCCATCATCAGAACACGTTTTGAAAGCGGTAACAATCCCATGCCAAACATTCATATGAACTTTTCATTGCACAATTAAAGGTCGAAAAAAACATAATTTTTATTTTTAATAAAAATTATAACAACCTTTTATAAAAGGCAAAGTACCGCCTAGTTTACTTCCCCTGTTTTGTTTACAAACTAAACAAAATATAAAAAGGAGAGAAAAACAAAAAACGTGTATTGAATATCCACCAGAGGTGGACCTTACTCATCAAACAAGTTTTCAATTTATTTTTTGATCAATAGTTATAATCTTTAACTTCAAACTCATATGTATATTAGTTCTCATGAAGTGAGTAAACTAGTTCATATGAATGTTTGGCATGGGATTGTTACCGCTTTCAAAACGTGTTCTGATGATGGGAACCTAGAAAATTCCCGAAATAGATCTATCAACACATTCCTGAAAGGGCTTTTAAAAAATATATAAAAGTAGGTATATTTTCTGATAACTTTTTCAATTGGTGTATTACAAATATATCGATGGGGTTTTTGCAAAATGTTTTGTAAAAGTGTAGAAAAGTTATGGTTTAGTTAGGGTTGCCATATTTGAAAAGTGAAAAAAAGTACATTGATGAAAAAAACAGTACTTTTCAAAAAAAAAAAAACAGTACATTTTTGTATTTATTGTTAAAATAACTTTTACTTCAATACATCACATATTTACTTAAAATAAGTTAATACACCGAACCAAATAGCGTAGGTAAAATCAATAAAAAAATTTTTGTAGATCTTTAACGAAATTTTGTCAATTTTTTTTTAAGATTTAACAAATTTTATTCAAATCAACAAAATTTTGTCAAGTTTACATCCTCTAAAGAAGTAAAATTGACTAAATTTCATCAAATTGACTAAATTTCGTCAAATTGGCTAACATTATTACTTTGGACGCCATTACTTTTTGCATTGGGCAGTGTTATGAAAAAAAATTGTGTTTACAAACATCCATTGCTTGAAAAGTAAACAAACCAAACTTATATATGTACAAAGAAACGAAGTGGAATTAATACAGGGAGATTAAAAAATTTATATAAAAAACTATTGTACACACAAAAAAAACAATGTTAAAAAAATACATATTCTTTGTACACGCAAAAAAACTTGTTTATATAAAAATATGTAAAATATACAAAAAAACAGTACAAAAACAGTACAAATCCAAAAAAACAGTACTTTTGCGTACTGTTTTAGGTGTTGTGAATAAAACAGTACATTTTTCAAAAACAGTACATGTACTGTTTAAAACAGTACGAATGGCAACCCTAGGTTAAGTGGGCACCTGGACTACATTCAAAATCATGTAGCCATAGCAGTTTTTTTTCGGAAATATTTCCAATGGGGTTGACTCACAAATGGTAAACCTTCGCCAAAGATAATAAATACAGTGAAACCTTCCAATAATGAACACTTCTACATCTCTCCTTTATGAACTATTTTGGTGAAAGGGAATTATCAAATCAAACTTGGATTAAAATATCGGGTGTTCTTCATAGAGACACACAAGTTTAAATCATAATAAAACAAGGAAATATATTATTAATATCAATGAAACGGGCTTTATTGGAAAGAAAATTTTATGAAATTATTCTTTGAATATCATTTCTGCCATGTGGCCGTCACGGCTGGCGCGTAGAAGGCGCAATCTGGAACACCAATTTTCAACAACTTTTCGCAGCATTTGCGGCAGTATTTTGCCGATAACTCTTCGAATGTTGATTTCCAGGTGTTTAATTGTTTGTGGTTTATCAACGTAGACAAGTGACTTAACATAACCCGAAAGAAAATAATCCAATGGGATTAAATCACACGATCTTAGTGGCCAATTAATTGGGCCATTACGTGAAATTATTATTTCATCAAAAATTTCTTTGAGTAAATCAGCCAATTCGCCGAATTGGCGGCTCATATGATGGTCGTTTGGCTTTAATTCCTGCACAAGTTGAATCTTGAAAGCTTTTAAGCCAAGATCCTTTCGTAAAATCTTCCATAAAGTGGAAGGACACAACCCCAGTTGCTGAGAACGGCGACGAATTGATTGATTAGGATCATCTTCAATGCTTTCCTGTACAGCGGCTAAAGCTTCTTTAGTGCGCACTGTTCAGCGTCTCACGGGATCCACATTATCAGTAACATTAAATGTGGTCCGAAAACGATCTATTGTTCTTTGAATTAGCCGCTCTGAAGGACAATTATGTACGCCATAAAATGGAAGAAGTGCACGATGAGTTTGACGAGTAGAAAAATTATTTTGATTAAAAATGTCAACAATTTGCACGCTTTGCTCTGGTGTAAGTCGATTCATAATAAAGTTTTCAAAGCACACTAAACAATCAACTATCAGCTGTTAAATGGGTGGTCAAATAAAACAGTGATGCCAACTCAAAGTTGTGACATTCTAAAAAAAACACACTGTCTTCTTTAAACTAATAAAGACTTATAACAATAACGTAATTATGGCCAAAACCCGAACAAAATTGGGCACTTTTAGAGTAAATTCAATTGCAAATTGTGCCTCACGAGGAGGGGCAGTTTAGTCGGTTTAGGTTGCTTTGAAAAATATTGAAAAATTTATAGAAGGCATAGGAATAATGGGAATTTTATGCATTCATATGAAAGCCAGAATGTGTAAGTGTTATGATTAAAAAAAAATTTTCGAAAAAATGTACTTGTTTGGTAAAGACAGCGCTTCAAACAAAAAAATGGCGAATGGTCGCCGCACTGTGGCTCCTTTTCCAAAAAGTCGTGACAAAAATACAAAATTTGATGACAACATTTTTTGAAATGAATGAATACATCGCTATAAAGAGCTTCTTACTGATTACAATTCAAAAACGTTTTCCTTAATCGACAATTTTTTAAGAGAGCAAAAAAAAAAATGGATCTTAAAAAAAATACACTTTAGAATTGAAGTGTCAGAAACATTGATCAAACATACTTTTTTTGGTATTTTTTTTAAAGGTATTTTTATTATTTATTAAAAGAAGTAACAAATTGTCCATCAGATTCCCTACTTTTTCGGCAGTTGTCGTTTTTCAGGACACCCTATATTTAGGTAATTTTTACAAATAAAATAGAGCAAATATAAAATGGCCAAAAATGGTCTCGCCCATATTTTCAGAGCCTATTTGCTACACAATACTTTAAATAATTTAACTAAATTTGGCACCAACAAATGACAATTTTACTTGATTTGAGAAGAAAGCTGTTACAATCTCATAGCGAAAATGAGAATATTTTTTTTTTATTCTGTCTGCCGCTGGCCATGCGGGTTACTTAGTTTTAAGCGGAAGGGGTTATTTTTCAAATGCTTTATACATTTTTAAAATATTTTTATTACTTTAAAAGTTATGATGTTTGTAACGAAAACCGCCAAAAGCCGACACTGTGCACAGTGCCGCGACTAATCATATGGTCATGCAAATCATATCTATTACAGTTTGAGAGTCTTCTTTCTAAATTTTTAAATATCTTCATTACTTTAAAACTTATGACTTTTGCAACGACAAAAATCAAAAGTCGCCACTGTGCACCGGTCCACCCTACAATGTAATATCACATAAAACCAATACAAACATGCATGCAAAGTTTACAAAGTTTTAAAAGTATTAATGTCGGTAGTGCTGTTTTTCAACTTTTTACCGAAGTTGTTTGTAAAACATGTCGAAAAACTTTTCAAGTTGTATTCTATGCAATAAACTTAGATAACTTTTACGCTATTTTAAGTTGATTTTACACTTTTTATATTTTGCGTGTAGCAAACACTTTCATACACATTTTTAAATAAATAATATCGAAAGTACTTTGTTCGTTGGGTAAAAACATTGAAGTCATAAATTTTATCAACACGTTCTGCTATTGGAGAACGAACTGACTGACATTCATTCACAACAGTGTTGGAAAACGTTTTTATATAAAAATGAAATATATCCAAACCGCATTATTAGTGTCTAAATTGTTAAAAAAAAATGCCAACAAAATTACAATTTATAAATGATAATTTCACAAAATCAGCATTTACCAACACTAAAGAGGCGGAGTTCTGGTTAGCCATAAATTTGTACCGTGTTTTTTTTTTTGTTGTTTATGAATATTTCTCTGTTGTTTAAAATCATTGTGTTTTTGCATCTTTGGCTTTGATTTTCTCACTTACTGCTACACCAGAAACACAACATATGGTTTTTCTTAAAAACAGCTGGTTATAATAAACAACAACATTTAAGCGCACAAAACTGCACATCATAAATTTCATCTTAAAAGAAAATGAGAAACGTAAGAGAGATTCTGTTATGAATTCTCATATAATTGAGTATAGAGCATTACAGCTACAGCACAAAACACACGCAATTTACAAAGAAAACAAAAAACAGTTATGGCACGCACATGGGCAATAAAGCATTCCCGGCAGCCATAAAACATTGTGTGACTGAAATAACTGACCTATTTACAGCAATATGCTAGAAAGGGACAGTACTAACTCATAAACAACATTCAAGGATATTAAATGAGATTTATTTGGAGAGTGAACTTGAGCAGCTCTGCTCGCAGTTTAGTTGTAGCTTTGCAGCAACGCATTCAGCCGTATAACTCACATGTAAACTGAGCTGTAGCAGATATAAGTTGCTCTGTAGCAGAGGTCGTAATTTTTCTCCTTAATTGTTTGTTTACATCATAAATAAACATGGCTGAACGAAATTTGTTGTACTTATGCTCAGTGGTTAATGTTGTGTTTTGAAGAGTTTGCGTATTTGGAAATGGAAAATTTTGGCGCGTTTTATATTTAGACTTGATTTATTTGTATACGAACATTAACATGCTCCAAAACAACAGTTCTTTTTTGCAATAACTTAGAATTTTCACCTCAATATGTGTGTATTTTTATTTTAAGAGAGTAGAAGAACTCCGTATTTAGTAATTAATATATTAATAGTATGTAGTTTTTAGCTTCAGGTTGTTTTTTTACGTACTGTGTAATTTTTTTTTGGTGTAGTTAAATTTTAGAGTTAAATTTATGAAGCTAAAGTAAGGTAGCAACTTAGGCGGTAACTCTAATTTTTGCTATGTGTGCGTTGGTGTTAAAAAGAGGCGAGCAATAAATTATAGACTATGTTTAACTCTGCTGATTAAATCTGGAAAAAATGAAACGTAAATTATCAAAAAAATTAATGTTAATGTTCCGTCGGCAAAAAATCAAATGTATTTTAAGTGAGTTCAAGTTAAGCTTTTAAATTAACAATCGTTGCAAGATGCTTTAAAGCGTCCTTCAAATTGATATTCAAATAACGGGTGATTTCAATTAAATGAGAATTTTTTCAAAAGAATAGTATACAGTCGACGAAAAAGTTTATATACAGTCATATATGTCATGATATAATTATATATAATTGCATATGTGGACATATATACTTATTTATTTATACGAAAATTGTTAATACAGCGCTATATATCATCAGATATCGTTCTATCTCATGTTGTATATACGTTGATATTTTTTATCTCATAATATATACTTGATATAGTTAAATATGAGATGATATATACTTCCATTTATAAATATATATAAGTATATATCTTGCAATAAAACCAAACTAATTCTATCACTTTTATATTATAATAATATATGGCATCACATATAATGATATATAAATATAATGTAAAAAGTAAAAAGAAAAATCCCGATAAAATAAGCTCCGATATAGGTTTATATAGTCATATATGTAAGTCCATCAAAATGGCTTACATATCCTTACATTCATGACATCCGAAAAGTGGGTCTATCTAATTTGATCAAGTTATATATAATTTGATACAATTTGATCTTCATACAGTTCTAAGGAAATCCACTCTCCAATTTTGTTTCACATTCCAAATAATAAAAAAAATTAAATATAAATCAATGAATTGGAAAATTAAACATGCTTTCTTTTAGAAATGTTGAGGTTAAGAAAAAGAATAAAGTTTTTCTCTAAAAATGAATTAAAATCTAAAAATTATAAACACTTTTAATTTTTAAATCAGACTACCAAATACGATTAGGTTCTGTTCTCTTATTAATCATTTTACCTTTGGGCTTTTCTAAGTGTGTGGCTTTTCTAAGTTTTTATTTCTTCATTTTAACAATTTTCTATACATTGAATTTTGTTTTTTTTGTGTTCTCTTATTATTATATTTAAATGTGTTAATTTTTTTTTGTGCATTTTATGCAATATACAAAAGCGATTGAATTTTTATTTTTTGATTTTAACATATATATTGATATAAAATTATATATGATACCATATATAATTATATTATGCGAATTATAGAATTTGTTTGGTTTTACTGTTTTATATGTACTTATATATAATTATACATGAAAGTGTATATGTACTGATATATAGTTATATCAATTATATATGATGAGATAAAAAGATCAGCTTATATATAATGATAAATGATTATATATAGCGCCATATTAGGAATGTTAGTAAAAATAAGTATACATAAGTTTACATCTAGCCACATACAAAATAAGATACCACTATATCAAGAAAATATATAAACTATTTTCGACTGGTAACTTTTTTTGCCTAATATTAGCAAAAGTGGTTAGCTGAAAATCAGTGAGCTGGCAGAACTTCCACATTGTTAACATAATGCAATTATTGAAAATGAATAGTGGGAAACAAATGCATCTTTCTACCAAGTTTTGTTATAAAATTTTATCGTTTCATAAAAAAAAAAAATTCATTCGACTTCATAAATTATATCGTCCTAAATTTAGTGAACATTGAGCTATGTAATTATTTCAAAGACTTATTTTTTTTTATTCTTTCATAAAAATTCATAATTTTATTAATTTTCATACATTTCAAACTTGAGTTTTAAGATTTAATTCTCAAGTGATCAACATATTTTATAAGGTAGATTATTATTTCAATGTAGCCTTTTATTAATTTTGGACTTCTATGAAATTGTTTAAAAAATCATATGAAGCGGTACCTTGGCTTAGATTAGATTATAGTGGCACTATGCACCGCGACCAGAAATTGGTATTTTGTGCTGCCAGCGAATACACCCTATAGGTTCAGGCTCCCTACGAAGCCAATTATCCTACCAGGTGAACAGTTCCAAACGTCCGATGGCGTCACTATTCGATCACCAAAATAACGCACCCTCCTGTCGGAGAGCCTCGGACATTTGCAGAGGTCTCGGGTTCCAATTCACAAAACCTGCACGTATCCGTAGAGGATCGTCCCATCTTGTACAATTGATACCTAAGGCCACAGTGTCCTGTGAGGTAACCCGTTACGGTCCTTAGTTCGCCCCTTGTCATAGACAAGAGTTTCCGCGACCTCTCCCCAGAGGGAGATATAAACAGCCTCGCCTGTCGCTGCCCAGGCGATCTGGCCCAATAGGCCCCAAACTCCGACTCCCTCCATCTTCTGAGCTTCTCTCTGACATACCCATTGGGTACGCCACCTTGGCTTAGTTCCAATGCATACCTTGGCTTAGTTCCAATGCATTCTTCAAGGCATTCATGGATAGTTTTATTAATTCAAAGAATTTCTTAATATTGCAAAATTTTATGAAACTGTTTCATAAATTCTATAAACGCTTCTTTGTCGGAATGAAAATTTCATAGATTCTATGAAAAGTTTCAATGGACGAGTTCCAGTGACAATTTTCATTAAAGCTATGAAGTAATTTAATACTGAAGAGAAGATAATGTTCAGTGTAGGTGAACTTCAGTTGTTTTTTATAAAGTAAATATTGGGACTTCCAAATAACTCGCCAAAATATGAGATAATGCTGAAATCTGGAATGGAGAACGGTCACATATAGGCTTTAAAATCGATTAACTGTTACTCGATTAATTGATGAATTTTATCAAACAATTGTTCGAGTTATTAAAACTGACTAATTTTGAGTAACGAATAACTCGAATATAACTTTTGGTCGATTAAATCAAAATATATTTAATTTCAGTTCACATTTTATAATAAATATTATTTTTGTTTCTTATCTTTTAAAAAGAATTTTTCAAATAAAATGTAAAGCAATGTATCAGTTACCGCATTCAACAAAAGCATATAAAAATACTGCTTTAAGTGTTTAAATTTGTATTTAAAGACAAGCACAATGCATAAATATACACATAAAATGTTTAGTAAATTCATTTAAGCAATTTGTCTACATTTAGAGAATCATCTGCATGACATCAATGAATTTTTGCATTAGATCTATGAAATCTCACTGAAACTCGTCCATTGAAAGTTTTCATTAAATTAATGCAGTTTTTCATACAATTTAATAAATAATTTCAGGTTCTTTATTAAAAATTTCATACGACTAATTTGAAAGTTTCATTGAAAATGATTTCAGTACAACTATGAATCTTTTTCGTTAAGTTTAAGAAATTGTTCATTCGCATTGTGAAGAAAACTTCATTAGTTTAGTGAAAAATTTCATTAAAACTCGTCCAAGAAATTTTTTCTGTGTAGAAGACTACACACAAAGTATAATATTTTTAAGTTTATAAATATGTTTTAATATTGTACGCATTTATTTAGAAACTTTAAGCATTTAATTTAGTAACTTTAAAATATTTATGGCACATTGTGTTTAATTTTAATTTGTGATACCACAGAGTATATACAAATAGAGATGCTATGGTACACAGCGTTTTTTATGCATTACCAACTGAATTCGGACGAGAAAATGAATACATTTTTTACATTAAAAAATAATTGCAGCATGTTGATACATAATTGTATCAACATGTTGAACTTTTATTTTGCTTATATTTTCTTATTTTCTATGAAAATTTAATGTATTTTAGTTTTGTCTTGCTTATTTTATCGTTAAAACTTTAAATAATTAAACATTTCATAAAATTATTAATCAGAAACATGATTAAATTAATTTAGACTTTTAAATTTCTGCTACATGTTTTCATTAGCTCGGTGCAAGTTTACGAACAAATAAAAAGAGGGCTGATTGAGACAGAGTGCGGTGGATAGAAACACACTGGTCATACAAATTAAAACATTTGTCAATTTTATTTAAAAGTCGACAAATATTGCTGCGGATTTTACAAAACAATGGTTTGTATTATTAAATTGCAACATTGTCAATTATATTAATAATTTCCATTTTTTAGAATTCAAATCTTGAAGAATAAACAAACGAAGATTATCAAATTCTGAGGACGACCAGACAGAAAACAACGGATTATTAATATCTGAAGTTTCCATTTCGGGTTTGGTCTAAAGGAAAAAAGTATAAATGTGGCGGAATCTATTTGGTTGGTGAAAATGATGTTAAGTACCAGCAGATTTTCCTAAGTAAATTAATGCATATGTAAATCCAAAACGTATCGTTTGGGGGCGCTGTATTGTAATGGTAAGCGCGTTGGACTATTGCGCAGATGGTCCATGGCGGCGGCAACATCCATTTAGAAAAATAATATGTAGGTATCAATTTAGAAACATTATATGAATATCGTAGTGCCCACCGTCGGTGTTCCCATAGCACTTAACCCCATCGCAGTAATATAATGAATCAGGGCTATTCACCAAAAAGCTTCAATATGTTCGATAACTCTAAATTAGGTGGCGAGCAACAACTGTTCTACGATTTATTATCGCGAGCAATTACAGTGTTGCCATGTCTGAAGCCCTTTATCTTTCCTCACCTTTAATCTCTGCTGTATTCCCTTTGCAAAGAAAGCAACACATTAATAAGTAGGAAGAATTTTGATTCTCTTTATATGAAAAATAAATAAAAATAATCGAATATGTATGTACCTCCTATAGGACTTAAGTGTGCTTTTCAAGATAGAAAGGAAAATATTAAGCTATTTTTTTCACGAATATGAAGGCTTCCAAATTTAATTCTAGTTGTTGGGCAAATAAATATAAAATTTGACATCTTCAAAACTGATAAGACAAAAGTGGAGGATCTAGCCGAGCAAATGCTTTAAAACGTGACAACTTACACTTACTACTGAGAAGCAGCAAAGGAAACGAATAATTTTCGTATAAAAATAAACAAACAAAAATTTGGAGATTACTTTTTTCGCTTACAAGGATGCAGATTGTAAGCAGCAGTTTGTAATGCAGAATGTTTCATATCGTGTATTAAAAACGATTTGTACCAATTTTCCCAAGCGATTTCCGATTGCGTTTGGTGTTTTCGAATATGCAAAAAAAAATAATTGGTTATTTATCTGTTTCTGAAGAGCTAGCATGTGGAGCGGTAAAAAATAGAAATTTTAACAAAAAATTATTATCTGTAGAATTTTATGTAAAATAAATTATTTATGTATATTAGACCGGTCGTAATTATATTTTTTTTTTTAAATTTGATTGCTTGCGCTGCTTAAAATATGAGGTTTGGTATAAGAAATCATGTCCTAATTTTTCAGCTCAATCCGACAGTGCCTAGTCGTGCCTAGTGGGGCCCAAAGTTCCCCATATTATAAAAAAACATCTATTCAATTAGATCTTTATAGTTACAGTAGTTGAAAAGCCGGTCCTATAGACCGAAAATCAAAAATCTGGTTTCGTTACGATCTTCCGCAGAGAAAGTACTTTAAGTATGCCAAATTTCAGCTTCCTATGTCATCAGATGGCTTCAGAAAGTTGCGGAAAGAATAGGACATACATACAAAAATTCGGACATACTAAGAAATTATATATTGTATAGATTAGAGTGGTTTTAGTAGATATGGGCAATTTTTTTTTTTGAAATTTGAAGGTGCTCAGGTCTAGGATTGTATCATATAGTGTAAAAATGCTATTGTGAAAGTTATAGCTCAATCGGACTATGCCTTCCCGACCCCATTCAGCCCTTAAGTTTAGAAAACGGAATACAAGGCGAAAAAGTCACTTGTTTTTAGTTTTTGTAAAATTTTTTAAATGTCGTAAAAGTTTTTACTCAAGAAGGTAAATTAATCGAAATGAAGATATAATTATGTTTTTAAAAAGGTATAAAAACCCAAAATCGGTTAAAAACTAGCCCAGTAATAAATAATTCCCCAGACCACTAAGGTGGCAATTATTACCTGAACGAGAAATTCGAGCACACATTTTAAAAATTTTTTAAATTGATTACTGAAATATATTTTTTTTACTTAAAGGACTCAAGTTGGTGGGATGTAGAAGAAGTTTTTGTTTTTGGATGGCGTTAACCTGTCCTAATGTGATGTCAAAAACGGACAAAATTTTTGATGCGTTTTTCAAATCTCCAATTTCAAATTTTAAAAAAATTTCTTCAACAAAATCGCAAAAATTGAGATTTGGACAACAGTAACTTGTTTAAAACATGTTAGAGATCGAAAATAAAAAATTTTAAAAATATCCCCTTTCACACTTGGGTAGGGCAACGATTTAATTTTTGCAAATTTCGAGGAAATTGTGTTTTTTGGTAATTTTTGCCTTATTTGTTGTTATAAAATATTTAAAATCGAAAATTAGCTAATTTTGTACCGTTTGTTGTTTTTGTTTATCATGATGACTTAAGGTTGAGAATAGAAAATTTTAGACATCATTAACCCATGTGAACCAGAGGCCATAAGAGAACTCACACTTATATATTTCAATTTACAAAAAACGTTGAAGATTTTTTTACTACTTTCGAATTTTAATAAACGTGATGTAAATAATAATAACACAATATTTGAAGATTCTGTGCCAAAAGTGTTGGACATATCAAACAACGTTAACCCTTGCCGAGCCGCATTAAGGTCAAAGAAGTTACTGCGAGAATTTATACATATTTGAACAAAAAGTATTTAAATTCCTTTTTTTTTTTTTACAAACCTGGCTTAGACCAGTACTTTAATCATTTAACATATAATTTAGGACTAAATTAACCCTTAGATGCTCTTGCTGTCAAAAAGACCCATAGTTGAAAAAACTTATTATGCTTGTGTTAACATAACACAACATATTTTTAAAGTTTTTTCAACTATGGGTCTTTTTGACAGCAAGAGCATCTAAGGGTTAATTTAGTCCAAATTATATGTTAAATGATTAAAGTACTGGTCTAAGCCAGGTTTGTAAAAAAAAGAAATTTAAATACTTTTTGTTCAAATATGTATAAATTCTCGCAGTAACTTCTTTGACCTTAATGCGGCTCGGCAAGGGTTAACGTTGTTTGATATGTCCAACACTTTTGGCACAGAATCTTCAAATATTGTGTTATTATATTTTACATCACGTTTATTAAAATTCGAAAGTAGTAAAAAAATCTTCAACGTTTTTTGTAAATTTAAATATATAAGTGTGAGTTCTCTTGGGGCCTCTGGTTCACATGGGTTAACGATGTCCAAAATTTTCTATTCTCAACCTTAAGTCATGATGATAAACAAAAACAACAAACGGTACAAAATTAGCTAATTTTCGATTTTAAATATTTTATAACAACAAATAAGGCAAAAATTACCAAAAAACACAATTTCCTCGAAATTTGCAAAAATAAAATCGTTGCCCTACCCAAGTGTGCCAGTTGATATTTTTAAAATTTTTTATTTTCGATCTCTAACATGTTTTAAACAAGTCACTGGAGTCCAAATCTCAATTTTTGCGATTTTGTTGCAGAATTTTTTTTAAAATTTGAAATTGAGATTTGAAAAACGCATCAAAAATTTTGTCCGTTTTTGACATCACATTAGGACAGGTTAACGCCATCCAAAAACAAAAACTTCTTCTACATCCCACCAACTTGAGTCCTTTAAGTAAAAAAAATATATTTCAGTAATCAATTTAAAAAATTTTTAAAATGTGTGCTCGAATTTCTCGGTCAGGTAATAATTGCCACCTTAGTGGTCTGGGGAATTATTTATTACTGGGCTAGTTTTTAACCGATTTTGTGTTTTAATACCTTTTTAAAAACATAATTATATCTTCATTTCGATTAATTTACCTACTTGAGTAAAAACTTTTACGACATTTAAAAAATTTTACAAAAACTAAAAAAAAGTAACTTTTTCGCCTTGTATTCCGTTTTCTAAACTTTAGTGCAGAACGGGGTCGGGAAGGCATATTCCGATTGAGCTGAAACTTTCACAATAGCATTTTTACACTAAATGACACAATCCTAGACCTGAGCACCTTCAAATTTAAAAAAAAAAAAAAAATTTGCCCATATCCACTAAAACCATCTATCTATACAATATATAATTTCTTAGTATGTCCGAATTTTTGTATGTATGTCCTATTCTTTCCGCAACTTTCTGAAGCCATCTGATGACATAGGAAGCTGAAATTTGGCATACTTAAAGTACTTTCTCTGCGGAAGATCGTAACGAAACCAGATTTTTGATTTTCGGTCTATGGGACCGGATTTTCAGCTAGTATAACTATAAAGATCGGATTGAATAGATGTTTTTTTTATAATATGGGGAACTTTGGGCCCCACTAGGCACCGTTGGACTGAGCTGAAAATTTAGGACATGATTTCTTACACCAAACCTCATATTTTAAGCAGCGCAAACCTATAAATTAAATTAAAAAAAAAAAAAAAATCCCATACAAGATGCGACCAGTCTAATGTATATTCATATCATTACTTTTATTCGTAATAATGTAGACATGAAATATGATTTTACTGCAAGCCATGAAATCAGAGCTTTTTATTAGCGCTATAACCCGCACTTATTTTGTCCAACAGTTATGCTTCCAAGTGGGAATTCGCCATATAAAAATCATGGCATATAAAAGCAGGTTTGTAAGGGATTCTTTTTGGCTTACTCCCTTACAAACATGCTTGCATGTAAGCAGCGTTTTTTACTGGGTTATCTGTGCGAAAAAGTTTTATAATTTCCAGATTTTTATAGAGAACAATTCGTTAAATCGAAGTGTTTGGTTTGTTGGAGAAATATCTTAAAATCTAAGTAAAAGTAATAGGAGTCGCAATTTTTCTCCTTAAAAAAAAGGTCATCCGGTGCTAATGTTTTTCAAGAAGAAAAAGTTTCAGAAAATATTTTTTTTCTTGAGAAAAGTCATTTAAATATGAGGGGTTTTCTAAAAGAAAATCTCATCAATAAATTTATATCAAGCTTTTCAGATTTCAGTGTAAAAATTCCTTAGAAGTTAAGGGATTTTTTATGAAAAAAAATTCTCAGAACATGATGGTTTATCTACTGGAAAAACTCTAAAAAATTGTGTGTTTTTCTAAGACTTTTACTATAGAAAAACCACAAATTATGAGAACAATTGGGTGAAAAAAGCTAAAGATTCTAAGGACTTTTTCCTATTGAAAATCTATCAGATGTCGGACCCTTTTCCTAATGAAACACCCATTTGTCTTAAGACTTTTCTTAAGAAAAAATCTTCAAATTGTAAAGATTTTTTCTACAAAGGAAACCCCCAGAATCTAAGTTCTTTATTGTTATAGAAAAATGCTCAGATTCCAAGGGCTTTTGTGTAAAAAACTTCAGATTTGGAGGACTGGGAGGCCTTTTAAGTTCTGAAAACTTCATATTGTAATTATTGGTAATTTTTATAATTTCTTTCCTTAATAAATCACAAATTTTTAAAATTTATTTTTTTTTTTATTTTTCGGAACAATATGGTAAAATATTTATTGAAAATTTTTTTATGCATTTATGTGCATCAGAGCAGAGTGCTTTTCAACATCTTTTATGTAGATTCACGCATTTAATAGAGCGTTTTAGACACATACAATTTTAATTTTTAATAAAATTCTAATGTTGCTAAACCTTTTTAATACAATTGAAGAGCTTATTGTAAAGACTTGATAAGCCACATTTACTATTTTAAGGATTTTCGCTGTTTTCTAGTCATCCATTGATTAATATTTGATATAAGTATAAAGGTCCTGCAAAAGTCATTGGTTACATTTTTTTAACCTTTAAAAGGCGGAAACAAACTAAAAGTAAAATGTGGCTTATCATGTTTTTGCTATAATCCCTTCCATTAAAAGACGTTGTATGTTTAGACCAGTGTTGCCAAAAGTAGGGATTTTTCCCTTTTCGTAGGGATTTTTTCCAAAAAATTCATCTGTAGGGAAAAAAGGACATATTTTGTTTTTCAGTCAAACTGTAGGGATTTTTTTTTATTAAAAATGTTATTCTATTTATAATTATAATAAACAATGAGAAATATAACCATTTATTTTTTTTTAATGTAACAGAATAAAACCAACAAATCTGGTGGCACTGGAAAATTAGAAGTAAGTTTAAAAATTTGGCACCATTGTTGCTCTTGGAAATGGTTTTGACATTTACGTTCGCACTGTTGACAACTCGTTCGAAATATAGAAACCAAATTTTGTATGAAAACTTTTACGTTTTCATTCGACTTGTACTTTAAGTCATCGTTTGCATAGAAATTTAGTTAGAGGAAACCCAAATCAATTTTATTTTGCTTAGAAAGCGAAAGAAAGTATTCTTTCGAAATCGAGAAACAGGCCATAAGTGTTTATACGAGTATGTTTTAAAAATGGCATTTTGTATTTGTTTACCGTTTATTTTTATTTTTTATGTTATTTTTTACTTTCTGTTATTTTTGTTTAATGAAAATCTATTGTTCCTGAAAATCTATTGAATTACTGTACAAATTTATAATAAAAGTAAATATAATTTACTGATAAAAAACTAAATTTTTGCATTCTTAAAAAAAATGTGTAGGGAAAATGTAGGGAATATTTTTTTTGTCTGTAGGGAAAAAAGGGATTTTTTTCATTAACGTAGGGATTTAAAAACAAATCTCCTGGCAACAGTGGTTTAGACACATTGTGTCTATTAATTTTGAACACAATTTGTTTATACATTTTAGTTTTATACACTCAGGGAACTTCTGCTTTAAAAATATGTAGTTGTTTGGGTTGTAATACAGTTTTTTTACCTTTAAGGTAAATGTCAGTCATTTGTAGAACAAATTAAATTTTTAACTTAAATTGTAGTTCATTTAAAAAAACAAACTACATCAAATGACTGTTTTAAGATTTTACATTCATTTTTTACAGTTGTTTTTTGTTATTTAAAAATATAAAAAAAATAAATGTTTTTTTATTTTTTACAAATGACAATATTAGTTGAATTTACTCCCAGCAAAAACAAAAACTCGATTTGGTAAGCTGTTGCTAAGGCATTCTGTAGTGCTTCCAAAATGCCTTCTTTGAAGCAATAAAGTATAAATACAATGAAGCAATAAAGTATACATACCATGAAGCACTAATGTTGTGAACATACAAAAAAGAGCTTCTTAGTGCCTAAGAAGGCATGAATTTATTGCTTCTAAGAGCGCTTTAAAAGAGACATACCAAGTGGGACATCGCGAACAAAAATCATGCCTTCTGGAATGCCTTCCGGAAGCGCTTCGCAATTGAATAATGCCTTCCGAAAGCGCTTCTTTGAAGCACTATTTTTTGCTGGGCTGAAATGTAAGTCGTCCTTCCTTTAAGTGAAATTTCATTTGTTTTCAACTACATTTGCAGTGGTCTTTACCTACATACTATTTTAAGTGCATTTAAAAGAGCAGATTTCAACAAAAATTTGTTAGAGTACGTTTTAATTTATATATTATATTTATTTAGTAGTGGTATAAATTTTTTACATTTCACCACGATGCGGGCAATACAAAAAATGCACTGATAAAAAAATATTTTTTTGTGTTTATTTTGGAGAAAAAACGTTCTGCACTTAGAGCAATGCCTAAAATATAATATTTTTTTTTTGGCAATTTCAAGGATATTTCAAAAATATCCTTCACAAATTATAAGCCTTATTATACTCAAATAAAAGATTTGTTTTTGTAGACATCGAAACTATATAAAAAATTAAGGCCTAGAGGTCCGATTCACAGACATAGATTTACTGGAATTGATTTATGAAAATAAAAATAGAACAATCGCAAAACTAGTAGATTGTGCTGAAGTTTTTTGCTAGATTCATCATTATCTTTAGCTCGCAGTGGGCCATACACTTTTTTTCATTCGAATCTATATTTCACTGAAACACATAAATTAAGAACTATCCAAAAAATTAAACTGATTTGATGAACAAACTTTGTTAACAACAGTGCACCGTGAAGAAGTAATATAACATTTCTTTATATTTTTTAAAGATATATATTCCCGAGTAAAGAAATTTATATATGGTCTTGCGTTTTTTCATCTTAAAATATATTATAACATGTAATTATATATGGTGTTATGCATAGTAACATATTATTATATGTTCCTTATGTAGAAACATATATAACGAGTATTTTTTATATTGACCTGAACATAATGAGAATGGCATATATATTGTCATATATAATAATATATTCTCATAATACATAATATGAAATCATAAATATAATTTAAGATATAACAATACAAAATGTCTTAAAATTTTTTTTTTGTGTGATCTAAAGATGTGCTTATATATAATACAATTTAATATATAAATATATACGACATTAAATGATGTAAGATACATTTATGTAAGATTCTTTATTAGGGTGAGGTGATTAGTATGGAAGGAAAAAAATCTTAATGGGCGCTTCGCGTTTCTGATTCCTGGGATTGTACTGAGCAAAAAAGTCCACTAGACCATACGTCTACGGTGAAAATCGAGCTTCCAGATTTTGACTTTACGGCAAAAAAGCCCTATTTTAAATTAAAAATTAACGCCTTAAATCCAACACATAAATATGATTGATGCATTAATCTGCTAGAGAATCTTCCAAAGAAGAGATTGATACCACGATCTTCTATAAGCTCCTCTTACTTCCTGAGATATGTCCATCCCACACATTGTTACTTTCACAAAATACGGCAAAAAAGCCCTATTTTGAAATTAAAAATTAACCCCTTAAACCCCACCCACAAACTTTGATTGATGCATTAATCTGCTAGAGAATCTTCCAAAGAAGAGATTGATACCATAATCTTGGATAAGCTCCTCCTACTTCCTGAGATATGTTCATCCTACTACATTGTTACTTTCACAAAATACGGCTAAAAATTCAAAATCTGGAAGTTCGATTTTCACCGTAGACGTATCGTCTAGTGGACTTTTTTGCTCAGTACAATTCCAAGAATCAGAAACGCGAAGCGCCCATTAAGATGTTCAAATCGCCCACCCTATTCTTTATATATTACAAGATTACAAATTTGGTTTGAGATATGATTATATATGGTGCAACATTATTAATATTTTTTGTGCGTATAAGATATAATTATATATTGTTATATATATATATCCTCATACATAATCATATATGCGCAAGATGATCATTTTTCTTATTAATATGTTTATTATTTTTTTAATTTTTTGTCTTGTTTTACAAAATATTATAAACATACATACGTCATGGGATTTAAGTAAATCCAATTTAATCACAAAATATCATATTCGATCCACCAAAAATACTTATCTTTTTGGATCTTATTAGATCCAATTAGATCTAAATTATTAGCATGGGATATTTTGGGACCTATAAGGATCTTAAATCAGATATGATTGTATCCCCCAAATTTTGAGATAAATTTGAATCTAATTTAATACAATAAAATATTTGAGGTATCTAATTGGATATTACTGGGTGGGATAAAGGGTGTTTTTTTAACAACTTTCTTTTTGGAAACACTTTTTGGCAGCTCAGCTGTTAACGTGTAACTTGTTACTTTTAAACATGTTCTGTTTGGTCTATAATTTAACCATGAATCGACTTAGAAAAGAACAACGCTTGCAGATTATTGAATTTTATTATCAAAATTCATGCTCGGTTAAGAAAGTGCATCGTGCACTTCTTCCAATATATGATCAGTTTGGGCGACCTTCTGAGGCGGCTATTCGGATATTAAACCACCAACACGCATACGAAGAATTCGGACAGAGGAAAATATCGCAGCTGTATCTGCCAGTGTTGTTGACGACAGTGAATTATCTATTCGGCGCCGTTCGCAGCAATTGGGCCTCTGTTACTCCATCACATGAAAAATTTTCCGTAAGGATTTGGGTGTAAAATCTTTTAAAATACAGCTGGTGTAAGAATTGAAGCCACAAGACCTACCACAATGGCTACCTTTTGGTGAATGGGTGATGGCAAAGTTGGATTTTTTATCGGAGAATTGTGTTCAGCGACGAAGCTCATTTCTGGTTGAATGGATACGTGAACAAGCAAAATTGACGTATTTGGTGTGAAGAACAGCCAGAAGCATTGCAAGAACTGCCAATGCATCCCGAAAATTGCACGTTTTGGTGTGGATTATGGGCCGGTGTCGTCATTGGATGCCACCATCATTACAAATTTTTTTTTGCCCAAAATGGAAGAGCTGGACTTAGGTGACATCTGGTTTCAACAAGACGGTGCCACATGCCACACAGCACGCGAAACAATGGCCCGATTGAGAGGCGAGTTCGGTGAACAGTTTATTTCATGTTTGGGGCCGGTCAATTGGCCGCCGAGATCGTGCGATTTAATGCCTTTAATCTATTTTTTGGGGCTATGCTAAGGCTCATGTCTATAGGGACAAGCTCGCAACGGTTGACGCACTGGATGCCAATATTGAATTTATTCGTCAGATTCCGGCCGATATGTCGGAGAGAGTATGCCCAAATTGGACCCAGCGTATGAACTATTTGAGACGTAGATCGTTCTATCGACTCAATTAAATATTTCATACATTTCTCAAAATTTTATGCGTTTTTTTTTAAATCAAATCCGAAAGCTGTTAAAAAAATCAGCCTTTATTTGTAAAAAAAAACGGTAAAAGTTTTCTTATCGGCAGATGCGCGATTATCACACCATATAGAAGAAAGTGTTTTGGAAAACCTTGTTTAACTGAGGAAAATATAATTTATATTTTTTACTTTCGTTTAAATGAAAATTGTGAAATTAGAAGAAATCACAATGTAAGAAACTTTCAAACATACATTCGATAGACGACTAAATGTCAATGTCTTATGTTCAAGAATTTCATAAATTATTTTTTGTAAGATTATAATCTAAAATAAAAAACAATTTATATATCTGTCTATCTCTAAATAAATGGCAAAAAGGCAGCTCAAATGTGTGGCACTTTCTTAAAGGGTCTTCTTGTTTGGAAGGCTGAATTTTAGCTGTTTTTTAAAAACATGTGGGTAGAAAACGGCAATAGATTTTTTAATTTCGATTATTGTATATCGTTGCAAGTGGGCTATTCGAAAAGTGTTCGTCCTCCAAATTAGGGTCTACCAAAATAAGGTGTGTTGTTGGTACGCAGCTTTCCGGGACTCACTGTTATCTGAATGCAAAACGGGGAATTGGTCTGTATGAATGCCTTTATCGTCAAATCCTCAATCATGAAAAAAAAATTATTTACCAAAATGGCGACCGTTTCAAAATAAAAAATATACATTTACCATTTATTTTTGAAGTCTAGTGTAAAAAATAAATAGACGATAGCCACGTTAATTCTGCGTCGATTAAGCTAAATATCATCAGAATCGGTTCAGTACAACTTGGGAAACCATGCGCCCACCAAGCCGATTCAATAAATATAAAATAACTTTTAAATAACACGGTTTGCAATTTAAATCATGGTTAAATTAAAAACATTTGCGCATTAAAATTTTTGTTGCTTGCCTAAACCAGAATATTTTCTTAAATATTTTCAAATACCAGATGTTTAAATATTAATGATCGCTATAAAAATGTGTGCTTTAATCCGAAAATGGTAAAATGTTACATAAATGTTATGAATCTTCTTTGGAACTTTTAAAGAAAATGTTTAGAAAGTCTTAAATATTTTCTTTTTATAATTTTGGTAAAAAAATTTGAAAATTCGGTACTAGAATCAAAATACCACAAATCTTTTCAAATTTGTGTCATCAAAAGTGTCAAAATTCCATCTCAAAATGTATAATAACCAAAGCAACCGGCAATATGCTCTAACAAATCAATTTTTTGTTCATAAAAACTGCACTAAAAACGGAAAATTTGCTCTTAAAACACACATTTTCCTTAAGAATTCGTATTTTAAAACTTATTTTTCAGTAAAGTTAGAATAACTTTGGGAAATACATTTTTTTATTGGAAATTATTTAAATTTTAATCTAAAGAAATAAAAAATCTAATATAGCTAAATCGCCACAGTCTTAAAACAAGAAATTTAACTTCTCCAAAATGGCTTAAACTTCCGAAATCAGTGTCGAAAACCCAAAAAAATATTTTTTATTGAAACAGAAAATTGTTCGATAACTAAAAACTAAATAAAAAAAAAACTCAAAATATAGTTTTCTTCCAAAAATACGTTGTTTTTTTTATCGAAATATGCAAAAACAAGAGCAAAATATGCAAAAATATAACAAATCTATGCCAGAATACGTAAATTGTTCTAAAAATGATAAATATCTCCTTCATTTTTCAATACGCCGCACAGGAAAAAACATGAATCAACATATTTCTGGTTGCGCTGAGGATATTTTGTGTAACAAAGATTCTTAAAAACTTTTAGATTTATAGATGTTTTAATGTTTTGTTGGGAAAAACTAAACGCCAGAAAATTTAACAAAAACAATATTTAATTCTGCAATAAAATTGCAATTAAAATGACATGAGAAAACCAAAAGTGTAAAAGGTTGGAAAAACATTTAAAAAACAACAAAGTCAATGTTTTTAAAGCCACAAGGGCTCGGAAATTATAAATCCAAAAATTGCAAATTATTTTTTTCTGGTTTTAAAAGAACAAATTTTCCGAATTTTACTTTTTTTTTAAATTTTATATAAATGTTTGACAAATTTTTTTCAGCTTTTATTCGATATAAAAATTGTTTGTTTCACGGTCACTTTGATGACCTTAAAATAAAAAATTCCGAATTTCAGTCCTACACTTTTACTGAAGTTAAAGAAGTTTTAATTGGAAAATTCTGAATTTTTACATATAAGTTCATCAAAAGTAAATAATTTGTAATAATTAGATCCTCGAAGAATTTGTTTTGTTACACACAAAAAACAGATTCGTTGTGACTATCGATTTTTTTTTTTTTGCTAAACATGATTTGTTTCCAGAAATCGATAATTTTGTTTGTGGAAACAGAAATTCTGTTAACTCAACCACATTTTGGTTGGAGCATGAAATTAAAGTTACGCCAGGAATAAATTTGAATGAGATAACCAAATAATTCAAAAATAATTCTAAAGTTACAACGAAACAGTTTTCTCTGTGTAGCCTGGAACTCTTGAGTAGTGACTAATACGGTTTTGCAAAAATATTAAAAAAGAAGAATTATAAAATTTTATGTTTCATCTCCTAATTTTTCGTATAAAAATCCATCTTAAAGTTCCCGTACAACTTCAAAAAATCAGAAAAAATTCTTTAAAACTTACAAAAATGTTCAAAAATTATCCACCCCCAAAATCGAGTTCTGGAGCCGCCACTGGTAGTATCATATTAAATTTTCTGGAGCTTATTAAAATTTGGTGGTTCTGCTTATGTTTATTTATTAAAAAGAGTATTTCCATGATTAAAACAAAATAATATAAAACCACCATGTAATTAAACATAAACCTAGATGTGATATACAAACAATTTTTGAAAATTTTATTTAAAAAGATTGTTATATATTTTTATTTAGGAAATCTGTATCGTTAAATTTAAAATAGGGTAATCCCAAACTATTTTGAATTTCGAACAATCCTTTAAGCATGACATTTTTTGAATTGTTCAAACATTTAGTTGTAACATATCAAATGAAGACAAAACCTCCAAGAAGTCACTCAAAGATTACAAGTTTTTGCAAAAATACTAAAATACTGTACAAAACTATGAAAACCCGCTGATTTACTTATTAATACCGTACAACAAGATGTTATACTCGAATGTTGCGAAAGGTCTTATCAATATTTATCATAAAAAAAAACTAAGATTTCAAATATTATCTTAAAATTCAATGTACAACAGCGTTAAAACATACAAAAATTTAATGCTATTTTGTGAAAAAATCTGTCCCATAAGTGGAAAAAACTGGTATGGCATCTCAGAGTGCACAAAATATTTAAGATCAATGTTCGATTTGCTTGTTTTAGATTTAAGGGGTACATTTTGTAACGCTGTGTATTTTATAAAAGGGTTTCAATATATTATTCCTGGTATAAAAGACACACCACTCCGTTTTCTTGTTCTCCTTAGTACTCCTCTTCCAGGAAAAGTTGTAGTCAAAAATGACACCCATGTAATTTGCACTCTTCGGCAGTTAAATAGTGACTCCATCTAGTCTAGGGATATTCAAAGTCCAGAGTGTATTTCATTGCGACAAAACAAAATCGATTTTTGGCGGATTGACCACCAAACCGTTCTTCTTTGTTGATAGTCTAACAGGCACTGATTCTTTAAGATCGCTGATCGCTTAAAGAAACTTTATTCTAATCAGTGTCCCCTGTTGCCACCTTCCTCGTATCACCATTGATACCGAACAAAAGTCTCTTATTTTGAGTGAACATTTTTTAAAAATTGGCAAGGTGTTATGACAGGCGGTATGAAACAAGACCACAATAAAATAAGGCCCCAAACCGAAAATGAAGTAAGGCCCCAAAAATTTCGATAAAAAAAAATTGGGGTGTTATTTCATTTTTTGGGACTTTATTTCATTTTTTTTTTTTTGGGACTTTATTTCATGATGAAATTAGGCCCCTATATGAGAAATGAAATAAGTCCCCAAATAATATTTTTGGGGTGTTATTTCATTTTCTTAAAAAAGCACAATTTTTAAGTAATATAAGCAAATAACCGTTATAATTACTGCATGAATTATCAAGTTATTAATGTAAATAGTTATTTGCTATTAGTAAGTGAGATTATACCGTGTAGTAATTTTGAAGTTTCTTTTATGTCGCACGCAAAAAAAACTTTATTTCGCGAAGCCGCCTGCCGCGTTCTACGGAGGAAAAAAACCCCTAAGACCGGCCGAACGCCGCCACCCAGCAGAACTTGTTTTTCAAATCCGTTGAAATCTTATATTTTTAAGACATCAAGTAATTTGTAAAAACAAGTTTTTCTGTGTGGCGGCCTTCGGCCGCTCTTAGGGGTTTTTCCTCCGTAGAACGCGGCAGGCGGCTTCGCGAAATAAAGTTTTTTCTGCGTGCGATTATACGATTTATAAATTTAGTTTTATTTTGTGATATACTACTAAAAAATATTAAAAAAAGCTGTGTTGATATATTAAATATTATTAATCTTTTTATTTTACAAAGGCTGAAAAAAAATCGCGCAATTTTTTTTCAGCCTATTTACTATGTATTAATTAGGAATAAAGAAATATTTCAAAGCAATATATAATTTTGTTTTTTTTTTATTGGGGCCTTATTTCATTTTCAAAATGGGGCTTTATTGCATTACGAAATAAAGGCCCAAACATTGGGGCGTTACTTCATTTTGTTTTGGGGTGTCGTTTCATTTGGTTGGGGGTTTATTGTTTCATAATGAAATAAAGCCCCAAAAAATGGGGCGTTATTTCATTATTTCATACCGCCGTTATAACAGCCTTTGTACCAGATACCCTGGATAACACCTCATAACGCTGTGAAATCACTTAAAACATATGAGTACCTTACAAGTACAAAACTATTTCAATATAATTTTATCTCAATTAGAAAACTTGAATTTACCGTCGGTCGTTTATAAAAAAAGTTTCGCTGGCATATTTTCTTTGTATTTTTTTTTTATTATATCTTTGGGGAGCTGAAACCACTTGTGGCGTTTTATTTAATTTAACTACACGAAAAACTGCACGCTTCCATGGTCACACAATTACGGATGTAATAAAGTAATTTGCCATAATTGTAATTGAACAAAACTTATTGTTAGGAAATACTCACACGTACTCGTCCTCACCAACTGAAAATGTAATGACTGAGCAACGAATAAAAAATAGCAACAACAACGAAATCGAAAAATATATGAACAAAATAACAGCAGTACTGCCAATTGTAGTTGTGGAAGTAGTAGTAAAGGAAAGCGTATGAAAAAAAAAACAGGATTAAAAACAATGAACATGAAAACATGGCAAAAGACAAAGTTGATACACCGGAAAACGGAACTAAAAAGCTCACAAACAACAACATCAAACTAACAAAAACCCAATACATAAAGCACACAGCAGTCAGTAGTAGCTGGAGTGTTTGTTAAAACGATTTAGAAGTATTGGTTTCCAGAAAAAGTAACATTCTATTAATATCAAATGAAAAATTTGCATTTTTTTATATATGACAAATTTCAAACATTAGATTAATTTAAACATTCAATAAAAATGCTTTGTGCATTCCAGATCAGTCACGCATGCACTGTGGGCCAGCGTTACCATATTTTATTGACAAAAGTAAAAAAACTAAAAAATTTCAGGTAGACCAAAAATCTAATTATATTTTTTTGGAATATCGTCCATTCCATGATAGATTGGCTAAAATCTGACCGGGGGTTGCTGTACACAGTAGGGTGATGTTGGCCCACTTTTTTCAGTAAATTAAAAATTTAAAAACAGTAAAATACAACAAAAAAAAGCAAACGGAATAATAAAAAAACTAAAAAAAAAATGTAAAATACAGTCGCGAGCGGGGCATGTGGAGTCCATTTAAAACAAAAGGGCGCCGGTTGAAAAAAAAATGTAAAACTTAGAAAAATTTCCTCACTCCAGTTTTTATATTTGTTATTAAAAAATATATATAAAAAAAATTCAATTACAAAATTAGAATACAAGAACATCAAACAGAACCGATACCCGCAGTATCATTTAAATGAAAATGTTCCCACACCAGTTGTTATATATGTTATAATAGCAGATAATTGAAAAAAATTTCAAGGACGAAATCATCATACAAGAAAATCAAACTGAACCATTTGGGTATATTTCAAAAGAGGGACATTTCAAAAAAGAAATTAAAAATATAAGGAAAGTTTCCTCACTTTATACATATGTTATTAAAAAATATATCGCAGATTTGTGAAAAAAACATTTTCAAGGACGAAAACAGGATACAATTATATCAAACTGAACCATGGGTGTATCCTTCAAAAGAGGAAAATTTAAAAAAATATTTAAAATTTTAGCAAAATTTCTTCACTCCTGTTTTTACAAACAATTTTCTAGTAAATAAAATGTTAATAATGAATTATACTATGAATAAAAAAAACATGTCGCTGCCGATCAGTAAAATAATAAACTCTCAATGATCAAAGAAATTAAATTTTTTATATATACTCTACGATAAAAAAAAATAGTATTAGTTATAAAGTTTTCGAATAAAAAGTTATATTTCTCTTAGTATTTCTCTAATCCGTAAGAAAATTTACCCAAATTTTAAAATTTAAGCCAGTCATATTGGAACCGTTATTTTGAATTTCAAAAATATTTCCTCAGATTCGTAATCAGCTACCTCTGAATACTCATAATGAGTATTTAAAGAAAATTTAATCACATAAAAAGTTTATATAAAAACCGTTTGAAGCCATGTTGGATCCGACATTTCTAATATGTATTAGTTTTTTGATTTCAGATTCGATATCAGCCACAAAAAATACTTTAAACACAATTGATTAGCATTCAATTAATATATTGTAAAATTGTAAAATGTATGTCCGCCATATTTGAGCCGCCATTTTGAATTCCATACCATTGTTAATTCAATCGATTTTTTAATCAATCGATTTACAATTTGGGAATTCCCGAAATCCCGAAATTGAAAAACATCGCCAACATTTAAAATATTGCTGAAATTTAAAACATATCGCTAAAAGAAAAAAAAAATCCACAAAATTTAAAACAATCTCCAAAATTTAAGAAATAGTCCAAAATATAAAAAATCGCTGAAATCGAAAAACAAATCGCCAAAATTAAAAAAAAAATTAGAACAATTGCTAAAAGTAAAAACATCGCCAAAATCGAAAATCTATAAAAATAAAAAATCCCAAAATTTTAAAATATCACCATAAGTGGATAAAAAATCGCTCAAATTGAAAAAAAGTTGTCCGTGTACATTTATCTCTATTAGTTTTTGAAACATGGGGATGTTTCAAATAAATGCTCTTTTCGAGAAGAACGCGATTTACGAATCGCGCCAATCAAGTCGAAATTTAGATCCATTGTTTTTCGGAATATGGATTTTAAAAACCGACTAAATGGAAACCGTGAATAACTCAAAAAAAAAAATGTTGCACTGGTGTTCTTGGATGTATAAATGTATTTTTATTTATTTTTTTTTATGGATGTATAAATGTTTTTGGTACATCATGAAGTTTTTTAATTTACTATCACAAATATTACATTTATACATTTTAATTTTTTTATTAATTAAAAAAAATTCTTAATAATTTAAAATTTTCAGATTTTTTGAAGCTTTTTCTAATTTGTTTTATTTTTTTTTTTTCAATTTAAAAATGTCAAAATATTTATTAATATTATAAGTTAGTATATTTGTAAACTTTGTGCGTAAAATTACTGTAAGTGTGTATTATTGTATACAAAAGTGTGCGCAAAGTAGTTCTGCGCATTTTGTGTTTAAATTTACCGAATTTGCGTAATAACACATAAAACTTTAATAAATTTACAATAATTTTTTAGAGTATTCCAAAAAGATGAGATAAGCTTTTACGTACACTGAAGAAGGAGTGGGTAACATTTTTATTATATTTTTAATATAATCACCTCTGTATTCATTATAAGATTTTGTAAGAAAATAGAAATATAATACTAATTGCCTGTTTTGTTCCAAAACGATAGCATCTATTTAGTAACATGAAAATTTATTACAAGCAGTCAAAATCGCAGTACGAAATGTAAGTTATAAACGGAAATCATTTTTTCTGCGATCTAATAAACGACCAAATCTAATATTTGCAAAGTTTTATAAAAAATAACAAAACTTTAGAAAAAGAAATTTCCTTATACGGATTTAAATGTGACACTATAATGTCTTCGAGTTTTTATTTGAAACAAGTCTAAGGAACCCCAGTTTCCAATGTTATTTGTTTTTTTGTTCTATCTTTTTGTCCTAAAACTTTCACATTGTATATAGTCAGAGTTCTGCCTGTTTCTAATGCATGAATATATAAGGAGTTTGGCAACACACAAAAATGGATAATCCTTAACCAAGTAGCACAAACCACACTCGTTGATGTTTAAATATTCAGGCTTATTTCAAATACAAAACAAAAGGAATGGATTTAATTTAGTTTCGGTTTTAATTTCTTTCTATTTTTCAACTTCTTTTATTTGTCCTGCCTCTTGGTTTTTATTTTTTGTTAATTATAATGGGTTTTACACTCATCACATTTCTTTTGTTAACTGAAAACGGTAGTTGGTAAAAGTTAGTATTGTGTTAGGATATGATTTAGTTTAAGTAGTCCAATTTTTGTGGGTGCTTTGCATATAAAAGTACTTAATTATTGCACACATTCAAGTATTCCATTGTTTTGGTTTATTATGTGAATGTATGTGCTACGATGTACGTGTATATCCCTTTTCATACAATTTATTGTAGGTTTTCCTAAAATCCAAAGTGCTAAATTATGATGACTTTATGACACTCTGACACTTTTAATCCTTTTGTTGAAATTTTCCATTCATTTCATCATCATAATAAAATGTTTTCAGAAAACATATAAAAACCAGGATTCTTGTTGTGTCTACTGTATGTTTGTATGTATTATGAATGTTTGTGTTTGCACTAGTAGGTAAATTTTACTGTTATTATAAGTGTGTCTGTCCGATTGTTATTTAGTGTTTACAAGTTTTGGTACCAAAATTACGTGCAATAGTTTGTGTAATTAAACGCCTTATTACAAAAAGGATATTACTTACTCTAATCATAAAAAAATAGAACAGAGTACTTTTCAAATGAGGGAATATCAGGTATAAAGTGTAACAATATATTGATTTACGTTTCTCACATCTACACTAGGGGGCTCCAAGCTTGTATTGAGAGAAACAAGTTTGAGTTTTTGACCGGGCTACCCCCTGGAAATAATTATTTGAGTGTAAAAATTACGTCGCCCAAAACATTAGGATAATCGGTTATCGGGAAGACGTTTCGCATCGGCCCTGAAGTTTGAAAACAGGATTACGATGGGAAGGAGGCTCTAGCTTTTGTAAAACTTCGGCTTCTGATGAGATCTTTAGCCAGATCGAAATACTAGTATCAACCTAGCTAAAATGTTTAATTTTCTTTAGTTTTGTAAAAAATTTGATTTCTAAGAAGACAAGGATCGAGCAAAATTGATAAATAATTGGTTTTTTGTTACCTATTCTGGAGGCTCTAGCTTTTGTAAAACATCGGATTCTGATGAGATCTTTAGCCAGATCAAAGTACTAGTATCAACCTAGCTAATATGTATGATTTGCTTTATTTTCATAAATATACGGAGGTTGGAAGTTCGTTATAAACTAAAAATTACTTTTTCTATATTTGCTCAAAAATTTTGATATTTTAAAACGAATTTGAATTAAAATCGGTAAAGAATCGTGATGCGGAGTGAATTATCGTTGTAATAAAGCAATAAATACATAAATCGGTTAAAAACAGCCGAGTTATTACAACCCAGCTACTGATGTGTTACAGACCATTTAATCCAGAAATTAAAGCCCAACATTTGAAATTTATTAAAATTCCCTACTACAAAAACATTTTTGTATTTTTTTTTTCTTAACTAGAAGCGACACTCAGGAAATTCTTCATATTTATTAATGTGTTGCTTTTTTCGGAAAGGGGATAGTTAAGAGTTGAAAGGTATAGAAAAATGAAGGGCAACACAACCATGGCTAAACTGTAATTGCGCGAGATGATAAGTCTTGCAACAGCTGTTGCTCGCCACCTGATGGTGAGTTGGCGAACTGATTGAAGCTAATTGATTCATAGCCCTGATTCATTATTTGACTTAGGTGGGGTTAAGTGCTATGGGAACACATATGAGGGATAGAAAACTCAAATACATAATTTTTTCGAAATTTACGTTGTCGTCACCTGGAATCCAACCCGGAACCATCTGTGTGACAGTCCAACGCGCTAACCATTACACCACAACACCCCACGTATCAGCCTATTTAAAAGCGGCTTAAGTTTTAAGTGAAGTACTAGAAAAATGAAGCGTTCACAAGTGGCTGTTACAAATTTTGCAAATAATCCCAATGCTAATGGTGAAAAATAAAACACGCGGCTCCATTAACTAGCTTTCTGATCGGTACCGTCATAAAATAATCACAAAATAATCAACTGTGCCAGCAACCAAATGAAGCGTCTCAATCAGTAAATCGATGAATGTAAGTTAAATGTGTTCAAAGCAACCATAAGTAGGCTCTTAAAGGATTCCAGAGAATTACTCGCCAAAAGTTGATGTCTGTGCCAGGGTTATTACCAAAGCCACAAAATTGCTCGACTTGAATTCGCTTAAAGGAATTTACAAATCACTAATCGCTGCTGTTGGTAGGACTGTTTGAACATTAAGGTGATTTTTTCTGCTGAGAAACAGTTCAATATTTATGGTCCATATAGTTTTAACATTGGAGACACCTACGTTAGGAACCACGATATTTCTCAAAAAGAAATTTCGGAGACGGATTCTTAATGGAAGTTTTGGAATGGCACACATATTGTCCGGATCTAAACCCCATTGAGAATATTTGGAGAGTACTAAGCCGCCGAGCTTATGCAGAAAACCGTCAATATAAAAGCGTTTTTCATCTAAAGGAAGCCGTTATTGATACGTGGAGATCTATATCAAAAGAACTTCGAATAAATCTGGTACACAGTATTTCTGATAGAATTTTCGAGTTGATTCAAAACAAAGGAGGCCTCATGATTATTAAAACTGCTACTTTAAAATATTTTTCTTAAATTTTTGTAAACTTTGATATATTAAGTTAAGTGTATTTATAGTTATTAAACACTAATTTATTTTCTTATTCCGTTTTAAATAGTAAAATATAATTGAACTGTTTTTTTTTTTGTTAATTATTATTAATTTTCAATTGGTTTTACATTTATGCCGGTTAAACTCTTCTACTTTTTTTTAGCTTACGAAAATTTAGTGAACTTAATGTGTAATTATAGTTTTGCAATGCAGTGTATTTATTGATCATTTAAATTTATTTTAAGATGTCTCATTTTGTTTTAAAATATAGAGTACACTCACAAGAACTTTTCCATAAAAAATCAACAGTTATTTAAAAGTTTAATCGGTAAAGTTGTTTCAATGGAATATACAGTTAAATTAACAAAGAAATATATTTTTCAACTTCCTGTCTGTTATTCAATAAACAAAATAAACAAAAAAAACGGACCTTCCGTAGTAGTTAAAATATTCAGTTAAAATTTTCTATTTAAAACAAAAAGTTGTTATATTATATTGAGTATTGAAATAAACGAAAATCTATTGTTTTTATGGATTTTGTCAATTAATTTTTCAACAGTTGAAAATAAATTAAAAAGTACAATTGTTTTAAACGAAAAGTAAGTAGTCCTGTTTTTAACTGATTTTCAGTTAATTTAATGTGTATATTCAGTAGTCTTTACGGAAAAAATATTGTGAGTGTACATTTTTGAAAAACAAATCGGAAATTATAATACAATTTTTATTTTTGTAAAAAACTAAATTCTTTCCAATATATTGCTAAATAATAAATAAAATTTAGCGCATTTATTAAGTTCTTTACAAATTATAATTAACTCACAAACATTGAAAAAAGATAAAAGTTTACCCTAACCCACCAAATATAAAAGTTTACCCTAATTGTGCATCTGTGCAGTGTAGAAGTACACTCAGGGAACTTCTGCTTTAAAAATATGTAGTTGTTTGGGTTGTAATACAGTTTCTTTATTTTTAATGTAAATGTAAGTCATTTGTTGAACAAATAAAATTTTTAACTAACCTTGTAGTTCATTTAGAAAACAACTCACATCAAATGACTGTTTTATGATTTTACATTCATTTTTTACAGTTGTTTTTTGTTATTTAAAAAAATAAAAAAAAAAATTTGGTTTGTTTTTTACTACCATGTGGTTCATTTTTACTACAATGTTAGTCATTTTTTGAACATTAAAAAACAAATGACAATGTTAGTTGAATTTAATGAAATGTCGTCCTTTCTTTAAATGAAATTTCATTTGTTTTTGACTACAATTGCTGTCGTCTTTACCAACATAATTTCCTAAGTGTATAATTAAATCAGCTTTAAATTACTCCTTATCTAGGAAATATGTATAAATTTTCAGAATTTATATTTCATGAAAAATTTTATTTGAGCAGACATAAATTCAACAATATTAGCATATTAAATAAAAACAAGACAATAGTCACGTTTTGATTGATTTTGTTTAGTAAAATGTTAGAAACATTTGCTTTCAAATATCAATCCAAAATAGATTAGAACTGGCATTCCTTTCGTGCAACCCTACAGAAATAGAAATACAATATGTTAGTGGTACGATAAAAATGTCTTCTTACCCTCCAATGAATATATAAATTTAGCATAGATCCGCCCCTAGTGCATCACTGAAATCACTACCATACCTTTTTTGTATCGTTGACAATGTTTTTGTCATCGGACATTTGTTGGGAATGCGTGAATAACATTTTCATATCGATATATTGTTTATGTACAGTGTCGGCCAAAACTAACTATCCAAATCCCCCCACATTATTCGTTTGTTTTAAATACTTGAGCAAATAAAGAATTTTATTATTTTCAATTTTTTGATAATGATATTATTTGTTTAATCGACAATGAATGATCTTCAAAAATTTTAATTCTTTAAAACAAAAAATTCTTTTACATTGAGGTACGTAAATATAAGAAATTTTATCACTTTTGAAATTATGCTTGAAGATAAAGGATTAACAGGATAAACATTTTAATCGCAAAAAAAACATTTTTATTTAAGAGTGAAACAATGATGTATTTTTTGTTTATTGTTGTTTTTTTTTTTTTAAAACAAAATAAAAATGTTTGAAATATCTGTCAAAAATAATAAAAAAATTAAAGAAATTATTTTTTTATAGTTTAATAAGAATTTAATTGTTTCTTTTCATACGAGTATTTATTGAAAATTAAATTGAAAAACTCAGTTCCGGAATGTTACAATCTAAATAATTCACTAAATGCCGGTGCAACAGACAATCAGTTTTGGTAAGGAATGGTTTTTGATTTGTATTGTTTGGCTTTGAGCTTCGATTAAATTAAAACATATTATTTGATTTTTATTAAGCAATAAAATAAAAATTTTTCAATAGTTTTTAATTTAATCGGGCCTTGAAGACAAAGAACAAAAATTAAAATAAAAAATAAATATATCGCTCATTTACTTCAATAACGTCATAACTCAAAAAATTTTGATTTTGTAGAAAACGAGTTTAAAGTTTACAACTTACTCCCACCTTGAAGAAAAAAATAGAGACATAATTTCTCTCGAGAGGTGAGTATACAAGATATCAATACGAATTTTTTACACAATATGAAACATGATATAGAGAATAATTCTGCGTCTTTAACTCAAAAATCATGTTTTTTTGAGTTGTGACTTTCTTGAAGTAAATGAGCTATATGAACTAAAATATATGTTCATGTATGAGCCATATGCCCAAAACTTTCGGATCCGAACATATATGACACTTCATATATGCTAATATTATATATATATGTAATACATGAGTATACAGAATTTTTAAAATAATTCAAGTACACTCACATTATTTTGTCGTTAAAATCAAAGAAATATGTACTTTAAAAACTCCTGAACATATTGTTACAAACCGGTCTACTCACTTTTCTTTTAAATCAAATGTTTTTTCATTTATTTTTAACTATTAAAAAATTACCTCAAAATCCGTAAAAATTAAGTTTTTTTTTTCATTTCCTCTATCAGAAATAGAAAAAAAATTAAAAAACTATCAAATCCGTAAAAATAGACGATTTTATTTTAACTATCAAAAATTAACTACCAAATTATAAAAAACAACAGCTTTACTTTCATTTTTACTATCATTAACTTTTTGTTTTTGTTTTATTATGATTTAGTATTTTTTTTTTGTAACAATGTTAGTCATTTTTTTTTTTAAATTTTGAAATTTTTTCTATTTGTTTTTAATTTGAGCTATTTTTTCCACATTTTTTTTTTTGTCGATTTTTTATTTAATATTTATTAATGTATTAATAGTATCTACTAAAAATCTGTTTGAAATAAAAAGCAATATTCAATTAAATTTTTAAAGGATATGAATACAACTGTAATTATAAATAATATCAATTAAATAGTTACAAATAATTTTATTTGTTACTAGAATTTCCTCAATTGGACCGAATTCAATTAAACTTTTCACTGAATCAGCAATTATTTTAATTGAAACTCAATTTTTGTATTTTCTGTGTAGACATATTTTAAGTTTTAGGTTGTATTGTCTCAAGCAATTCTTATCTAACCCCTATTAATAATTTTTGAAAAACAATTGGGAATAATTTCTGAAATACAATTGTTGGGTGGATTCATAATACGGTTTATATTTTGTATATATGCATGTATAGAAATTAACAACTCTTTCTTCGTTTCTTATCAAATTTCGATTTTATTCCTTTCGAAAAATATTTCTGTATTTATAAAATAGAATAGTTTATTATAAACAGTCGAAACTATTTTTTTTTACTTTATTTAAATGTTTGAAACATTACAAAAATACAAAATAAATTGTTAATTGAAAAAAAAAACCATTTGTGTTATAAAAATACGATATTTACACTATATACGACATTACATGAATCCGGCTAAAATTTTTTAAAAAACAATTGACTATTTCTGAAATACAATAGCAATCTTCCTAAAAAACAATTGTTCATTTTTTAAATGCAATTCATAATATCTGAAATGCAATTCTTAAATCTGAAATACAATTGATGATTTCTGAAAAAAATTAATAAATTCTTCTTGCATTTTCTGAAAAACAACAACAACAAAATAAAAGTACAATTGATAGTTTTTGAAATTCAATTGATAAATTTTAAATACAATATATAATTTCCGAAATAAAATTAATAAATTGCTTCTGAAATGATGATTTCTGAAAAAAAATTAATAATAAAGTCAAATCTGAAAAACAATTCATAAAATTAAAGTACAATTGACAGTTTTTGAAATTTAATCCATAAACTTGAAATTTACAATTTATAATTTCCGAAATCCAATTGATAAATAACCTCTGAAGAAAAATTAAAACTTCTGAAATATAATTGAAAATGGTGTATTTATCTTTCGAAATACTTTCGTGCAGCTAATATTTAAAACTTTTGGTACCTTGACACTGTTTTAAACACTTTAAAAGGAGATTTACAATCTTTATGAAAAATTTCACCATAATCGGTTTAACCCATTGACTACCCTTTGTACACAAAAATGTACACATTATTGAAAAAAATATAAAACATTTGATAATCCGATAAGACTTTATATTTTTGTTTAAATATGTTCACTAGGATATTGGTCATTGAAAAAAAAAATCATTATATGCATAATCTGTCCAACAGGAAAACAGATAGTCGCGATATTTGTTAACAAAGTTCGATTTTTTAAGCAGTCTTTACCTCCGAAAAAATGGACGCTTGGTGTATCTCGTAAACTAGCAAAGCTAGAAACTCGAAATTTGGCACGTAGCTTCATCTAATGACCAGAACAATATGTAACAAAGCATTTGTAGAATGTTTCAGTACTAATAAACAGAGAATTTCCAATAAATCGATTTTTGGTCCAATTTCTTGGTGGGTAAGATGGGAGGGAGCATACATGTCAACCTTTTTCTTCCTAATTTCAGGACCCCAAATAAGAGTCTGTAGTATAAATAGAAATATATCACATTTTTGAATCGATAATAAATATTTAAAACTTTAGCAGAACTGCTGCTGATTTTATAATAAAATTGTTTTTTTTTTCGACTAATTAAAAAAACTCCTTGTGCCACCCAAAATGACTCCGAGTGGCACTAGTGGCGCGCATACCATAGTTTTGCCAGCCCTGCCCTAGTCCATAATAAATGTTCTTTTTAAACAATTCAACAAAAAAAAATTTCATTATTTTACCAAAAACTTGGATTTTTATAAAAATAAAAATATAATATTAGTTAAAATATGATGTGAGCAAGATTATTCAAGTTCAAGTTCAAGATCATTTGTTTTTTGTTAAACAAAAAACCGTGCAATGTTTATTTATTACTCAAAAAAGTTTTTGTGGGCGTTGTGGTGTAATGGTTAGCGCGTTGGACTGTTACACAGATGGTCCCGGGTTCGATTCCCGGTGACGACAACATCAATTTAGAAAAATAATATGTATGAGTTTTCTATCACTTATATGTATCGCTGCGACCACCTTCGGTGTTCCCAAGCACTTAACCCCACCGAAGTAAAATAATAAATCAGGGCTATGAAACAAAAAACTTCAATAAATTCGCCAACTCTACATCAGGTGACGAGAAACAACTGTTCTAAGACTTATCATCTCGTACAATTACAGTGTTGCCCTTCATCTTTCTTCACCTTTCATCTCTCCACTACCCCTTTAAAAAGAAAGCAACACATTAATTAATAGGAAGAATTTCCTTAGTGTTGCTTCTCTTTAAAAAAAAAAAAAGCGTTGATCTTTCCTTCAAAATTTGGGTAGAATATTCTATTTGTTTAACAAAAAACAAATGATATTGAACTTGAATAATCTTGCTCACATCATAATTTATGATAAAAGATCGAAAAATAAACTTTTGGTTTAAAATTTTTTAAAATTTAAAAGTAAAACATTAGTTAAAATGTTGTTATGTTTTGTCGTGTCAGTATTTAAGGCTATGTATGATATTTCTTATTTCTTCTTTAGTTTTTGAAACACACTTAAAAGAAAAAGACATGGGAATTACGTACAGTCAGTTTTGGCCGACACTGTAAGTATGTATATACAATGACTTCTTTTGAAATGTTTCAAAGTTCAACAAATTGAGTACACATGTCTGAATAATCAAAGATAAAATGAAACAACAAAACTAAATTTGAACAATTGCAACAATTTCTTTTTGAATATTTGGGTTGTAATTTAAAGTACTTCTATTGAAAGATGTATATGTTTATGTACGATACGTTACACACAATGCACTTATTATTGTAACAATTAGAATTTTTGTTTTGTTTTCATGTACGTAGTGTTGTATATATGTCATTATACATATCCTTCACAAAGGAAGTAAATTTTATGTTGTTATTATGTTAGACATAATGTCTAAAGACATTTGTAGCAGAGTATCGGCTTCTAGAAAATTTTGAAGAAAAAACTAACAGTCGACATAACATGGATTTGTAGCATATACGAAAAACGTTTTCCAACGTTTTGTAATTTAAGTCATGCATGCATACGGCCATCTTATGAGAATGAAATAAAATTACATTTTATTAATTCAATCGATTGTCAAAAAAAAAGTGGAGTATGATTTGTATGTAAGTTAAATATTTTTTTAAAAAAGGCCAACATCTATGTTTGATAAAGAAATGGGTTTCCGTATAAAACAAGTTTAGATCTGAGCAGATCTAAGTAGATATGAGTGAATCTAATAAGCTATGACTGAATTTAATTAGATCTGGTGCCAGATCTGATAATATATATTATTATTATATTAGTGATACACTTTATGCCCAGATCGGATCAGATCTAGCAGCATATCTGTTGATATCGAAGGGATCTGGGAAATTGGATATTTTTCGTGCACAGATATGAACAGATCTGGTCATGTTGAACTATATTTGGTACCAGATCTGTTCATATCTAAAAAGATTTCATAAACCTTTGTCTTGATCTGGTACCAGATCTGAGCACTTTCAAAGGAACAAAAATAAAAATGTACAAACATTTTTATTTTTTACGACCTATTAACTTCATATTTTCTCTTTTAATTTTTATTGTTTTTGTTATTATGTGTACTCGATTAAAAAGAAAATGTTATTAAACTTTATATAGTTTTATCTAATTTAATATGACCCGTAATTTAATCATATAAAATTGCATCAGAAAAGTGTCAATATTAAATTGTATCTAATTACATCTAATTGTATCATATTAGATTAATTTAAAAATACTTAGAAGTAATTTGATAGAGTTTTGTCAGAATTTTGCCTCATCCAATTTAATCACATGATACGTTATAGTATAGGATTAAATCTAATCTAAAATAATTAGATGTAATAAGATATAATATGATCAATATATTATTTTAAAAATAATTATCGTATGGTTCCTTCTAATTTTTAAAACATTAATATGAAGTCTTCTCATATAACTCGCATATAATTTGTAAATGTGGTAAAACTGTGTTTATTATAATTTCCGAACTACTATATATATTATTCTACGTAACATTGTATTAAGCCATATAAAGTTATGTATGAAATCATACTAATTCCCAAGTAAAAAAGTTTTGATATAGTTATGTATTACTTTATACAGTAATTTATAATGATATATAGCAACATATGTAGTCATATAAAATTACATCTCAAATATATAATTATATCTTTCTTTATATTACAGTTCATATAGTGCTATTTGTTAAAATATATAATTATACATCGATCTATATACGATTACATATGTATGCCACATGTAATTCCATATAGTTGTATCTAATTGGATGTAAATGTATCACATTATATATAATTTCATCAAATTAAATCTAATTGAACTAAATAATGTCTAATTGTATCAGATTAGATCTAATATGATACATTTATATGTTCTCATTTTTCGTATATAGTCATATATAATTCGAAAATTCCAAAACTATGTTTTTACAGTTAATAAGCACCATATGTAATAATATATGCCACATCTACGGTTATATCAATCGAAATCGGTAAATCGGAAAATTAATCAGAATTTATAAACACTTTAACAAATGCCTACGCAAAATTTGAGATGAACACGTCAGCCATAGCTGAATTTAAAAAAGTTAAACATTTAAAAATGTGGAATTGTTGTATCTTGTCTGTGTAACCCATTTATTTGACCCCAATATTTTAAATAAACGTTTTAAAAGAAACGGTTTTTAATCATTTTACTAGAAAATTTTAAAAATTATTGAATCACTCCAAATCTGAAATGTCAGATCTGCCCAGCTTTAGTTAGATCTAATTATATCTCAGATCAGATCTTTTTTGAAAGAAAAGAGAGTTATTTTCAACAGTTATTCAATTCCATTCATTCTAGAACTAACACATTCTAGAACTGTCAATCTCACTAACAAAACATAATTTCCCATGTCTTTACCGATTTTGACGGATCAGCGGATATTACCAATTAAACATCTTCATGACATTTCCACCGATTTTCTTTACTCTCCACAATTACAGTTTAACGTTTTATATGTTCAACATACAGAACTCCATTAAATACGTATTGGTTGTCTTCTAGTTTTGTTTGTTTTAAATCTCTACCGATGTTGTTTGGTAATTGTAGCCATTGTGACGACCCCCTTTGGATAAATAAACGCCACTGAGCGCCTTTAAAATAAGCAAAATTTCGCACCTCATTTCAACGCTATTCTGTGGGGCAATCATATAAACAGTTTTGTTTATAAGGCAAAACAGTTAGAAACGAATGTACTATTTGTTAGTATATACCGGTGCGATACGATGCGGTGCTACTGCCAACGATATCAAACATTTTCTAGCCAAGATGACTACAGTGCACTATGGACCACCTGGCCCGAATTTTGGCAATAACTAAACTATGCAGAATCAAGATCTAGGAAGTATCCCACAGGACCAGTGGCACTCAAAAATTCAGTGTTTTTAGTATTTCTTGGACAAAAAAAAAAATGAGCTCTATCGTCCTATGTGTTCTGGTCGCAAAAAAATTAATGGTGGGAGTGTATTCTTTTGATTTAATAAATAAAATTCGGATAATATTTGCTAAAGTTGACAAAATAATAAATTTTATAACAAAAGGCACACGAAATTTCATTTCAGTAATTCAATGAAACACGATATAAAATGGTGTTTACTTTTAGGCCCATGTGTTGTATGGGTTAAAAATTTTGGGGTTAAAAAATCTTTTCGGGTTATATGGGCGAGGGGGCGAAACTTAATTGAGTAAATGGAAGGCTTTGGACCAAATTTTAATATTCTACGAGCTCTCTCTATACTTTTTACCAAGAAATGTATAAAGCAATCCCACTGTGCGACGTGGAGCAGACCTATTATGAGTCTTAAAATTAAAAAAAGTCTGTTTTATCATCCAGAAGAAGTCCAAGCTCATAAATTTATAAATCACCACTTCAATCTTCAAACTGAATCGCATTATCATCAGTGTCATCTTAAAAGTATGTATAACGTTATTCACTCACTGACAACATCAACATCGCCTATCCGCAGCCGCTAGACATAGGAAGTTAAAACTCGGTATGTAGGTTCTCATCCGGCGTAAGACTTCCACTAAAACGAAATGTTTCTAAATTCCTATTGGCAGCTTCGACAACTAAGGCAACAAGTATTGCTTCCCCTAGGCAGGCCCCTTTGGCTAGAAATTTTAAATTTAAAAATACATGGGGAACTTGAAAATTTTCGACACTTTGAGGTAAAATATTTAAATTTTTTTTTTTCTTTGGATATGAATAACCATTTGTATATATATATATGTATGTTTGCCTATTAAGCATGCTAAATCCATTCTAATGGTTTGAAGTTTCAAGAAAATTTAAAATATTTAAATTACAGTTTCTGCTTAGATTTAATAAAAGCTATATCAATTTATAGATTCCATAGCATTTATCACATTCCAAAATATATATTACACCACCGAGATATATAAAAATACACTCAACATATTTTTTTGTCCTATATTAGAACTTATAAAGAAATCCACTATTATTTTGAAAAACACGCAGTTGTTGGCGGTTAAATGATACTTAGGACAACTTTTTTAGGGTTACTTATTTGCAGGAAATCATATTAAATACTTTTAAATTCACAAAATTTAAAATTGTATAAAAGGCTGGATTTTATGATTATGAGATTAAATCTGCAATCGAAATTAAAAAATTGGCGGCATTTAGATGTTTGATGGGAACAGTATCTAACGCTTTTCTTGTGTTCGGAAATATTTTTAAATGTAAAAAACAATTTTTCCTTATAAAAATACAAAAATGTATCCAAATTTTATTTACTTTTAACGAAAAAATATTTAAAATAAATGAAAAATATGCATTAAAAAGTGCAAAATATGCATAAAATGTCAAAATATGCACTTTTACAAAATAAGCTAAATACGAAATTACAAGTCGAGGGCGTTTCGTTCTAAATTTGATGATTCGGATAAATATTTTCTCTTTATAAATTTTATATTTTCGAGTAAAACCATGCATGAAATTCTATGTCCTAGTTTAACCACTTTTATCCTGCTTAAAAATAAAAGTAATGTATCAGTGGGTTACACTCACTTCCACTACAACAACACTTGTTGAAAATATTAAAATGTTTTTAATATTTTAAAATATTGTATAGAGCTCATAGTCGTCCCACTCCGAAAATGTCAAAAGTTTTTTTAACATAATAGGTGTGTGGGCCGATACTCTTCGTTTATTGTGGTTAAAGACAAATGTGGTAAAATATACAAAAAAGTTAAATGCATGCCAATAAAATCTTATATTATAAGCATTATTGTAAATATTCAAAAGCGAAAAAAATTCCAATTGAAAGTGTTTGAACAAAATAGTTTAAGAACAAATTTCTATAACTTGCTTGGACGGTATCCTAAAAAGAAGTGTTACATCATTTCATTAAGGAACAAGTACCACGGTAGCACAATATACTTATTCCATATTCAAACGGTTTGAAAATGGAGTGGTAAGAATCGGAATAAAAAGGAAAGAACGTCCAAAAAAATTGACCGCAGTTAAATTGAAAAAATCGACGGTTAATCAAATTAAGGACTTTTGGGGTCTTTTATGTTTTACACTGTTAACAGCGTAAAAACATTAACATAAATGCCGTCTAAATTAATAATTTATAGTCTATACTGTGTTATAAATAAAAATACTTTTTTAAACAAAATTATTATATTTTTAACTACAAGCGTTTAAAAATTGTCAAACTCCATAATTGGCATAGGTTAGAAATTGTTTTTTTATTTGAAGTCGGTTTGTTGTATTTTCAAATAATGCAATGGGTAATGACCTATCATTACTTGGTAATGTATACGGCAATAACCAGTCATTACCTTGCCTTTGCTGGATTTAAGTACTATTTATGGCTCTTTTCGATGACACAAAACGCAAAAACATTACTTTTTGTGCCAAATAGCAAAAAAGCACTAAGTTGGCGCTTTAACAATATTTCATTGGTGCAATTTTTTAGGAGTTGAAATAGTATGTGAAGCTTAAAAAACGAACCAAAATCATATATTTTGGAGGAGAAATGTTAAAATTGTGTCACTATTCTATCCATAACTTTATATCGCAGCAAAACTTTGGGAATGGGTGCGATAGAGTAATGTATCGCCTTGTGGAGTACACATTACAAGGCGATACATCACTCTATCGCACCCATTCCCAAAGTTTTGCTGCGATATATGTTTTTACACTGTTAACAGTGTACCTGTATCATTATTTTCCAACCTGTATCATTATTTTCCAACAAGAAGTAATGATTTACCGCTAATTGAACACTCATGGATTACCATGTAATGATACCTCATTATATTTGACGTAAAGTAATTATTAATATATATTTTTGAAAATCTATTTATAGACACATTACTTTGTGGTTTTTTGTAAGCATGAGGGTAAGGTATATATTTTTGATATCACGAACGAAAACACGAAGCACAAAAACTCATTTACATTTTAAGCAATAAAATATTATATGTAATGATAGCTCAGTTGGTAGAGTTGTCGCCTAACTAATTGTTAAATACAAGAGACCCCAGGTTCGAATCCCAGCATGACCACGTAATTTATTTAATAAAAAAGAAAAAAAAAGTTATTTATTTAATTAAAAAAAAATATCTGTAAAAAAATTTGTTATGCATTTTTTTTATGAAAATCTATTTATAGACACATTACTTTTACCCACCATGTAACCATATAAGTAACCAGTTACTTTACCCCCTACAAGGTAATGAGTCCATCCATTGCTTTTAGGCTCATCGCCTGTAGAATTCATCAGTGAAGTAAGGTATAATGTAATGCGTGAAGCTCTATGGCGATACATTACTTTACCCATTATTTGGTAATGTGTGATTTTGCTGGGATGTTGCTTAATTTAGGTGGTTAACTTTTTTTTTACTTTTTTTTAACTTACGAAATTTAGTGAAATTAATGTCTAATTATAGTATTTCAACGCAGTGTATCTTTAAATAAAATGGATCTGATTTGTTATACATTGGGTCGTCTTACTCGAAACGTTTAACCAACGAGCATAAAGAGTAACCAGTATACTCAGTTGCTGTTAAATTTTATATGTGAACTGGAAAAAACTGTTAATAGTTCTGTTTTTAATGGTTAATTAATTTTCACTATAAATAGTTTAAAGTTTGTGTTAATTGTGCTTTAATAATGCAGACAATATATTGAGAAACAAAAATGAACTTTAAAATTTAATAAAAACTAGTTAAAAAACTGAAACTTATTTAATTAAAAGTCCAATGATAACAAATTTTTGAAGTTTTCTACAAAAGCTGTTAAAAAACCAGTTCAGGTTTTTAGAAGAGAGCATTAGAATCGGCTTGGTTTAAGCTTAAAAAAATAATTTTTATAACATACGTCGTAAAATCAATGAGCATTGGAAATCCGATTGTTTTCGCTTTTAGTGAACATCATGATTGATATTCTCTAATTTTGTATGTTTCACCACATTCAGCTTAAATTGAAAATTTTCACAAAATGTGGAATGTTCACTTTGAATTCTTATCAAAAAAATACCATTAAATATTTTATTTACATCACATCATGTTCTGAAAATAAATTTATATTTTCCATCTATCAAAATATGAAGATGCTGGCCCACAGTGCAGCGAACAAGTTATTTTGTTTATTTATTATTCTGATATGATGCTATTTGCCTGCTGTGATATTCCCAATTTTCCAAAATATATACTGAACGAGTAGAACTATGTACTTAAATTCCTGAGACACTATGGTGGAAGTGAGTAATAGAGTGGTTGACTGGTAAGATTCATTTGTGCTTTTATTTATTGTGATGAAAATAATAGATTTTATAATAAAAAACTAAATAAAATAAATAAACAATGTAGCAATAATGTTAAATGAATTGTATTTTGTAAATGGACTGGTTAGTTAGTTGAATGGTTGTTTGTATAAATTTAAAAGTTTATATTTAAATGTTGTACATTAGAGCTATAACTTGTTAACATTTGTTTTTTTTTTTTTTGCAAATATCGAAATATAACATACTCGAATAAACCATAAAAAAAAAACTATGAAGAAATGCGTTTTTTCTTTTTCGCTAGCGTCAGAAAAGTCCACAGCGATGAAGTTTTAAATTTCTATTTTTTTATTTTCAATTTAATTTTTATTAAAAAAAATAGAAACGTAATAAATAACACAGTTCAACAGCAAAAACGGGTATGAATAACCACTATATAGATTCGATGCATCATGACTACCTAAGTACAAAAATATTCCAATTTTTCATTTCTATGGATAATTTAATTTTTAAATAATTTTTAAGTAAAATTGTCAATATTTTGAGATATTTCTCCACTTATGTTGTCATAACTCAAAAACAACTACTCCGACTTTGTTAAACTAAATTTAAAAAAATTTTGGTTTACAATATCTTTAATTGATGCATACAATAGTTTTTAATGCGATCAATAGTTTCAAAGTTAGGAAACAAATTGTTAGGCAAAAAATAAAAAAATGGTAAAAAAATCTGGAAAAGATCGAAAACTGCAAAAAGTATTAAATTTTATTTATTTGTAGTGAAGCTACATATCATGTGAATTAAACTTGATATGGATCATGAAAATCTATGTTCGCTTTACGTTTTTATTTACAAATAATTGAAGGTATTGCATATTTACAAGCACTGTAGAAAATGGTATAATGAAAAAATGCAGAACATAGAAACACAGATGCATTTTACGACACGGATTTTGGCAAAGCCCCTTTTCACGAACAAAATTCTTTGGAAAAAACCTTTATGAAATTTTTATGATTCTCAGATACTTCTAGGAGACTTGAGTGAGAAACAGGGCGAACGATTCCACCAAGATATCCGGACAATGGAGGAACAATACCACGGTCGCTGGGATGCAAACATGATGACTGATTTTTGCTGGAGTATTCAGAGTAACACTTCGTTATTCAACAATAGTAGAAAAATGAATAAAAGAAAATTCTAGAGTTTTTAGTTTGTAATTATTATTTATTTGTTTATTTCTTACAATAAATTTAATTAATAAACTATAAATTTTCTACTGTTTAATACATCTAAACTCATCCAATTCAAACGTTTTTCCGAAGAATAAAATCAGTATTGTTGGTTGGATTTTGCCAAAAATGCGAGAATGTTACTATGTAATGCATTTTCGATGTGAAAATTTGTACGTAGTATGGGGAAAATGTTTTCAAAATTCAATCAATCAAAGAAGAACATTACCCAGTAAAAAATTTTCATGTTTTTAGAAGCAGGATAAAACAAATGAGCGAACACGAATAGTTTTCGTAAAAAAATAAATAAACAAAAATTTTGAGCTTACTATATTCCCTAACCAGGATGCAGTTTGTACACGCAGAGAAAAAACATGGTTGCAACATGATTGCCGCAACAAAATTATGATCCCTTGCATTCGGACATGGTTGCTACAAACAAATTATGGGTTTAAAAATAAATTCTGACCAATAACATGGTTGCTGATACTATTTTTTCCACAACAAGCTCTCTACCTTATTATTGTGAAAACAACAATTGTATTGTTGATACAAATGACGCTATGCACAACCATCTTATAATAGAAAAACACGTTTTATGTGCTTTCTCACAGTTAAATACAACCATGCTATAATTGGCGAAAATCATTTTATAGTTGCTGTAACTTTGTTATGATTTCGCCAATCATTATATGGTGAGAGAGATCACTGATTATTCTATTTATTAGTGAGCGTCAGTCTAGTTTGAGATTTTGTGCAAAGTACGTCTTTTTATTAAAAAAAATTAAATTATATAAAAAAAATAATAAAAAATAAAAAAATATAACATTAAAAAATATATGTAATAGCTCCAACAATAAAATTAACATTTTAAAAACAATTTTTGTAAAATATCAAATAAAATTACTAGATTTTCTTATAAATTACAATGAAAAAAAGAAAAAATTGAAGCAGGACCTTCAGAAATACTACCAAAAGACTATATGGAAAAATATTTAATTACTTCAGAATTTTAACTACACTCTGTGTCATACCTCAGTATGAACACATACTTTTTAAACCAGAAATGGTGGTTCACATTGGCGAATATGAAGATGAAATTCTATTATTTGGTCTAATTAAACATATTTGTTTAATTATTAATTCGTATTTTTGTGCATTCAAAGACTTTTGAACCATGGATTTGATTAACATTATCATGCTTTTCGCATTGAATGCGAAAAAATTTTTTTTCTGTTTATTTAGATTCTTTAGAATCTGATTACATTGGTTATATTTGTACAACCAAATAAAATATAATGTTTTTAAATTAAATTTTAAGACCATTTGTATATATAACTTATGAATCTGATTGAAATTATTGATCAAACAAAAATGTTTATTGGACCAAACAATAAAAGTTCTCCTTTATATTCGCCATTGTGAAAATATATTTTTCTTATTTTAAAATGTACCAGGCCCACAAGTTTTCAGATATTTCACACTCAAAATCCGAATTTGGCTGTTTTTATAGCTCTTTAATGACTCATTGCACAACTTTAATTTTTGGAATTTAAAAACATTTTTTTATTGGCAATTTAAAAATGCAGATACATCTCGAAATATGTGGAAACTTTTGATCCTGGAACCTTTTTGAACTAAAAAAAAATTAACCAATTTACTGCACATTTTGTCTTAAACAATCCTATTTTATACGTATCCATGCACAGCATATTTTTAATAACTAAACTTAATTCGATTATTTTATATAGATCTCTTATGTTCATTAGATAAATAAATGTAATATTTAAAATAATAAAAAAATGTATTTCTTTTTAATATAGCTCAACCATAACATGGTTATTAATTTGCTAAATATCATCCTGCAGTCATATTATAGCTTATTAGTAGTCATAATATGATAATATTGATCATATTATGAGACTTTAGATACCATAATATGGTTATTTATTTATTTATTTATTTATTTACATATTATACTTATAAGTAAATTATTAGTATAATAAGGAGAGGAGAGCTATGGCAACGATGGCCTTAAGCTCAATATTTTTGTTAGTTTTAAATGGAATTATAAAGGTTACAATTTTTTAAAAAAATTAAAAAAGTTTTAATATTGTCATTGGTCAAAGTAGAGTTTATTAGTTGAGAACAGTCGTTATTACTGAGATTGGTATTTTTAAATTGATTAATGTGGGGACAGTTTGAAAAGAGATGATCAATGCTTATTGGGTTGAATCCACAGAATGGACACTGTTTTGGTAGGTTCTTATCCATTATATGAGCATTTGATATTCTAGTGTGACCTAGTCTTAGCCTAATTATTTTAATTTGGTCTCTTCTTGGTAGTAGATTGTGGTTTATGTTTTTGAACAGTTTGTAGGCGTTAACTTTGTTGGGGTTAATTTTCCTGTACCAGTCAGTGGTTGTGTTCCAGTTGTCGGTAAATTTTGTCCTGAAAAAGTTTTTTATAAAGTTTTTTATATCATCAAAAAATAGATTTGGTGTAGTTATAAGAGGGGCAGTTAAAGCTGCTTTTGCGGCTCCATCCGCTGCCTCATTGCCTTTTATTCCGGAATGTCCTGGGATCCAGATAAGTTTAATGTCAGGTTGTCTTTCAATAATAAACTGTCTAATACTGTTTGAGTAAAATTGATCATTATTGCAGTTTCTTATGGCATCTAATGCAGAGAGAGAGTCAGTACAGATTGCGAATTTACCCATAAGTCTTCTAACATATTTAACTGATTCGTGTATTGCTATCATTTCGGCAGAGAAATTACTGCTGTATTCGGGTAAAATTGAATTAATTAATGTTTTGTGTTTATCTACAATGCTAAAGCTGGTGCCTTTGACGCTTTTAGAGCCATCTGTGTAGATGAATTCGTGGTCGTTTAGCTTGTATTGTATTTCGTGAAATCTTTGTTGGTATACTTCGGTACTTGTTGAGGATTTTTTTAGTTCATTGAGAGATGTGTTAATTGTAATTGGGTTGATGTGCCAGTTGGGGAATTTATTCGGATATTGTGCTTTGATGTTGTATGGTATGTTAAAGTTATCACATAATTGTACTACGCGAGTAAGTGTTGATGGTATTTTGTTGAAGTATTTTTGATTAATAGATTTTTTTAGAATATTGGATAGTGGATGTCGGTCGTTAAACATTATAGATTTAAAAAGTTTAGTTGTTGCAAAGTCCCGATATTGTTCGATTGGCATAACATTTGCTTCAAATAACATGTTTCTAATTGGGGTCGTCCTAAAAGCTCCTAGAGACAGTCGTATGGCTGAGTTAAATATTGTTTTTATTTTATTTAAATTGCTTTTTGGAGAAAATCCATATAAATAAATACCGTAGTTAATTTTGGAGATAAAGATCGAATTGAGGATATATATGAGGGATGCTGTGTTACAACCAAACTTTCTGGACGATAAGCATTTAATGATATTTAATCGTTTGGAAAGTGTAGAGTTGAGATTAGTGATGTGTGAATTCCACCTGTATCGATTGTTGAAGGTAATACCAAGTATTTTCAGTTCATTTATAGCTTCAATTGAAGTGTTGCCACCATGTAAATTAGGGGTGCAGTTTTGTTTTCTACATATATGGAGATGTTTACATTTGTTTATAGATAGCTGTGCTCCTGAGAAAGTGCACCAGTTTGTTATATCTGAGATCAAATCGTTTAAGTCAATGTCTTGGTTTTTGATTTTGCTAAGTTTTTTTATTATAACGTAATCATCTGCGTATGCAACAAAGTCTAGTTCCTTGTGTAAAGATATAATATTCGAAAGTTTATTGTACGCTATTAAGAAAAGAATAACCGATAGCGGTGAACCCTGGGGAATACCGTTTTCTAAAGGTTTAGTCTTTGAGTAGAAGGAGTTATTCCTTACCAATATTTTTCTTTTGTTTAAATAGCTTTTTATATAATTATATATTTTTGGGCCTATTTTCCATTCTTCGAGTTGATTTAGAATTGTATGAACTCCTACTTTGTCAAAAGCTTTGTTGAAGTCTAATGAGATTATTGATAAGTGATTTTTGTTTCGCAAAACTTGGCTGATTTTAAAATCTAAAAGGAGTAAGGGGTCAGAAATTGATTTGCCTTTTATGAAGCCGTATTGATTACTATTGAGCAATTTGTTTGTGGTAACAAACCACCAGAGCCTGTTTGCTACTATTTTGTCAAGAATTTTTGAGCAGCATGGATTATGAGAAATAGGTCTATAAGACGGAATTTTGGTTTTGTCACTATTTGGTTTAAGTATTGGTATAATAAGGCTAATTTTATATATTTGGGGGACGTAGTTGTCTAGAATATTATTATAAAGTAAAATTAGTCTTGTGTGAACTTGTTTTGATAAATTTTTTATCATAGGGTACGATATACGATCTATACCAGGGGTTTTCCCAGTTAGTTTGTTTAGTGCAATGAAGAGCTCCATCACGGTTATTTTTTCTTCTATATAAGCAGCGGTTTTACTTGGTATGAGGTGCTTTTTACTCGAAATTACAGATTGTTTAAATTGTTGAAAAATATCGGAAAATTTACTGTCACCAGATTCGGTTGACCAATATTCACAAAAAATGTTGGCAATAAGACTTGAGTCCGTGGTTGTATTGCTAGTATTATAACCGCTTTCAATGCAATGTATTGGGGTTTTTGGTTTTAGACCACAAAATCTTCGAATATTTGACCAAATTTTTTCTGAGGGTGTTTGAGGGTTAATTTCTGATGTAAAATCATTAATGGACTTTCTCTTTGCAATTTTTATTTCTCTTTTGTACAGTGCGATTGCTTTTTTAAATTTTAATTCGTTTTCAGTTGAAATATTTCTTCTAAATTTGTAAAAAAGTTGATTTTTATTTGCCTTTAATTTCTCTAATGTTTTTGACCACCAAGGGACTGAAGGGGTGTGGGCAGATATTTTGTGCTGAGGTATACTTTCGTTGGCACTTTGTAATATTATTTTGTGTATATTAGCGGCTTCTTTATTAATGTTGTGGCTTATTGGTCGGCTACTGCTGTATCTGTCCGAAAGTTTGCTATAATTAGTCCAATTTGCACGTTTGAGATTGAAGCGGGTTCTACATATTGAATTTGTTTGGTTTGTGTAGTTTGGAAAAAGTGTTGTGATTATTGGGAAGTGGTCACTGCCAGACAAGTCTGAATCGATTGACCATTGTGCGTAAATGGCAAGAGTTGAAGAGACAATTGAAAGATCTATATTAGTAAATGTTTTGTGTGTAGAGAGATGTGTTGGAGCACCGTTATTTAATATGTTAAGTCTTGATTGAGTTATATATTTTGCTAATGTTTTGCCTCTTTTATTATTTACCTTTGAACCCCAGTTAGTGTGCCAGCTGTTAAAGTCGCCCGTAATTAATACTGGGTGTCTAGTATCATATAGGTGTAAAAGGTTATTATAATTGAATGATTTTGTAGGAGGAATGTATGTGGAGAAGATTACAAAAGATTTTTTTGAGTGGATTAGTATTGCTATGGAGTCGAAATTACTTTGTATGTCTATTGTTTCATGATGGATTGAATTATGTATTAAAAGGGCTGAGCCTCCGAAGGTATTGTATATTGAGTTCGATAGGTACATTTTAAAGGAAATGGGTATTATGATATTATTTATATTTTGTAAGTGTGTTTCCTGTAAGGAAATTATTTTAGGATTGTATTTTTTTATGAGGATTTGTAGTTCGTTATAATTATTTATGTAACCTTTTATATTCCACTGTAGAATTTTTAGTGACATATTAATAATATATAAAATGGATATTAAAGTTGTGTTTTTGAGATACTTAATATATTAAGAACTACAGGATTAGTGTTGTTAGCATAAAAAAATAATAGTTACAAAATTTTTTACAATAAATAAGTGTTTTACCACACCCAATCGTACTAGTCCCGGGTATCGAGACGCCCCTCAGAGCCAGTGGAGCAACTGCGCAAAGATTATATATATTATATATAACCTTCATGCACGCACTTCAGCCGACTCCAATGAGCTACATCCCGCTACCCAGCAACACGCACGTATGAGCGTGGTATTATGATATTTTTAATTGGGAGGCCGTTGAAAGGGAGAAACGATCCGCTATTCAAACCAGACTCCTCCCCAATATTGATAGCGGAGGGAGTCAGCAACCACTCCAATGCATTGTACATTAGAGTAGTACGTCATTCCCTCCGCGTATCAATTCAAGGTTTTTGTCTGGCTCGAACGTTCGGGTCGCTCTCCCCATCAACGGCCCCCAAAGTGTTAATTTAATGTTTATTCTTCCATTACATTACTATCGTCACTCTGTTGGCTCTCCTGGCTCTCCTTTGAAGTTTTTTGTTTCTTTGCGGTAGCTTGAAGTTGGCTTCTAGTACGACGTGATGTTTTTATAGGTAGAATTTTTACTTTTGTTGTTTTACTTGCTGAATTAGTTGCTGTTTTTTCGATTGTAGTTTTAGTGTTTTCTTTTAGTTTATTGTTTGTTATCGAGTTCGGTATAGGATTTGTTGTTATTGTAGTATTACTATCAATAGTTGTTGTTTTGGGTGTTATGTTGTTTGATGTGGATGATGTTACAGTTATTGGAGTGTCGTAGATTAAGGTTGATCTTACTGCATTTAAGTAGTTGACTTGTGAGTGTCTCTCATTGTATTTTTGACAGCAGTTTTATTGTCTACTTTTTCTAGTGTTTTTATTGCTTGAATTTCTTTGTGTTTTATAAAAATTGGACAAGTTTTGCTAATTACTGAGTGATTAGTGTCGCTTATTTTGTTTTCTTCGCAATTATTACATGTTTTTATTTTTTCGCAAATTTCATTTTCAGCTAAGTGATCAATGTTTCCACAGTTTATACATAGTTTGTCGTTTTGGCAAAATTTAGACATGTGACCAAATCGGAAACAATTGTGACATCTAAGTGGAAGTGGGATGTAGGGTCTTACACGAGTTATTTGGTAACCAATATTGATAGATTCTGGCAGTTCTATTGAGGCGAAGGTTAGTATAACTAGGCCTGTTTCAATCAATTTATCGTTTTCTTTTTTTAGTATTTTTTAACTTCAGTGACTTTTTGTGTTTTTAGTTCCTCTTGAATTTCATTTTCTGTAATATTTCTTAAGTCGTTGCAATAAATTACCCCTTTGGAGTAATTGAGTGTGTTGTGTTCCTTTACTTCCACATTAATGGTGGGTGAGAGGGATACAAGTTTTATCAGTTTGTTTGCTTGAGCGAAGGTTTTTGTTTTCATCAAGATAGTTCCGGATTGTAGTTTTTTGCACATATCAATTTCTCCACAGACATTATCAATGACTTTTTTGATCAAAAAAGGTGATACATTTGTTAAACTTTCGGCACATTTAGTATCATTTTCGTCGCTTTTGGATATTTTAGTGTCTCTATTTTCGGTAGGGTTTGCACTGGTTCTGATCATTAGTAGGTATTTTGGTCCAATTGTTGGGTTTTTCAGATATCTTTCCTTATCTAGCTTGAAGCTAGGTTGGGGAAGAGAAATTTTGTTCCCAATATTGGGAGGTTCATTCATTGTTGTTGGTTTTATTCAGCAGTCGATATTTTAATTTTTTTAAAGAATTATCACGAAAGAAGAATACGTATTAAACAAAGAGAATTCTTAATTGTTTTGAGTTTTGTTGTTTTTAACTGTTTTTTTTTTTTTTTGTATAGTTTTTACTAAGTAAATGCACTATGAATTTTACTTTTTAAGTAAAAGAAAAAACATGCGAATAGAGATGTTGTCGCTTTGATTGCTCAATTCAGACTGACCATAATATGGTTATATGGGACCATAACATGATAATTTTATGATTAGTTTTTCATCATATTATGATTAGCGGGTACCATATTATGATAATTCCAAGGTCATAACATGTTTATGAAGAACCATAATATGGTGTTATTAGGACAATTTCCGAACTATAATATGATTTATTAGGAATCATATTATGGTAAAATAATAGAAGTTACGTAATCATAACATGATTATTATACTATGGTTACTATTATGGTTGCCGCAATCATGAACCCAACAATGTATGATGATCTTCGAATATGGTTGCCCCAACACTGTGTTTTTTTTTTTTGCGTGTAAGCAGCTTACCCTAATCCCTTATAAGGATGCAAGTTGTAATGCAGAAAGTTTCATATCGTAGATTATAAACGATCTATACCGATTTTCACGAGTGATTTCCGATGGTGTTTGGTGTTTTCGAGTAAGTAATAAAAAATAATTAGTCATTTAACTGTTTCTGAAGAGCTAGCACGTAGTGGGGTAAAAAAAATAAGATGACAATGCCAATTGTGATAATATTTTGTTATTGTTTTTGTTTTTGTTTTTTCTTTGATAATTTAAATTTTGAATCTCGCTCCTAAACGAGGACAAGAAATTCTCATTGAGTTTGTGATTTAACATAACGAATATCTCTAGAAATTCTAATTACAAAGTCCCCTGAATTTGTTAAATAAGTTTTGGGACTTTAGCACATTTAATTACTATAAATGCAATTAATGTTTATCCCGATGAAAATAAATTTAAAATAACAAATATGCAGGTGCTTGTGCAAATTTAAATGTAACTGACACTAATAGAAAACATATGATTTTCTATTGTTGATTTACTTAAATAAACGTCACTACATTGCTAGGTCTGTCAAAAAAACAGAGTAGTATTTGGAAGATGACAAAGCCAATTGTGATAATATTTTGTAGATGTTTTTGTTTTTTCTTTGATAATTTAAATTTTGAATCTCGCTCCTAGACGAGGACAGGAAATTCTCATTGAGTTTGTGATTTAACATAACAAATATCTCTAGAAATTCAAAGTCCCCTGAAGATTTCCTTGGGCAGGACTGAAATCCGGAAAGGGACACGCCTACAGCAGATTGTTTTTCACAATTTGTTAAATAAGTTTTGGGACTTTAGCACATTTAATTACTATAAATAAAATGATTACATTATATGTCTAAAATTTTAACAACAAAAAATTAATATTTGTAGAATTTTATGTGAAATAAATTATATGCATATAATTACTTTTATTTATCATAAAATTACTTTTAATCGTAATAATGTAGATATGAAATATGATTTCACTGAAACCCATGAAATCACAGCTTTTTATAAGCGCTGAAATCCGCGCTTACTTTGCCCAAAAGTAATGCTTCCAAGTGGGAATTCACCATATAAAAATCATGGCATATGTAAGCAGGTTTGTAAGCAGCATTTTTTACTGGGTTACCTACTTAATTTTGTATATCAAACAAAAAATTAAAATTTTGTGAAAATGAGCGAATTCACTTAATTGTGAATAAATTCGAAAGGAATCAATAGATTTTCATGATCGATATCTCATTTTGATGGCTTTTGAGATAAAGCAATAAATCTGAACAATTTTTGACGTTTTCGATTTTTCATAATTTTTATAAAACAAAAAAATTTTGCTATTTTCACGTAAAAAATATATTTTTTGCTTCAATTTTTTATTATATCTCCGAAACTACTGAGCCGATTGAAACGCAAATTTAAATTTTTCTAAGTTTATTTTAATAATGTCGGATTAACCCTTTATGAGTTATCATTAATTATGTGGAGAAACGTCTAAAAAAATTTATAATTTTACTTAAGGATTTTTTTAAAAAAACCTCTCCATAGAATTTGAAATTTGGACCATATTTGTACTACTGGAACCACTGGAACACCAAAATTGTTTAGAGGTTTTTCAAGCCTTTAAAATTTTTTCAATTTTGTTGCCTTGTGTAATTAGGGTTGGAAGGAAATTCCACTGCGAAATTTGTTTTTAATTTCAATAAAAAAATGGATTACTAAGAAGACAATAATTGTGAAAAATTGATGATTTATAGGGGTTTCCTTAAAGCTCTGCCTATTCTGGAGCCTCTAGCATTTTTAAAACTGAGATCTTTAGCCAGATCGAAATAGCTAATATATTTGATTTGCTTTATTTTTTTAAATATACGGAGATTGAAAGGTCGTTATAAATTAAAAAGAACATAAATATAATCTCGATATATATAAAAGCAACAAACTAATGAAACAGTAAAAATATTACTTGAGCCAGAGTAAAAACTAAAATGTTTTTATAAAAGTAGAGTAGTATCAACCTAGCTAATATGTTATATTTGCTTTAGTGTTCTAAAAATACGGAGGTTGAAAGCTGGTTATAAGTTAGAAATAACATAAAAATAATCTTTATGTATAGACAAGCAAAAAAACTAATAAAACTGTAAAAGAAAACATAGTTTATTTTATTATTTTTTTAAATTTTCATTGAACTAAATTTGTGTCCTAAATATTTCGGTATACGCAAAATTAAATTTAATTTTAACCATTATAAAGGGTGTTCTTTATACAGGTATACAACTTTAATTTGGCAACACTTTTTTTTAACTATTTTGTCACTTGACAGCTGACAAAATAGCTGTCAAGTGCTTTATGTTTAGTTTGGTTTGGCATTTCAACATAAATAGACTGACCCCTGAACAATGCTTCCAAATTGTGCAAATTTATTTTGAAAATCATGGTTCTGTTCGAAATACGTATCGCGCACTACGTCCATTTTACTGTCATTACACAGATAAAATTGTCAACCTACAATATCTAATTAAAGATTTGATTCGAATTTAATTTGTTTCTAAACAAATATTTAATTGAATCAATTAAATATGTGTATGCATAAATAGAAAATTTCAGTTTAAAATACCAAATACATTTGAAGTTAACAAACAAAACAAGCACACACACAAACAGAATCGGCATTGCAAAAAACACACATGCCAACGTATAGATCATATAGTATCATATTTTTTTTTGTAGAAGTTATTTATAACTTTTTTTCCTTCTCAATTTTAATAAAAGGTTTAATTGATAGTATCATTGCCGTGATAGGTGCAAAATCAATTAAAATATTAATTGATTCAATAAAATTTTCAATTGAAACCCGTTTTTAGTTTATTCTGCATATAATCGTCCATCAGAGCAATTAATTCGATTAACTATAAGTCATTGCTGCTGTAGAGCGTAGCGTAGACGAAGACCCCAATCAGTCTATCCGTCAATGGTGACCGCTATAGAGCCACTATTACTCACTTTTTCGTTCATCAATTCAACAAGACGGCGCAACATGTCACACAGCTCATGCCACAATTGATTTATTGAAGGAAACGTTTGGTAACCGCATAGTTAGTTTCACGTTTCGGACCCTTGAATTGACCTCCAAGATCGTGTGATTTGACGCCGCTGGACTATTTTCTGTGGGGATATGTGAAGTCGCTAGTCTACGCCGAAAAACCCGAAACGATTGACCACTTGGAGGACAACATTCGCCGCGTTGTTGCCAATATACGGCCACAAATGTTGAAAAAAGTCATCGAAAATTTGACCTCCAGATTAGACTACGTCCGAGCCAGCCGTGGCGGTCATATGCCAGAAGTCATTTAAATTATAATGCCAGAAGATTATCCTTCGAATAAAGTAAATTTCATGTCAATTTAAAAAATTCATCTTTGCTTTATTCCATTTCAATGTTCTATACCTCTTTAAAAAAACAGCCTTTATTTGAAAAATAAATATCTTATTCCATGGCGAACTTACCAAAATCCAAATTTTAATTTATTTTACTTTACGCACATCGTGTGTGGTAGTTTCTAAGTTTTTCGATATTTTGAACGGTTAAATTATTATTATTGGTGTTCTAAATTTTACTAGATAATCGAAAAAATTAAAAAAAAAGATATCAATTGCACTACATGCAGTGATAGAATTATCCTTGGTGATATTATTGAAAAACATGCATATTAATGCCTATTAAAATAAATCCAGGAGGTGTCTGAGCTTTTTCGGACATTCGTGGTTGTTTCATTGTCGGAATGAGTCGTTAGTTTTATGAAGACTTTCATTAATTCTACAAACATTTTATAACCATTGACTTTAATGAAACCTGTTTTATAGATTCTATGAAAAGCTTTAATGGACGAGTTCCAGTGACAATTTTCATTAAGGCTATGAAGAAATTCATTACTGAAGTGAACATTATTCTCTTAGTGTGGGTTACAAAATTACCCCATTTTCCGTTTTTTTCGGTTTATTTCGAATTGTTTCAGAGAAATTTTCGATGAATGTGGTACTAAATGAAAGAGCTTTCGGAGCCGCATTAATCCGTATACGAAACATGTCCGATAACTTTCAAGTATAAAAATATTTTTTAATTGATATTAAAACTGGAGTTTTGTTAAAGAGCTATATTTGGATTAAGCTAAAAAAACATGTATATTAATGCCTATTAAATTTAATCCAGGGGGTGTCTAAGCTTTTTCGGACATTCGTAATTGTTTATCTATGCGACTTTTTCCGAAGAGCTTTTTAACCTAGATTTTACATATTTTCTAAAAATATATTCTAAAAACTCGTGTTAATCTTATGCATTAATATCAACAATTTGACATTTTAAGGGGTATTTTGATTTAATACCCACAATATAAAATATATAGCAAATATAGATACTAACGTTATATTATTGCTTTTTGCAACTCTAAAATATGTCTATCCTCGACCACGTGCGAAGTTTAAGTGTAAAATTTGATGACATGAAAGATGATCAATAACTGCACATATTATGGAAAGGAACATGTTAATAACACTTTTAAATGCATAGAAAATCGGGGGTGGCAAATGTGCTCCAGTGGTGAAACCTCCTGCGTTCAAAAAAATCTGAATTTCAGTAGCCGCAGGCATGAATTTCATACAAAAATAAACAAACATTTATTTTTTTATTGTTTTAAATATCAAAAAGCGATTGTAAAAAATGAATGTAAAATCATAAAACAGTCATTTGATGTGGTTTGTTTTTCTAAATGAACTACAAGGTTAGTAAAAAATTTAATTTTTTCTACAAATGACTGACATTTACATTAAAAATAAAGAAACAGTTTTACAATCCAAACAACTACATATTTTTAAAGCAGAAGTTCCCTGAGTGCACGACCGGTTGCAAAACAGTCATAGCCCTCATGGGCATTATCAAAAATTATTTTGGGAATAAATTCCGAAATTTTTTTACGTTCAGAGATTATTTATTTAGCAAAGTCATTATTGAAAATACTTCAAAGCAGAAAATGAATAAGGCTAAGAAGAAAAATATAGTTTAGCCAAGACGGCGTTAAAAATATTCCTGAGTAAAAAACCCATAAGCCCAGCCGAGGGCTCACAAAATAAGTTTTTAAAAAAGCCGCTACTGTAAATACCCGAAAGCAGATGAAATTTTTTTTTTGTACCGAACTCAAACCGTTGTGTGTCTAAAAAAACTAAGCGTTTTGCAAATTAGTGTCCGAATTATTTTTTTTTACGTTAGAATAACACTAAACGCCCCTACTATTGCAGTACATTGTGTTGATATTAGGTAAATTAGTTATCAGAAGGAGGAAAGAGCTACTCCCTCTGTTCGTGAATATTCGATTTAATTTCTCTACATTGTAATAGTACAGTATTTTTATTTTTAAATAAAATAGACGTAAATAGTGGAATAAATTTTAGTTTTGACTACATTTGTAGTTCATTTAAAAAAACAATCCAAATCAAATACCTTTTTGTTTTTATTAAACAAAAAATAAAACGTTGATCAATTTTTTACTACATTTGTGGTTCATGTTTACTACATTTGTGTTTCATGTTTACTACATTTGTGGTTCATTTTATCAACAGTCAAAAACAAATGACAATGTTAGTTGAATTTAATGAAATGTATTTCGTCCTTTTTTCAAGTGAAATTTTAATTGTTTTAAACTACATTTGCATCGGTCTTTACATACATAGCATTCTCAGTGTAGTGCTTTATATCTGCAAATTTTTATTTAAAAAGATACAGCGGAATGATGACGTTGATATCTCGATTACGCGATATATTTTCACATATGCCATTATAACGCTGACAATCTTCACGATGGCCATCTTCACGATTCTTGTTTTGTTAGTTTTTATATTGAGACTTGGGTTGTTATTCGCATAAAAAATATTCGAACGAATAAAATCAAATTTCGAATGAACAATTTAAAAATCATGATTTTCGAATAACGAATAAATGGAATACATTTTAACGACTAATCGAACAAACCGAATAATTTTAAAGACACATTTTTGTTAAACCTTTCGGAAAATAACCAATTTTAGCTATATCGAACTAAAAAATCGCTAAAAAAAATATAAAAGTTAAATATTGAACAATTTTGCTATAAATTGCTAAATATTTCAACCTTTTAAACGTCTTTAAAAATAACCGAAAAATTGCAAATTTTTTTTGCATATAAAATATGATAAATCGCTACGAAATGAAAACAGTGATTCTTTATATTTTGTCTTATAAAATTACGTACTGTTTTGTACTAAAAAGTTTTAAGATTAAATTTATTATCGAGTTTTATTAAAAACCTGTATAAAATTTTTTTTTTAAAAATCTTATAAAATAATAAAATTTTAAATAAAAACGGAAAAATATGGTCTAAAAATTAGCTTTTGTTCTAAAAAATACAAAATTGTGCCCAAAAATGGTGTTTCTTTCTTTAAAAAATTTGATCATAAGATCAAAACATGAAGAAATATGGTATTAAGAGCAAATTCGCAATATATGATCCATGAAATCAATGAGATAATTCTTTTGTTGTGCTGGAACAGATACATATTTTTTTGAAATTAATGCCAAACTTCATTAAATGTGTTTTGAAGAAAGCTTTTATTATTTATGTATTTTTTAAACTATTTTTGTTCGTTATTCATTCGATTAATCGAATAATTCTGAAAATTTAATCGCTTGATCGTTCGATGACAAAATGTTCAATCGTTTATTCGATCAATACAAATACCCGAATAATTGACAAGTCTAAATGAGACCATTAATTTCAGTAAAAAGAATAAATGGAACAGATATGCTGATTTAACACGAAAAGCTGTAAAATCTGAATGAATTTATAAAAAACATTTTTTTTTTAATTAGAAAACTGCAAAATTGTTAAGCACATAATAAAAAACCGGAAAAATTGTTAAAACTGGCTTTATGGTAACACTGGCTATGTTTTAAAAACGATAGATCGCAAGTGTACATGTGCATGCATTTCTATAACTAAAGGTGATTGGTTTTTGTTTCATGTATCTGTTTTCTACACAAACGCCACAACAACAAGCGCTTGTTAAGTAATTTCTAGAAAAAAACATGATTATTTATGCTTGTTGGTACAGTAGTAAAATAGAATCCGACGAAGGTAGAAGCGAACAAAAAAAATTTGCTGTTTTAAATAATTTTAATATAATATGGAAAATAATTAGGTAAGGAAATTGAAAATTATTCAAGTTCGAGGCCATACTCTATAGTTCTTTATTAGGATATTGTCCTAACAAATAATCTCTAGATTTTTTGTTTCAAATTTATTCTTTGGCCATTTCATTAATGTGCTATTTCGGAAATTTTCTAGGTTCCCATCATCAGAACACGTTTTGAAAGAGGTAACAATCCTATGTCAAACATCAGAACACGTTTTGAAAGAGGTAAGAATTCCATGCCAAACATCAAACATTAATATAAACTAGTTTACTCACTACATGAGAAGTAATATATGAGCTCGAAGTTAAAGATTATCACCATTGATCAAAATCGATCTTTAACTTCGCGCTCATATATTAGCTCTCATGTAGTGAGTAAACTAGTTTATATGAATGTTTGATGTTTGACATGGGATTGTTACCTCTTTCAAAACGTGTTCTGATGATGGGAACCTAGAAAATTCTCGAAATAGATCTATCAACAAATTCCTGAAAGGGACAAAGAATAAATTTGAAAACATAAACTCTATAGATTATTTGTTAGGACAATATCCTAATAAAGAAATATAGAGTATGGCCTCGAACTTGAATAATTTTCATTTTCATTGCACAATTAAAGGTCAAAAAAAAACATAATTTTTATTTTTAATAAAAATTATATCAAATTAGGTAAGTTTTATAATAAAAATAAATTTATTTATGTGAGTATTTCTAAATATTTTTTTTCTTTTACCCTTAAATATTATTATACAAATCTGCATGGCATCAATGAAGAAAAACGAAACAAACAATAAGTCTGGTTGATTACTTTCCCAGTAAAGTCCAGTAAAAATTACTAAGTAACAAAATAACAGAGAGTACGACAAATTTACATAAAAGTAAACGAACGGAAAATTTGTAAGAATTGGCATACACCTGTCATTTTACTATTTTTTATTGTACAAATTTGTAAAAAAATTTAAGTAAGCGAACAAAGTTAATAACACATAGAACCTTCACAGACAAACAGGAATTATCAAGATAAATTAAAATAAATTAATATAAAAACTGAAATATAAAAACGATAATTATAGGGAATTCACATAAGATGAAAAAAAGGTACATTTCGAACCCAATCCTCTCAGATTTTGATAAACTTTTGCATGCAGCTATATTTTACCTGTACAAACACAACCTCATTTTTAAAAATTATATTTGCGTAAAATTGTGGTCGTGGCAAGGTATCAAAATATTTGAAAAATGATGGTAATAGGTACTTTTAAGCAGCGGAATGCCTCAACCGATTTCAAAGATCTTGGTGCCATTAGAAAGGTATATAAGTCAGCTTTAGAAAACATACACTGTAAAATATTTCTATTACAATTTTTTCGCAAAAATAAAACTTTAAGCTGGGAAAACAATTTAAAGGCCACATGATTTTCTCCAAAAAAAATTTTTTTTAGAAAGGGTATTTAATGTATATAACATATCTAAAAACTAAAATGGCGTTTTTTTTTTCTTTTTTTTTCATTTTTTAAGTAAATGCATCTCTTGTTAACTTCCTTATATTTTGATATCATTGTGTGACAAAAAAGAATAAAGTAGTTATACTTTGAAAGTTATACAGATTTTTTTGTAATTCTAATAGATTAGAACAAAAATCGTATTGTCAAATTTTTCAGACACTTCCAAAATATGGACTTACCCTTGGTTAATGTTTTTTTTATTTTTATTTTTTTTTAGATTTAATATATAATTTTGCGCAGCTCATACTGTTGACTTGCTCCACACATTAATTTGGCAACAGCATGGTAAAATAAATTATAATTAACATATATTTTTTTTAAAATTTAAAAAAAAAATAGTTGTATTGTATTTCAACACCGGTTTAAACCGCGGTGTATTTCAGCACCGGTTTAAACCGCGGATTTTGAAAAAAATTTATTTTACATTAAAAAAATTATTTTTCACTTATTTTATTTAACAACAGTGGCTTTAAAATGAGGTATCAGTGTCCTATCTTTAACGGTTTAAAAGATATGGACGATTAAGTACGACTTCTATTGTTAAAGTTTAGATTTTGTGTCATAATTTAAAACGCGATGTTTCCACAACCGTAAGAGTTACACTCATAATATTTTATCCGTAAAGACTACTGAAAATCAGTTAAAAACAGGACTACTTACTTTTCGTTTAAAACAATTGTATTTTTTAGTTTATTTTCAACTGTTGAAAAATAATTTGACAAAATCCATAAAATCAATAGACTTTCGTTTATTTCAATACTCAATATAATATAACAACTTCTTGTTTTAAATAGAAAATTTTAACTGAATATTTTAACTACTACGGAAAGTCCGTTTTTTTGTTTATTTTGTTTATTGAATAACAGACAGGAAGTTGAAAAATATATTTCTTTGTTAATTTAACTTTTAAATAACTGTTGATTTTTTATGAAAAAGTTCTTGTGAGTGTACCAACCCAAAACTAGTACGATGACATATTTATATGACACTTACCTTTCATACCAAGTTTGGTTAAAATTAAGTGGGGGTAGAGGCCGAAAACTGGATAATTTTTGATGGTTTTTATGGAATGAGTCATATGTGAACATATATGAACATATGTTTATTAACGTTAAAACATTTCTCAAAATACAACTTGTATCGTGTTTTAGTTGGCTTTATTTAAGATTGAAGTTAGGGCTTAATACAATGGTTTTTAGTGTGCTGTTTGAACTTTAAATAAACTGCAAATCAAGGCTTGAATAAACTCATATTTATACTGATATGTTCGACTTGAATTCAAGTATCCATTTTTCTGGAGCATGCTATTGAATTACAGTGCAAATCAAATATAAATCAAGGCTTGAAATTGAAAATATGACTTGAATTTTACTTCAATTCCAGCAAAATTGTTTATTGGAATAAATCTTTGAAAATATTTTTAGTATTTATTTTAATCCATAAATGAATGAACCAATGGAAAAACAAATTATTCGGATTTTACTAAAAATTAATAAAATTGCAAAGATCAGATCTCTCTGTGACAGGAAAATCAATCATTTGTTTTTGTACTTAAATATGAAAATTGTGCTTTTTCTTAAAACAAAAAATTAAATTACACTTTGAATTATGTAATTTTTTTCTGTGTATTTTCATGATATTTTCAACATAAAAATCCATGCGATTGCCTAATAAAATATATCAAATTAATTTTTTTTTTTACTTTAGAAAATTTCTCCTAAAAAAAATATTGGATTCTGGAAAAGATTTAAGTTTAAACGATTTTTTAAGATTTCGAAGATAAGATATCTTAGTAAAGAAAACTCATAATTTTAAAGTAAATTTTGTTTCTTTAGAAAATAAAAGAATTTTTTTTATAAATAAAAACTGAAGTGAAGAGATATTTAGTACCAATTTTTTCTGGCCGCGCCCTGGCACTCGATATTAACAATGTTCACAAAATTGTGGGCACTTTTTTAATAAATATTGCACTTATTTTAAATATTCACTAAAGATTTTTTGGATATATCAGGTTATTAACTTAGCAAAAATTTTTAAATTTTCAAATCTCTTTCTTTTTCATTTTTTGCCTCTTTTTTTGGATTCTCTTTTTGTGGCATTTTTTCTTTTTTTTCTTTTCCCTCCCCCTGGATCCGCGATCAGCGCCTGATTATATATACCTATATCGGAAAAATTTTTCATCGTTCAGAGATAGTTTATGCAATCAAATGTATTTTTTTTAATGAAATTATGAAATTTTATGAAAAAAAATTATTAAAAATTTCATAATATTAATTAAATTTCTTGTATATTAATGAAAGTTCTTTATTGAATCAACAAAAAAAATCTATGAAATTCTTTCAATAATATGAAGAATAATTCTTTCAGTGTAGATATATACATATATACCGTTACATGAAAAAACATTAAAAAATTACATTTGTTCACATCATTCCTTCCAACTTTAGATCTTTAAAACTTTAAAAACTGCACTCAGGGAACTTCTGCTTTAAAAATATGTAGTTGTTTGGGTTGTAATACAGTTTCATTATTTTTAATGTAAATGTAAGTCATTTGTAGAACAAATAAAATTTTTAACTAACCTTGTAGTTCATTTAAAAAAACAACTCACATCAAATGACTGTTTTATGATTTTACATTCATTTTTTACAGTTGTTTTTTGTTATTTAAAAAAATAAAAAAAAAAATTTTTGGTTTATATTTTACTACCATGTGGTTCATTTTTACTACAATTGGTAGTCATTTTTTGAACATTAAAAAACAAATGACAATGTTAGTTGAAATTAATGAAATGTAAGTCGTCCTTTTTTTAAATGAAATTTCATTTGTTTTTGACTACAATTTCTGTCGTCTTTACCAACATAATTTCCTAAGTGTGGACATTTTATTCACGTTTTTAATTGAAAAAAAAAAATATTTTAAGTTTTAAACTGGTGTTTTTTGATGACCTACATTTTCTAAACTATCTAAATCATTATTGCCTCTAGATACCAAAAAACCGACCATCTATAGTTTTTTGGCCGAATTGTTCGGTAAAACACTAATGTTTTTCTTCATAAAAAAGAAATATTTCGGAAGCCGTAACGGTCTGGAATCTAAAAATTATGTTAAACATTAAAAATTTTATAACAAGAAATATAACATCATGGCATCAAAACCTCATTTTTTGAAAAATGTATAAATAATAAATAAATCTAATTAAATATAAAACAACGTTGTCGTTGTTGTTCTTTTTTTTGCTTCAGGAACGCATCTATCGTGTTACTCGAGGGATATGTGTTTATGCAAACACATTATTTTTGTATACAAATTTGCATATGAGCAGACCTTTATGGACAAGTACTCATACTGCACAAAATTACAGTGCATGCCAGTTTAACTGCCTGCCGGCAGCATTGTTGCACTGTTTGTGTATGCGTGCATCTTGTTGTAAGTTATTCTCCTTTAAACTATGTAGTGGTTTAGTTTTTGAAATTTTCAACAATAGTGTTACTTTTTGACGTCGGTTTTGTTGACGAGTAATATTTTTATGATTTATGACTTTTTGGGTTTGTTGTAAACAAAGGAAAACACTTTTCGCTCTTAGCATCATTGAGAGTCATAGTTTTTCAAAACTTTTAAAAACTCAAAAAAAAAAAAAAAACACACAGCATTTAACATTAACCTCTTAACTGGTTTTTTAATTTTAAAAAGTGGACAAATTAAAAATAACTTCTGAACACAAAGCCAAAACTTCAAATATAATGTCGCAAATTCACGAAATTGAATCGAAATCTTATTCCTCACTTAAATCTTTACCCATAAAACATATTTCTGGGTGCTCAATAAAATATGGCTCATAATTGAGTTATGAATCAAAATGTATTCTTTTTTTGAACCTTTCAAAACTTATACCCTGAATACAAGTATACACTGATTATTTTTTGAACATTTATAAACTATTCAAAAATGAATCCGAAAAAGAGCGAAATTTTTTTAAATGGGAAACTTTAAATGACATTCCCAAAAATTACACTTATTTTTGAATACTTTCTGAAGGTCTAAAATTTGATTGAGCAAAGAGTCAAAATTGTAAATAAAAATATACATTTTATGAACACTCTGAAATAGCTTTAAAATATGAATTAATTCGGGGTCTATACATTTAAAAATTTATTTTGATAGTCAGATAACTCACATATTTTTGTTTTTAAATTTCAAATATTAGAAAAAAAGAATTTCTAGAGAAAATTCGTGGATTATTAGAATATATCGTAATTTGTATAATCTGATCTGTATCAATTAAAATCATGGTTATAGGTTAGGTTAGGTTAGGTCGGAGTGGTAGCCGGCTCCTTGATCACCAGCACACTTAGACTCTGAGGTCCGTTGTGATGCCACGAGACTGACGGATTACCGATCAGACTCCACCATTGAACCAGTTAGAGCTCCTTACGAAGCTAAGGAGGTGCGGAATACCAGCACCTGACAGATCCCCAAGATCGTGAAAGAACGCCGATCCAAGTGAGGCCCTCCTACGTAGCGCCAGCGCAGGACATGAACAGAGAAAGTGCTCAATACTCTCCTCCTCCTCCTCCTCGTCCCCGCAGCTCCTACAGAAGTCAGGCGATAACACCCCCAACCTACGAGCGTGCCTGCCAATAAGACAGTGGCCGGTTATCACCGCCACCATGTCAGAGATTCCCCCCTGGAAAGCGACAGGAGCGCCCTCGTTCGCCCCAGATCTAGAGCCGGCCAGATATGCCTTGTCACCACACAAGTCACGCCAAATGCAAACATTTTAAAATACCGCCAAAATTAAAAAATCGATTAAAGTAAAAAATCGCGTTTTCACCAATTAGGTTTAATTTTTAAAATTTTTACGAATTTTGGCTTTTTTTAATTTTTGACAATTTTTTTAAATTTCTGGAATTTTGAGGACTGTTTTTTGCAATTTTTTTTCAAAATTTGACAGTTGTTTCAAATGCGTTTGATTTTTTGAAATTAAATCGTTTTTTTAAATTTTGGTAATTTTGTTAAGTAATTTTTCGCCAATTTGTGGCGACTTTTTTTCTAATTTTGATTAATATTTTAATAGTAAAGGGTCCGCCAAATAACTTTTTTTTTTTTCAACTCCTGAACCAATTGGACTTTGTATGGCGTCATACCAAGGTCTTTATGCAAAATTCGTCTCAATGATGTCTCCGAAATGTTCAATTGTTTAGAACGACGGTGAATTGATGTTGATGGCGCTTTACGCACACTTTCTGCCACAGCAGCAATATTCTCGGGTGTACGCACTGTTTTTGGCTTTTCACGCTTTGGTTTATCGATGAGGATGCCAGTTTCTTTCACTTTTTTTCACAAGATAACGAACATTCGGACCATATTCGTTCAGCGGAAGGATAAAACTAATTATCTGTCAAATCAGACATGAGCTAAGTGTTACCATTCACGAAATAAGCACTAGTTGAAAAAAAAAACGTTAGATGGCGGGCCCTTTACTATATTTATACTTCAACCAAACACGAGCAGTTTTAAAAACTACTTGTATTTAATATTTAAAAATTAATATCAAAGCGTTTTGAATGTAATGGAAAACCAGTAGTCCGTTTTTTACAAGTATTTTCAGTTATTTTTTGGGGTATTAAAGGTAGTTTTTAACGTAATAATATTGTGAGTGTAATACAAATTATTATGACATTAAAAAATGCTAACAAAAACTGAAAAAAGTAATTTTTCCCCATATGAATAAATAAAAACAACAAATATTACATTATTAAAAAAAAAAAAAAAAACAAACAGGGTCACTGACGAAGGTTCAATACCAGAAACTGCGCAGTCTGATTTTGAAAATTGAAAATTTGCAATGTAGTTATGATTTTTAGAAAATACACTCAATCTTCTCTACCACGACTTTCACAACACAGTTTTAATTTGCAAATCAACTTTTGGGTCTATTAATTACAAAGTGCAACAATCAAAATTGGAATGGTATGAAACCAAAAGCAAATGAAAGTTGACATTTTCCATAACAAAACCCTCAACGTTTTTTTTTAGTTTAAAGCGAGATTTTTTTTTAAACGCTTTGATGTTGGTGATTTTGAAATGCTTTCTAACAAGAAAAAAATCATCAAAAATTTGATAAAATAATGCTTATTCATTATCCTGGTAAGTTGTGGTATCTTATTGTTTCTGGGGTCGAGAAATCAAGTTTTGATATTTATTTTTACCTAAAACTCACGCTAGATGGTGCTGTCAAACAAATTTTAATATTTCTTGTAGATTGTCATAAAAAGGTGTTTTTACTATTTTTGAGGCTAACAATTATATTTTTGATAAAATATATATGATTCATAAATCATATTTCTAATGATATTACGATGTATATTGTATTATTCTCAGTACGTTAAAAGCAAAAAATAGATTTTTATCAAATAATTATTTGTCAACTCTGGATAACAATTTTCTAATTAAATTTTCTTTATGATTAAAGTCAATATGTTTATTATTTGGTCGTTTTAAATTAATTATTTCAATATACACAGAAAAAAACTGAATTAAATAAAAAAAATACTAAAAAATTAATAAGAATTAAAAAAATATAACAAAAAAATGTATCTCCCTTGTCCGGAATCGATCTCACAACCTCCTGATTGCAAATCCAACCACTTACCATCTCAACATCCATATAAAACAAGAACATATGTACATATGAGAAAGCACTTCTTAGGATCCCAGCAAAACTTTGGTAATGGGTGCGATAAAGTAATACATTACCTTGTAATGTGTACTCCTTACCTGCATCATTATTTTCCAACAAGAAGTAATGAGTTACCGATAATTGAACACTCATGGATTACCTTGTAATGAGACGTCATTACATTTTACATTACTTCAAAACATTAAATAATGACTTACCGATCATCAATTACATAATTCACGAATTATAAACGTAAAGTAATTATTAATATATATTTTTGAAAATCTATTTATAGACACATTACTTTGTTATTTTTTGTAAGCATAATGGTAAGGCGTATATGTTTGTTATTACGAACGAAAACACGAGGCACAAGAACTCATCTACATGTTAAGCAATAAAATATTGTATGTATCGATATCTCAGTTGGTTGAGTTCTCGCCTAACTAATTGTTAAATACCAGAGACCCCAGGTTCGAATCCCAGCATGAGCAAGTTATTTATTTAATAAAAAAAAAAGTTATTTATTTAAATAAAAAAAAATATCGGTAAAAAAAATTTTTTATGCATTTTTTTTTATGAAAATCTATTTATAGACACATTACTTTTTCCCACCATGTAACCATATAAGTAACCAGTTACTTTACCCACTACAAGGTAATGAGTTACTTTGAGGCTCATCGCCTGTAAAATTCATCAGTGAAGTAACGTGTAAAGTAATGCATGAAGCCCTATGGCGATACATTACTTTACCCATGATTTGGTAATGTGTGGTTTTGCTGGGATGTTATTAATTTAGATACCAATTAATTTATATGGTGATGCAAATGCTGTTTAAAATAACTTTAATTTAACATTTTTGGCAGTTGTTAACACTAACTTCTATAAAAGCGAAAAATGTGCGTATACTAATGCTTTGGAAGTCAAGTTAAAGTGGTTCTTAAAGCACTACTTTATTTAGCTGCGAACACGTTTTACAAATTTTTCTACTAACGTATTTTTTTGAGTGTATTAATTAATATCAATTTAAAAATAGATATTAATATAAAATCGTTAATTTTATTAAAACAAAATTAATTAATAACTAAACTTCAATATCATCCCCCAAGACTCTAAATGAAGGTCCTTAAGTATTTTTATAAGGTTTACATACGCCCGCACAGACACACACATACACGCACGTATGTCCTTCTTAAAAATTTATTCACATTTTACAAGATAAAGAAGACGAACAAGAATAACTACTAATGCCGCATACAGTTTAGTGGATGGATGGAGTGAATCAAGCCAACCAGCATCTGTGTATCCCGCTACGTTATGTGAATTTTTATGTTCTATTTATGTAGTGTAAACGATGCCATAATCATAAAAATATCAAAACAAATCGTTAAAATTCGATCAGCTTTTGATGTTCCCTCTAGTTGTTGTATTTGTGTTGAAGGCTGTGTATCTGAGTTTCGGATTCCAAACACAGTAAACACCGATTAAGACGAACTCAAAGGGACTAGGGAAATTTTTTCATTATAATCGAGGTTCATATTAACCATACACAGAAAAACTAAAATCGAGTTTCAACTAAAATATGAATTTGTTGATTCAAATAAAACCCAGTAAAACCACACATTACCAAATCATGGGTAAAGTAATGAATCGCCATAGGGCTTCATGCATTACTTTACACGTTACTTCACTGATGAATTTTACAGGCGATGAGCCTCAAACTAACTCATTACCTTGTAGGGGGTAAAGTAACTGGTTACTTATATGGTTACATGGTGGGAAAAAGTAATGTGTCTTTAAAAGGATTTTCATAAAAAAAATGCAAACAATTTTTTTTTTACAAATTTTTTTTTTAATTAAATAAATAACTTTTTTTTTTATTACATAAATAACTTGGTCATGCTGGGATTCGAACCTGGGGTCTCTGGTATTTAACAATTAGTTAGGCGAGAACTCTACCAACTGAGCTATCGATACATACAATATTTTATTGCTTAAAATGTAGATGAGTTGTTGTGCTTCGTGTTTTCGTTCGTGATATCAAAAATATACACCTTACCGTTATGCTTACAAAAAATCACAAAGTAATGTGTCTATAAATAGATTTTCAAAAATATATATTAATAATTACTTTACGTTTATAATTCATGCATTATGTAATTGATGATCGGTAAGTCATTATTTTATGTTTTGAAGTAATGCAAAATGTAATGAGGTCTCATTACAAGGTAATCCATGATTGTTCAATTATCGGTAACTCATTACTTCTTGTTGGAAAATAATGATACAGGTAAGGAGTACACATTACAAGGTAATGCATTACTTTATCGCACCCATTACCAAAGTTTGGAAGTTAAATTGAATTCGGTCGTATTAAAGAAATTGTAGTACACTAAAAAAAATGTTCTTAAAGTAAGCTGATTTTTAGCAAAAATTTGCAAATTCAGCAAAATGTTTTGCTGACACTTAGTTCAATGCAAGTGAAAATCGAATTATTGAAATGAACAAAATTTTTTGCTGGAGCTTAGTAGATTGAAATAACCGAAATACCTTAGTATAAAATGTTTACTTTAGTATAAAATGTTTACTTTACTTTTATTTTGCTGTAATTTAAATCAAAATTTTTTGGTTATTGTTTTAAATATATGGGGCGTTTCATGTCAAGTGACCCAACTTTTGAAATCGATGTCTTCCGATCGGGATGAAATTTGCACCAAGGTTAGTACTATTGGATAGTAGTTTAGACACAATTTTTCAACAAGATCGGTCAAGAACTCTCTGAGTTAGAGGGGGTCAAAATTTGACATTTTGGCCAAACGTGTGTTTTTTCTCATCCATGTAACTTATTACCTATTGTTCTTAGCAAAATTTGTCCTAAATAGTTTAGATAGCTATTTCTTCAATCTTTCGAAGAAAAATATTAAAAAAAAAATTTTTAACTATTTTTTTTTCAAAATCAAAAACCCTTTTGACTTTTTTTTCAGAACAGGCCATTTTTTTTTGTTTCCTCAAGGTCTTTCCTTTGGTCTTTTCCTTTACGAGCTTTTTGGTCGCTTAGTGGGATACGAGTGGGATATCTATCAAAATATTTTGTTACTCAAGACAAAGGTTTTTAAATTTTTAGCATATGCACTATTTTGAATTATTTCCTATTTGTGTGTAAGTGTTTCTGAAACAATAAAAATAAAAATTTTACTGAGAAACTAGACAAATTACAATTTCCGACGCTATGTAACATACCTAACTAAAATTTCATACCCTCTATACTGTAATACCCACAATATGTTAACCTCGGGAATAAAATTACTTTTTTTCTATAGACATGTTGAAAAATTGTTTGGTGATCATCCCGATCGGAAGACATCGATTTCAAAAGTTGGGTCACTTGACATGAAACGCCCCATACATAAAATGCCGGACTTTAACATCGTTAAAATCAAAGACCTGCATGAATGTCTTGTAAAACATTCGCAAAACTTTCTTTTACAACAACAAAATTTTGTTTTGCTCCGATAATAACAAATCTGTTACATTTTGAAAAAATCGAAAAACTTATAGTTATGTTATTATAGCTAACGAATTTTTTGATACTTTTACACTCAGGGAACTTCTGCTTTAAAAAATATGAAGTTGGTTGGGTTGTAATACAGTTTCTTTATTTTTAATGTAAATGTCAGTTATTTGTAGAACAAATTCAATTTTTTACTGAGCTTGTAGTTCATTAAAAAACAAACCACATCAAATGACTGTTTTATGATTTTACAATTATTTTTTAAATTAGTTTTTTGTTATTTAAAAAATTAAAAAAAAATTAATGTTTGTTTAGTTTTTAATAAGAATTATTTGTTAGGACAATATCATAATAAAGAAATATAAGTATGGCCTCGAACTTGAATAATTTTCATTCACTTTTACTAAAAATTTTATTACAATTGTTAGTCATTTTTTAACATTAAAAAAAAAAAATCAAATGACAATGTTAGTTGAATGTAAGTTGTCCTTGCTTAAAGTGAAATTTCATTTGCTTTTAACTACATAATATTCTAAGTGTGGTATTCAAAATCGTCAAAGCTGGCATCAGTATACACAAGAAAATATTTTGCAAAACATTCATGCAGATCTTTGGTTAAAATATTGCAAATAAGTAGAAAATCTGTAAATAAACGAAATAGTTTATCAATGAGATATCAAAACAAATTTAATTCCTTATTACTTACACATTAAAAAAATCCTACAAAGTCAGCAACATGTTTGCTGGAATGATCCTTGCAGAAAAATTGCTAATATCTGAGAAAAAATTTGCTAAATTTAGCAACATTTTTGCTGAATTTTCGAACTATGTATTTTGGGGTTCAATGTGATAGTATGCTCATTGGGGTGGTCTTTCGTTGTATGGGCGAAAAATAAAACGAGATTTTGACTGTACCCCCCCTCTTAAAATATTTGTTTGTGTACAAAAATTCACCATGCAAAAAATTAGAGTTCTAGCATAACGGGAAGATGTCCCGCATCGCCCTTGAAGATCGGGCCCCTTGGAAAAATGGGCGTAATTTAAAAAAAAATTACAAATTTTTTAGCTTCAAAATTTAAAAAATATAAAATAATTTTTGTGTTGGGTTTAATAATAACTACTCAGATAAAAAATATTACTTTCCCAGAAAATCGCTAACTTACCCTAACTTTGTGTCAAAAAAATTAATAAATATTTTGGGGGTACCTCAAAGTCACTTTTTTGCATTTTTGAAATTTTTATTCAACAAAAATCAAAAACCTAGTGTTTGCTGTCAAGTATTTCATTAAGCACATTTCAAGTATTAAATAAGCCAGGTATTACGCATATCCGTTGGCAAATTTTTTTTTAGGACATTTTGATTCTCGGGGATTTCAAGGTTTTTTTTTATTTTTATACATTTTTATTTTAAAACAAGGTTTTAATAATATTTCATCAATATTTTTGTATATGCCTTTTTATATGATTGTAATAACTTTATTTAAAAATACTATATTTTCTGTTGATAGTTAACCCACGTTAACCTGGGATCAAATATGACCCACGTAAGAAAAATGCAGCTTTGTGGCAAAATTTATAAATAAAATAAAGAAAGGAATAATTCAATTTATATTTATTCTAAAAAAAATTTCGTTAACCGTTTCTAGTCTTCGAGTAGGTCAATTAAGTAAAAATAAGAACTTAAAACTTTTCCATAATAATAATTTTGAGGGAAAAAAATTTACACTATTAAATTAAAAATACGTTTTTCGAAAATACTCCTGAATATGTACAAAAAAATCAATTTTAATATGAATACAAATGTCTGAATTTATACTAAATAATTAATTTTAATTAATTTTAAAATGTAAATAAATTACAATTAGAAACATAAAAAAAAATTATTTTATGTCATCTTTGTGATTTTTGACTCTTTAAAATACGAGGGTCAATTGTGACCCCATGAAAACACAGGTTAACTATGAACACGAAAAATTATACTTTATAATAAAGTTATTACAATTATATAAAATAGCATACACAATAACATTGATAAAATATTACAAAAATCTTATTAAAAAAAAAAGTCTATACAAATTTAAAAAAACGTTGAAATCCGCTAGAATCAAAATGCTCTAACAAAAATTTTTCACAACGGATATCCGTAATACTTGGCTTATTTAATACTTGAGATGTGTTTAATAAAATACTTGACAGCAAACATCAGGTTTTTGATTTTTGTTGAATAAAATTTTCAAAAATGCAAAAAAGTCACTTTGAGGTACCCCCAAAATATTTATTAATTTTTTTTGACACAAAGTTAGGGTAAGTTAGCGATTTCTGGGAAAGTAATATTTTTATCTGAGTAGTTATGATTAAACCCAACACAAAAACTATTTTATATTTTTTTAATTTTGAAGAAAAAAAATTAGAATTTTTTTTTTAATTATGACCATTTTTCCAAGGGGCCCGATTTTCAAGGGCGATGCGGGACATCTTCCCGTTATGCTAGAACTCTAATTTTTTGCATGGTGAATTTTTGTACCCAAACAAATATTTTAAGAGGGGGGCAGCCCCAAAAATCGCAAGTTGAAAAATAAGGACCACCCTAATGCTCATATATGATCATATACGACCATATACTCTCAAATTTCAAATCCATACCCATATATGATCATATTTTCACATAGGTAAAGAAAAATATCCTAAATTTAAAAAATTTTGTTTTTAAAATATAAAATTAAATGAAATTTCGTTTGTGGGACTGTCAAAAACAGTTCGTTAAGCAGTTCGTGTTAACTGGAAATTGTTCTTATCCGAGTTCGTTTTAAACAAATTTAACTGTATTTGTTTCCTCACTATTTAGATGCAAACGCACATTCAATAACATACGAGTGTAAGTTTAAAAGTATGTGGCACAAAAATAAAAAAGATATAAGAACATATTTTATTGGTTGTTCATAGCCACGGTCTAATTTTAAATAATAAAAAAATTTTCGGGGGTTTTATATTGAGAGTTGTTTTGTCTGGTTTGTTCCATATTAAGTATGTGTGTTTGTCTTTTGAACCCCCAAATTATCTGGAAGATGTTGATATGTACGTTTGGAATGTTCACTATCACATCGCATATGTTGTTCATGATATGAAAAGTCATATAGGAAAAAAAAACCCATCATGTTGATATTAATATAAACATAAATTAAATGACTTAATTATGTTTGGCATGTTATTGAAAGTATCTACACTCATAGAAAAAGTCTGTAAAAAAACAGAAAAATTTCCAGATCTATTTTACTAGAGCTAAATAGATCTCATTGCATATACATATGGGATATTAATTAGATCTCAAAAATGGGGATTTAAGATCTAATCTGGGCAGATCTAATGTTTTTGGATTTGAAGCTGTTCAATAATTTTTATAATTTTCTTGTTGAATGATTAAAGTCGCTTATATGAATATGTTTATTGAAAAATTTAGGGTAAATAAAAGAATAACAAGGTGAAATAAAACCACACTTTTAAATGTTTCACTTTTTTTGAAATCGAATATTGCTGTCCATTGGTGGTCCAGAATTAGGTATTGAGAAATATGAACACGTCATAAAAAATGAGTATATGGTTTGAAAACACTACATTTGCGATCTAGAAAGAAAGGTTGAAACTGAGTTTTGAAAACAATAGGAAGGAATTTTAGATGGCATAACAAATTTTGTGAAAAAGTCAATACGAGATATACGTCCCTTATATAGCGCAACAAAAAAAAAACCATGGTTTTCTAAACTTTATGTTATGTTATATCGAAAACCTGATAAGAGATAGGAAAGGTTATACTTGTGTTTTGAAAACAATTGGGATGAATTTCAGACGACATAGTAAATTTTGTGATAAACTTATTATACTCGATGTCATATCGTATCTAATATAGCTATATCACAGGTTTTTCTGAACTTTATGTTAAGATACCTGATGTAGAAATTATGAGGTCAGATTCAGATTCAACGAAGCATTTAGAAAAGTATGTTCTAGTCCTAGGGCATCGAGCAGGGACCGAAAATAACAGTTATTTTCAAATTGTTAAACAAAAAAAAACAGAATATAGAGGCAAATGTCTTAGAACTGATTCAAGTATATCATATAGGTCCGTGTGTAGAAGTCTTTCATAAAATGCTCTGCTTTTTCAAATTTGGATTTTTATTTTTTTGATCTTTTTAAGTTATTTTTTGACTTTTATTTTTTCGAGCAAAAATATGAGATATTTTTGACATTTATTTTTTTTTTGCCTAAAAGAAGTTATTTTTTGGCTTTCATTTTTTCGAGCCTCTGTCTAAAGTGTAGTGCGAAGTGCATGTGTCAAAGAAAGCAGGTTCAAGCCACGGTCAGGATTGCATTTAATAAATAATAATTTCATATAGATGCAATCAAACAATAAAAAAACCATAACAAATAATTACAGTATTGTCAAAAAAGGATTATTGATGAAGGTTGTGTTACCAGAAACTGCGCAGTCTAATTCAATAAAAATTTACAATGTAGTTATGATTTTTAGAAAAGTATGCTTAATCTTCTCTACCACGCCTATCTCAAACAATTGAAAAATATGTGCATATTAATTATAGTATTAATTGCACACTGTCTAAGAAGACGATGAATAAAATTCCAAAAATCCCCAATAAAATATATCAAAAATTTGCTCCCTGGCTACTCTTCCCTAACTACGTGAATAGCCAAACTACCGTATGTACAAAAAATACATCATAGTTGTCGCCAACTCACAAAATGTGGGAAATAGTGCAAATTAGATTACATATGATTTTCTAACAATTGTGAATTGTTGTGGTGTTTGTCTTAGCTATCTTCTGCAATTACAATTAAATGTAAAATCGACCCCGTGTAATTGAAACTGGTTTTAAGCCACAGCAAAAATCGACCTGACTTTAGTTCAAGTGGCTAGAGCCTCTGTCTAAAGTGTAGTGCGAAGTGCATGTGGCAAAGAAAGCAGGTTCAAGCCACGGTCAGGATTGCATTTAATAAATAAAAATTTCACATAGATGCAATCAAACAATAAAAAAACCATAACAAATAATTACAGTATTGTCAAAAAAGGATTACTGATGAAGGTTGTGTTACCAGAAACTGCGCAGTCTAATTCAATAAAAATTTACAATGTAGTTATGATTTTTTGAAAAGTATACTTAATCTTCTCTACCACGCCTATCTCAAACAATTGAAAAATATGTGCATATTAATTATAGTATTAATTGCACACTGTCTAAGAAGACGATGAATAAAATTCAAAAATCCCCAATAAAAGTTAATTGTTTTTTTAATAATGAGTTAAAAAAAAAATAGTTTTGAAAAGCTCAAAACAAAGGCATCAACATGTTAGGCATCCCAATAAAAATAACATTCATGGGAATTGGTAATTGACATTAATAAAAAGACAAATTAGAGACAAAAGTTGCTTTAAGAAATATGAATCAAAAAATTTATTTTATTTTTTCCCAAAAAAATCTAAATTTTTTTATATTTTTGCTCAAAAAAATAAAAGTCAAAAAATTACTTTTATTTCTGCGCAAAAAATAAGTTAAAAAATAGCTTCTATTTTTGCTCAAAAAATAAGTCACAAAATAATTTTTGTTTCTGCTCGAAAAAATAAATGTCAAAAAATAACTTTTGCATTTGCTCAAATAAATAAAAAATCCGTTTATTTTATCGTGACTTTTATTTTTTCGATCAAAAATAAAAGTTTGGAGTTCGTAACATTTGTTTTTACTCGAAAAAATAATAAATATAACTTTTTGCGAGTGTCTTTTATGATTAAAGGAAAAATAATTACGGTCCCTGGTCTTGACCTGTTTAAAATTTTGTTGGCCTGTGTTGTAATAAATTTGTCTACATATTTTTTCAAAATAGTTAGGTCCTTTTGACACTGTGGATTGAACAGTATCAAAAAAAAAAAAAATGTGTTTTATCCCTTTTATATGCAATTGTATCCATCATTTTTCGGATAAAAATTAATAAGATTAAATATGGAAACTTATTATATTAGATATGTGACCATATTAAATTTTTAATCACCCGATTAAAAAATATTGATGCAGCAAAGAAATGTATCAAATCTAATATAGCCTTATACAAGTAGAACCGAAAAATGGTGGATCGTGTTGTATAAAATGGCTTATATTACATTGAGTTTGACGTAATTTGAAACGATTCAATCCAATTAAAATAAAATTATTTAATTGAACACATGGGCCAATATACGAGGGCGGATTAATAAGTCAGTCACTTGTCGAACTTCCCTCGTAGTTATATGAAATGCACCACTGCTCCCATCAAGTACCACCTTTTAATAGACTGCTGTCAAATTTTGAGCAAGTTCCGTCAATTACTTTGGTTTAACAGCTGTTCAAAACATACAACCTCGTGAATTTTTTTAAAGACATTATTTTTTGCAAAAAAAAAAAACGTCAATCAAACCAAGGAAAAGCTTGATAAATACTATGAGGACTCTGCACTATCGATTTCAATGGTAACAAAGTGGTTTACTGACTTTCGTTGTGGTCGCGCATGTAAGTGATAAGGTGATGGAATACACGCGGGATAATGCACATCGATTACCTTCAAAAGTGAAAAACAATAAACGGCAAATATTATGTCTACTTATTGGACCGCTTTAACGAGGATTTAAAAAACGACCCAATATGGTCAAGATAATGCACGGGTGCACACGTCTCAATGGCAAAATTCCATGAATTGGGCTACGAATTGGTACCTCATCCGCCATATTCTCCGGATTTAACCCCCAGTGACTATTTTCTATTTCCAAACCTAAAGAAATGGCTCGGTGGAAAGAGATGTAGCTCCAAAGATGAAATTATTGATCAAACAAATGCCTATTTTATGGACCTCGAAAAATCCTATTTTTTTTTGGAAAGGCTAGAAACGTCGGATTAAGTGTATTGAGCTAAACTATAACTTTATAAGTTTTTTATATTTACAGTTTTTATTGTATTTTTTTATTGGTTGCATTAGTGTCAACCATTGCCGCTTTAAAAACAATTACAGTTGCAAGTAAATTTGTAGCTTAATTTGCATGATGTCATACAAAAAACTTTATCACATAATACCAGATTATTTAATATTATTATTAATATTTTTACTCGGGCAGGTACATTTTTTATTTTATTGACCAGATTTGGCCAACGGAATTTTGAAATATTTTAAGATATGAACATTTATTGCACCATATATGATTTAATATGTCTATATGAGCAGATATGTGGACATTATTATCCCATTTACCAGATCACTTCAGAAATGAACAGATCTGGTACTAGATCCGATCTGATCTGGGCATAAAGTGTATCACAAATGCCATATCTTATTATGCATGATCAGATCAACTTCGATTATATCACATCTAACTAGATTCAATAATATCTAATTAAATCTGATCCGATCTAATATTTTTACACGGGTTACTAAAAATTGGTTAAAAATCACGTTGCAAAAAACCGAAAACATCGCATTACAAAGACATCTGCTGATTTTAATTATCAAAATAATATTTTTATATATACTTAAATAAATTCAACAAAAAATTGCAGTTAAAAATGTTGTACTTTGTCAAGTCATAATAATAAAATTTTATAAATAAAAATTCAATTTGAACTAAAGAGTAGTTAAAAACTTGCGAAGTTGGATTTCAAATGGTTTTAAATTTTTCTACGAACTTTTTTCTATGAGTGTACCAACATAAATTTTGAAGCTCAAGCAGATATAGCAGACGAATACTCGTACATCTTTCGTTATCTGTTTTTAATTTGAATGATTTTTCCCCATTTTTGTTTAATTTATAATTGATGGGTTTTAGATATTTTTCTAGTTTTTCAACATTGATGTACGAGTATGTACAGTAAAACCACGTTAATACATAAATGCTATCTTGTCATCGCCCAATTTGCTTATGGTTTATCATATTATTGATAAGTCTGTTAAGTCAATCAATTGAAATATTATACAAATTCATTTAATAATAACATTTTGGAATATTACACAAATTGTTTTTAAATATTTTCCACAAAATAATATTTAAAATACTAAACTTTTATTTTAGTTAAAAATTTATCTTCTTGTTCACAAAATCTAAAAATCCATTTAGTTTTCTGAGTCATATCTGAAAAATGTTTTTGATTTAAAAGCACTAACCCTCTGATACACAACAAAAAATCATAACGCGCACACACGACGGTAGTGTATTTGTACTACCAAATTCTTTGACGAAATATATAATAAAAATATTAATTTTAATGTTTTTATGAAGAACCCAGCAAAACCACACATTACCAAATCATGGGTAAAGTAATGTATCGCCATAGGGCTTCACGCATTACATTACACCTTACTTCACTGATGAATTTTACAGGCGATGAGCCTAAGAGTAATGGGTGGACTCATTACCTTGTAGGGGGGTAAAGTAACTGGTAATGTGTCTATAAACAGTTTTTCATAAAAAAAATGCATAAACAATATTTTTCACAGATATTTTTTTTTAATTAAATAAATAACTTTTTTTTTATTAAATAAATTACGTGGTCATGCTGGGATTCGAACCTGGGGTCTGGTATTTAACAATTAGTTAGGCGAGAACTCTACCAACTGATCTATCGATACATATAATATTTTATTGCTTAATCAAAAATATCCACCTTACCCTCATGCTTACAAAAAATCACAAAGTAATGTAGATTTAAAAAAATTTATATTAATAATTACTTTACGTTTATAATTCATGCATTATGTAGTTGATGATCGGTAAGTCATTATTTTATGTTTTGAAGTAATGTAAAATGTAATAAGGTGTCATTACAAGGTAATCCATGAGTGTTCAATTGTCGGTAACTCATTACTTCTTGTTGTAAAATAATGATACAGGTAAGGAGTGCACATTACAAGGTAATGCATTACTTTATCGCACCCATTACCAAAGTTTTGCTGGGAATACTTATTTATTGGCGATCTAAATAAAAAACTAATATGGTATTTACTAGGGTATTCAATCGGTTAACCGTTACTCGATTAATCGATGAAATGATGTCGAACAATTGTTCGAGTAATTCGAAGTGGCCAATTTCGAGTAAAGAATAACTCGAACAATTTTGGTCGATTAATCGAGTAACTCGAGTAATTTAAAAATATGAACTATTTTATATTGTTTTAATATTTTGTATAAAATAATGTGACTGTTATAGTGAATATTTAAATGTTAAGTGTATTTTTATATTAAGTAAGCACTGTTAAAGAAATTATATTACGAAAAACGAAGAACTTAATGCGAAAAACTCCGATATCGAAGAAACTTCGATATTTTTTAAAGAAACAAGTTCTAAGACTGGGGTGTTTAAGATTATTGGTGCGGATTTGAGGGTTAAAAGTGGGATCAAACATTATTTTTTTTTTAATTTAGTTGCCATTTGATCTAAAGAAACTACATATAAATACTATATTTTCAAAAACTAATTTTTTAATGTCATTTACTAAAAACTTTTTGTTGGTCCCTTTTATGTCGTTGTAACAAGCCAATTTTAGAAGCCCTATATGAAAATTCATAGCGGTCCTACGCAAAATTTCTACATATTAAAATTTACATATAGAAGTAATGAAGTTTTCATTAATATAATGAAAATTTTCTTAAATACTCATGAAAGTTGTTTCAAAGCTTCTTTATAATTTTTTTAGAAAAATTACATATCTCAAAATCCCAAAATGATAGGACAAAATGGACTATTTTTTCGTTTAGTACTAACACACTAATATAACAAAACTGTGTCAAGTCTGAGTGAAATTACAAAACGCATCACCTTACAAATATTTTTATAAAACAGTTTAATACATATTTATGAACCAGTTATATTGAAAGAAAATCAATGAAGATTTCAACATATTTATAAAGAATTTCATTGATATAATAACGCTTTTGCTTTGAGTGTACTGAGACAAAACTATCGCAATAATAAATGATCTTAGCAAATGTTTTTCTCTTTTAGATATACTTTTTACTAAAATTTTTAATTAATTTGTTAATTTTTATATATGTATATGTTATATTAGTACTAATAAAATATAAAAACTTACAAAAATGTGAGTTTTTGGAAAATAAAATTAAAGTATTAAAATTGTTCGAGTTACTCGAGTTATTCGAGCAATTTTAAAATCTTACTCGTCTACTCGAGTAAATTAAAAACCTCAAAATCGAGTTACTCGATTACTCGAACAAAAGCAAACCCGAGTAAATTGAATACCCTAGTATTTACATTAAAACGCTTTTATATTTGATTCAAAAATTAAAAACAAAATAATCTAAGATTTGTAACTCCAATGCATCGCGTTGTGAAGAATAGAAGTAATATTTTAGTAGTAATTTTCGGCTTACAAGCTGTTATAATAAAAATGATTTTTAAATACAAAAAATGATTAATATGTATAGTTTTTTAATACTAATATATAAATTATTTAAAGCACAAATATTAATAAAATATGGGTTTGTTAAAGAAAACGGATACTATCCTTTTTTAGAACAAAGAAAAAGTTGGTAGTACATTTGTACTACCGTTGTGCAGAATAGGAAATATAAAAAGTGCGAGCATTTTTTGCTTATAAATTATTAAAAAAAAATTAATATATTTTTAATTAATAATATTATTTGTATCATCAATGAGCAATATATGTTGCACTTTTGTAAATACACCCTATAATAAATTCCAAGAAGGCAAAACAACTCGCTGGTAGTACATTTGTACTATTATTGTGTGCATGACGGTTAATGCAATACACCATATTAATATGCTTACACTATGTTTATGTTCATTTTTATAAGTGTTGATAGATTTACAAACCATCCACTAAAAGAAAGCGCTTCACCATTATATTTCAATAAAATGTTCACTTACTTTTTAAAAAACTTTGTATAAGAAACACTTTAAAAAAATCATTTTTTAATGTGTTTTTTAGTTGGGCTTTAAAAAATCCTGACAAAATATATTGCTTCTTGACGAGCACAAAAAATTCTTGAAAATCAAGCGAAATCAAGGCGGTCAGGCAACACTACTCGTGCAACACATATAACCACGTAAAGAATTAATATAACGTATACGTATTGTAAAGTTCTACCAATTTTTGCTGACGAAACTGCCTACGGTTGACGGAGGGCAGTTTCGTTTGGATTTTGAAAAAAATCTTGATAATTAAAAGCACTCGTACTTTTGATGTCGTAAAGTGTGTAAATGAAAATTATTTTACAACTTTAAAAGTAAATTTTGAAAGTATTATACAAGCTAGAATGAAAATTGCAAATATATTTGCAAACTTTAAACTTTAGGCTTTAAAAAAACATAACATTATTTTATTGGTAAACATTTTTTCAAATCAATATTGTCCACAGGAGAAGACAAAAACATGTGGACAAATTTCTACCAATAACGGTTTATAATTTGCCGGTATACTTTGATAAGAGCAAAACTCCTGGGAAAAAAGAAATTAACTCCATGAGGCCAATATCTAAGTAAAAACAAGTGACAACTCGAATTTTTTTTATAATTGTTTGACTTTCATTACACCCAGAAAGCATACTACGTAGTGACAAACGTATTTGTAGCCAATCGAGTGGTTCACTCCTTTTAGTTTTTTTTTTTTTGTAATTAGCATGTAAATTTGTAAAATAAAATTTTACTTTTATACGAGTTTCTATATCAAATCAGCTGTTCAATGGTATCAAATTATTATTGATCAATTCCAAAAAATTGAATGCAACTAAAAAATTAAAATATCTGCTTATAAAATGCACCAAAAACATAAAAAATATGCACTAAACATATAAAAAATATCCAATTAAAAGAACACTTTTTGCAAATATCAAAAAAAAACATAAAAAATACAGAAAAACATTTTAATTTATCATCTATCATTTCTTCAGATATATAATTTTAGTATTTTCTTTGGTTCAGCTGAATTTTAAAAATATAAAAATGATTTTGCTTAAATGAAAATATAAAAATGTATCGAATTTTATTAGCAAACTAACAAAAAATATTTAAAATAAATTAAAAATATAGGCAAATATGCTTTAGAAAGCACAAAATATGCCTAAAAAGTCAAATATGGAATAAAAAAATAATAAAAATCGGAATTTTTATTTTCATGCAAAATAAAGTTTGTTAAAAAAAAAAAACAGCATTTTTGTGGATTTGTAATCCAGTTATTGAGAAAAAACGGGTGAAAAATGGGGGAAAAAAATATAAACCAAAAAATCGAAATTTTATTTTTATGCAAAATAAAGTTTATAAAGAAAAAAACAGCATATTTGTGGATTTGTAATCCAGTTATTTAGAAAAAGGTGCAAAATGGGGAAAAAGGGCATTTTTGCGATTTTGAAGTCACCGGATGCACTTTTTTCGGGTAGGATAGTTCCGCATTGTTTCTCCTATTCAATACAACAACTTTGCTTCAGACACAAAAGAGATATTCCGTACGGTATACCGAGATATAACCGTGTTAAAATATAGAAAAAGTGCTAAAAATCCGGCTTGAGCCAAAAAAAAAAGAAAGGCTATTAAATTATTACTGTAGCCAACTTGACAAAACGAATGAAGCAGAAGTTATTATTTTTGGGGCTAATTTCACGTGCAATTCCCAGCATTGAGTCCCAAAATCAATGTTGTACTGTGTTATCATCGAAAAATAATCTTTTGGTTTTAATTTTTTAAAATTTAAAAGTAAAACATTTGAAAATTGCAGAGTAAAATAAAATTTACCCACACGATATTTGAACCTGGGTCTCCAGGTTGTCAGTCAACCGCTCTACTATCTGAGCTATCTCGACATGTTATACGTGATCGATAAAAAAATAAATGACTTACCTGCTTAAATTGTCATTAGACTCCCGCTTACAAAAAATCAAAATTAAGGAGCTATAGATATATGTACTCACTAGAGTTGAAAAAATAATAAGTCTAAAAATAGATTTTTAAACAATTTTAGATCATTATTTTATATTTAAAAATAAATATTTATTGGTAACGCATTATTTTTGTATTGAAATAATGGGAAAATAACTGCACACAAAAAAAAAAAGTTAGCAAAGTCAGTAAAGTCAGTAAAAAAAAACTTTTAGTCTGGAGGGGGCATGCAAAAAAATTGCTAATGTCAGCAAAATATTTTTCTGAAAATTAGCGATCGGATTAAAAAAAATTAGTAGATTCAGCAAAAGTTTTGCTAACACTTAGTTGATTCAGTCCTTGTTAATAAAATTATTGCTGAATATTAGTAGATTGAAAAAGCTCTAAAAATTGGTAGAAACATTATACTTTAGTTAATTTATTTGCTTAAAATCTTAAAATGTTTTTTTTGTTATTCCTTTAATAATAATTTACAATAGGTTACAAAATATAAAAATGTTTATATCCCTTCAACATTGACGACACGAATTAATTTAATATCTGTAAATTTATAGAAATAAATATATATAACATAAACAAATTATCTTTCAACTACTCACTTCAATGGTTGTCTAGGTGATGTCATCTTTCTAGAAACGAAACAAAAAAAAAATAGCATATATAAAATATACAACCTTTTTTTGCAATAAGAAAAAAGAAACATGTAAGTTAACGGAAGATGTGTGTCCTTGTCTGTCGCTGTAGTCTATCTACCTGAACGTATATTTGTTTGCAATTTGACCACTCTACATTAATAGTCACTATAATAATTTAGTTAACAAATACGCATTTAATGTTAATTCAATTTCAATATTTTATTTTGTCTTTAATTTAATTAATAGACTATCACTTCCTCAAGCCGGTGTTTTAATCCGTCTTTTACATGTATACGATACACATTGTCGGTGTCCTTTTGTTTTATTATGTATGAAAAACAGATACAAACATCTTCTATGGTTGATTTTTTATATGTCTTACAAGCGATTTAAATTTTAGTATCATTTTAGTCGTCTCTACTACATATTGACATTCCGCGACATATACTTCATTCTGCGTATGCCTCTTAATCTAGTTGTCGTACACACTTTCAATATGCTTATCAACAGCATTTTTTTTTTAGCAAAATAAATTAGTTAAACTTTAGTAAAATATTAGTAAAACATTAGTTCAAAACAGTTAAGCGCTGAATAAGTATAAGTAAATTTTAATTTAAAACATAATTTCAACAAAAAATTTGCCGAAAAATTGTATATAATGATTTACAAGATGTTTGACTAACTTTTCTATTAACTTATTTTTTTAAATGCAGTTGTTTGTATGTAATTATTTTTAGTATTAGAGTAATGCAGAGAGTAAGCTATTGTCATTACTGGAAGTGAGAAAAGTAATGCCACGTCATTACCATTTCTGCTCTGGGTATTTAAAAGGAACGGCTATAATTTTACTACATCGTTTGTTTTTTTATTTTCTGTCTTTGTTTTTGCTTTATTTTTAGCCCCTGAGTGTTGTTTTAACCCCAGTGAAGAAACGGTAATGGCATGTCAATAGTTTTCTCACTACTTGTAATGAGAACGGCTTATTCTCTGCACTACTTTAACAAAACTAATAATTCAGTAAATAATACGTTACCCATAAGTACTTATTTTTATTATTATTTCAATTAAAAAAATAATGCTCACTACCAGTAATGAGGCCGGCTTATTCTATGCATGACTTTAACACAAATAATAAGGACTTTATAATAACCAGTTAACTTTCCGATTATTTCAATTCAAATAATAATTCGTTACCCATAAGTACTTAATTTTAGTATTATTTTAAATATAAAGTAATGATCAAAAATTTTTTGAAAAATCTATTTTAAACTTATGACTTTTTCACTTCTAGTAGGTACATATATATAGCTTAATTGGAAAGTAATGACATATTGTGCAAGGAAGTCATTTATGATTTTATCTATCATAACAAGTCGAGATAGCTCAGATGGTAGAGCTGTTGACTGACATCCTGGAGGCACGGTTTCGAATCCCGTCTGCTCACATTTTATTAAACAAAGAATTTTCAATAAAACTTTTTTTTTATTAAATTTATATATCGTAAAAAATAATTTTTAGTCGCATTATTTTTGTCCATACTGGCACGCATATAGGTAACCATATTGGTAAGCATGTAGTTAACCACATATTTTCTATTTGTCGTCAGGTGTTTAGTAATGATATGTTATTAATTTTCGAGGCATCCCATATAAATGTAATGAGATTTGTAGTAACAATTGTAAGTACATACTTGTCATTACCAAACTTTTCTAAACTGGGACCAATTATACACAAATGTAGTAAAAATATGGCTAACCTTTATTTGTTTTATTTTTTTTTAAATAAAAACAAAAAAACTGATAAAATGAGTGTAAATTTATAGTACAGTAATTTGATGTGGTTTGTTTTTATAAATTTACTACAACTGTAGTCAAAACTGAAATGTTTTCTACTGTTGACTGTTTTTTTCACTTAAAAATATAAATACTAGCGGTATTCGCTCTTGGTAGCAAACTACCCTTGCAGACCTTTCAAAGCTTGCAGATCTTGTATAAATACAAGAGTATGCAAGACTTTTATTTATATGCATGACGAAAACCTATTGCATATTCTGGGTCTTTCAAACCTTTCAAACTTACAATACTTAACATCTTTTAGTTTTGCCGGAAAACAAAAAAAGAACAGAAATATTTACAAAAACAACATTTAATTATCGTGTAAAAAAAAACAATTGATTTTAACCCAAATTTTTTTATCAAAAAACAAACTTAAATAAAAGAAAAATGCGATATTAATATAAAAATGGATCTTCTTCCTTAAATTTGATATTCACACAAAATAACAACAGAGTTAAAAATCCACTGAGAACGAAGAATAATGCCAACCTTTTTTATTTGAAAAAAATCGCTAAAGTCTACTTAAAAATTGCTAGAAAATAATTTTCGTTAGAAATTAGCTGTTGTGTCAACATTGAAATGCTTGGGTTGTAAACATACAATACACATAAAAAAAAGACGCTCACGCTTTGTGGCATAAAATCATAGTATTAATGTAACCCTTGCAAGAATGAATACCGCTACTGTATTACTACTCAAACAACTACAAATACTTACAGCAGAATTTTTAAATCTTAAACCATAATAATAATTGCACCGTTAAAGACAAATGATAAACACAAATGGATTTAACATGCTTAAACATCGGCTAACATATACACAGAAGGTTATTAATGTCATACAAAAAAAAGTTTGAAAATATTTTACCTGAAAGTGTGGAAAAATTTGAACTTGCTCATATATTTTTTTTATATTTATGACACTATGCATCAATGTAATGATCTTGGTCATATACTATACCGGTCGGCAAAAAAAAATGATTTTCTTGCGATTTTGTTTTAATGAAGAAATTTTAATTCTAGACATCGAAACACACCAAAATATCCATTCCTAGCTTTTAAAGTTTGCCGTTACTGTTTTACGTTTATTTACGTCTGTTTACGTAAGTTTTGGAGATTATACGACCAGATAGCACTTGGATGAAAAAAAAAACTTTTATAAAAAAACATTTTTCAATTTATTTGTAATATAAACCAAACCAATATTTGACATTTAAAAGTTAGGCCCAAAAAATCGTGTCGTCCTTTATCAGATAAATGTATTGGGCTAGTATAGTAAAACCACCAAAGGGTATGGGCTGGTGTGGCTACAGTCAATTTTTAAAGTTTTAGTTTTTTTGACCAACCATTATAAGTCGCTAAAAACTGTATAACAGTTATTTTGAGCTTAATTCTGTTTTCGGATATCCACAATTAAAGCGTTTTGAGGATTTTTTTGTTGTAGAACTGCTTAACCCTATATCTGAATTTTAATGGATATAAAGTGCTTTGTCCAAATATGCTAAAAAAAAGTCCCGAATATGTTCGGCTGCAAATTTCACTAGGGGTTAGTGAAGATGACAAATTTATTCAGAGAAGGTAAGGCGAGAAATGTTAAACTGAATCTTATAATTTTAAGCCAGTGGCGGATCCAGCCCCCCATTTTGTGGGTGGATAGTTTTTGAACATTTTTGTAAATGTTAGAGAAATTTTTCTGATTTTTTGAAGGGGTTCGGGAACTCTGAGATGGATTTTTATCCGAAACATTAGAACATGAAACATACAAATTTTTAATTTTGTTTGTCTCATATTTTCGCAAAACCGTATAATTCACTACTCAAGAGCTCCAGGCTACTAAATAAAACTATTCTTGGATCAAAATGTTAGAAATTATTTACTTTTGATGATCGTAAATGCAAAAATTCAGAATTTTCCAATTTTCCGTTAAACAAACCATTTTTATATCAAATAAAATCTGAAAAAAATTTGTCAAACAAGTATTTCTTCCATTAAAACCCGTGAAAAGTAATTTGTCTTTTTTCGAGCGCTCGAATTTTTGTTACGGCAAAATATCCTTTGGCTACAACGCAACCAGAAATATGTTGTTTCATGTTTTTCCTGTGCGTCGTATTGCGAAATGTATGATATATTTATCTTTTTTAGAACAATTGACGAATTCTGGCACTGATTTGTTATAGCATATTTTTGCATCTTGTTTTTGCATATTTCGATAAAAAAATCTTATTTCGATAAAAAAAAATTTTATTTTGATAAAAAAAATCTTATTCTTGAGAATATTTAATACTTAATAGTGAATTTTATCGTTGATCTATAAGTTTATGTGTGAGATTTTATTCGTTCGGTTTGAGATCATGACAAATTTTTCTCTAAATTAACAGAAAAATTATAATTTTTATATGATAATTTACTTTGGACTATTAGAAAAAACACAGAAAAAGTTATTTGACACTAGCATGATACTTTTTAAAAGAAAAGCATATTTTATCAATTTTTTTTTTATTTAGTCTTTAGTAATAATTTTATGTTTCAATAAAAAAATACTTTACTGGGCTTTCAACACTGATTTCGGAATTTTTAGCCATTTTGGCATATTTAAATTTATTGTTTTAAGACTGCTCCGATTTAGCAATATTCAATCTTTAATTCCCTTGTCTGTTGGCAATTAAAATAAATTTGTCAAAGTTATTTCAACTTTAATGAAAAATAAGTTTTAAAATACGAATTCTTAAAATTTGTTAGTGCATTTTTTATGTGGTAAAAGTTTATTTTTTACAGCATATTGCCGATTGCTTTTGTTATTATACATTTTGATATTAATTTCGAAACTTTTGATGATACAATTTTGAATTAAAAAAAAAAAGGAAAATTCTGTTTTCAAATGCCAAAAAATATAATTTTCCAATTGTAACAGGACATAACTTAGGTTGTACCGATATTTAGGTGTTTGGGATATCTTGAGCAGGAGGGACTGTATATTTTTGGACCCCTAAATGTTGATGACAATTGTTAGGCCCTTTTTCAAAGTTTTATAATTTCTAGTTGCCGAGACAATTATAAAGGAAATAGAGTTTGTGTGGTAAATTAGCAAAGGTTAGAATTAAAACAGGTTGATTAGTGTAATTCAGTTATCGAGAGATGTAATTTATTGTGCTCACCGTTTGCTTAGCTTGTTACAAAGTAAGTGAACGATTGTCATTATTTTAGGCGTAAAGAAACTTCAAGAATTCAATAAATATTGACACAAGATAAGGTTAGATAATTTCTATGTTTTTAGACAATTCACAATAATGGCAATAACGTTATTATAGCAAACGCTTTTCAAAGTAATCTAGTACAATTCAGTTAGTTTAAAAAATGTAATTTTATATTTAAGATTCTACTTCAGTAATTTATAAAAAGAAGGTTTTTGTTGGCTAAATGTATGATTTAGACACTAATAATTTTTTGAAAGAAAAAATTTTTTTTTTTTTAATATCTGTTAATCGGTTAACAGGGGTTTTCACGCTCGGTTAACCGAAAAGCCGGGTTCTCAAAAAGTCATTTTTTTTTGGAAACACTCAACGAGATATGAATAGTAAAATTAAATAAAAATGCTCTTACTAATTTGTTACTTAAATTTAGTTCGGTTTGCTTATAAAATTTAACGATCGGCAATGTAATTGCCGTAAAAAATTTATTACAATTAACAAATTAATTAAAGTTGAAAAGCGCGTATGCAAAATATTTCAAGCGATTCCATGCCAAAACAATTTATAAGCACTCAATCACATCACTTATTAGTTATAATTAAAAAAAAAAAACACTTTAAAATGTCAAAAATCGGAACAAAAGGAAACAAATTATATAAATTTATGAAATCCATTAATTTTTTTTCTTTCAGTTTCATTTTTATAATCAGATGTTGTACATAAATTTTATCCGGCAAAACAATGCATGGCAAAAGAAAAATATGGCAATTGTTCTACAAAAAATATTTCAATTAAATTGAAATAAAGACGGTCTTTAAATTAAAATATTTTTGTATTTTAAATTTAATGGAAACAAAATAAACTTAACATTTCTTATTGAATATATTTTTTAAAGGGCCTTTACTACATATTTCCCATATTATAAATTAGCAGGAAGTTCATAATGAGTTGGTATGCTCTCAATACTTCATTGATGTACAGTAAGTCTCTAAAAGTAGTTTGTCATTTGAAAGCAGAAAGGGGAAGTTTACAGTGTTGTCAAAAAAGAAATTCAAAATTCCAAATGGAGGATGACGAAAATTACACAAAAACTTCCAAAATTTAATGATATCAAAAACTGAAATTTTTTAAGGACAAATGATTAAAAATTCCTAAACTGGAATAGGTTTATTTTTAACAAAAAAAGGATTTACGATTAAACTGGACTCACAACACTAGAATACTACACTCTGCAGAGTGTAATAAAGTAGAAAATGAGAGAAAGAAAGTATTAAAACCGATTAGGCAGAGGGAATATAGAGAGTTTTTACAAGGGAGGTACCCGACCCTGACCGGCAGATTTTAATAAACTTCAGATATGTTGCAGAGAATAAAAATTTAAGGGGTTCGGGATTTTTTTAACTGCACAATTCCATGTCTAGGCGTTACTAAGTTGGGTACACCCAAAAAAAAAGTTAGTAAAGTCGGCAAAAAATGTTGCTGGGTCAGCAAAATTTTAGTCAGTAGGGTGCTTGCACAAAAAAATTTCTAATGTCAACAAAATATTTTGCTAGCGCTTAGTTGATTTAAAATTAAAAAATCTTTGCTAAAAGTAAGCAAAATGTTTGCTGGATATTAGTAGACTGAAAAAACTTAAACAATTTAAAAAAAAAATTATACTTTAGGTAATTTACATGATGAAAATCCAAAACATTGTTTTTGCGATTCTTTCAAAATAATTTACAATAAGTTACAAAATATAAAAATGTCTATACTCCCACATTAACGAGATGAAGTAATATAGTATCTGAAAATATATTGAAATAATTGTATATAACATGAACAAAATCATCTTTTAACTACTTACATCAATTGTTCAATAAATGATGGCACCTTTTAAAGGAAGGCAAATGCGTTAGATACTCTAAAAGCGAAAGGAGAAAATATTAAAGTATAATATATACAACCGTTTTTTTTGCAATTATAAAAATTAAACATAAAAAATTGTACAAAATGTGCGTCCGTGTCTATCTATGTGATGAAGAAAAATCTTACGTTTAAGGGTTAAAAGTTAGGACCAAGTTTAATACATTTTGTATGAAAACATATCTGAAACTCATAAAACTCAAATTTTGTTGAACGCAGTTTTAATCTACTCGAGAAAACAAATATTTTGATAGCAATATTGACTATGTAGTGTGTTAGGGTTGCCATGTATTTAAAATATTTCAAATATAGAATAAAAAGTTCTTCGGAAAACGTCCGCATAAAAACCGAACAATCACGAATATCGGAAAAAGCTCAGACACTCCTCCGATTAAATCACAACACAAAACAATTTTAGGATTTTCAGCAAACAAAGTATAATTTTTCAACAAATTTTTGAGTTTATTTTTAGTATACTAATATTCAGCAAAAATTTTGTTAACTTTTAGCAATGATTGTTTATTTTTAATCAACTAAGTGTTGGCGAAACTCTATCTTTATCTACTAATTTTGTTGCTAAAAATCAGCTCGCTGAGCAATTTTTTTTGCAAGTATCCTTCTGACTAAAATTTTGCTGGAATTTACTAACTTTTTTGTTGGTTTAGGGTGCATCACCCTTGTTTGAAGCAAAAATAATTTTGACTTATTGACCGTACTAATGCCTGGAAATATTTATTTGGTTGTAAACACACGTAACCCCAAAAATAAAGATGCTCTTATAAAGGGAAGACGTGCCCCATCGCCCCTGAAATCCGGATTTCAAGAGAAAAATATGATTTTTTTGTGAATTTTCTCAAAAATTTTGATATTACAACACAACTTTGAATTGAAAACATTAAAAAAATAGTGAAATGCAAAGAATTGTCTATGCAATAAAGCAACTAAAAACTTTAATCAGTTAAAAAAATAACCAAGTTATTACAATTTCACCCTTCAAACTGATGCTTTAAAAAACCATTAATCAAGAAAATATGAAATTTATTAAAGATATCTACTATAAAAACATTTTGGTAATCTGTAATTTCCACGAAAATCAGATAAGAAGTATGTTTTCTCTCTAATGTGTTTTGCTAACTGGTTGTTGAACTGTTACTGAAATATTAAACATTTTAAAACACTGTTTTCAAATCTGCAATTCTAAAGTCTTAAAAATTTTCTTAAAGACATTTCAGAAAATCATCGCATATACTTCAGCGTTTTATATGCACACATTAAGGAAAAGAACCTACAAAAATTGTAGGAATTCATTTCGTACCTTCTCTCGAAATCCGCTGAAAAAAATCAAGTAAAAACATTAATATGTGCCTAATAAAACCTTGAAATCCAATCCATGATTTTCTGAAATTTTTTTTTGAAAATAATTTTAAAACTAAGAATTTGAAAACAGTATGTTTACCTTTCGGCAATAGTTTAAAACGAATTATCAACACATTAAATAAAAAATAATCCTGGTCCGAGTTTGCTGGAAATTATATACACAAAATATAAAACCCATTCAATCACGAAAACCACCGATTCAATATTGTTTTGTTTAATTTAATTCATTATATATTGATGGCTCTTTAATTGAATTATTTTTCAATTAAATAATAACTCATTGATTAAAAAGTGATACACATTGTATACCTTCTCAAAAAGCAAATAAACAATTGGATAAAGAGTTGTTTCATACCAAATGTGTTTTTTATAGCTTGAATTTTATAACATAGATTTTAAACCCGCATGTAGTTCTCAGTTTGTAAGCAGATTTATTTATACTTAATGAAATTAGAGTTTTTCTTTCTATTGAAGCAAAAACAGTTTTCATATTTTTTATTTGCAGAAATTAGCCATATTTAAAATCACAGTTTTTTTAAATAATTTTTAATAAATTTTTAGCATTTTTGTTTAAAAATGGTTCAATTTTGTTATACAACATTTAACTTTTAAAATTACATTATCAATTTTATGATAATGTTATGGGATAAATAAATATTCAGATTTTTACTGACTGAAATTGAATTATCCAAATAAGAATTTATAAAAAATCAATTCAAATATTATTACTAATACGTAAACATTTACAAAAAACAACAACAATACGAGGGCGGATCAATACGTCCGTGTCTTTTGGAATAAAACACAGTTTTTTTTTTTTGCAAAAAAAAAAATTATTTTTCAACACAATCTGCTTTTAGCTCAATACACTTAGTCCGAACGTTTTCTCCAATTGTTGTCTACCTTCTAAAAAATAGGATTTAAATAGGTCCATAAAATAGGCATTGTTTGATCAATAATTCATCGTTGGATAAATAAAATCTACCTTGACCTTCTTCAGTGCCGGTTCACCCGGACAAACCCATTCTTTAGACTGCTGCTTGGTCTCCAGAGTGTTTGTAATCATCCACAGTCACAAAACTCCTCACAACTCATTCCAATTGCGGTTAACACTTCCAAACAATCCTTGAAGCTGTCACACACGATTACGTTTATGGTCAATTGAGAGCACACGCGGCACCCAACAGACAGCTTTCTTAAACACAACTGATCATTTAAAATCGAAACCACACTGCCATATGAAATGCCTTTGGCATCAACAATCTCACGCACTTTTACTCTTCGATAGGCCAACACCATATCGTGGATTTTTCCAAAATTTTCGGGTGTATTGACCTCAATTGGTCGTCAATAACATTCAGCGTCATTTGTACTTGTGCGACCACAACGAAAGTCAGTAAACCACTTTTTAACCCATTGAAATCGATTGTACAAAGTCCCCATAGTATTTGACAAGCTCTTCCTTGGTTTGATTGACATTTTTTTTTCGCAAAAAGTAATATTTAATGAGCAATCGAAATTCACTTTTTTCAATTTTTAAAATTATTCACGAGTTTGTATAATTTGAACAGCTGTTAAACGCAAAGTAATGACGGAACTTGCTCTAAATTTGACAGTAGTCTATTAACAGGTGGTACTTGATGTGAGCAGCGTTGCTGTTTCATATTACTACGAGGGAAGTTCGAAATTTTCACGGACTTATTGATCCGCCCTCGTATGTTTATGTTGTCTAGTTTTTTAAAATACTGGTATAAAAAACTGTGAAGCAAGTTGCGAATTTGAACAATTATTTAATTAATTCCATTAACTTTTAATTGTCAGCTTTTAAAATTTTTAAAAAATCGATTTAATTGAAAAAAAATGCGGAAATTTTCTTTCTGTGTAGAATACAAGAATGTTTTGTAGTACACATCATTTTTTATAAATTTCAAATTTTTGGGATTGAAATTCTTGATGAAGTGGCCTGTAACACATCAGTTTATGGGGGAAATTGCTATAACTCCTCCGCAGTTTCTTTAACTGATTTAAGTTTTATGCTTTGTTACAAAAAGAGAATTCACTACTCAAAATCACGATTCTTTAATATTTTTTAATTAAAAATTCGTTTTAATAGTATCAACATTTTTGAGGAAACCAACAAAAAGTCATATTTTCTCCCTGTAACCTGTTTTTGCAAACTTCGGCCCCATTGTGACATTTCTTCCCGATATCCGATGCTCTTAATTTTGTTGGCAACGTATTTTTACATACATCCACATAAATATTTCCAGGGGATAGCCCGGTTTGAGCATTCTAGTCTACACAAACACATGTCTACACATGTGAAAACAAAATTACACATATTTGTATAATTACACATTAAATGGTAACACTGTAAGTTTCAGTTTTTCTATCTTCTTGTATGTATAATATACGAGTAGCAAGCACTTCCTTTAAGCAACATACTTAAAAGGCAATATTCATAAACTAACTTTCATACACTTGCTGCTCCTTGGATACAGTAGTAGTAGTGTTGGTAGCCAAAAAAGAAAAACAAACCCGAAAAACTGTTAGAATTAAAATAATAAATAGCTTTTACTTGTCGTTGTGATGTTACCCTCATTTCATGACGCTATTATGGTGGCATTCAAAAGAAAATCTACGAGTATGGCTCTACAATGTAGTGTTGTCTATAGACTTGTATATTGGTTCCATTAAACTTTTTTCTTTCTATTCATTAGATTTGTTTTTTTTTTGATTCAGGCCAAAATTCAAACTCTCAGTATAAACACAA
>CM037851.1:144056441-144201083 GCA_021234595.1 Delia radicum | reverse complement strand
TGTCCTTGTCTGTCGCTGTAGTCTATCTACCTGAAACGTATATTTGTTTGCAATTTGACCACTCTACATTAATAGTCACTATAATAATTTAGTTAACAAATACGCATTTAATGTTAATTCAATTTCAATATTTTATTTTGTCTTCAATTTAATTAATAGACTATCACTTTCTCAAGCCGGTGTTTTAATCCGTCTTTTACATGTATACGATACACATTGTCGGTGTCCTTTTGTTTTATTATGTATGAAAAACAGATACAAAAATCTTCTATGGTTGATTTTTTATATGTCTTACAAGCGATTTAAATTTTAGTATCATTTTAGTCGTCTCTACTACATATTGACATTCCGCGACATATACTTCATTCTGCGTATGCCTCTTAATCTAGTGTCGTACACACTTTCAATATGCTTGTCAACAGCATTTTTTTTTTAGCAAAATAAATTAGTTAAACTTTAGTAAAATATTAGTAAAACATTACTTATACTTATTCAGTTAAGCGCTGAATAAGTATAAGTAAAATTTTTAATTAAAACATAATTTCAACAAAAAATTTGCCGAAAAATTATATATAATGATTTACAAGATGTTTGACTAAATTTTCTATTAACTTATTTTTTTAAATGCAGTTGTTTGTATGAAATTATTTTTTGTATTAAAGTAATGCAGAGAGTAAGCTATTGTCATTACTGGAAGTGAGAAAGTAATGCCACGTCATTACCAATTCTGCTCTGGGTATTTACAAGGAACGGCTATAATTTTACTACATCGTTTGTTTTTTTTATTTTCTGTCTTTGTTTTTGCTTTATTTTTAGCCCCTGAGTGTTGTTTTAACCCCAGTGAAGAAACGGTACTGGCATGTCATTAGTTTTCTCACTACTTGTAATGAGCTACTTTAACAAAACTAATAATTCAATAAATAATACGTTACCCATAATTACTTATTTTTATTATTATTTCAATTAAAAAATAATGCTCACTACCAGTAATGAGACCGGCTTATTCTATGCATGACTTTAACACAAATAATAAGGACTTTATAATAACTAGTTAACTTCCCGATTATTTCAATTCAAATAATAATGCGTTACCCATAATTACTTAATTTTAGTATTATTTTAAATATAAAGTAATGATCAAAATTTTTTTGAAAAATATATTTTTAAACTTATGACTTTTTCACTTCTAGTAGGTACATATATATAGCTTAATTGGAAAGTAATGACATATTGTGCAAGCAAGTCATTTATGATTTTATCTATCATAACAAGTCGAGATAGCTCAGATGGTAGAGCTGTTGACTGACATCCTGGAGGCACGGTTTCGAATCCCGTCTGCTCACATTTTATTAAACAAAGAATTTTCAATAAAATTTTTTTTTTTATAAATTTATATTTCGTAAAAATAATTTTTAGTCGCATTATTTTTGTCCATACTAGCACGCATATAGGTAACCATATTGGTAAGCATGTAGTTAACCACATATTTTTCTATTTGTCGTCAGGTGCTTAGTAATGATATGTTATTAATTTTCGAGGCATCCCATATAAATGTAATGAGATTTGTAGTGACAATTGTAAGTACATACTTGTCATTACCAAACTTTTCTAAACTGGGACCAATTATACACAATTGTAGTAAAAATATGGCTAACCTTTATTTGTTTGAAAATATTTTACCTGAAAGTGTCGAAAAATTTTGAACTTGCTCATATATTTTTTTTTATATTTACGACACTATGCATCAATGTAATGATCTTTGTCATATATTATACCGGTCGTCAAAAAAAAAATGATTTTCTTGCGATTTTGTTTTAATGAAGAAATTTTAATTCTAGATATCGAAACACACCAAAATATCCATTCCTAGCTTTTAAAGTTTGCCGTTACTGTTTTACGTCTATTTACGTCTGCTTACGTAAGTTTTGGAGTTAGCACTTGGATCAAAAAAAAAAAACTTTTATAAAAAACATTTTGCCCTTTATTTGTAATATAACCAAACCAATATTTGACATTTAAAAGTTAGGCCCAAAAAATCGTGTCGTCCTTTATCAGATAAATGGTAAAACCACCAAAGGGTATGGGCTGGTGTGGGTACAGTCAACTTTTAAAGTTTTAGTTTTTTTGACCAACCATTATAAGTCGCTAAAAACTGTATAACAGTTATTTTCAGCTTAATTCTGTTTTCGGATATCCACAATTAAAGCGTTTGAGGATTTATATGTTGTAGAACTGCTTAACCCTATATCTGAATTTTAATGGATATAAAGTCCTTTTGTCAAAATATGCTAAAAAAAAGTCCCGAATATGTTCGGCTGCAAATTTCACTAGGGGTTACTGAAGATGACAAATTTATTCAGAGATGGTAAGGCGAGAAATGTCAAACTGAATCTTATAATTTTAAGCCAGTGGCGGATCCAGCCCCCCATTTTTGTGGGTGGATAGGTTTTGAACATTTTTGTAAATGTTAGAGAAATTTTTCTGATTTTTTGAAGGGGTTCGGGAACTCTGAGATGGATTTTTATCCGAAACATTAGAACATGAAACATACAAATTTTTAATTTTGTTTGTCTCATATTTTCGCAAAACCGTATAATTCACTACTCAAGAGCTCCTGGCTACTAAATAAAATTATTCTTGGATCAAAATGTTAAAAATTATTTACTTTTGATGATCGTAAATGCAAAAAATTCAGAATTTTCCAATTTTCCGTTAAACAAACCATTTTTATATCAAATAAAATCTGAAAAAAATTTGTCAAACACGTATTTCTTCCATTAAAACCAGTGAAAAGTAATTTGTCTTTTTTCGAGCGCTCGAATTTTTGTTACGCAAAATGTCCTTTGCTTCAACGCAACCAGAAATATGTTGTTTCATGTTTTTCCTGTGCGTCGTATTGCGAAATGTATGATATATTTATCTTTTTTAGAACAATTGACGAATTCTGGCACTGATTTGTTATAGCATATTTTTGCATCTTGTTTTTGCATATTTCGATAAAAAATCTTATTTTCGATAAAAAAAAATTTTATTTTGATAAAAAAAAAATCTTATTCTTGAGAATATTTTAATACTTAATAGTGAATTTTATCGTTGATCTATAAGTTTATGTGTGAGATTTTATTCGTTCGGTTTGAGATCATGACAATTTTTTCTCTAAATTAACTAGAAAAATTATAATTTTTATATGATAATTTACTTTGACTATTAGAAAAAACACAGAAAAAGTTATTAGACACTAGCATGATACTTTTTAAAAGAAAAGCATATTTTTATGGCATATTTTATCAATTTTTTTTTTATTTAGTCTTTAGTAATAATTTTATGTTTCAATAAAAAATACTTTACTGGGCTTTCAACACTGATTTCGGAATTTTTAGCCATTTTGGCATATTTAAATTTATTGTTTTAAGACTGTACCGATTTAGCAATATTCAATCTTTAATTCCCTTGTCTGTTGGCAATTAAAATAAATTTGTCAAAGTTATTTCAACTTTAATGAAAAATAAGTTTTAAAATACGAATTCTTAAAATTTTTTAGTGCATTTTTTATGTGGTAAAAGTTTATTTTTTACAGCATATTGCCGATTGCTTTTGTTATTATACATTTTGATATTAATTTCGAAACTTTTGATGATACAATTTTGAATTAAAAAAAAAGGAAAATTCTAAATAAAATTGTGTTTTCAAATGCCAAAAAATATAGTTTTCTAATTGTAACAGGGCAAAATTTAGGGTGTACCGATATTTAGGTGTTTGGGATATCTTGAGCAGGAGTGGACTATATATTTTTGAATACCTAAATGTTGATGACAGTTGTTAGGTCCTTTTTCAAAATTTTATAATTTCTCGTTGCTGAGACAATTATAAAGGAAATAGAGTTGTTTGGTAAATGAGAAAAGGTTAGAAATAAAACATGTTGATTAGTGTAATTCAATTATCAAGAGATGTAATTTATTGTGCTCACCGTTTGCTTAGCTTATTACAAAGTAAAGGTACGTTCAGATTAGTCAAATATTTGACAAAAAACATGAAATATTTCTTTGCTGTAATCTGAACACAAAATATTTTTGTGTGTCAAACAGCAAATCAGCTGATTTTGGTCAAATAAAATTATTTGCATTCAAATAAATATTTGACAAACTTAACCATAGTGTGAACACTAGCTATCAAATATTTTCTTCTGATTTGAGAAAATATTTATTTGATCTTACAAAAAAAATTTAAGAACAAACAATGGCAAATAACATGTGGTAAAATCGTCAATTATTAATTTTTTTAATAAATATATTAATAAAAGGATTTATAAAAAAACTGGAATGTAAATAGATATTAAAAAAATTTAATCACTCAGATAATGGATTTAAACATTGGTCCAAAATGGAACGATATGGAATAAAACGGGGAATGATTGGAATCGGAGCACTGTACACAATTGTGTTGTCGTACGTGAAAATAAAAATTTAATCATTCCGATAACAGAATGGAACATTGGTCCAAAATGGAACGATATGGAATGAAACGGGGAATGAGTGGAATCGGAACACTGTACACATTTGTGATGTCGGCATAGTTGTGTTTATTAAGGTTTGCAAAAAATTCGTCCATTTTGCGATATCATGCTTAGTTTTCGCGATACAAGCCATTTTACAAAAGTGCGATATTTTAAAATGTCCAGTATCTCCAAAACTAAGCGAGATAGACCAAAATGGACAAAATTTTTGCTCCATTGGAGCATTAACATACCCTTATAACATACCATTATAACATAAATCATCACTCGGGATCTCTCTCGGAGATACATTTTTTAAAAAACAGTTAGTTTTTCGATTAAATAAATCTATGTTTTTTTACACTTTGATAATAAATATTTAATACAAATATTTGTTTCAATCTGAACGCTCGACAAATAATTTTTCGTTTATTTTATTTGACACTATTTGAGAGCTGTTTGAACAAATAAAAACCATAAAATATTTGATCATAGTTTGAACATAAAATAAAATAATTTTTTATTTGACACAATTGGAAGCAAATATGTAAACAAATATTTTGTTCAAATATTTGATTAATGTGAACGTACCTTAAATGAACGATTTTCATTATTTTAGGCGTAAAGAAACTTCAAGAATTCATAAATATTTGACACAAGATAAGGTTAGATAATTTCTATGTTATTAGACAATTCACAATAATGGCAATAACGTTAATTATAGCAAACGTTTTCCAAAGTAATCTAGTACAATTCAGTTAGTTTAAAAAATGTAATTTTATATTTAAGATTCTACTTCAGTAATTTATAAAAAGAAGGTTTTTGTTCCCTAAATTTATGAATTTAGACACTAATAATTTTTTGAAAGAAAAAAATAATTTTTTTTTAATATCTGTTAATCGGTTAACAGGGGTTTTCACGCTCGGTTAACCGAAAACCCGGTTTCTCAAAAATTAATTTTTTTTTTTTTGGAAACACTCAACGAGATATGAATAGTAAAATTAAATAAAAAATGCTCTTACTAATTTGTTACTTAAATTTAGTTCGGTTTGCTTATAAAATTTAACGTTTGGCAATGTAATTGCCGTAAAAAATTTATTACAATTAACAAATTAATTAAAATTAAAAAGTGCGTATGCAAAATATTTAAAGCGATTCCATGCCAAAACAATTTATAAGCACTCAATCACATCACTTATTAGGTATAATTAAAAAAAAAAAAAAACACTTTAAAATGTCAGAAATCGGAACAAAAGGAAACAAATTATATAAATTTATGAAATCCATTAAGTTTTTTTTCTTTCAGTTTCATTTTTATAATCAGATGTTGTACATAAATTTTATCCGGCAAAACAATGCATGGCAAAAGAAAAATATGGCAATTGTTCTACAAAAAATATTTCAATTAAATTGAAATAAAGACGTCTTTAAATTAAAATATTTTTGTATTTTAAATTTAATGGAAACAAAATAAACTTAACATTTCTTATTGAATATATTTTTTAAAGGGCCTTTACTACATATTTCCCATATTATAAATTAGCAGGAAGTTCATAATGAGTTGGTATGCTCTCAATACTTCATTGATGTTACAGTAAGTCTCTAAAAGTAGTTTGTCATTTGAAAGCAGAAAGGGGAAGTTTACAGTGTTGTCACAAAAGAAATTCAAAATTCCAAATGGAGGATGACAAAATTACACAAAAACTTCCAAAATTTAATGATATCAAAAACTGAAATTTTTTAAGGACAAAGGATTAAAAATTCCTAAACTGGAATAGGTTTATTTTTAACAAAAAAAGGATTTACAATTAAACTGGACTCACAACAGCTAGAATACTACACTCTGCAGAGTGTAATAAAGTAGAAAATGAGAGAAAGAAAGTAACAAAACCGATTAGGCAGAGGGAATATAGACAGTTTTTACAAGGGAGGTACCCGACCCTGACCGGCAGATTTTAATAAACTTCAGATATGTTGCAGAGAATAAAAATTTAAGGGGTTCGGGATTTTTTTAACTGCACAATCCCATGTCTAGGCGTTACTAAGTTGGGTACACCCAAAAAAAAAGTTAGTAAAGTCGGCAAAAAATGTTGCTGGGTCAGCAAAATTTTAGTCAGTAGGGTGCTTGCACAAAAAAATTTCTAATGTCAACAAAATATTTTGCTAGCGCTTAGTTGATTTAAAATTAAAAAATCTTTGCTAAAAGTAAGCAAAATGTTTGCTGGATATTAGTAGACTGAAAAAACTTAAACAATTTAAAAAAAAAAATTATACTTTAGGTAATTTACATGATGAAAATCCAAAACATTGTTTTTGCGATTCTTTTCAAAATAATTTACAATAAGTTACAAAATATAAAAATGTCTATACTCCCACATTAACGAGATGAAGTAATATAGTATCTGAAAATATATTGAAATAATTGTATATAACATGAACAAAATCATCTTTTAACTACTTACATCAATTGTTCAATAAATGATGGCACCTTTTAAAGGAAGGCAAATGCGTTAGATAACTCTAAAAGCGAAAGGAGAAAATATCAAAGTATAATATATACAACCGTTTTTTTTTGCAATTATAAAAAGGAAACATAAAAAATTGTACAAAATGTGCGTCCGTGTCTATCTATGTGATGAAGAAAAAAAAGGGAACCGTTTTTGTTATGACCAATCTTACGTTTAAGGGTTAAAAGTTAGGACCAAGTTTAATACATTTTTGTATGAAAACATATCTGAAACTCATAAAACTCAAATTTTGTTGAACGCAGTTTTAATCTACTCGAGAAAACAAATATTTTGATAGCAATATTGACTATGTAGTGTGTTAGGGTTGCCATGTATTTAAAATATTTCAAATATAGATTAAAAAGTTCTTCGGAAAACGTCGCATAAAAACCGAACAATCACGAATATCGGAAAAAGCTCAGACACTCCTCCGATTAAATCACAACACAAAACAATTTTAGGATTTTCAGCAAACAAAGTATAATTTTTCAACAAATTTTTTGAGTTTATTTTTAGTATACTAATATTCAGCAAAAATTTTGTTAACTTTTAGCAATGATTTTTTAATTTTTAATCAACTAAGTGTTGGCACAACTCTATCTTTATCTAATAATTTTGTTGCTAAAAATCAGCTCGCTGAGCAATTTTTTTTGCAAGTGTTTGAAGCAAAAATAATTTTGACTTATTGACCGTGCTAATGCCTGGAAATATTTATTTGGTTTGTAAACACACGTAACCCCAAAAATAAAGATGCTCTTATAAAGGGAAGACGTGCCCCCATCGCCCCTGAAATCCGGATTTCAAGAGAAAAATATGATTTTTTTTGTGAATTTTCTCAAAAATTTTGATATTACAACACAAATTTGAATTGAAAACATTAAAAAATAGTGAAATGCAGAGAATTGTCTATGCAATAAAGCAACTAAAACTTTAATCAGTTAAAAAATAACCAAGTTATTACAATTTCACCCTTCAACTGATGCTTTAAAAACCATTTAATCAAGAAAATATGAAATTTATTAAAGATATCTACTATAAAAACATTTTGGTAATCTGTAATTTCCACGAAAATCAGATAAGAAGTATGTTTTCTCTCTAATGTGTTTTGCTAACTGGTTTTGAACTGTTACTGAAATATTAAACATTTTAAAACACTGTTTTCAAATCTGCAATTCTAAAGTCTTAAAATTTTCTTAAAGACATTTCAGAAAATCATCGCATATACTTCAGCGTTTTATTATGCACACATTAAGGAAAATAACCTACAAAAATTGTAAGAATTCATTTCGTACCTTCTCTCGAAATCCGCTGAAAAAAATCAAGTAAAAACATTAATATGTGCCTAATAAAACCTTGAAATCCAATCCATGATTTTCTGAAATTTTTTTTTGAAAATAATTTTAAAACTAAGAATATGAAAACAGTATTTAAAAATGTTTACCTTTCGGCAATAGTTTTAAAACGAATTATCAACACATTAAATAAAAAATAATCCTGGTCCGAGTTTGCTGGAAATTATATACACAAAAAATAAAAACCCATTCAATCACGAAAACCACCGATTCAATATTGTTTTGTTAATTGTTAATTCAATTATATATTGATGGCTCTTTAATTGAATTATTTTTCAATTAAATAATAACTCATTTGATTAAAAAGTGATACACATTGTATACCTTCTCAAAAAGCAAAAAAACAATTGGATAAAGAGTTGTTTTCATACCAAATGTTTCTTTATAGCTTGAATTTTATAACATAGATTTTAAACCCGCATGTAGTTCTCAGTTAGTTAGCAGATTTATTTATACTTAATGAAATTAGAGTTTTTCTTTCTATTGAAGCAAAAACAGTTTTCATATTTTTTATTTGCAGAAATTAGCCTATTTTAAAATCACAGTTTTTTTTAAACAATTTTTAGTAATTTTTAGCATTTTTTGTTTAAAAAATGGTTACATTTTATTATACAACATTTAACTTTTAAAATTACATTATCAATTTTATGATAATGTTATAGGATAAATAAATATTCAGATTTTTACTGAAATTGAATTATCCAAATAAGAATTTATAAAAAATCAATTCAAAATATTTATTACTAATACGTAAACATTTACAAAAAACAACAACAATACGAGGGCGGATCAATACGTCCGTGTCTTTTGGAATAAAACACAGTTTTTTTTTTGCAAAAAAAAAATATTTTTCAACACAATCTGCTTTTAGCTCAATACACTTAGTCGAACGTTTCTCCAATAGTTGTCTACCTTCTAAAAATAGGATTTTAAATAGGTCCATAAAATAGGCATTTGTTTGATCAATAATTTCATCGTTGGAGCTAATGCTTCCCCTTTAGGTTTGGAAATAGGAAATAGGGGGCTAAATCCGGAGAATATTGTGGGAGAGGTACCAATTCGTAGCCCAATTCATGGAATTTCGCCATTGAGACTGCACACGTGTGCACCCGTGCATTATCTGGTCGTTTTTTTTACATCCTCGTTAAATCGCTCCAATAAGTTGGCATAATATTCTCCGTATATTGTTTTTCCCTTTTGAAGGTTATCGATGTGGATTATCCCGCGTGCATCCCAAAAAACTGTTGCCATCACCTTATTGGCCGACAAAATTACCTTGACCTTCTTCAGTGCCGGTTCACCCGGACAAACCCATTCTTTAGACTGCTGCTTGGTCTCCAGAGTGTTGTAATCATCCACAGTCACAAAACTCCTCAAAAACTCATTCCAATTGCGGTTAAACAGCTCCAAACAATCCTTTGAAGCTGTCACACGATTACGTTTATGGTCAATTGAGAGCACACGCGGCACCCAACAGACAGCTTTCTTAAACCCAACTGATCATTTAAAATCGAAACCACACTGCCATATGAAATGCCTTTGGCATCAACAATCTCACGCACTTTTACTCTTCGATAGGCCAACACCATATCGTGGATTTTTCCAAAATTTTCGGGTGTATTGACCTCAATTGGTCGTCAATAACATTCAGCGTCATTTGTACTTGTGCGACCACAACGAAAGTCAGTAAACCACTTTTTAACCATTGAAATCGATTGTACAAAGTCCCCATAGTATTTGACAAGCTCTTCCTTGGTTTGATTGACGTTTTTTTTTCGCAAAAAGTAATATTTAATGAGCAATCGAAATTCACTTTTTTCAATTTTTAAAATTATTCACGAGGTTGTATAATTTGAACAGCTGTTAAACGCAAAGTAAATGACGGAACTTGCTCTAAATTTGACAGTAGTCTATTAACAGGTGGTACTTGATGTGAGCAGTGTTGCGTTTCATATTACTACGAGGGAAGTTCGAAAATTCACGGACTTATTGATCCGCCCTCGTATGTTTATGTTGTCTAGTTTTTAAAATACTGGTATAAAAAACTGTGAAGCAAGTTGCGAATTTGAACAATTATTTAATTAATTCCATTAACTTTTAATTGTCAGCTTTTAAAATTTTTAAAAAATCGATTTAATTGAAAAAAATGCGGAAATATTTCTTTCTGTGTAGAATACAAGAATGTTTTTGTAGTACATCATTTTTTATAAATTTCAAAGTTTTGGGATTGAAATTCTTGATGAAGTGGCCTGTAACACATCAGTTTAGGGGGGAAATTGCTATAACTCCGCAGTTTCTTTAACTGATTTAAAGTTTTATGGCTTTGTTACAAAGAGAATTCACTACTCAAAATCACGATTCTTTAATATTTTTAATTAAAATTCGTTTTATAGTATCAACATTTTGAGGAAACCAACAAAAAGTCATATTTTCTCCCTGTAACCTGTTTTTCAAACTTCGGCCCATTGTGACATTTCTTCCCGATATCCGATGCTCTTAATTTTGTTGGAGACGTAGTTTTACATCCACATAAATATTTCCAGGGGATAGCCCGGTTTGAGCATTCTAGTCTACACATGAAAAACAAAAATTACACATAATTTGTATAATTACACATTAAATGGTAACACTGTAAGTTTAGTTTTTCTATCTTCTTGTATGTATAATATACGAGTAGCAAGCACTTCCTTTAAGCAACATACTTAAAAGGCAATATTCATAAACTAACTTTCATACACTTGCTGCTCCTTGGATACAGTAGTAGTAGTAGTTGGTAGCCAAAAAAAGAAAAACAACCCGAAAACTGTTAGAATTAAAATAATAAATAGCTTTTACTTGTCGTTGTGATGTTACCCTCATTTCATGACGCTATTATGGTGGCATTCAAAAGAAAAATCTACGAGTATGGCTCTACAATGTAGTGTTGTCTATAGACTTGTATATTGGTTCCATTAAACTTTTTTCTTTCTATTCATTAGATTTGTTTTTTTTTTTTGATTCAGGCCAAAATTCAAACTCTCAGTATAAACACAAATTAAAATTCCACAAAAAAAAGTTTAAAAGTATGAATGTGGCATGGCTAGAAAGCTCATACAACACAACAACAAAAAAAAAAAAAAAAAAAACTAAACTCAATATACAAATCTGTCGCATCATGTACAAAGAAACTTCAAAACGCGACAAATGAGCGCCTTATTTTAGTTTTATATTGAAATAAAGGGAGAAAACTTAAAATTTGGATGCGTTCCAATTGATATGCGATGCATACAAAAAAAATTGTTAAGAAAAACTTTTTCAACTTTATTACAGACAAACAAACAGTCCAACTGATCTAAACAACAGCAACAAAAAAAATGTATATATTTACAAAACAAAAAATAATATATGCGAATTTTTATTTTACCAAACATGTAGTAAATTTCATCTGTGGAATAATGCAATTTAACATTAAACATATTACCGAGATAATGTTAGGGTATGTCGTGTTATGGGCGTCATTTCGTTTAATCGATAAATTTCTGTAACACAAAATAATAATCATATTAAAAAATATAATCTTAAAATCGACTATTACACTAAACAACAGCCCGCTAAAACCCCTGCTGCAATACATATTTTCCAATAAACTTTGGTATGATTATAGATTATTTTTTAGTGGAGCTTTTTCGAGAAAACGCAGTTTTCATATTTTTGGTCGATACGCCACCGTTTATTAAACCCTCCCTTCCTATTGTGCCATTCCATTTCTATCGCATCGAAAAAAATCTAGGATATAATATACTATATATATTCTTGATCAGCATTAATAGCGGAGGCGATTTAGTCATGTCCGTTAGTCTGTCTGTTGAAATGCTTTACACGCCCCCAATATTCTGCCGGGGGAGCTGATTTTTACTATAAGTGTTTATCATGGTCTTCAGAATTTTGGTATTGAAAATGAGTAAAATCGCGGAAGGCGTTTAAAAGTTATGAATGAAAATGTGTTCATCATAATCAACATGTCATATTCAATATAAATACTTATTCAATAACATGGTTACTAAAAATAGTATAAAGGCTATAAGACGTATGTATTGCTTAAAAGTATTTACTAAAAAAAAAAAACAGGAAAGACAACATCAACCTCATGTATTTTTGTTTGTAGTATTTATGTATGTAGTGTTTTTTAATAAATGTTTATGTATTAGTTACAATTACAAAGTTTGATTTCATTTTAATAAGATTTGTATAAATTCTCATTGGGTTTATTACTTTGTTAAGTTGAATTATTTAATTTCATTAGTTTCAATTATAATTTTGTGCTAGATTATTAGATATTAGGTTATTCAAATTACACGGGCTTGGTTTTGTTCGAGTAAACTAACTCAATTTTGAGGTTTTTAACTTACTCGATTAATCGAGCAACTCAAATAATTTCAATAATTTCATTTCATTAATTTTTCCTTAAAAATACATAATGAAGCACTAAATCAGAAGTTTCGGAATATATTTTATCAAGTTAACAATATACTTACGTTAGGTAATTAAATTAAAAAAGATCTAAAATAATATACAATTGAGGTGTTAGTTTCTTTCGTTTTTATTAAGTTCGACTTAAAGAAATCATTAGGGATATAGCTTTTATCATTTTTGCGAATATCAAAAATAATATGTCATAACATGATTTTTAAAAATATAAAGAAAAAAAATATATAACTTTTTCGCCGTCGTTAAAAAACATCCGCACCAATGCATATTGAAGTTTGGAATACAGATTTTTGATCGACTTTTAGTTTTTTTGCAAAATAGATTATTTTTAATTTATGTCATGAAGTTTAATATAGATCCGAGTGAAAGAAACGATGGCCTATACAATAAGTGATAATGAATTTAGTGCAATCAAATAAAAAATTCTGTAAAATTTACAGAACAAACTGTAATTGTTACAGAAATTTTTACTAATATTAGGCTAGCAGATCGTTTTGCTGATTTTAGCAAAATGTGACTGTAATTTTTTAGTAAAGTAAAATTAGTCAAGAAAATTAGTAAAAGTTACTAAAATTTAATAAAATTGTTAGTGGAAAACGATTTGGACAATTAAAATAAAACTGATGAAATCAGCTAAAAACTTACTTAATATTACTTACCTTCTTTACTTTTACCTTACCTTATTACTTTTGCAAGAATTGGAAAGTTTTGTTTCAATTAAAAATCAGAAAATTTAAATTTAGATATGTTCAAAAAATTCCATTTAATATAACATCTCAAATAATATGCAGCTCTATTGAAAAAGTGAAAAAAAAATGTTGTCAATACCCCGATTCTGTAACTTCCGCATCGAAAAAAGTTTCGCAAATAACATAAAAAATACAACCAGGCTCGGCTTTACATAGGGTGAGTCAAAGACAATTAAACCTTAAGTCAATCAGAAAAGCGAATAAAACTATGAATTCTTTTTAATTTACCTTCTAATTACGTATTTTACAAAAATACACTAGTACACAGTTTTAAAAGTTACAAGATCTGAAAGATTTAGCACTAAAAATGTAGTCAGCATTATCATCTCTTAACACACCCTTTAGAAAGCAGACTGAACATGAATTTCTAAATGCCAAACTTCTAACATTAGATACAGAATGGGATGCATATTTAGACTCGGCGTACCCTCAAAAAATAATCCCGTACAAATAGTTGAAAATTTAGCTACGACAACAGAAAATTGTATCTGAAAATCACGTTCTGCTAAATTTAGGTGACCTAAATTTTAGAAAAACTAAGTTTGAGTTGACAGTTGTAGTTAAATTAACTAAAAATTTTGCTAAATCAACAGAATTTTTATGCTGAATCAACAGAAAATTTCTGCTCTGACCAAAGAAAGGTCCATTAAAGAGTTCTTAATAGATACGTAGTAATGATTTTTGGACCATTTTGCTCAATCTTGCTTAGTGTCCGAGATATAGCCTATTCTGTGATTATAAAATAAAGAATATGAGAACGAAATCTACAACTGAGACTGCTAGCGGAGACACAAAAATTAATGTGGTTTAAATTAACTGGAAAAACTTGTAAATTTGGAAATCACGAATTACTAAATTTGATGTCGCAAAAATAGTTCAAATCGTTCTTGAGGTAAAATGAGATAACTAATAAATTTAGCGAAATAACTGACGATAACAACAGTAAAAATTAGCTCAAGTAAATTGGAACCGGTTTAACAGACTTTTTAACTAACTTTTTTTATGAGTGTACCTAAATCTATAGGAAAATATATACAAGGCCAGGTTGTGCAAAAAGTGGCAAATTCTCCTGTGGTAATGTTAATAATATATTTTAAAATGATGAAATGTGTTTTTTACTTTGGATTTGAAACACGTGGAATACTAATTAACCCTCATACCATCCTAAAATAAAACTTACAGTTTCCTCCCTCGGGGTCAATATTGACCCGTAGAAAAACACCATTTATTGCGCATAAAACAGCACACATTTTTGTTAAAGAAGAAAACGTATTACATAATTAAAATTATGTTTTTTAAACACATAAAGAAAAAACTTGAAAAAATGTTTATCCAATCTATACTGAGTGAATTAAGATAAAGGCACTGTCGTTTGAAACTGGAAAACGTGGTAGTTAATATGCAACTTCTGAACTACTGGACCGAATGGAATGAAACGTATATGTAATTATAGAGTGGGAGTTAGACTTTTAAAAAACTATCTCGAGACTATTAAAGGTTTTTGCTATTTACTAATTACGTCAAAAGTACTTACATATACTCACGAGTGCTCCCCGCTGTAGTTTAGGATGCAATACTAACCAAAAATTAGATATATATTCTGTAAAAAAAAAATTATTAGATCGTCACTTTTAACACAAAAATTGTTTGTCAATTTGTCAATTATCTTAATGAAGAAAAACCCAAAATAAGTTTTTTGCCCCAAATTCCATTTAGTTTTTGTTTTCTTAAAATTTAAAAACAAAGTAAATTAATATTTTATTAAATATTCTTAAAGTCTTCGAAAATTAAGTTTAATAAAATTTAAAATATTTTGTTAATCATTTTCTAGAAATTATTTTTAAATTAATTTTTAACTCTAAACACTTTTAAGGATGTGCAATATGTATACCCAGAGTGGCTATTTGAGTGGGAAAGATTATCTCAAAAGTGCCAACTTAAGCAAAGGCAGCAGTTATTAAAAATTTATTTGTATGACAATTATGTTTAATTATGATCCGAAATCAAACAAATTTATTTTAGAAAGGTTGAAGCTAAGAAGAAGATTAAACGTTTTTCTTTAAAAATTATAAACACTATTAATTTTTAAATCAAACTAGACTAGTTTCTGCCTTTTTATGGACTGGCATCATCAGTGATTTTCCATTTAAATTGTATTATTATTTGTGTATTTATAATTGTCAAATTATCTCTATATGATAAATTTTTCAACAACCTGCCGGCTGTAAGAAGTCATGAGCGTTTAGCAATCACACCAAGTATGGCCTCGAATGTAATGCAGCTAAATTGCAGTTTTCCCTCCTATTAGCTTTTCTGTTATTGTATATTAAACGCAAAACTGGCAAACACTATCAATTACATGTATTCTATTTTTAGATTTTGTTTATTTTTCTAATCTCCTTAATCTCCTCCATCTCTATTTCACAACGTTACCAGATTGACGTATGGTTTTTACGTTTAGGGTAGCCAACTTTGCGTTTTAAATTGAGACATCGCCACATGCCAAATTTTGTAATGTATTTTATTACAGTGTTTTTTTAACGTCTACCCAGCCGCAATTAATTTTTAATTAATTTGATTTGACAAATTAAATTTAGAAAGGTTGAGGTTAAGGACAATGATAAACGTTTTTCTCTAAAAATTATAAACACTATTAATTTTCAAATCAAAATAGATTATTTTTTTGAAAGTATTAAAATCGAGTTTATTCTGAGAATATCTCATTATTATCTACTTTTCTTACAGTTTTATTAATTTTTTGTTTTTATATGCATCGAGATTATTTTTATATTATTTTCAATTTATAACGAGCTTTCAACCTCCGTATATTTACAGAAATAAAGCAAATCAAATCATATTAGCTAGGTTGATACTAGTATTTCGATCTGGCTAAAGATCTCATCAGAACACGAAGTTTTAGAAAATCTAGAGCCTCCATAATAGGCAGAACTTCAACAAAAAACCTATTAATCATTAATTTTGCTCCATTCTTGTCGTCATGGTAATCAAGCACTTGGTTAGGGTCTTTTCCTAACAAGCACCATGACGTTACTAAACTTTGAAGACCAAAAATGTTCTATTTATATAAAACATTTTTAGTTTTTACTCTGGCTCAAGTAATATTTTTTACATTTTGTTAGTTTTTTTGTTTTTATATGCATCGAGATTATTTTTATGTTATTTTCAATTTATAACGAGCTTTCAATCTCCGTATATTTACAAAAATAAAAAAACTCAAACATATTAGCTAGGTTGCTACTAATATTTCGAATTTTGTTGATTAGTCACACGATTCCAAAATCAGAAATCACTTCATATTTATACTACTTAGAAGTGTTGTTTACGCAACAAATGTCGGGAATTATTTTTATAAGTGTCACATTCTAATGGTACATACATAATCGTTTCTTTAATTTTCTTGTAATAGAATAATGAAATACAACCATGCAATGAACGTGCAATATTAACCCAGAGGGAAGAAAATGTAAGTTTTTAAATAGCACTTTTAAAAAAGCAAACATTTTATTGAAACTATATTTTTCTGATGCAAAATAATAAAAGTTTCTAATAGATAAAGTTTCTGAAAATAAAAATTATTTAAGTTCGAAGCCATACTCTATATTTCTTTATTAGGATAATGTCCTAACAAATAATCTATAGAGCTCCAGCTACTATGGCTCCAGCTACCAGTGCCTCTGGTGGGAATCGAACCCACGACCCCCGCACTGATAAGCCAGCACGCTACCAACTAGCCTACCGGGGCGCATTGATTTCAAATTTGTTAATTGACTGCTTTCAGGAATTTGTTTAATTTTCATTGCAAAATTCAAGGAATTTTTATTTTAATAAAAATTATATTAAACATAAAGTTTCTCTTAACTAGTTAAAGAACTATTTTAAAATATGATCGGCTATTTGTCGAAAACTATCCCAGGATTTTACGAAGGTTAAAATGTAAAGTTCTTTTGTAAATATTATAGGACATTTGCAGTGGATTTGCAAGTTTAATACAAACACTTGTTTATGTACAATAGACCGACTCTAATTGTATGGAAAAAAGTGTTTTTTGTCCACTCCTCAAAATATACCTTGGTATGTTTTATGATGATTCCCAAAATATATCGGGTATAGCATTTAGATCGTTTTTAAAAAGGTACTTTTTTAGTTTTTCAAATAATTTTGCTCTTTAACTAAAGACAAAGTGTACAACATTAGTACACCCACAACAATTAAAACCCCATTTCAATCACGGAAACCACCGATTCAATAACTTTACTTGCTGAAATCTGAAATTCCGCCAACAACAAAAATTTGTTAACTCAATTAAATATTAATGGATGTTTAATTGGATTACTTTTTATTTAAATAATAATTCATTTGATTAAAAAGTGATCAATAGTGTTTACCCTCTTCAAAAGCAAAATATGATTAGATAAAGTGTTGTTGACATAACAAATGTTTTTTTATAGCTTGAATTTTATAACATTGAATTTAAATCAACATGTAATTCTCACTTAGTTAGCAGATTTATTTATACTTATGTGCACAAATGCACACAGAAATAAGTTTTTTGGATTTTTTTATTGCAGAATTTCTTTTTTAATTTATTTTTAGCATTTTTTGGTTTAAAAAAAATTGGTTACATTTTATTTAAACAAATTTAACTTCAAAATCATCAAATTTATCAATTTTATGATAATGCTTTAGAATAATTTAATATTAAGATTTCAGAAACTGAAATAAATTTATTTAACTTAATAAAGTAATAAACCTAAGGAGAATTAATAAAATCGAATTAAAAGGAATTAAAAATATATATTACTAATATTTAAACATTTATAAAAAACAACTACATACATAACAATATGTTTTGAGCGATAGTATAAAAAAATGTCTAGCAAGTTTCGAATTAGAGCATATATTTAACTGATTCAATTAATTTTTAATTGTCATCTTTTAAAATTTTCAAGAAATCGATTTAATTGAAAATAGTTAGGAATTTTTTTTTTCTGCGTATCATATGAAATGTATTTTTAAGGCGCGTCCAAAACTGTATATAAAACATGCCAAAGCATGTCCAGTCATATCCCTTTTTCAGTGATGTTCTGTAACCAAAAAATTATTTTAAAGTTTTTTTTACGGAGATTTTTGTGATATAAATGTCAAATTTACATATTTTAATCTCTAGTCAATTTAAGGATATATATGTTTCAGCTTTTTTCGAAATTCGCACTAGTACACGTTTTAGCAAATATTCAAAAGGGTGGGAAGTCTACGTTCTAATCAGTTCAACTTCGGTATTAAATTCTTTTTTTGGGCAAGTGCATTACCTATATGTGAAAATAATTTAAAATTTTGCAAATTGAATGCATTTTTCACGGTTGTCTAAACAAAATGTTGAAGAAAAAAAAATTTAATTAATCCAGTCTGTAGCCGACTGAGTTTCTAGTAGACGTAAGGATGAAAATTCGGCATAAAAAAAATTCCACCACGCGCTTTTTTGGCGGCATAATTTTTTCCCGAATTCAAAATTTTTCAAAGTTTTTTGTTTTTAAAATGCAACAATTTATGCTCGATATATATAAACAAAAACAACTACGTATTTTTTTTATTCACGAAAAAAGTTATTACGCGAAAAAACGCGTATTGAATTCTTTTCTCCTAAGCTAGATTATCATTTTACATCAACTAGAAACCGTATACATTTGCAGATTGGATTAATTAAACAAATTTCTCAAAATTTGGTCAAGATCACCGATGAAAATGCACTAAGTTTTGCTAAATTCATAAATATTTGCATACATAGATGATTAACTTGCTCAAAGAAAAATTTTGATATCTTTATTTATATGATTACAACATAGTTTTACCACCATACTGCATTTTTGGTAAAACGCGAACTAGTGCGAATTTCAAAAAAAGCTGAAACAAGTATTTATTTAAATCGACTAAGGATTGAAATATGTGAATTTTACACTTAAATGACAAAAATCTCCGTATAAAAAACCTAAAAAATAATTTTTTTTTACAGAATATCCCCAAAAAAATGATATGTCTTCACATGCATCGATATGTTTTGTAAATCGTTGGACGATCTTTAAAAAACCTTTCATATAATACTAATATTGTATACATTATCATTAGTTAAAGTACAAAATTATTTGAAAATGGTCCAGCTCACGGGATCTCAATTTTAGACGAGAAATATTTTTAAAATCATCCTAAAACATATCAAGCTACATTTTGTGGGGTAGACAAATGAAACTTTTTTTCGTAAGTCAGTCTAATGTGCAATGATAAGATTTCAAAATTCATTAACATGCATAAAATCGACATAATTGTACTCAAATTAAAGATGATTTTGTGTGGATTCTTAAACAATTTTCATTATTTTGCTATAAAATTTTGAAAAATTAAGTAAAATATACGAAAAAGTGGTTTGGGGTTAATGATGTAAACATAAAAATCGCTATATTTCAAAAACTGCAAATGAGCAAAAATAACTTTTTGTCAGATTTTTAATCAGCGTACATAGATTTATTAAAAAAGATATATTTCAAAGCGAGATTTTTTGGCCGTCGAGTAGTGTTATTTAACTAAAAAGATAAATTTTTTTACAAAAGTTTTTGGTTAAAAGTTTATTAATACCTTGGTTTGCGTCGCTTCGATTTGCGTCGTTTCGAAGTTACGTCATTTACAAATTTTCTGTGACTTCGAAGTGAATTCAGTTTGTATCGCATGACTTCGAAGTTGCGTCGCAAATGCTTTGGCTTTCATTGTTAATATAAAATTGTCGAAATCCGATTTTCTTAACATAAACAATGTAAATCAGAACACAAAAATCTTACCACGCTTAAGCAATGGACGTTTTTGACGTCAGAAATTGGTAATCGATTAAAAATTAAAATCATCTATTCAGACTTTTAATTTTATACGATGAATTCCTTATTTTAAAGTTTTATTTTATGTTTTTAATTTTATATTTTTTATAATGAAATTCGATTTTAATAAAAATTTGTTTTCCAAAAATAAAAAAAAAATATTTTTTTTATTGAAAACGGATTTTTTTATTAAAAAACTTTTTTTTTTATTGAAAAAAAAAAAATTCCTTATCAAACAATAGTGTTTTTAAGCTAAAATAAAGGGAAGTGGAACCAATTAAATAAAAAAACAGTACAAATGTATGGGAAATCTTGTTTCGCTTTGCGTTGATTCGGATTACGTCGCCTTCTTCCAGCCCCCATTACCGACACATACCAGGGTATGTTTTTTATGTTTTTTTTTTTTTTGCATATATGTTGCTGGGTTTTTCACGCCAATTTGCAAGTTTTTTTTAACTTTTTGTGGTATTTAAAACTTGCCTTGGTAATGAGTTAGCATTACAAGGTCATATACATTAATAATATGTCATTCACTTATTTTTGCTGGGATATAACTATTTGTGTAAGCCTGTGTATATTATAAATTATGGAAACTACAAGAAAAAATATGTTCGTATTTCATAATTTATCAACAAAAACGAAAAAGTTGGAAGCGGAAAACACGAAGAATAATAACTCTACACCTATTGTCTTGATGATGAGTTTCTCGCACTTAAAAATTAATTTAATATCCTGTTGTTTGCTGTATTGTTGTTGGTTGGTTATAGCATCCTTTTGCACCAACAAAAATTTATATTAAAACCAAAGAAAAAATCTTTTCTATTCGCATGTTTATAAGCCATAAAAGTAACAATAGAACAACAGACATAAATGAATTCCTTCCAAACATGACTAAACATTAAAAAACAGTGTATTAACAGAAAAAAAAAATAACATGATGCATGCTGAAGGATACAACACACAATAGGACACAATTCTTAAAGAGAATTTCATCGCACCTGAGTTGGCAGGTTGTAGAGCCCATATCTTCAGAACTGGTCTACAGTGATTCTTTTAATCCGAAACAAATTCAAAATTTTCAAAGAAATTTTATCTAATTTTTATACTTCAGCCCATAGTGCTTTATTTTAAAGCACTATGGGAAAAAATGATAGACTGACAAGGAAACTACACTGTGGTGAATCCGCAGATTTTAATGAAGGAATAAATTATAAGACACGTATTTTTTTCGTCTACTCAATCGCACTTTTAGAGTATAAAAAGGGGAGTCGAATATTGCAATATTTTTGTTTGAAAACATGTCTAAAATTTCAGAAGTATAGATTCTTTTGTACGCAGTATTAAAGTATTTGAGAAAACAAAAATTTTGATACCCAATTTGCCTATATGCTGGGCCCAGGGTTGCCAGTTGTTTGAAATACATAGAAAATGGGTTAAAAAAGTTCTTACACACAGAGAAAAATTTAGCTATTTGCCAACTGAAATTCGATTACTATGACTCTAATTTGGTTATTTCGAATTTCAGACGGTTGACACAATTTAACAATTGTTCTTACAGCAAAGTTCGGTTATTACAACAAAATTTTATTTGTAACACACAAAATATTCAGAAATCTAATATAAATATCGTTGAAATAACTGAATTTATAAGTTGTTACCATTAATATACACTTTTGAATTCAGTTGGGACTTTATTTTTCTGTGTGTAGGAAAAAGTCGTCGTAACGCCGAGCGATTCCGAAAATTTAAAAAAGCTCAGACACTCAACCGATAAAATTAAATAACAAGAACTACCAATACAAATGTGGTAAGCGAATATTTTGTTTTTTTGAATAACAACAATGTTAGGACATGCATGGATTTTTTATATACCAGTGGATGCGTCTTTAAAATACACAGACATGATTATTGTCAAAAAAAATCATATTAAACTTTTGTTTGATTTCAAATTCACTTTCAATTAAAATTTTAATAATATGTATTAAATGTTTAATTGAAAATGAATTTAGTGCACACAAAATTTGCAGTTTTTATAACCCATAATAACATCAAAGAAAAAAATGCCAAATTTTTAAAAAATTACCAAATTAAATTCACCAAAAAAACTTCGAAACATCTTTAAATCTTAAAACATAGCACAAAATTTAAAACATCTCTAAAAAAAAGATCTGATATCTCCAACTCTAATTAGATCTGTTTTACCCGATCTAAACAGATCGCAGCAAATATGATGAGATCGAATTAGATCTCAAAAATTGGGACAAATTTGAGATCTAATTAGCTCTGATAAAATCTAGGCAGATCTGAAATATTTAAATTTGGAGAGGTAAAATAATTTTTAAAATTTCTAGTTAAAAAACGTTTTTTTAATTTTATTACGTTTATTCAAAAGTTTGTTGCAAATTAATGGACAACAAATTGAATAATAATCACATTTTAACTTTTTTGAAATCCAGCGTTGCTCCCAAAACGTTCCGTAGTCATTTCTTAGAGTGCAAATAAATCCTTATTTACTGCAGAGTAACCGCCGTCCTCTTCGTATTCTTGTGATCAGATACGGACATAGGGAAATAACAATTTCTCTTATTGCATTTTAATGCATATTTACAAAATTTTGGTTGATGGAACTGAAAAAAAACTATTATTGTTAAACTTTCTTTAAGACATACATATGTCATTATTAATTTACCTTATTTCTATTTTGAAAAAAAAACAGCATATTTTTACATTCCAAGACCAATTTATAGTACATACAAAAAATTAATGAAAATTTTAAAAATAAACAAAACACTATAAAATTAAAAAAAAACGGCAACCCAACACAAAATGCTAGTAAATTTGTTTAACCGTATTCCCGACGAAAAAAGTTTATATAGTCGTATATAGCTTGATATAGTGGTATCTTATTATATATGTGGCCATATGCAACAATAAATACTTACATCTCATACTTTTTTTTACGAGCATTTATAATATTTCGCTATATATAATCATATATCATTATATCTTATATTATATATAGGTTGATCTTTTTTATCTCATCATATAAAATTGATATATAGCTAATATTAGATCAGATGTACTTCGTTGTATAATTATATATAAGTACATATAAAATAGTAAAACAAATTCCATTATTTTTCTATTATAATTATATATGGTATCACAAATAATTCTATATCAGTATATGTGTCAAAATTAAAAAGAAAATTTCAACCACTTTTGTATATTCCCCACAAAAAAATCTATCACTTTTGTATATAATTATCAGAAAATACAAAATAAAAACAAAATTCAATCTATTTAAGCCAAATAAAATTTTAAAAAAGCAAAAGTAAAAACTTAGAAAAGCTATCCACTCAAAAAAAAGTTGTAAAGTCAGCAAAATTTTAGTCAGGAGGGTGCTAGCAAAAAAATTGCTAATGTCAGCAAAATCTTTTGCTGAAAATCAGCGAGCTGATTTTTAGCAACAAAATTAGTAGATTCAGCAAAAGTTTTGCTAACACTTAGTAGATTAGAAATAAAAAAGCCTTGGTAAAAATTAATAAATTTTTTGCTGAATTTTAGTAGACTGAAAAAAACGCAAAAAAATTGTAAAAAAATTGTAATTTAGTTAATATATTTGCTGAAAATCATAAAACATATTTTTGTGATTCTTTTAAAAATAATTTACAATAATTACGAAATATAAAAATTTTCATTTTCCCACATTGACGACATGAATTAATTTAATATCTGAAAATATATAGAAATAAATATATATAACATAACAAAAATTTTCTTTCAACTACTTACATCAATCGTTGTCTAAATGATGCTTTCTTTTAAAGAACGCAACTGCCGAAGATAATTATAGAAACGAAACGAAAAAATAAACAAAAACAAACGAAACGAAAAAACAACGCCTTTTTTTGCAATAAGAAAAAGGAACCATACAAATCTACCTAAGATGTGTGTCTTGTCTTTGTCTTTCGCTTTACTCTGTCTACATGTCTGTATATGTTTGTTTGCAATTTGACACTAGATTATTAATCTATTAACATTTATTATAGAAATACATATTAAATTTAAATATTTTCTTTTGTCTTTTATTTAATTAATAGACAATTATTTTCACAAGCCGGTGACAACGCAAAATTTAAGTTGTTTTAATCCTCAATTTTGTTTTATGTATGAAAAAGAGATATAAAAGTCTTCCATGGTTGATTTTTTTATATGTCTTATTAGAGTTGTACTTTTTAGTATCATTTTCCTCTTCTCTACTACATCTTGACATGCCGCGACATCTGCTTCATTGTGCGTATATCTTGCAATCTGGTTGTCGTCCACACTATTAATGTGCTTATCAGCACAATTTTTTTTAGCAAAATTAATTAGTAAAACATTAGTATATTAGTAAAGCATTAGTATAAAACAGTTAAGTGCTGAATAAGTATAACAAAAATTTTAGCTGAAAACACGATTTTAGCAAAAAAAAATTGCTAAAAAATAGTATACCTGATTTACAAGACGTTTTACTAACTTTTGTACTAACTTATTTTTTTGAGTGTACTTTTAAAAATAGTTCAAAGTTAGTAGAATAAATAATATTTTATAATTTGCCCCTGTAGGCTAGTTGGTAGCGTGCTGGCTTATCAGTGCGGGGGTCGTGGGTTCGATTCAAACCAGAGGCACTGGTCTGTTTTCGCTACAACGCGCCGAAGGCCATAGTAGCTATTGGGCTTTTAGGGTAATTGTATATAATTTGTAATTATATGATTATTAATTAATAAAAAAAAAAAACCGAATCGAATTTTTCCGAAAAATCAATAATATGCGACATTTATTTCGAGAAATTAAATTTTTTTCTATCAAAATTATTTGTCTTCAATCTATTAAGTAGGATTGTTAAAAAATCAAGTCTCGACTTAAATTCTGTTGAATTTATGAAAAATTTTTTATAATTTGTTAACATTTTCTTAAAATTAAGTTATAATTATAAACACTAAATGACTTAATAATCAAACCAAAAAGTACAACGTACAATAACAGCTTTCTAACAGCATGCTTTTGAAAACTACAGAAAGGGCCTAGATTTGGTACCAGATCTGGACAAAGTGATCATGAATTTTTTTTTAGATATTAACAGATCTGGCACCAGTAATGATTCTACATGAGCTGATTTGCTCATATCTGGGCATGCAAGTTTTCTTATATCCAGATTCGTTCAGATATGTACAGATCAGGTACTAGATCGCTGAAATTGAAAAAAGATCTCCAAATATTAAAAAAAATCAGCAAAATTTAAAAAATCGCCAAAATTTAAGATATTGCCGATATTAAAAAAATTACAAATGTGGCATAACGACGTTTTGACTTTTATTTAGGTGATTGTTTTCAAAATTGGCGTTTTTTTCATATGTTGGCGATTTTTTAAATTTTGGCGATTTTTAATTTTTGCCGTTTTTTTTTCAATTTAAGCAGTTTTTTAAATTTTGAAAATAAAAATGTTTGCTATTTTTAGCGATTTTTGTTTAATAATGATAATTTTTCCGTTTTTGTAGTTTTTTGTAATTTTGACGGTTTTTTTTAATGTTGACGATTTTTTTTTACAGTTTGGTAATTTTGTTATATTTTGTAATCTTTTAATTTTGGATTTTATGAAAATTTTAATTAAAGTTTTAATAGTATCTACTAAAACTTTGTTTAGCAACAATATATTCAATTAAATTTTTAATAGATATGATTAAATCCTTAATTGAAAATTAAATCAATTAAATAGTTCCAAATTATTTTAATTGATACTACAATTTCCTTAATTGGACCAAACTTAATTAAACTTTCAATTGAATCAACAAATATTTTAACTGAAACTTGAATTTAATTTTTTTTTCTGTGCACCTTTATTTAATACCTAATTTGACTATAGTTTAATAGCTTATATATTTGAATCCAACTTTCAACCCCAAAACCTGAAGTGGCGCACCTACAACACAACATATCCCAGTTTCATTAAAACCTACGAATTTACCACTGTGTAGTTTCCTTGCGAGTATAAAAAACTTGAACTTAACATACGATGCTTTAGTTAAAATGATGTTGGTACAATAGTGAGTATAATTATGTCGAGTAAATCGGATCCTTGCAGGATTAATTAGTGCGCATTATGAGACGCACTTAATACATGCGAATTCTTAGAAACAAAAAGTATCATAAGCACAAGATTTACTTACACAATGTATGTATTGTATACGGATAATAAGAAAGAGTACAAAAGCTCATTATTCTTCAAGTGGTTAAGATGTTTGTATGTGTGAGTGTTTTTTGTTGAGTTTCCATGTTTTTGTGGTTGGTGGCATTTTTCTTCACTTTGGGTAATGAAACGTACAGACAGTGTGTACGTACATGTTTAAGGATACAAGACTCCAAAGGAACACTGAAGCTAATTAAGAATCCATGTTTGAAAAATGGTTTCTGTTGTTTTATATTTTCTGTTTTTCGGTTCTTTTGAGGAATGGGAGTTGTTATTAGGAAAAAACAAAAAAAAATACATAAAACAGGATAATTAAATATTTTCATAAAAATAAATATAAAGTTATGTATACATATACCATTCTCATAAATTTGTATATTCTTTTATTTTTTGTTTTTTTTTTCACGATAATATAGCTAATTTGTTAAGAACAAAGCTGAAATACATACAAAAGGTCTGCATGTATGCGTTGCGAAACATTATTTTGCGTACTCTGATATAAGATTTTACGATTTTTTATACTTAAAGTATAAACAAATTTACCATTTTGCTTCAAAAAGTATTGTTTTTCTTGAGTTACTTTAATTTTAGCTTTTTCTTTACAAGGTCTCTAATAATAGAGCAAAAAAAAAACTGTTGTATAAGAAAATGTTTTGTGAATATTTGAAAGTAATTCATGCAGACATTTAGAGCGTACTAAATGTCTCCACGAATTTTTCTCGTTGTGGTGTAATTTTTAGCTCGTTGGACTGTTACACAGCCGGTCGCGGGTTCGATCCCCATAGACTACAACATCAAATTAGAAAAATAAAAAATTGAGAAAAATTGATCTATTTGTCAACTGAAATTTATTTACTACGACTCAAATTCGGTTAATACGAAAGTACCAACCGAATTGAAAAATGTATTTACCATTAAAATACATTTTTCAATTCGGTTAGCACTTTATTTCTCGGTGTGTATGCTTTGCTTCAGACTTCCCATAGCATTTAACCTAGGGTGCCAACTTTTTTCGCACATGAAATCAATACAAAATTTTTAAAATTTGTGATTAATTCTCAAAAACACAGCGAATTTACATTTACAATATAAAAATTCAGATTAACTGAAAATTTACCCAGTCAGAAAATGACGAACGGGCAACCGCTGGCAAGGCACTTTAACCTGTGGTAAAAGTGCTGGCAACAAGTGCTTTCCCAATCCCAAAATAAGAACATCATTAGACAAAAGGACCGTCTGTTCAAAAGTGCCGGACAAGCACTGGGGAAATAAAATTAAAGAAAGGTCGTTTATAATTTTTTTGGTCCCGCCGGGATTCGAACCCTGGCCTCCATATTGTCAGCCGACAGCTCTAACCACAGAGCTAACGAGACATATAATAGTTGATAGCTAGAAACGTAAGTAAATGATAACTGCTGGGCAACAGTTGGCTGCTCAAATATGTCTACACTGGCGCAGGGTTTGATAGAAACAACTTGCAAACGTTGGGAAAACAAAAAAAAGTTGGTCCAGAAACAAAAAAATCAATTATATATAAAATTTATTAAAAAGTATAAAAAAATCACAGAAAAAAAATTTTGTCCCTGGAACCGAGATCTAACTCCGAACATTAAAAACTTATATAAAATAAATGCTCTACCAGTGGTTAGACATTTTAGTCGTTGGGAATTTCTGACTGGATAGCACTATGACAACACTTTGTGCTAACGTTGGCAAAGTGGTCTTAGCCAATGTTGTTTTCTTGGAGTCCACTGAAATTTTTGTTAAGCAAATACTGGCAAAACGGTTTTGGGAACGCCTCTAAAGCGACTTTAACAAGTGTTCTGCCAGTAATATATTTACAATTCGTCGATTAACCAGTGGTATGCCAGTGCTTAATTTGTTGTACCACTGTAATGCGTTGGCAATAAAAATAACTTGAGATTATAAATATTACTAAAATTTTTATAAAAATTCCAGACTTACAATTGGAGTCTCCTGATGGGATATATGTATATGATCTCAATCAAATTTGGATTTGTGATAAAGGCCACTTATGTTTTTTCAGCGGCCCAATCTCATGCTAAGGGATTAAAAAGTGGTGCCAAAAATTAACCCATATTTCGTTTTTTTTAGCTCATTTCGAGTGCTTCAGAGAAGTTTTACACATGGTGGGTACCAAATGAAAGAGCTTTTGATGACACATGAACTGATATACGAAACAATATTTGCCAATATTTTTGTTATTCAAACAACTGCCTTTTAAGTGATATTTAAACTGACGTTTTTTTTTAAAGAATTATAGTTGGGTTAAGCTAAAAAAATGTATTTACTAATAACAAATAATATTTGATATATTTATTAATGCCTATTAAATTTAATCGAAAAGATCTTTTAAAACTATATTTGAAATATTTCTAATAAATGGCAACCCAAACTCACTACAGAGGCAAAATTGGTATCAAAACTTTTGTTTTCTCGAGTACATCAAACCTGCATTCATTAGTTTCAGACATGTTTCCATACAAAAATATACTAATTTTGGTGCCACTTTTTTACCCCTAAACGTGAGATTAGGGCGCTGAAAAATAGCCCTATTTTTGTTTTCTTTATCACAAATAAAAATGTCATTAATATCGGAGAGAACACATCGGGAAACTCCCGTTGTTAGCTAATTTTAATAAATTAAATTATACACCGAGAGAAATATATGCATGAAATTTTTGCATTTAATCTACAAAGTTTCGCTGGAATTCGTCCATTAAAACTGTTAATAAAGTTTTTCATAAAATTATTTGAAAAACTTAATTTTCAAAAAAGTTCATGAATCTAATGAAAAAGTTTAATTGAAAATAGTTTCATAAAAATTATAAAGCTTTTTCATAAAATGGAAGACATTTTTATTAATTTTGTAAAAAAAAATGCAAAATTTAAATCGAGTCTTAACTAAAATATGTGTTGACTCAATTAAAAATTCGGTCCTATTAAGGAAATTGTAGTATCAATTAAAATAATTTCTAACTATTTAATTGCGAGCGATCTAATTAATTATGTTTTTTTTTGAGTTAAACTTGTGTAGATAAATTGGCTGCAAGACACTGTAAGGAGGGTCTAACATCCCAGGCAGAAAAAATACAATCGGCACAGTGTTGGAAAAGGGTCGGCGACGGTCGCTTATGAGTTGACAGAACGCGGGATTAACAATCTTGACAGTATTGTCCTGTTACCCGATTGATAACAGTGGCCAACCGTTGGTGTGAGCGAACTTGACACTGTTGGCATAACGTTGGTGATTTAAAAAATTTGGTGCTTTTAAATTAACTTTTTTTTTTTATTTTATTTTTTTTTATAGTAATTAAATGTGCTAAAGTCCCAAAACTTATTTAACAAATTGTGAAAAGCAATCTGATGTAGGCGTGTCCCTATCCGGATTTCATTCCTGCCCAAGGAAATCTTCAGGGGACTTTGTTATTAGAATTTCTAGAGATATTTGTTATGTTAAATCACAAACTCAATGAGAATTTCTTGTCCTCGTCTAGGAGCGAGATTCAAAATTTAAAATATCAAAGAATTTTTAGAAATATGTGTAATAAAACACATTAAAAAAAGCAATAATACAGTTCGGTCTTAGTTTTTTCCATCATGATTTAATTGTGTAAAATATAATAAAATATTTAAAAAAAAAATGCTTCTACTTGGTTGCATTATTAGTAAAAACAATATTGGCAAAGAATTTAGAGGGTGGTACTGGAAAACACATGCTTTGCAAACAAAACAGTGTTTTCCTAGTACAATATTAATTGTACCTTTGGTAATTTTTAGAACGGTGGGTATTACAAAAATAGCAATGGCTTACTAGTACTATTTGTTTTTTTTTTGGCACGGTTGGCAATTTCTACCTGGGGTATTTTGTAATTTTAAAAATGTTTTTTACTTTGAAATTGTTGCCACCACTACTGGTTTGCACATGAATGCAAAAATGTATGTGTTGTTGAACAACATGTTGGTCGTCGTTGTTTTCCATTTGTTTGTTCTGCCTGCACTACACGGCTTGTGAGTGTATATAATTTATTCGATCTAAGATAATATAGGCCTGCTGTCCGAAATGTCTCATAAAAATTGCAGTTTAATTACTCCATCGACAGTATCAATTGGTAAAATCTTTTTTTAGAGATGAATTGCAAAATAAATTTATGAAATCATGCTTTTTATTGGAATTATTGGCAATAATTTGTACACTTTTCTAAAATACAAAAATATAAAAAAAAAATTAAATATTTCTGTTATTAAGCACCATTTGAAATTGAGCAAAAACAACGATCAAATTAATTAACTATTCATTTTTTTTCAAAATTGTGCACCAAGATTTTTTGTGTTTTATCCAAATTTGGCTTTTATGAGTAGTCAAAAGTAAAATGGCAGTTTACAAAGTTTAAAAATTAAGAACTAAAAAATAAACTTAAATCAAGTTAAAATAGAAACAAGACTACATAGTTGTTATGCTAGAACAAGATACGAGTTTCAACCAATTCTAAAAGAAATTCAGGGTCAGTAACCCCGTGCACAAAAAAAAAAAAGTTTTTTTGGCGTCTATAATATGCATAAAAAATTTCAAAATATTCACTAAACATTAAAAAATATGCACTTACAATTCTAAAACTAATTATTATCATGTTTTTAAACAACTTTTAATATTTTTTAATATCCCATATGATGAATTTCATATGAAAACCTATAAAAAAAAGGCACATTTTGAATCCGACCCTCTCTGATTTTGATGAAATTTTGCATACAGTTACATTTTATCTATACAAACACAACCTCATTTTTAAAAATTGCATTTTCGAAAAATTGTGGGCGTGGCAAGGTATTGAAATATTTAAAAAATGACGGCAATAAGTACTTTTAAGCAGCGATTACTACGGAATGGCTCAACCGATTTCAAAGATCTTGGTGCCATTAGAAAGGTATATAAGTCAGACAAGGTCGTTCGTGTGCTGACCACATTAATACCTTGCGCATTATAATTGAACAGTCCGCTGAGTATAACACCCCTCTTTATTTACTTTTCGTCGATTTTGAACGACACTATATCAAGAAATTCTATGTGGTCTGCTTTAACCTACAAGGGAATTCCTGATAAAATAGTAAACATGATACGTGAGCTATATAGGGACGCTCAATGTAGGGTACGTTTCAATGGGAATGAGAGTCGGTCGTTTGTTCCAGGCACAGGTGTGCGTCAAGGCTGTGTCATGTCTCCAACGTTGTTTTTGCTACTGCTCGATTGCGTATTGGAACAAACCAACAGAGATGCTCCTTTCGGTATTCGTTGGACATTGTCTGATTTTCTATATGACATAGACTATGCCAATGACATATGTCTGATGGCCCATCGCTTCTCGGATATAGAAGCTAAACTCACAAGTCTGTCTGAAAACGCCAAAAAAGTTGGTTTAAAAATTAGTATAAGTAAAACAAAACTTATGCGCATAGGTACAGATATCGTTACCCCATTAATAATAAATGACCAACGTATTGAAGATGTGGATGCTTTTTGTTATCTTGGTAGCAAGATAACTAAGGATGGTGGTTCAAATGCTGACGTTACCGATCGCATTAATAAAGCTCGAGTAGCCTTCTTTTCCTTATCTAAAATTTGGCGAAGAAATAATATTTCTCGGAAAACCAAAATCCGCATTTTTAACTGCAGTGTGAAGTCAGTATTACTTTACGGCTGCACCACATGGAGCTTAACGCAAGCTACCACTAGAAAAATTCAAACTTTCATCAACAAATGTCTAAGACTGATCTTTAACATCCACTGGCCAGAACGTATTTCAAATGAAGCTCTGCTCCAAAGAGCAAACTCCTTGCCAGCACACATTGATATTCGTAAACGGAAGTGGACGTGGATAGGCCACATATTGCGAAGACCACAAACAGAAATTGCAAGAACAGCCCTCGACTGGAACCCCCAAGGACAACGCCGCCAAGGTAGGCCCCGTAACACCTGGGTTCGTTGCCTTAAACAAGAATGTTTACTTGCTCGAGTATCCTGGAATCAAACAAAAACAATTGCCAGAGATAGAATCAGATGGAGAAAATTTGTTGACGCCCTATGTTCACACTGAACTTTATTTAAGTATTTATGGTGTTCAGAAATGTAATTCTATTTATATTTAGATAAATAAAGGACATATATATATATATATATATATATATAAGTCAGCTTTCGAAAACATGTACTGGTCAAATTTTCTATTACACTGAAAATTTTTATTGGCAAAAATAAAACTTTAAACTGGGAAAACACTTTAAAGGCCAAGTGTTTTTTTTCCAAAAAAAATTTTTTGAGATGGGTCTACTTAATATATATAACATATCTAAAAACTAACACGGCGTTTTTTGTTTTTTCTTTTTTTTTTTAATTCTTTTAAGTAAATGCATCTCTGGTTAACTTCCTTATATTTTGATATCATTATGTGACAAAAAAGAATAAAGAAGCTATACTTTGAAAGTTATACAGATTTTTTTTGTAATTTTAATAGATTACAGCAAGAATCGTATTATCAAATTTTTCAGACACCCCAAAATATGGACTTACCCTTGATACATTTTTTTTATTTAATAGATTTAATATACAGTGTATGTTTTCGAAAGCTCATTTAAATACCTTTCTAATGGTACCGATTTCTTTGAAATCGGTGCAGCCATTCCGTAGTAATCACAGCTTGAGTGTATATATTATCGTCATTTTTCAAAAACTTGCCACGCCTACATATTTTCGAAAATGCAATTTCTAAAAATGAGGTTGTGTTGTAGCTGTAGCTGTATGCAACATTTCATCAAAATCTGAGAGGATCGGGTTCAATGCATATCGGGTTTGATATGAAATTCTTCATATATACTAGAGATAAAAATTAGAAGTTTTTGAAAATTTGTAGTTTTTGATTTAAAATGTGTATGGAATTTGATAAGTAAATTCAAGCAGCTTTTTAATTGTAGAGTATTTCCTTCGTTCATCTGAAGACCAAAGGGCCCCTCTTTCACTCTAAGCCATCCATTGCAATATTTTTTACTTCGCTCCAGCTTTTGCGCAATTTCTGTGTCTCAATAATGGCTATGCATTGCCTTCAACATCTGTAAACACCTTGTGTCGGCAAACAGGAAACATGCATTTTTAAGGAAAACCAAAGCTAAATTTAAAGAGTTTTTGCTCATATCATAGCAAATATGTCGAAAACTATCAGCACCAACATTAAAAAAAAGTAAATTTATCAATTTAAAGTCGCGAAAACTATTAATTTTCCTATTTGCAGCCACAAGTTGTATATTCTTTCTCAGTAAGTGAGAGTATTGCAATCTCTTTATTTTCTAAACTCTTTGGTCTCAATATCAATTTGTCTTCGCCATGTGTAAGCTGGTCGGCCTATTCTGCGGTTTCCCTGTGGATCGCACGCAATCGCTTTTCTGGCAATATCGGCAGGTGCTTGGCGGAGTGTGTGCCCGAATCAGTTTCACTTTTTTCTGTATTTCTACATCCATTGCTGAATGATATATTTCACGCCACAGACTATCGTTTGAGATGGTTTGTGGAATATTCTTCGATTTCATTTGTTTACGAAAATTTACAAAGATTTAATGTCTCGGGAAGCAGCATTCCAAGTTTCACAGACATATAAAAGCGTTGATTTCACAGTGGTGTTGAATATGTTAATTTTAATACAACGTGATATTGAAGAGGATTTCCAAACCTTGGTGAGCTGACCAAAAGATTGTGTGACTTTTTTAATTCGGCTAGCTATGTCGGTACTAGATCCACCATTTTGATTTTTAATAGCTCCAAGATACCAGAAAGTTTCTACTTACTGCAATGTTTTATTGTTTAACAGAAGTGGATTTAAGTTTCCGAAACTAATCCGCACAATCTTCGTCTTTTTCATGTTGAATTTCAGCGCAGCTTTCGCTGATATGTCGGTAAATCGCTTTACTTTTGTGACCACATCAGTAGGCGTAGGAGGCATATGACATCTGCATATTCGACGTCATCTAACCTTTCATACAGTCCCCAGCGATGATTGATTGATTTTGATATTTTGTTTAAACTGTTCTCAGACTTAAGGAAAAACATTTGTCCCCTGGTAATTATACTCTGTTTGGAAAACTAAACGTTTTGGTAAGAGTTTGAATAAAAAAAAACATCTGTTACTACGATTTCGATTGTGACGAATCCTAGGTTAAGACGAACTAGTTCGGACAATCGCACAAACAAAATTTCATATAATATTATATTTTTATTTCAAACTTTTTTTTGAAAATTTTCTGAAATTTCTCAAAAATTTATTAAATTTTAAACCGAGACAAATCTATTCATAAAATCAAATAAAAGAATTTTACAATTTTTTAAAAAGTTTATAAAAATGGTTAATATATTGCGGATTACAAAAAAAAAATTGTAAAAAAATTTTACGTTGGTTAATACGAAACTCGCTTATAACGAGCTAAATTTGTTGCTATTTCGGATTTCATCTTAACCATGTTTTACTGTAGATGAGAGCAATCTACTGCGACCCGTTTAAATGTTATTAGGCTTTAAATACACTTAGAATACTATGTAGGTAATGTAGTTGAAATGCAAATGTAGTTGAAAACAAATGAAATTTCATTTAAAGAAAGAACGACTTACATTACAGTAAATTCAACTAACAGTGTCATTTGTTTTTTAATGTTCAAAAAATTACTAACAATTGTAGTAAAAATGAACCACATGGTAGTAAAAAATAAACAAACATTATTTTTTTTTATTTTTTTAAATAACAAAAAACAACTGTAAAAAATTAATGTAAAATCATACAACAATCATTTGTTGTGGCTTGTTTTTTAAATGAACTACAAGGTTAGTAAAAAATTTAATTTGTTCTACAAATGACTGACATGTACATTAAAAATAAAGAAACTGTATTAAAACCCAAACAACTACATATTTTTAAAGCAGAAGTTCCCTGAGTGTATAGATTTTTTAGAAGATACTATTAAAAATTGAATTAAAATATGGGAAACAAATTCCCTATAATTGGAAAAAATCGCCAATATTAAAAAAAAATTACAAAATGTAAAAAAAAATCATTGTAAATCGACAAAAATGAAAAATTTATCTAAATAAAATTTAAAATGTTTCGAAACAGTTTTAAATTTTTGTAATTTTTTTTCTTTAATTTCGGCGATATTTTTAATTTTGAAGATTTTTTTAAATTTTGGTAATTTTCTGTGATTTTTTTTTTAATTTCCCGATTTATTTCATTTTGGTGATTTGTTAAATTTTACCAATTGTTTTTAATTTCAGATTTTTTTTAATTTGAGCTATTTTTTTAATTATGATGATTTTACATTTTGCAGAGTTTTTGAAATATTAGCGAATTTTTTAATTTAATCGCTGCGTTAATCGATCATACCTTGAGTTTCTTTTGGGTGGTGTATTAGAATGATGCTGAGGATGATCTAGTCGCTTAGGTCAAAAGTGTGATACTCCCTCTAAAGCTGACCCACACAAGATTTTTTTCATCTTCTTTTACATTTATTAGCAATTAGAGTTTTCCATTTGTAATAGTAACATTTTAATTATAATATTACCCCTGACAATTCAGAATGAAAAATGGTGAAATTTCAAAAAATCAATATTGTGAAATGAACACAATTTTCAAAAATCATCTTCTTAACATAAAAATGTAAGGATTTTTATGAAATTTGGCAGAAAGATTATATTTGGCATTAATAGCAAATTAATTATATATTATATTTGGCATTAATAGTTTTCTATCCCTCATATGTATCTCAGCGCCCGCCTTCGGTATTCCCATAGCACTTAATCCCACCGAAGTAAAATAATGTAACAGGGCTATGAATCAAAAAGTTCAATAAGTTCGCCAACTCTCCATCAGGTGGCGAGCAACAACTGTACTAAGACTTATCATCCCGCAATTATAGTGTTGCCATATTCGAAGCCCTTCATCTTTTCCCACCTTTCATCTCTCCTCTATCTCTTTCCAAAGAAAGCAAGCAAAGAAAGCTTCTCTTTAAAAAAAAAAAATATGTATATGAAGGGCTTTTTGTAAAAAGTTAATAAGCCACATTTAATTTTTGGTTAGCCTCGTAAAAAGAAAATAAATTTAGGAAATATGGCTATTACATGACGTGTAACAAGTGTAACAATTGGTTAAGCAAGACTTCTATAAAAATTTATTCAACGGATGTCTAAAAATTTTTAAATGTGGCTTATCGAGTTTTTACAATAAATTTAGGCGCCGTTTCGCTCAGTTTCGCTCATTTCGAACAAAATTCGGCATATCTCTTTAATTAAAAGCACATAAAGTGTAATTTTTGGACTGTATTTATATCTTGGTTATATAAATAATTTATGCCCAAACTTATCTTATGGACTAGTTTTTGAGATTCGCTCTAAATCTATTTTGACTCATATCTCCTAAAGTAGGTAACGAAAAAAATTTCGCTGTAGAATATATTGTTTATATTTCGCACTTAACAAGTGGTCTAAATTGCAAATAAGCTTTGGCCGGTTTCAGGATTACTGCAAATTTTCTGAAGGCAAAAAAGACGCAGAATCGAAGAACTGTTTAATGACAAAAAATATTCACAGTCTTCAAACTCAAGTTACATAGCACTTCGATAACATTCTCTCTGTTACCAAAATCTTCTAAAATATTTGAAGATATGCAATGCATAACCTGATCTTTATAAGGATTCGTCAAGTATTAAAATGATTTTACGATGATATATCCTTTGAAAAAATATCCTAAGAATCTAAGATTAATTGCGATTTTTTTAATTTATTGTCATTCCAGCATAATAATATTTGTTGTACTACATGAATTGTCAACAATTCACACTTAATTTAATGCTCTTATATATCATTTAATATCAAAAACTATTTGATTTAATAGTCGAGCTGGATTAACACTGAATAAAACCAAATCATATGAAAGATTTTTTTTTTTGTTAAGTATGAATATTTAAACAGCAATATACAAATAAATTTTTATTTTTTTTTTCGTATCAAAAATATACCATCATACAGTTTGTGATTGCAATATAGGCCTACTACTACTTCCACCTATTATAGCTCCATCCTTGAAAATGTTTCTACACCCTCAACATCAACAACAATAGCGGAAAGGAAATAAATCGAGAGCGAAATGAACATATAGTATATGAATGGACTGGACTGGACCAAAAGGACAAAAGTTGCGAAGTACAAAACAAATACATTTATACTCCCATACATAAATGGGTGAAAAAATTGTCAGAATGTATTATAAAAAAAAAAAAATGGAAAAATCCACCAACACCAAATGGTAACAACATGAAAAAGAATTATTTTGCTATGAAAATTTTGTATGCTCATACTTTTTGTACTGACAAAATTTTATTTCCTTTTATTTGCAAAAGAGGAGCACTCCATAAATTTTCATGCGCTCAATATTGCTTCAGATCATAAATCATGGCTGCATTTGCGTATGGACACACATTTTATGTACATACAGAACAAAAAAATGTTCGTATTGCCAAAACACATACACATACATCTATTTAAGCAGTAGTTCTTAACATGTTTTTTTAGAACATCGTTGTATCGGGTACTGCTACTACACCCATACAGCTGCGGTCATTAAAATAGTAGTGCTTAAGTCATTGTTTTTTTTTTTTTTTGATGCTGTGCCATATATACATTTTTTTAGCGTTTTAAATCATTTGATTTTTGTTTTGTCAAAATTACTAAATTCTCCATTTTTTTAGTAAATACACATTACGATAATATACATAACTTCGATTTTATTTTTAATTCATTAAATTAAATCGCCCAGGCAGAAAAATGCAATCGGCACAGTGCTGGCAAAGCGTAGGCCACGGTCGGTTATGCGTTGGCAGAACGTGGGATTAAAAATCTTGCGGTATTATCCTGTTACCCGATTGATAATAGCTTAAATTTAATTATTTTTCAGAAATATGTGTAATAAAAGATAATTTAAAAGCAGCAATACAGTTCGGTCTTAATCCTATATATCATATTAAGAAATGTGTGAAATATATTAAAATATTAATAAAAAACTTCTAATTGGTTGTAATAATGGTAAAAACAACATTGGCAAAGAATTTTGTTTGTGGTACTGGCACAACACATACTTTGCAAACAAAATAGTGTTTTCCTAGTAAAACATTGGTTGCACCTATGGTATTTTTAACACAGTGGTATTTACAAAAATTGCAGTGGTTAACCAGTACATTTTTTTTTGGTACTGTTGGCAATTTCTACCTATGTGGTCATAAAAATAGTAGTATAGTTTCTCGAAAAATTTAAAAAAAGAGTGTGTCATTTAATACCAAATCTATAAATTATACTAATATATACATTTTCAACCTTTTTACTAGAAATTAGTTATTTGAACTAAATCCTTGAATAGAGCTGTACATGGCATATTTCATAAACAATCCATATTTTGGCACTTCCTTCTAAATTAATTCGCTCCTGCATCCATGGCGAGAATAGCAATTCCGTGATGGCTTATGAGTTAGGATCTGCTGACTCCGTACTTTATGTTACAGCATACATTTTAAATTACATTGAGTTTGGATGGCGAAATTGACCATTAAATAAATTGATCCCATTTGCATCAAAATAATTTTTATACAAATTAATCGGCATGTATCGAGATGTCAAAAATTTGTAATTACACATTGTCAAACGAAAATATTTAGGAACCTATGAGAGATAACCCATACCTTGATTCATGGATATCTTTACACTCAAATTTCGATTTAGCTACCAAAATAGTACAATGTTGCTCAAACTTAATAATTATATTATTAATGGAATTGGCGCAAGCAACGTACCGTTTAGCTAATTGCATTGATAAATAATATTTGTTTTAATAAAAACTACGTAAAAGCAGTGGTTAACGTTAATGCATTTTCAATGTTAATTTAGCTCTTCATATGATGGTATGTAAACATGTTAAAATTTAAGTAAATTACTTAACAATATGAACTGCACCTTGTCTGTGACTGGTTTGATTTCTATAATTTCAATATGTTTTCATAACACGATATAAAAGTTAAAATTGCAAAACTAAGTCGTTATAAAATTTTTGCTTGTTCTATTAATAGACCAATAAGTCGACAGCTAAACCAAGAAGCCATACAAGACGCCTCATGATTATATTGGTATCTATGAAACGCATTAACGTTAACCATTGCCTCTAGGTAGTCTTTTTTTCAAAGTGTTTCTCTATATTTTGTAAAAAAATAATAATACATTTCTATTTGGGATTCGAAAATATGATCTTAAACCTGACAAAAGTAACACTAATGATTTACAATAATTCTATGAAGCATTCCATAAGAATAAGCTCAACCAGAAAACAGACTCGGTCGTAGCAATCGTATTTGAACACTCTAATTAATTTCTGTTGAAATTTACCCGATTTATAGTAGGAAACTGTACTGCTACCATAAGTTGGGTAAATTCACTCTATGTGTGTAAATGAAAAAAATACAAATATTGCGTGTAAGTTGGTGAATAAAAAGTGTGTAAATTTACTACGCAAGTATGTTAACATGTAAATAAATTTAGAAATAAATTAATAGTTTTACTGAATTTTCGTGTAAAAAAACATGTTTTTCATGTAAATATACGGATAAATTGAGTAAAAATAAATGTATATATGCGTAAAACCCGCAAAAAATATTTATATTTCTTACCTTGCAGTAAGAAAGAAAAATAGCTCAAAGAATATTCCAAATAAAACAAAAAATGTATTTTTAGAATGAGTTTTATTAATGTGTTATATAATAATACATTTAACAATCAATATTTGGGATTGCTACTTATACAGGGCTTTGAAGATTGAATTCAATTTTGATCGAATTCCTGAAAAATCAAATCTGATTTTTTTTAAATCGAATGTATTTTTTCTTAATCAATCTTAATCTTTGGTATTCACCAATAGAGAATTTGATCAATTTATCTTATTCAATCATTGGGAATTTAATCGTTCTGAATTCAAACAAGAAGTTCAATCATTGAGAATTCAATCTATTTACAATTTGGAAATTGCCGAAAACACCGAAACTGACAAAAATCACCAAAATTTAAAAACATCGCTAAAATTAAAAAAATATCGATAAAATGAAAAAAAATCCCAAAATTTTACAAAAATCTACAAAAGTTAAACAAATCACCAAAAATAAAATCACCGAAACTGAAAAAAAAATCACCAAAATTTAAAAACATCCCTAAAATTGAAAAAAAAAAATCGATAAATTGAAAAATTTTCCAAAAAAAATTAAAAAAACACAAAATAAAAAAAAATTAAAAAATCACTAAAATTGAAAAAAATAACTCAAATTGAAAAAAATTTCCAAAAATAAACAAAATTGCTAAAATTTGAAAAAATCGTCCAAATTTAAAAAATTTCAAAATGTTAAAAACCGATAAGATTTAAAAAATCGCCAAAAATCAAAAATATCACTAAAAATTACAATAATTGCTAAAGTAAAAAATATCGCCAGAATTAAATAACCAAAAAAAATCTTCAAAGTTTAAAAACCGAAATGGTAAAACCGAAATGTAAAAAATCATCATGAATGAATAAAAAATCGCACAAATTGCAAAAAAGTTGTCCGTTTTTTTTATTTTTTTATTATTATTTTTTTTTTTAATTTTAGCTTTTTTTTAAATTTTAGCAATTTTTCTTATTTTTGGCGAATTTTTTATTGATTTTTCAATTTTGGTGATTTTTTCAATTTTGGAGATTTTTTTTAAACTTGCGTTTTTTTTTTTTGCAATTTTAGAGTTTTTTTTTTCAATGATAGCGATTTTTATAAATTTTGGCAATTTTTTTCTGTTTTGTAATATTTTATATTTTAGTGATTTTTAATGCTATAAACACATATACGACTGAAGCTACACGACAACAGCCTGTCAAAAATAAAATACACTCGTTTATATGAAAACGATTATTTTAGCCCCAACTTTATCGTTTTTTTCTTAATTTCCTCCGACTTATTTTTTAATTTTAACGATTTCTTCAGTTTAATATATTTTTTTTTTGGCAACCCAGCAACAAATAACCTGGATTTGGTAAGCAGTAACTACATTTTATGCTTTCAAAATAGCGCTTCAACAAATTTGATAGTAATTACAGGAATGCATTATGTAGAGCTTCCCAAAATGCCTTCTTTGAAGCAGTGAATAATGCATACAATGAAGAAATAAAAAATGTACACCATGAAGTATTAATGTTGTCAACATTCAAAAAAGCGCTTCTTATTGCCTAAGAAGGCATGAATTTATTGTTTCTAAGAGCACTTGAAAGAAGCGCTTTTCACCTGCTTAAAAGAGACATACCAAGTGGGACATCGTGAACAAAAGTCATGGCTTTTCGATATGCTTTGGAAGCGCTTCAATTTCAATTTATTTATTCAGTCTATGGATATATAAATCCTTACAGACTATGATATAACAATTTTATAATAATCTTAATATTTACATTATTTATTTAAACACCTAAATCCATCATTATGGAATATAATTGTTGTTTAAAGCTAGTTTTTGATGTCCAAAACTCAATTTGTTGCTTTAAAGTAATTAACTGTTTATTATTAATCTCATTCATTTGAATAAAAGTACGGGTTAAAATGCTATTAAGCCCATAATTGGTACGATGTAGTGGTACATCAAAAATAGAATTAAACCTTGATATTCTTGGTGGAACATGAAAATTAATATGGGAAAGCAACTCAGAATCAATACCACCACTTATAATATCAAAAACGAATAAAGCAGATTGCAGTAACCTACGAAATTCAAGGGTTTCTAAACCTATTAGTAGACCTCTAGATTTATAATGCCTTCCGGATGTGCTTCTGGGTGAGCACTATTTTTTACTGGGAATTTTTTTTTAATTTTGACGATTTTTTTTAAATTTTAGCTATTTTTTTTTAATTGATTGAGTAAAAATCTATTGAATTCGCAAAAAAAAAGTCTCTAGAAATAAAATCGAATGAGACCAATTGAAAATTCATTTGATTTGTTAAATTGTGATTTGAGAATTAAATCATTCCATAGTTAACCAAAATCAAATGCACGATTAAATTCTTTAAATTTTGAAAATATTTTTTTATATTTTGAAAATATTTTTCCACAATTAGGCTGCAGACTAGGGTGGCCTTTCGTTGTATGGGCGAAAAATAAAAACGAGATTTTGACTGTACCCCCCTCTTAAAATATTTGTTTGTGTACAAAAATTCACCATGCAAAAAATTAGAGTTCTAGCATAACGGGAAGATGTCCCGCATCGCCCTTGAAGATCGGGCCCCTTGGAAAAATGGGCATAATTAAAAAAAAAATTATAAATTTTTTTTCTTCAAAATTTAAAAAATATAAAATAATTTTTGTGTTGGGTTTAATCGTAACTACTCAGATAAAAAATATTACTTTCCCAGAAAATCGCTAACTTACCCTAACTTTGTGTCAAAAGAATTAATAAATATTTTGGGGGTACCTCAAAGTGACTTTTTTGCATTTTTGAAAATTTTATTCAACAAAAATCAAAAACCTAGTGTTTGCTGTCAAGTATTTCATTAAGCACATTTCAAGTATTAAATAAGCCAGGTATTACGCATATCCATTGGCAAATTTTTTTTTAGGGCATTTTGATTCTCGGGGATTTCAAGTTTTTTTTTTATTTTTATACATTTTTATTTTAAAACAAGGTTTTAATAATATTTCATCAATATTTTTGTATATGCCTTTTTATATGATTGTAATAACTTTATTTAAAAATACTATATTTTCTGTTGATAGTTAACCCATGTTAACCTGGGGTCAAATATGACCCACGTAAGAAAAATGCAGCTTTGTGGCAAAATTTATAAATAAAATAAAGAAAGGAATAATTCAATTTATATTTATTCTAAAAAAAATTTCGTTAACCGTTTCTAGTCTTCGAGTAGGTCAATTAAGTAAAAATTAGAACTTAAAACTTTTCCATAATAATAATTTTGAGGGAAAAAAATTTACACTATTAAATTAAAAATACGTTTTTCGAAAATACTCCTGAATATGTACAAAAAAATCAATTTTAATATGAATACAAATGTCAGAATTTATACTAAATAATTAATTTTAATTAATTTTAAAATGTAAATAAATTACAATTAGAAACATAAAAAAAAATTAATTTTATGTCATCTTTGTGATTTTTGACTCTTTAAAATACGAGGGTCAATTTTGACCCCATGAAAACACAGGTTAACTATGAACACGAAAAATTATACTTTATAATAAAGTTATTACAATCATATAAAAGAGCATATACAATAATATTGATGAAATATTACAAAAATCTTATTAAAAAAAAAGTCTATACAAATTTAAAAAAACGTTGAAATCCGCTAGAATCAAAATGCTCTAACAAAAATTTTTGACAACGGATATCCGTAATACTTGGCTTATTTAATACTTGAGATGTGTTTAATAAAATACTTGACAGAAAACATCAGGTTTTTGATTTTTGTTGAATAAAATTTTCAAAAATGCAAAAAAGTCACTTTGAGGTACTCCCAAAATATTTATTAATTTTTTTGACACAAAGTTAGGGTAAGTTAGCGATTTTCTGGGAAAGTAATATTTTTTATCTGAGTAGTTATGATTAAACCCAACACAAAAACTATTTTATATTTTTTTAATTTTGAAGAAAAAAAATTAGAATTTTTTTTTTTAATTATGACCATTTTTCCAAGGGGCCCGATTTTCAAGGGCGATGCGGGACATCTTCCCGTTATGCTAGAACTCTAATTTTTTGCATGGTGAATTTTTGTACCCAAACAAATATTTTAAGAGGGGGGCAGCCCCAAAAATCGCAAGTTGAAAAATAAGGACGACCCTACTGCAGACACTTGGAAATTCGGAATCTACTTATATGTGTAAATGGTTTATGTACATTAAACAGTTTTTTAATGTACTATCACAAATATTACATTTATACATTATTAAATTATACATTTTAATTTGCTTACTAATTTATAAAAATTGCCAATAATTTTGAATTTTTGGATTTGTTTAGCTAAGTGTGTATTATCTAATATAAAAGTGTTGCAAAATATTGTCACGCATTTTGTGTTTTTAAATTTACCGAATTTGCGTAATAATACATAAAACTTTACTCATTTTATAGTAGTAAATTTATAATAATTTTTTAGAGTGTAGCCAATCGAATGGTCGAAGCTGCAATCGAAATTCTACTTGAGGCAATCGAAATTGTACTGTCGTGGCAGAATTTGTGGTATTTCCATCGAATGATTGTTGTTTGGGCTTCAGGCTTATAAACATTTAAATACCAAAAAAAAGCTTTCAGATTGTTCTTTCAGATAAATCATACAATGAGTTTTTAATTTCAACTTGTCTTAAAATAAACCGCCATGTCATTTCGAACGACTCTAGTAGACCGTTGGTGGAACGCGTTGAGAATCCCTGCATCCAAATATATTTAAATGTATGTACAGACACATGACGATGCACATGTGGAAGTCTGTTATTTCCATGTATGAGCTTTGTTTATAAAAAAACTCATCAACAAAAAGAAAATAAACTAAACTTTGTATTATTGAAATTAGAGCGATAGGCAACACAAGCCAAAATATATGAAATCTTGTGTAGAATTTGAGTAATACGACTAAATATTAAATGTTTCATTAAAATCTGACAAATTTTCCTATGAAAAACAACAACAAACGTTTATGTTAAGGTCTGAATAAGATGCTACCGAGACATTGGAAACATTAAACTAAAGTTTGCATTACTTAAGTGGATACATATCGTATACACAGAGTACATAGGGGGATAAACGCTCTCATATGTGATCAATGAGCAAAACATAGACCAACATGTGTCTATTCTTTTAAATTATTGTTTTCTCCACATAAGGCGATGTCACATTAAAGTTCGGGTAACTGATACGTAGGCGTATGAGCAATAAATAATACATGTAATAAAATAACTTATACGCCTACGTACCACATAAACCTTTTACATAGAAAAACTAATACGAGTTAAGCGATGGATCGATAAAAAACTTTTAAACTTTTTTAATAAATAAAAAAAAATTGGCGATTTTTATATACGTTGAGTATTGTATTACACTAACAATGCAGAACCAGTTCTGAATTTTTTTTTAATTCAATATTTTTCAAATTCTTTATAAATAAATATATTGATATAGTCAAATTACAAATTAACAAACAAATTACAAATTAACAAATGCTATAGCATTTGTTAATTTCAGTTAAATAATATACTAAAAACAAGCTCAAAATTTGTTTATATATATACGCACGCCTATTTACCCCATTTTGGAAAAAAGTACAAAAGTTGTATCATCTTTGTTAGCTTCATATAGGACAACAAAAAAGTTTGACATTGATACGACATATTTTTTCTGGATGGTTGTTGCAGTTTCTTGAAAGGCAACCTTTGCCATCCTTTGACAGCAATTGAAAATAGGAAAATTTTGTATAAAGACTGATAACATATTAAATCAACTACTGAAAAATATTCGAAAATATCAAAAAAGGAGTACTATATAATACTCCATATCTTTTAAGCAGCTTACGCTGCGAGAGTCATTGATACCTCATTTTATAGCTACTTCAATTGTAGTTTTACTGGTACATTCAAATTATTTACTTATTTTTATGTCGAAACTACTGATCCGATTGTTAAGAATAAAATCGTAAATTATAAAAGAGGTGTTAGTCTTTAGTAATATTGTACAGATTATCAACGTTAACTACCTCATCTATAACAATTTTTTTTTGAGTAGCTTTTGTAATTGTGGACCTATTTCTAAAATTACCTGAAGTTGTAAGATGAAGTACATGCCCATAGCAGAGCTGTGAATGAATCATTCATTTTTGATTTTAATTCATTACGAATTTGAATTGAATTTTGAATAATTCTTTTCACATAAAAAAAGAATTGAATGAAATTTGAATTAATGCAAATTAATTTGGTAAAAATACATTGGAATTCATTTCCAATTCAAATGAATTCGGCAAAATGAATTGCAATTCATTTTCAATTCAAATGAGTTTGGCGAAATGAATTGCAATTCATTTCCAATTCATTTGACTTGAACTGATTTTGAATTAATTCAAATGAATTAGAAAAATGAATTGCAATTCATTTTCAATTCATTTGTATTGAATTGATTTTGAATAAATTTAAATGAATTAGAAAAAATATTGCAATTCATATGAATGAAATGAAAAATGAATTGAAATTAATCAAAGTAAACATGGTGTTTGGAGTTTGTTTCTTCAAGTATTACTTATTTTGGCTTTGGCATACGCTAAACGACAAAACACGTTTAATATTCGAGAAACAGTTAATAGTTTATGAAATTTTGTGACACACGACCACCCAACGACAAACACCTTAGTAATATTTATGTAATATTTATTTTACAAAATGGAGGTGTCTTTTAGAAATAAACAAATAACTTCAAATAACAATTGAAAGGTCGAATAATATACAACGCCCTCGTACATCAACTAATTATACTATTATTTTAATTATAAAATAAATGCTAATTAGATTCAACTAGAATGCATCGTTCACATTCAACAGCAATAAATTTTCAAATTCTCGTGTAATAGACATCCACGTTTAGGGATATTTGGAATAGAGGCGTAGAAAAAAAATCTTTCAACAGCAGCTGACGATGTTAACGGTGCATTAAACTTTAAAAAAGACTTTTTAACCATCGGAAAATTATTCAGCATACTTAGAGATTTTGATGAATCTGCTAAGTATGCTTATGCTGTAAATTCCGTTTCTGAGGGAATATTGATACACAAAATATTTTCTGGAGTTTCTATAATAAATATTATAATATTATTGTGAATGTTTTTTAAAATTATTGTGCAAAGCTATTAGGCCACTACCACAAATAGAAAAATCAAAGTAATTTAGAACGTTACTCTCTGAAATGGTTGACGTTGTGATGTCCTCGTCAGACATTTGTTGAACAGCATCCTTTGCCATTTGAATAATGTCTGCTTGAGTAGCAATATCAAAATTCAGCAAGCATTTGTTTAAAAAAAAGCGTGGAGTGTAAATATTTTTCCTTTAATTGATGCATTACTAATGGTAATGACATTTAAAATCATTGCCATTAATTAATGAAATCAAATCATTTCAATTCACTATTATTAATTCCAAAAATTCTAATGAAAATAATTTCATTACAATTGATATCAATGTAATCTTAACGAAATCATCAATTAATTAGTCATTCGATTAGTTAGTCTTATGTGTGATTTCAACTTGCATTTGACTTGCTTGCTTATGCTTTTCATAAATAAAGGTCTCTGACTTCAGAATTTGATTAAAATCGGTAGTCGCCACTAAATTCAGCGTGTGGGTTGCGCATCGCATATGATTTGGTAGATTAGATTAGACTATAAAGGCACTATGCACCGCGACCAGAAGTTTTTATTTTGTGCTGCCAGCGAATACACCCTATAGGTTCAGGCTCCCTACGAAGCCAACTATTCTACCAGGTGAACAGTTCCAAACGTCCGATGGCGTCACTATTCGACCACCAAAATAACGCACCCTCCTGTCGGAGAGCCTCGGACATTTGCAGAGAACATGCTCAGAGGTCTCGGGTTGTAATTCACAAAGCCTGCACGTATCCGTAGAGGATCGTCCCATCTTGTACAATTGATACCTAAGGCCACAGTGTCCTGTGAGGTAACCCGTTACGGTCCTTTGATTTGGTAAAATCACTTCCAAAGCACGATTTGATGAATCTGTTATTTCTTCATTCACAACATGGTCCATGTAGTTTCATAAAATTCATTTGAATTAATTCAAAATCAATTCAATTCAAATGAATTTAAAAAGAATTGCAATCAATTTTTCTAATTAATTTAAATTAATTCAAAATCAATTCAAGTCAAATGAATTGGAAATGAATTGCAATTCATTTCGCCAAACTCATTTGAATTGAAAATGAATTGCAATTCATTTTGCCGAATTCATTTGATTTAAAATGAATTGCAATTCATTCCAGCCAAATGCATATGAATCGATTCAAATTTCATTCAATTCGTTTTTTTGCGAAAAGAATTAATTCAAAATTTTACTAATTCAGTGCATGAGTGATTCGCGAATTAATTCAAAAATGAATGATTCATTCGCAGCTCTGGCCCATAGTGATAGATTAGATCATTCACCTTAAAAGATATTTAAATTTAAAAATAAAAATTTATTTTTTTGCCATGATCTTTTTTTGTTTATATAACATTTTAAATTTATCTTTTAATTTAATATGTTCATTTAAGATAACTTCAATAAATATTTTGAATACAAATTTTCGACAAAACGTATCTTTTCAACACCTTAAACAAATCACAGTGGCAAGTAAAATTGTATCTTACTTAACATGATGTGATATTGAAATATATTAAATTTATGAAACTAGATCAAATTATTTAAGAGTATACACTTAAAAGCAAAAATTCAGTAAAGCCAAAAAATGTTGCTGTGTCAGCAAAATTTAGATAGGAGGGTGCTTGCAAAAAAAAAATTGCTAATGTCAGCCAAAACAAACAAAAATTTGTAAATTTAGCAAAAGTTTCGCTAACATTAAGTTGATTAAAAATTAAAAAAAGCAATGTTAAAAGTAATTGTAATAATTTTTTTCCTAAATCTGAAAATCACTCAAAAAAATTTGTAAAAGAATTATACTTTAGTAAATTTATTTGCTGAAAATCCTAAACAAAAATTTGTGATTCTTTAAAAAAAAAATACATTGACGACATGGATTAATTTAATATCTGAAAATATATAGAAATATATATATAACATAAACATCCATGGTTGTCTAAATGATGACAATTTGAACTGAAGCTAAATGTCGTAGATATCTAGATATCGTAGATGTCTAGAAACAAAACAAAAAAATAAGAAAATATGACACACACATAACATGATTCTTTTTTATTAACCTTTTGACTACCGTTGTTCACTACAGAGTACACTATACACATTTTTAAATAAATATTATAAATTTGATAATGCAAAAAGACATAGTTATGTTCATTAAGATATTGGTTATTGAAAAAAAATCATTATACGCATTATCTGCTCATCAGCGAAATATAGTCGTGTTAACAAAGTCGGATTTTTTTAATCAGCCTTTATCGTTAAAAAAAATTTTGTTTGGTGTATCGTCTAAACCAGGGGTCACCAACTGGCGGACCGCGGTCCAGATCCGGACCGTAGGCCTATTTTATACGGACCTTGTGTTAACAATACAAAATATTTTACATTATCTAACAACAAATTCATGAGAAATATTTTCATATTATCAGTAACAACCGACGGTGCACCAGCGATGGTTGGGACTAAAAAAGGACTAGTTCACCTATTGAGAACCAGTGCAAAATGTAATGAAAATTTGATTTCTTACCATTGTATGATTCACCAAACTGTGCTTTGCTGCAAACTCAATCTAAATCTCGAGAGAACAATGGAGTGATGAAAATAATAAATTTTCTTCGGGCAAAATCAGCACTGAAACATCGTGAATTTAAAATATTTCTTGACGAAGTCGATGCTCAATATGACGATCTGTTATTGCATAATAATGTGATATGGTTAAGCAAAGGCTGCGTTTTACAACGATTCTTCACCATTTTAGAAGACTTGAAGACATTTCTTTTCAAAATTGATCAAACGTCAACAAACGATTACTTAAGTTTTCTTAGCGATAAAGGAAACGTAACTTCCATTTTTTTTTTTTTTTTAAATTATCATATATTTTTAAACACATCAATGATCTGAACCTTAAACTTCAAGGCAAAGGAAAGCTTGTATGGCAGCTCATGACAGAAGTAAAAATCTTTTTGCTAAAACTCGATCTTTTCAACACTGATCTGGATAATGAACGCCTGCACTTACCTAATTTAAAAAAATCTGCAATGACAACGAGCTTAACGTCGGCCAATACAAGACATTCATTGAGGATCTAAAATCGGAATTTGAAAACAGATTCGTAGATTTTAAGAAAATTGGGAATGTCGTCGATATCCTCCGTAACATTTACTCTCTGAACCCTGGGGATGAATGGAGTAATGAAGCTGCAAATATTTTCGGGAGTAATAAAGCTTAAAACTTCTCACTTTGTTTGGGTCAACATATGTTTGTGAAGCAGCATTATCTAAGATGAACTTCATTAAAAATAAATTTCGGAACAGACTTGCCGATGAACATCTCCAAGATTTAATGAGAATAGCATGCACAAGCTTTACTTCAAACTTCAGACGGATAGTCCAAGACAAAAAATTTAATTTTTCTCATTAATATTGTAAAAACCCTTAGTAGTTACTTCTTTTTCTTTAAAGCATTTGTTTATTATTTAATAAATTCATGCACCGAAACCCATTCGTTTTATTTGTCCACTGATACAGTATCTAAACATATTATTTAAATAGTTCAATTTATTACCTTCCGGACCGCGACGGTCGTGATTTTTTAATAAACAGACCCAAAATGAAAGTAGTTGTGACGCTGGTCTAAACTATCAAAGCTAGAAACTAGAAATTTGGCATGTAATGACCAGAATAAAATTAAACAAATCATTTTTAGATAATCGAATGTTTTAGCGGCAAAAATGGGGAGAAGTTTAAAAAAAATCTATTTTTAGACCAATTCTTTGGCTGTTAGCATAGGGAGGGGAAATATATGTCAACCTTTTTCTCTAATTTAAGGACCCCAAAGAAAACTGAAAACAACTTAAATTTTCATCCCCTCTTTTTTGTTTTTTTTTTACACTGATATCAACTATTTAAAAACAAAATTTCTAGATCAGACCCAATAATTGCTAGAAAACTACTAAATTTATAGAAAGTTCAAAATTTACCTATTTTATCGCCAGATTAACAAACGATATTTTTTTATTATACCATGTACTTATATGTAGTACAAATTTTAACATTTAACCTTAAAATTACACTACTCGACAAGGTTTTTGCTTAAACTTCTATTAAATATTTTTTGAAGTATTTAAGTCTACAGTGTAATTAAAAAGGGGTTCCATAAAATTGCCTTTCCGAACTTTTTAACCCCTGGCCTAGTTAAAATGCATTATACTAAATTAATTAATAATTCAAATACATTGCCAACAAGTTATTCCAAAAGTTATTTTATAATAATTAAAGTTTGATATAATTTTTATTAAAAACAAAAATTATGTTTTTTTTCCCTAAATAGATTTATCAACACATTCCTAAAAGGGTCAAATAATAAATTTGAAATCAAAAACTCTATAGGTTATTTGTTAGGACAATATCCTAATAAAGAACTATAGGGTATGGCCTCGAACTTGAACAATTTTCATTTTCATTGGTATTTTATAATTTTTATGAATTAAAATTTCTATACAATTTCACAAAATTAAAGAGAAACCTAGGAATTTCCCATTTCTGGTCGTTTGAAATCCAATTTGATTTTCATGTCAAACGACAGCTTATTAAGAGAACATGTGAAACAAACAAGCTTGAAGCGAGATCACATTTGAATATAATTCCTTTGAAAGAAATGTTCTAATTATCAAAAAAACCGCGTAATTTTGACTACACTTCGATTAAACTGAACCAACTAAGCAAATACTGTTCTGCCAAGGAATGATTATAATCAATGAATTTAACATTGGCTTGTCATAGAAAGGAATCTGTCTTTGAATGCTGCAAAACAACTTCCTAAGAATATTTTCTGCCGAAATAACTTCCAAGGGATTGTTTAGGCAGAAAAACTTCTGAAGAATCATATTTGGAATGATTCTCTCCTATAACAAGCTAATGCTATTTTCATCGATGAAAGTTTCAAATTAGAAGAGAAAACATTTTTGTTGGGAAGTTAAACACACATCACAGAAATCGTCCTTAATATTTTAGCCAAGACGTCAGTCGTCGTAATTGTGGTTAGTGACTTATAACGAATATATTCGAGAACATACCTTGTTGGATAAATTAAAAAAAAAACTTTATGAAATAAGCACTGCTACAATAAATACACTTGTGCAGGCAGGAAAAATGCGATCCATTACCAATGCAGGCGTATGCTATACCTACAACGGGGGTGGAAAAACATTTTACGTTGAGTGCCAAAAATTTACTTATTCCCAGGTAGAAATTGCCAACCGTACAAAAAAAATAGTACTGTCAAACCACTGCTATTTTTGTAAAACCCACCGTGCTAAAAATTAGCAAATCTACAACTAATATTGTACTAGCAAAGCACCATTTTTATATTTTTTTTTACGTTAGACCAATTGTGTTGATATAAGAAAATTAGGTTTTGGGATGGAGGTAAGACTGAGTAGTGTTTGTGAAAATGTGATTTGAATTTCTCAACATTGTAAGTGACATGAAAGACCTCCTTGGGGAGTACTACTAATGAAAGAATTTTCTCTGTAATGCGATAAGCGATACATAGGGCTATCGATTACAAACGGATGTGCTCTACCAGATAAGCGAGTATTAGCCTAATGAAAACACGATCCCTTGGGATAAGTTCACTTATCTCCGATGAACACCTATCATGGTAATATTAATAGAACAGCGTTACACAACCCGCATTCCGACGATGATCCAATGAGTCAATAAAGCTGGATACCCTACTATCACTGATGAGCGCCGACGCCCTCATTTGCACAGGTCCCAGAAGCTACAAACTATACTTCGAAGCCAATGTCCATATATGGGAGTTGTATTCCATCTACAGTCGGATATAGGTCGTATACATAGTGAGTAAGTCGGATGAAGTGAAGTATTTCTTACACCGCCTTAGAAAACCGAGACACTTGAATGCTTCTTTCGACACTTGGAAAACGTGCTTATTCCAACGGAAACGAAATGTTATTCTAACGGTGGCAAGTTCGCTTAAACTAACGGTTGTTCACTATTATCAATCTGGTAACTGGACAATACTATCAAGATTGTTAGTCCCACATACTTTCAACGCATAACCGACCATAGCCGACGCTTTGCCAACACTGTGCCGATTGTATTTTTCTGCCTGGGTTTTTTATAATATAGGGCTTTGATTTTTTTTAAATTTTTGTCTTCTGCTAAAGATGACTGACTTCTTGGAAGACAAATCGCCGGGGAAAGGTAACTGCTTATTGCTTGATTGTTGATAGAAGTAATGCAACCAAAAAACAGCTCTAAAAACAATCTTTTAAGTGCTTAAAAACCAAAAAAAAAAAAAACGTAAAATAAGCCGTTTAAATATAAACATTAGCTGAAAAATTTAAAAAATAAACCGATAAATTTCATAACTTTTTATTCAAATCGTTACTGCAAATAAAATTTGATAAAATTTGTTGCTCGGAACTTCGTCGGTAAAACAACGTGCAATAGAAAAATTGTTTTTCCGAAGCTTCTAAGTTCAAATTGGTTTATCCAAATATTTTTTGATAAACTACGAACATGTCACATTTTCAACTTTCAATTAAAAAAAACTTCAAAATACCGATTGCTCAAATAGAGCAAAAATTCAATTTTAAAAGAAAATAGCTTAAATTTTAAAGAAAAAAAGTAGCTAATATTAGCAAAATAAACTAAAAGAAGCAAATATAAAAAATAAGATTAAAATTTACACAATTTCATGATCACAACTTGTATTAAGTCTAAATAGTTGTACACTTTCAAATAAAAAACACGCTCGAGCTTATTTTTGGTTGCCCTAGGCATTATTTTTGTTCGATATAACTCGCAAAAAGCACTGCTTTAGAAATTTAAAATGACCTTCTACCACAGCTCTAAATAATGTCATGAATGTTTTTGACAAATAAATTACATGTTCATTGTGTTTCCCAGTCAGAAACTGTCAGTGGTACAAAAACAAGCACTGACATATCACTTCCAAACAGAGAAATTTTGAAAAAATACTTGGTTAAAACGTTTTACAAGCGTTTCAAACAAGGATTTTGTCAGTACTTGTTTTACAAGAAAAGAATTTGCTGAGACCACTGTCGGCTCAAAAGTCTAACAACTAGTAGAGCATGCATTTTATAAAAATGATGATGTTATCTTCAGACAGCTTGTAGTCAGAAGGTTCCGAGTTCAAACCTGGTATCAGACATATACCAAGCAGTTACCATTCACTTATAAATAAACCCGATGTTGAAAATAACAGAAAAAGCTACTAAAATTAGTTGAAAATGACGTTGCTAAATATTAATAAAATAAGAACAGCAAAAACAAAACTGTTAACTAAGCAAAAGTTTAGTTATATTCGAGTTGAGTTTTAGTTAATTTAAAATTGCAATGTAGTCTGCAAAAATTAGCAAAAACTTTTCCGAAATATTTGCAGACTATAAACAGCAAACAAAAACTGTAAATCAACAAAATTTTTGCTATGAGTTCTTTCAGTAAAATGCAAATAACAGTATATTTTGCTAAAATCAACATAAATTTTTGCTAAAAAATTTGAGATTGCTGATTTTAGAAGAGCTGATTTTTATTCGCATTAAAAAAAATCGAAAAAAAATTAAAAATGTCCCATTTTTTAATTATTTTGTTGTCTATATATGTTTAGCAAATTTTTTGCTGATTAATTTTTTACTTTCTCTCTCTTCATTGCCGCTTAACTCCCTGTGGACCATAGGGCCTCTAGAGGTTTCTAAAATACTGTCTAAACATGAATTGCTCCCTCCCAGACACGTGGAGCTTGCCGCCAAAGCGGCAGGATTTGACAAACGTCTGTGACCTCCTGGGAGATTATTACTTTCTGTTTGCATTATATTCATGTTTTTGTTGACTAGTTTGCCAGGATTTCTTCGATGCATGTAAGAACAAAGAAGATCTTAGTGGAGCCTGACACTCCTTTTTGACTAAGAACAGGCGTAGGCTTCCTGAAAGCTTATAGGCGCTACCGTTGACTTTTAATGGTTCTTCCGCTACCATCCCTATTGCACTATCCAGCCATAATAGTGCGTTAATCTGCTTGACCCTATTCCCCGAATATGTCGGGTTGGCCCAAGAACAGATGAAACGTTGCTCACATTTGCTAATATCATAGCGGGTGCTATAATATCATTTCCAGGTGTCCACCTGCCCTGGAGGGTCGGAGGTCGTGAATCTTCTTAGTTAGTTACAAGAGCATGGATTGGTTCTGGACTTTACCAAGTTAAAGACGATCAGTTTCGTTACCTTGTCTGCCTAACTCTGAGCACCAATTTGTTACTTTAAATTAACTAATTTTTATTCAAGTTCGAGGCCATACTATTTCTATTTTAGGATATTGGATATTGTCCTAACAAATAATCTATAGCGGTTTTGTTTTCAAATTTATTCTTTGACCCTTTCAGTAATGTGTTGATAGATCTATTTCGGGAATTTTCTAGGTTCCCATCATCAGGACGCGTTTTGAAAGAGATAACAATCCTATGCCAAATATCAAACATTCATATAAACTAGTTTACTCACTACATGAGAACTAATATATATTATATGAGCTCGAAGTAAAAAAAGATTATAACCAGTGATCAAAAAAGAAATTGAAAACTTGTGTTTTGTGTGTATGTCTTACCTTTGGTAAATATTCAATACACATTTTTGTTCCTCTTCCTTTGATACGTACATTTGTTAAAAACAAAATGTACAGGGGAAGTGGTAAACAACACCATACTTTGTCTTTTATACAAGTTTAATATAATTTTTATTAAAAATAAAAATTATGTTTTTTTCGACCTTTAATTGTGCAATGAAAATGAAAATTATTCAAGTTCGAGGCCATACTCTATATTTCTTTATTAGGATAGAGAAAAGTCCAATGAAGATATTTTCAATAGGTTTCTGCTAAGTTCTGACCCATTTATATCTAGCATGAGCAAGAAATATGAGCAGAGGAAAAAATCTAATTTATCAACTTCGGAACTAGAGTTAATTTTACCAGATATTTCTAATGAAAATTAAGATAAAGTTGATGATAATAAAGATGGTGATAAAGATGCTGGTGATAATAGTGATGATGATAATGATGAAGAAGATTATAACAATGATGATGAAGAAGATTAGAATATTGATGGTGAAGATAATGATGATAATGAAGATTATGATAATTGGGATATTTGTGATGAATTTGAAAATGCAGAATAATACAAATATTTTAATATATTTTTTTATTAAAAAGGAAAAACGAAACCAAAGAGTCCCCAAAAACTTTTAAATTTTTTATTTTTTTATTTTTTTCAGATTCATTTTTATATTTACTGAATTTAGTGAAAGCAAAAACTGGATAAAATTGTATACTAATAAGAACATATATTATTAACTTATTCTTTAAATTTATTTTGATTTCAAAGTTACAGCGAAAATTGTGGATCATGTTTTTCCGAAAAACAAAAAACACCTAACAGGTTAAAAAATTTTTTTTCTCTCATTTTTTTTTTTTTTTTTTGAAATCATCAAATTTGAACTACATCCGATTCAACAGTTGTAGTGTTTCTATTACTCCTTTTTCCGCACTATTTTTTCTGGGGTACTTAAGTTTTAACTAAATTTTTAGCTTGTCACCTTATTAAATTAAGATTATTTGACAATGCTCAACAAAGCGTAGAGTGTCACCGAATATCCGCTGGCGTGGCACTACTGGCATGCGCGCCATACTTTGGCGAACCCTTACCTACAGTGTGTCATCCTTTGACTGCCTCAACCTGAACGAACAACAAGACAAAATGAACACCATCATATGTTGTTGGTTTCGTCGTTGTTTAGGCATGGGAAACGTCATAGTTTTACCATCGTTATTTTGTACATTGACATCTTTCCACCAAAAACAGCCATAGACCAGTCATTGCACATAAATTTAAACACCCGATCAAAAAAAAAAATAATATGATGCCCAAAGAAATGTAACAAATTTGATATAGTCGTATATCTACTTGAAATATAATTTGATCCCTAAAATTGTTGATCGTATTGTTAAAAGATCAATAAAGCTACTTTTTTCAACTATGGGTCTTTTTGACAGCAAGAGCATCTAAGGGCTAATTTAGTCCAAATTATACGTTAAATGATTAAAGTACTGGTCTAAGCCAGGATTGTAAAAAAAAAAGATTTAAATACTTTTTGTTCAAATATGTATAAATTCTCGCAGTAACTTCTTTGACCTTAATGCGGCTCGGCAAGGGTTAACGTTGTTTAATATGTCCAAAACTTTTGACACAGAATCTTCAAATATTGTGTTATTATATTTTACATCACGTTTATTAAAATTCGAAAGTAGTAAAAAAATCTTCAACGTTTTTTGTAATTGAAATATATAAGTGTGGGGTCTCTTGGGGCCTCTGGTCCACATGGGTTAATGATGTCCAAAATTTTTTATTCTCAACCTTAAGTCATGATGATAAACAAAAACAACAAAAGGTACAAAAGTAACTAATTTTCGATTTTAAATATTTTATGACAACAAATAAGGCAAAAATTACCAAAAAAACACAATTTCCTCGAAATTTGCAAAAATTAAATCGTTGCCCTACCCAAGTGTGCCAGGGGATATTTTTAAAAATTTTTATTTTCGATCTCTAACATGTTCTAAACATGTCACTGGAGTCCAAATCTCAATTTTTGCGATTTTGTTGAAGAAATATTTTTAAAATTTGAAATTGGAGATTTGAAAAACACCCCAAAAATTTTGTCCGTTTTTGACATCACATTAGGACAGGTTAACGCCATCCAAAAAAAAAAACTTCTTCTACATCCCACAAATTTGAGTCCTTTAAGTAAAAAAAATATATTTCAGTAATCAATTTAAAAAATTTTTTTAAATGTGTGCTTGAATTTCTCGGTCAAGTAATAATTGCCACCTTAGTGGTCTGGGGAATTATTTATTACTGGGCTAGTTTTTAACCGATCTTGTGTTTTTATACTTTTTTAAAAACATAATTATATCTTCATTTTGATTAATTTACCTTCTGGAGTAAAAACTTTTACGACATTTAAAAAATGTTACAAAAACTAAAAAAAGTGACTTTTTCGCCTTGTATATCGTTTACTAAACTTTGGGCCCAACTAGGCACTACTAGGCACTGTCGGATTGAGCTGAAAAATTAGGACATGATTTCTTACACCAAACCTCATATTTTAAGCAGCGCAAGCAATCAAATTTCAAAAAAAAAAAATCCCATACAAGATGTGACCAGTCCCAGTGACCAGTATAATTTTTGAACATTTTTGTAAACTTCAAAGAAAGTTTTCTCGTTTTTGAATGGGTACGGGAACTCTGAGATGGATTTTTATCCGAAAAATTACGATATGAAAAATAAACATTTTTATTTTTTCTTGTGTCATATTTTCGCCAAGCCATATAATTCACTACTCATGAATTCCAGACTACTAAAAAAATTATTCGTGTATCAAATTATTTGTTACACGAATAATTTAAATGTAAAAATTCAAAATTTTCTAAATTATAACTTCTTTACTTCAATAAAAGTATGGGTGTGAAATTCGGAATTTTTCTTTTTAAGGTCATCCAAGTGGCCGTTAAACAAACAAATAAAATATCAAATAAAATCTGATAAAAATGTGTCCAAAACTTATATAAAATTTAAATATAATTAAATTCGGAAAATTTGTTCTTTTAACACCAGAGAAATGTAATGTGTCGTTTTTGGTCATTTACAAATTTTTTGGATTTCTAATTTTTAATTTTTGGTTTCCTCATGTCTTCTTAATTACAATTTTATTTTAGAATTTAAAATTTTTTTTTGTAAAATTTTCTGGCGTTTATTTTTTCCCAACGGAACATTTAAACTCCTATAAATATAAAATTGCTAGACGTTTTTACGGATTTTTGTTACACGAAATATCTTCAGTTTTAGCGCAACCAGAAATATGAAAAATGAACAATTGACGAATTTTTGGCATTTATTTGTTATATCATATTTTGCTCTTGTTTTTGCATATTTCGATAAAAAATCTAATTTTCGATAAAAAAAAAGTCTTATTTTTGATAAAAAAAAATCTTATTTTTGAGCATATTTTTTTGGAACAAAAGCATATTTTTATAGCATATTTTAGCGATTTTTTATTATTTAGTTTTTAGTTATCGAACAATTTTATTTTTCAATAAAAACTTTTTTTGGGTTTTCAACAGGGATTTAGAAAGTTTGAGCCATTTTTGAAAATTTAAATTTTTTATTTTAAAACTGTATCGATTTAGCTATATTCAATATTTTATCTCCGTTTTTGTTGGCAATTAAAATAAATTTCTCAACGTTATTTCAACGATACTGAAAACTAAGTTTAAAAATACGAATTCTTAATGAAAATGTGTGTTTTAACAGCAAATTTTCCATTTTAGTAAATTTTTCATGAGCTAAAAATTGATGTTTAGAGTATAATGCTTTCGTTATTATACATTTTGAGAGGGAATGTAGACACTTTGATGATACAAATTTGAAAAAAACGATATTTTTTATGTTCCGAAAATCGTCGGTACTTGGATTCTAGTAAACCGAAATTTCAAATTTTTGTACCAAATTTATTTTAAAAAAATATTATTTTAAAATTTTTCTTTACCATTTCCAAAGAAGATTTACAAAAATTATGTAAAGTTTTACCATTTTCGAACTAAATCACATATTTCAATAGCGATCAAAACAAAATTCTTCTAATAAAATTACGATATTTGAAAATATTTAAGAAAATTTCCTGGTTTTGACAACCAACAAAAATTTGAATGAGCAAACATTTTTTTAATTTAACCATGATTTAAAAGTTATTTTGTGTCGTTTTATAGTTCATATTTTTTCAACCGGTTTGGAGGGGATATATCACATCCACCCAAAATATTTAAAATATTGTATGCTTTGGCCAAAATAAGTTGCCTTTGTTTGTATTGTATTTGTTTCTATTGAAATGAGCTCGAAAGCTTCGTCATGTAGATCTTTCTATGAGAAAAATATTTATAAATTTTTTTCAGAACAGTTTACTGCAACATTTTTAAGTTTTCAGGATATATAAGATCATTTGTAATTATTTTGACTTTTTTTCACATAAAAACTTAAATGCTCATAATAAAGGTCAACAAAAGTAAAGAAAATATTTTGTTGGGATGTACTTAATGAAAACTTAAAATTGCTGCTTGTCGAAAAAATGCATAAATATTTTTCTCATAATACACTCTACATAGCGAAACTATTGAGCTCTATTTCGATATAAAGAAGTTAAACAACTTTATTTGTCCAAAACATATGTACCAATTTTGATATCTTAAAATCCGTATCGGAACATAAAAGTATGCCTCTATAAATTTCTTCATATTTTTCGTATTCAGCTCTTTTTACAAGTTTGATATCATTTTTATTAAAAATAATAATTATGCTTTTTCGACCTTAAATTGTGCAATGGAAATGAAAATTGTTCAAGTTCGAGGCCATACTCTATATTTCTTTATTAGGATATTGCCCTAACAAATAATCTTTAGAGTTTTTTGTTTTCAAATTTATTATTTGACCCTTTCAGGAATGTGTTGATAGATCTATTTCGGGAATTTTCTAGGTTCCCATCATCAGAACACGTTTTGAAAGCGGTAACAATCCCATCAAACATTCATATAAACTAGTTTACTCACTACATGAGAACTTATATATGAGCTTGAAGTTAAAGATTATAACCATTGATCAAAAAATAAATTGAAAACTTGTTTGTTATGTGCAATAATAAATTTGAAAACAAAAAACTCTATAGAATATTTGTGAGAACAATATCCTAATAAAAAAATATAGAGTATGGCCTCGAACTGGAATAATTTTCATTAAAATTATTCAAGTTCGAGACCATACTCTATATTTCTTTATTAGGATATTGCCCTAGCAAATAATCTATAGAGTTTTTGTTTTCAATTTATTACTTGACCACTTTCTGCAATTCTGAGGACACATTAAAATTAAGCCCGTCAAAAACGTTCGGTAAGGTTTGGTATGGTTCTTGTTACTAAATTTTGTTGGCCTGTGTAATGTTCAAGAGACAATATAAATATAAACAATATAAATATAACGTTGAATTTCTTTATAATAAAATATTTTGAATGTATTTATATCATTATTATATTATGTGTTTTAATAATGCAATCAAAAGTTTTGAATTACAGAAATGAGCATTTAGTTTGTATTTTGAAGCATTTTAATATGCAATTGTATTAATTTGATTTGATTTGGAGTTTTAGGCATTTTGGGCCTAAATTTACTAACACAAATTGGTATATGTAGACACTTTTTATATAAAAGTTTACACACTTTGTGTGTATAAATATTAAACACAATGTGTGTATTATTTTAAATTTATGCACATAAAGTAATTATACTGACATTGTGGTAAGTAAAAGTATACCTAATCTAAATGGGGTAAATTTCAACAAAAATATATTACAGTCTACTTAACTATATTAAAATGCACAATTCTGGATCACATTATAATAGATTATATAATATTATTTTTACTCGGGCATTCATATATTTTAGGAGCAATAGCAACAACAACAACAACAGTCTATGAAGCAAGAACTGCAGCCATCAAGAACTGTAATACGCTGCAGTACATGAACCACTCTCACTCACTAGGCGGTGTTCACAAAAAAGGAGGTCTGGAATATTTACGTACTGAAGTGGTCTAGCCGGTTGAATTTGCATTAATGCAAATTCTACAAGTGAAGTACATATTTAGCATTTGCAACACGTAACGTAAATTTTCCAAAGCGCCACACTGAATTTACTGATAAATCACCTCGTTCTTTTTATTTGTTTTGTTTAATTCTTTCGATGTTTAATGAACATTGTCAAAGAATTATTTTAAATTTATATAAAGTTTTATAATCTGTATAAAACTAGTGTTTTTCATTTGCTGATTTATTTATTGTCCATTTTTCGTTTGTGTGTTTATTTTTTCCATTCAGTTTTTTGCTATGGATATTAATTTAAAATTATGTAGTTGGATTTTTGTGTAACGGTATGATTTGTTGGTGTTACCTGATTCACAAATGATATCGGGACTAGTTTTCTTATAAATCAATTATCGTAATCATTAGTGTAAGACATGTTCTAACAAAGATGCAAAAATCAAACTATATTTCGTCCTTTAAAGCCCTTTTTAAATCTGTCTAATTGTCTTTTAAATACCATACTCTAAATTTAGCCTACACTCAGGGAAAAAAGTTTCATCATATTGATGATATTGTTTATTATTGATCATATTTATGAAGTTTTCATAAATATGATGAAAATGTTCAGACATATTTATGACAAATGCTTTAATAGAACTTCATCATTTCATATAAAAAAGTTTCATACACATTAAGAAAATAAATTTTTGGTTTTTATTGAAATTTCTATTTAAAATTTAGAAAATATTTATTGAAATTTAGACTTTTTAAAACTCAAAAGCTACCAGGAATTATTTGGAAATTCTGAAACATCAATTAAATATTATTTGATGTGATCTTAATTATAAATGGAATTTTTTAAACATAGGAATAAATTTCATAATATTTTTAATTGACAAGGTTGACAAAATCTAGCAGTGGAGTAAAGAGTTTGTAACTCACAATCAGCAAAAATTACACACAGAAAAGAGAACCAATTTTGATAGTTACATTTACTAATAAAGGGTGTCCCTAGGCGGCCAATTCTGATCTCCAAAACGCGAAATAACACGACCGGGAAATGACTGATTTAGCAATTGAATTGTTTCTCTGGCTGTATGACATGTGGCGCCGTCTTGTTGGAACCACATGCCCTCCACATTCATTTCTTCAATTCTAGGGAAGAAAAAACTGGTTATCATTTCACGATACCGAACACCATTGACCAATATTGGTGGATGGATTTTGAGCGACATCATCACGTACAGCTGCGACATTTTCGGTCGATCGACCTGGTCGATGGCGCGTTGTTGTCTTTACATCACTAACAGACCCAGTTTCGGTAAATTTATCCATTAATCTCTTTACAGTTGACTCTTTTGGAGCATTATTGTGACCCCAAATTGATCGCAATTTGCGAACTGTAGCCGCAAAACTTTCACCATTTTGGTAAAAAATTTCACAATGAGAATGCGTTGTTCATTCGTGTAGCGCTCCATTTTTACTAACCTCGTACCTTCTACTAGCAAACAATAACAATTGTTCAAATGTCAAACAATGACACTTCGAATGTTGCCAGATTTAAAAATTGCGTTCTTCTTGGGACACCCTTTATTTATGTTACTTAGAAATTCAATTGAAGTCATTAAAATTTGGCTATGAGTACTGACTATTTAATTATGCCTACGGATTTAAAACAAAAATACTTGTAGTCACAACCGAATTTATTAAGTAGATCGAACCGAATTTAATTAAGTAATACACCGTATCCAGTGTTTTTATTTTTATTTATTAAAATAAATATTACAGTCAATATAAATAATATATAAATAAAGAGTAGACCAGTCTACTTGTAAGAACCGGTTAGCGCGATTAGAACAAATTATGTTTTGCATAAAAACATACCATTATTAAACGCAATAATATCTTTTCTCAAAAAAGTGTCTTTTTCACAAACAAATACTCCTTATTCAAAAAAGTATCTTTTTCACAAAAGATATCCTTTCTCAAAAAAGTACCTTTTGATAAAAAAAATCCCTTTTCAAAAAAAACTACCCATTTCAAAAAACTACGCTTTTCATAAAAGTATCTTTTTCATAAAAAAAAGTACAAAAAAAACTATTTTTCTCAAAAACAAGTATTTTTTGCTATATGTACCCTTTTTCAAAACAAGTATTTCTTTACAAAAAAGTATATTTTTTTACATCAATACCATTCTTTTTCAAAAAATTACCTTTTTGAAAGCAAGATACTTTTTTGAAAGCAAGATACTTTTTTGAAAGCAAGATACTTTTTTTAAAAAAAGAGTACTTTATTTTTGAAAGAGGTACTTTTTTCAAAAAAAGCTACTTTTTTAAAAAATTATTTTTGTGTTAAAAAATCATAAGTTTTTATGCAAAAAATACTTTGTTTTAATCGGTCTGATTAGTTTAACGAGTAGACTTGGTTTTCGGTGTAGCCGGACTTTCTGCGATTCCCCGGTTTCTGTTCTACCCGGTCTTTCGGTGTAACCGGGTAGACCGACGACCGGGATACCGGTCTGGAGCGTCGGCTCTACTTAAAAATTATAATACATCTTTTCCGCAACTGCGTTCGATAGAGTAATAACGTTGCTAGGTAGTTGCTATTAACATGTTAGTTTTCTCCAATTATACACTTAGGAAATTATGTTGGTAAAGACGACAGCAATTGTAGTCAAAAACAAATGAAATTTCATTTCAAAAAAAGGACGACTTACATTTCATTAAATTCAACTAACATTGTCATTTGTTTTTTAATGTTCAAAAAATGACTAACAATTGTAGTAAAAATGAACCACATGGTAGTAAAAAATAAACCAAAATTTTTTTTTTTTTTTTTTTAAATAACAAAAAACAACTGTAAAAAATGAATGTAAAATCATAAAACAGTCATTTGATGTGAGTTGTTTTTTTAAATGAACTACAAGGTTAGTTAAAAATTTTATTTGTTCTACAAATGACTTACATTTACATTAAAAATAATGAAACTGTATTACAACCCAAACAACTACATATTTTTAAAGCAGAACTTCCCTGAGTGTACCCCATATTTGAAGCAGCCGTTTTTGTAATTTAAGAAGAATATTGTTGCGCATTTTAGTCATCCTCCTGAAAGAAAAACGAGCAACTACAATAATTTTCGTTTATATGTACACAAAATTTAAGATTACCACATCAGCATCTCCTTCTTGTTTTTTTACTACTACACAATGGTGTTTTTTTTTTGAGTGTTTAAAATTTTTGTACTTTTTTGTTTTATTATCAGTTTTTTTGTTTCAATTTTCTTTTTGTTATTTTTAAATAATTAATTTGACATAAATAGCAAATAACAATTATTTTGTTCAGAACAAGGTATTATAGTTACTGCAATTGGGAGCAAGGGTTATGATTATAATAAAATAGCTGTGTTTTCTGAAGATTTTTTTTTCAATGGTTGCATAGACTAGTAGTTTTTCTAACCATATTTAAAATTGTATAATTAGGGAAATCAACCAATTGTCTGTCACCAAGAAAGTTAGATTGTTAAGCTATTTTTTAAACTTGCACTAGACAAAATAACTGGTCCTGATTAACATTTGTATGCACACACAGCTAAAATATTTGTTTACCAACTTAAATAATGTAATATCGAACGAATTCCAACTGATCTTTTCCCCGTGTGTTTATTTTCATTTAAAATCTCCGAATGGTGATCTAAAAATTATATCGAAATATCAGGAAAACACCAAATTTTATATAAAAATTGAGAATAACAAAACTTGTTTTATTAATATATTTCCATTTTATTTCAACAAGATTTCAAGATTACAATATTTATGAAGCATTGTTAAGAAATGTATGAGACATTTCATAAAATTTATAAAACTTTCATAAACATTTACGAAACTGCCTTATTTTATTTAAGAAATAATTAATAACATTTCTGAAGCATTTCATAAGAACTTATGCAACTTCTTCACCATATTTATGAAACATTTCATATATATGCAGAAGCCTGTCTTCTATTTGTCATTTTATGTAACAGTTTATATCATATTTATAAAGTGTTACATTGCACGAAAATCAAAGAAATTTTTCATTATAATTTTGAAGTTTTTTTCTGTGAGTGTAGCATTCATGGGATGCTATTCTAAATATTGTAATAACAATTGTCTTGTAAAGATTAACCTAAAATTAAGTTTTTTTACAACATGCTCTCATCTTTCGTATATTCACACAAAATAGTCTAATTTTTATTTTTAACTAGTCATAGCCAACAATTTTCTGAGTGCTCCAAAACTATGACTGTTTTTGGAGTCCAAAATATAAACGATTTTTGAACGCTCATAATTTTTAGTCATAATTGATTCTTCACTAAGCTCTGAAAATATACTTCTTTATGAGTAATTTTTTTAACATTCAGAAAAGCTTCAAAAATTAAACTTAAATAAGACGAACATTTTTTTATAAGCTACCCAGTGTACAATTGGAGTCATTTTCCTTTGCATGTGAATCCGCTTTCTGAACATTCTTTTTTAGCTTAGAAAAGACTTATAAATAATTATGCCCAAGTAACAACTTTACGGACTGTCCGTTCCAAACGGATTCATGAATCCGGCATTGACGGCACGAAAACGGACCGGAATTGACGTATCCGTCGAAGCTTGTACGAAAACGGACCATTAACGTACAGTAAAATTGGATTACTCAAATTTTCGAATATTATCCGTTTTAACTCCGTTTTGCTGTATCCGTTTCGGTGCCGTTTAACCGGACTACACCGATTTTCATCAGTTAAAACTCCGTTACAACCGTTATCGTTTTTCTTCCGGTATTACCGAAGTGTGTTTTGTTTAAAAAAAAATCAAACAGTTTTATTTATTAATAAAATTAAATATTAATAAAATCTTCTATATATATAAAAAGAAGTGTACATTTTGATTGTCACACCATAACTCAAGAACGGCTGCAGAAAATAAAAAAATGGCTGAATACGTTTTGTAGAACATGCAATGAGGATGGTTTTAAAAATAAATTCTTTAAAAATATTCTCGTTTGGGGCAGATGTGGTGATTTTTCTGAACATTAGTCATTTTCATCTATATATATAAGAAGAAGTATACATTTTGATTGTCACTCCATAACTCGAGAACGGCTGCATAAAATAAAAAATGGCTGAAAACGTTTTGTAGAACATTCAATAAGGATGGTTTTAAAAAAAAAAAAATTTAAAAATATTTTTGTTTGGTCCAGATGTGATGATTTGTCATTTGTCATTAGTCATTTTCATCAATCTATATATCTATATATATATAAAAAGAAGTGTACATTTTGATTGTCACTCCATAACTCGAGAACGGCTGCATAAAATAAAAAATGGCTGAATACGTATTTAAGATTTTTAGTGGTAATTTTTTTGGTTATTTTTAAATGTACCACTTTTTTAACATATACTTGTATTTCAGATGTTTTTGCAATTAAATATAGAGACGCAGATCTCATGAAAATTTTACTGATGAAGATGTTAAACAACACCAGAGTTAAAATGAAAAAAAAAATGAAAATGTTAAAAACACATCCTTTTATTGATTTTTATTGAATTTTTATGTATTTTCATATTGTTTTTTGATAATGTAATTGTTAATCCATTTTTGTTAATATTTTTTTAAATGAAAAAATTTAAAAATAAAACCAAACTTTTGTTTAAAATTAAGAAAAGGAGAAATCATTTACATAAAATAAATAAAAAATAAAAATAAAAGTGGACTATTTAAAAAAAAAACGGTACGAATACGGACCATATTCGGACCGTATACGGTATTTTAAAAACGGAGTCCACTCCGTTTTTAAAATAAATTACGGACAGTTTACGGTACGTTTTGAACGTACACTCAATTCGTACACTCCGTTTTCTATACAGCATGACGGTACGAAAACGGTCCGTTTTAGCGTGCTTTCTACTGTTTCGAATCCGTATTCGATGTTCCTTTTATTCCGTTTTCCGGTCCGTATACTGATCCGGAAAACGGTACGGAAACGGACTTCGGATCCGTATATGCTGTACCGAAAACGGCACATAAACGGACCGGTTTGTTTGCTGGGTGAGCTAAAGAAGAGAAAATGTAACCATTTATCGGAGTATTTTGAGACTAAATCTTTACAGTCCTTTATGAGCTCTTTCTGAGTAGTTTTCAAGCATAATTTAAAAAATTTTCATATCTGAAATAAGTTTAAATCGCGCCACATCTTTTTTTTTTTAATTCCATATTATAATATATCACACAGAAAAAATTATTTTCCAAAAAATATCAATTAAACTTTTCCCATTAGCAAGCGCACAAAGTGATTCACTAGTTACTAGAGTACTGCACAATTCAACATTATCGTTTAAAATGTCTATTTGCATTTTTCCATGCACTGTTATGTCATGTCAACGCAAACGAGATGTTATGTGATGTTATGTCTACAGGAACATACTGTTGTAGCATGTAATTTACATTTAGCTAAGCTGTTGTGCGATTTTGTGTTTAATAACATCGATTTTTAAATGTTTAACTGCAGCATGTTTTTAATACTGTTTGAACCTGCCTTGTATGAAAATATGGAATCACTTATTATTTTTATTCCTTATTTCTTAAGTAAATATTCTAACAATTAAAAAAAAAATCAAAAAATGGAAACAATTAAAAAAAAAACCAAAAAAAAATAAAAGTCTAAAAAAAATTTAAAAATCGAAAATTTGTTTTAAAAAACGTTACATTAAAAAAAATCAAAAAAAAATTAATAATCAAAAATTTTTTTTTTTTAACAAGAGAAATTCAAAAAAACCAAACAAATTTTAAAAAATCAAATATTTTAAAAAATTTAAAAAATCGAAAAAAAATTTAAAAATCTAAAAATTTGTTAAAAGTCGGAAAGTTTTTTAAATATCGAAAACTTAAAAAGTAAGCAAGATACAGCAAAATGGAAAAATTTTTTGTCCTATGGGTATTAATACGCACTTACATTAATATTCTAAATCAAATAAATGATCAGCAATTGCTTCAAATAGAAAAAATTATTTTAAACCAAATTTTGTTTTTATAATCCATATAATACAAAAAAGAAATTAATTTAAATAAGGTCAAAAACAATTTAACAATTAAAAAAAAATAACTTGTTTTAATTTATTCCAATAAAACGTAAATAAGTCTATATTTTAAGATTTTTACTTAAACTTAAATAAGGATGTTATTAATTTTTTTTTATAAAGCGTTAAAATGTCATCCTCCTTCACTAATCATTTTAATTTGTAGTGCATACTGATTTTAAATCTAAATTGCTGTTCAAAAACATAATTTGATTAACGCTTACATTGTTTTTTCCGAGTATCGATCTTTTTTCACTCAATAAATGTCTAGCTTTGGAAAACAGCCTCTTCGATGCAGCGGAGCTAGCTGGTGTAGGTAACACTAAACAACTTAATTTGAAAAGAAAGGGATACTCTCTTTTGCGTGCTTCCCACCACTGTAGTGGATCAAATTCTCTATGGTATAAAATTGTCTGACAACGTGAGCAAAAAATAAAGTTTTTTACGACTTCGTCGCTATTTTTTATTTGCATAAATATATTATATATTTCGCTTTTTGAATTTCTTTTCGCTATAGAATATATTACCACTTTCAATTTTTTGTTTAACATCATTTGCACTGCTCATCTCGAAACCTATTTACGACAATTCTTTAATAAAAGCTTGCAAATATTTCAAGTTGTAAATATTTTGCGATCAGCAGTTGGTAGAACGTACACCAAAAGCATTACATTAAAATGTTACAATAAAAAAACTGTAAGCAATAAAACTACATTCAAAAAAGGTTTTCAGTAGAATCTACTGAAAATTACAGTTAAAACAACTGTCATTTCAGTTAAAAGGGCGACAAAGATAATTACCGGTAAAAAAAGGTGTAGTTGTTTTTAACTGTTGGAAAAAAACTAAAAAAACCACTATATTTCAACAGCTATTTTTTGGTATTCTTAATATCTTTTTTAATAACAAAAAATTTTAGTTTCCATCAATTATAATAAAAATGCATATTTCCAACATCCTAGTTAAAACACAAAGTCAAAATTTCAAAGGTTCTCCAGTTATGACGTTTTGATGTATTAGAGATACAATAAAATTGTCTAATTATTATTTGCAATTTTCAACAATCAAAGCAAATATAAACTAGACGAGAATTTTTCAAAACTTGAAAAAATCTTTTATTTTTAAATTACCTACAAAATTTTACTGTTTGCTGTAAAATTACTGTTTTCGTTACAAAAATACTAAAGCAAATGCTTCAAACAACTGTTAAAAATTACCGTTGTTTTCTTCAGTTGTTTTTTTTTTTATTTTAAATAACTGTGCAAATAGTTGTTTTGTATTATTTCACACAAAAACAACCGTAATTACAGTTAAAAACAACTACTACTGATAACTACATAAACAACTGTCATGTAGTAATTGTATAACTTTTTTGAGTGTAAGGGTAGTTTAAATAATCGAATAAATTGTATTCGAAATAACTACAGTTTTGCCTGTTCTTATGTCAGTGAAATAAAATATTTTCTAATGTGAAATTAAAAAATTAACCCAGAAAACAAAGTATAAATAATTGAAATATCATAACATAGCAAACAATTTTAAATTAATAGTTTCTTAAAATCTAAATGAGAATTATAATAATTTTATTATTTCCTATTGACTAAATGTCTGTAATTCTGTGCAATATTGGATGTGTCTGTTTTATAGTTAATCCTTTGTGTTGATCGTATTTTTATGATCTGTAACATTTCGAATGTATATCTTCGTTTGCAATTGCTTTCTGTGTTTAAAATTGATGTGTTATCAAAATCTGGATACGCAAAAAACAGCATTATCATTACACTGCAGCAACTCCAATCATTATGCAAAAAACAGCATTATCATTACACTGCAGCAACTCCAATCATTATCCAGATTTTGATAACACATTAATTTTAAACACAGAAAGCAATTATAAACGAAGATATACATTAGAAATGTTACAGATCATAAAAATACCATCAACACAAAGGATTAACTATAAAACAGACACATCCAATATTGCACAGAATTACAGACATTTAGTCAATAGGAAATAATAAAATTATTATAATTCTCATTTAGATTTTAAGAAACTATTAATTTAAAATTGTTTGCTATGTTATGATATTTCAATTATTTATACTTTGTTTTCTGGGTTAATTTTTTAATTTCACATTAGAAAATATTTTATTTTCCGCCTTTTTTGTAATTATTATTTTTACGTTTTTTAATTATAAAAAAATTTTCCCTGAAGAAGTCTTCCAAAGCGAAGACGAAATATTGGAAATAAATAATTATAATTATAAAATAAAGGATCTTTAGCTCAATAAAACAAAAGACAAAAATTAATTAATAATCATATAATTACAAATTATATACCATTACCCTAACCGAGCACTAGCTACTATGGCCTTCGGCGCGTTTTAGCGAAAACAGACCAGTGCCTCTGGTGGGAATCGAACCCACGACCCCCGCACTGATAATCCAGCATGCTACCAACTAGCCTACCGGGGCGCACGATATTTAAATATATTTTTTTCTAAATGCTTAAAAAAAAATCCTTGAAAGTAATAACAATTATAGCTAATATGTTTTCTTATTATTTTATTTGCAGTTATATAGTACATAATAAGACCACAAATGGTTACAATGTATTGTTAACAACACATGCTGTATATGTCGCAGAGTATAAAACATGTTGCATATAGCTGTTAATGTCGACATTGTAATTTTTCCTGTTGATGACTGTTAAATCAATTTAAAAAAACTATGCATAGATTTATCTTCAATTAATTTAACAGTGTTCTCTTGTGTTATTGTCAAACATGCATAAGCCGCATAACATAACTTGACAATAACATTAATGTGGTCATGTCGACATGATTTATATGTCAACAGTTGCAGCTCTTTACTAGTGACCAGTTAATTTACACAGCTTGATTACTTTTGTTCGCAATAACCCAAAATTCATGGGTGGCCATTGCCCTCTCGCTTACAAAAAAGTGAGAATAACGAGTTACCTGATTGGCACAAAGCGTTTTTGCAGGTACGAAAATTAACATTTCGTCCATTTTTTCTCAAATTCTACGAATATTTTTTACGAAGCATATTAATATATTTATAAATAGAATATTTTATTATAAACAATCAAAACAATTATTTATTTGAAACATTGAAATAAAAACACAAACAAAATGTATAATAAACTTTCCAGGGTTGGCAAAACACTTACGACACTAATGTCATAAAAACACGATGTTTACAGTAACTACGACGTTACATGAATGCGGCTAATATTATAGTAAAAAAATATTAAATCGATACTTATGTATACATTTACTAGTAACTCATTATTTTGCAATACCACATCAGTACTTCTATCAGTATGTTTTTTTTTGTATTTTAAAATAACGCAGTAGGTAATGACTTCTCAGTACTTGGAAATCTATACGGCAATGACATGTCATTACCATGTTTTTACTGGGCTGTTTGATTTCAAACTCACTTGCAATTAAAAGTTTAATAATATGTATTAAATGTTTAATTGAAAATGAATTTGGTGCACACAACATTTCTAGTGTTTAGAACCCATAATGCCAACAAAGAAAAAAAAAGCAAAATAAAATAAACTCACAAAATTTAAAAAAAGACAAAATTAAAAAAATCAATCTAACTAAAAAAATTTGCTAATATTTAAACAATTCGATAAAATTAAAAAAAAACGTCAGAATTACAAAAAAAAAAATCGCAAAGAAATAAAAAAAAGCACCAAAACTAAAAAAAAATCGCCAAAATTAAAAATATCGCCGAAATTAAAATAAAATTACAAAAATTAAAAGTTTTGTCTCGCTGATTCCAAATTTTCCCATCATGTCATAATTTTTAGAAAACCACGTCTAAAAACACGAAACATTGCTTTTGTAACCCTTTTTGAAGTTGTGTACACAACACATTGATTTATATTCTTTAAAAGAAATTCATGATTATGCGATAAAATTTCGACAAATTAAGCAAAATATACGGAAAATGGAGTGAATATAAAAACAGAGCTTTTCAAAAAGTGCAAATGAGGTTTTTTTTGCTAGATTTGGATTCAGAGTACATTGGTGTATTAAAAGCCATGTTTTTATGGCCATTGAGTTTTATGGCCACCCAAAATAGTTTATAATTTTGCGACAATGAGAAACAAGAGAAAAAGAAATTCCAGTGGGAAAATAAAAGAAGTTTTATCAAAAAAAAAAAAAAAAAAAAAACAGAAGATTAACCCAAATTGGTTTCCATAACATATAAAAGGCTTTTTTTAGTTTCATAAAAAAATTTATAATTTAAATCTGGGGAATAATAGTGAAAAATATATCTATAGCAAAAAAGTCAAATTATATAAAAAAAAGGTTAGCATTTTTTTAAAAATTTGAGTGCTCATATAATATATATTAGTTCTCATGTAGTGAGTAAACTAGTTTATATGAATGTTTGATGTTTGACATAGGATTGTTACCGCTTTCAAAACGTGTTCTGATGATGGGAACCTAGAAAATTCCCGAAATAGATCTATCAACACATTCCTGAAAGGGTCAAATAATAAATTTGAAAACAAAAAACTCTATAGATTATTTGTTAGGACAATATCCTAATGAAGAAATATAGAGTATGGCCTCGAACTTGAATAATTTTCATTTTCATTGCAAAATTAAAGGTCGAAAAAACATAATTTTTATTTTTAATAAAAATTATATTAAACTTGTATAAAAGACAAAGTATGTTCTTGTTTACTACTTCCCCTGTACATTTTGTTTTTAACAAATGTGCATATCAAAGGAAAAGAAACAAAAACGTGTATTGAATATTTACCAAAGGTAGACATACACACAAAAAACAAGTTTTCAAATTATTTTTTGATCAATGGTGATAATCTGTTTTACTTCGAGCTCATATAATATATATTAGTTCTCATGTAGTGAGTAAACTAGTTTATATGAATGTTTGATGTTTGACATAGGATTGTTACCGCTTTCAAAACGTGTTCTGATGATGGGAACCTAGAAAATTCCCGAAATAGATCTATCAACACATTCCAGAAAAGGTCAAAGAATAAATTTGAAAACAAAAACTCTATAGATTATTTGTTAGGACAATGTCCAATATCCTAAAATAGAAATAGTATGGCCTCGAACTTGAATAATTTTCATTGTGCTAGATTTAGCTAAAATGGCAACACTGCTCATTAGCATCATTGTGGACAGTCTTTAAAACTCCAAAAATCCAATGCGGAAAATCCGTCACCCATGTGTTAAAAAGAGACATAAAATGTAAAAATAAAACATTGAAACCTGAAAATCTCGTACCTGTTCGAGTAAAGAAATATTTTGTCATAAAATAGTTTTTTAAGGAGAAACCAGTAGCCGTCTGAAAACAGTGAAAAATATGCTCATACTTTGAAAAAAAGTTAGTAAAGTCTGCAAAAAATTTCTAAAGTCATCAAAATCTTTTGCTGAAAGTCGGCGAGCTGATTTTAAGCAACAAAATTAGTAGAATTTTAGCAACAAAATTAGGAGAAAAATTATACTTTAGTCAATTTATTTGCTGAAAGTCCTAAACATTTGTTTGTGATTCTTTTAAAAATAATTTAGAATAAATTACTAAATATAAAAATGTTCATACTCCCGTATTGACGACATGAATAGTGTGGTATCTAAAAATATATAGAAATAATTATTTATTACTCGTATTATTATAATTTATTATCTGCAGCATTTGCGCATCATTTAGACAACCATTGATGTAAGTAGTTGAAAGATAACTTTGTTTATGTTATATATAATTATTTCTCCTTTTTAGATATTACATTAATTCATGTCGGCAATGTGGGAGTATGAACATTTTTATATTTTTTAACGTATTGTAAATTATTTTTAAAAGAATAACAAAAATATGTTTTATGATTTTCAGTAAATAAACTAACTAAGGTATAATTTCTCTACAAATTTTTTGAATTTTTTTTCAGTGTACTAATATTCAGCAAAAGTTTTATTAATTTTTAGTAAGGGTTTTTTAATTTCTAGTCCACTAAGTGTTGGCAAAACTTTTGCTGAATCTACTAATTTTGTTGCTAAAAATCTGCTCGATGATTTTCAGAAAAAGACTTTGCTGACATTAGCAATTTTTTTTGCAAGCACTTTCCTGACTAAAATTTTGCTGACTTTACTAACATTTTTTTTGAGTGTACAATTAATTTTTTCATAAAAAGTCCCCAAAGAAATGTTTCATTGAACCAATGAAACGTGTTTCATTAAATAAATATTAATGAAGGGCTTCATTGACCCAATGAAAATTTGAAAAAGGATTTGAAATTTTTTAAAAATCTAATGAACTCTAAAATACATGCCACGTCTAAACTGTGTAATAAACGTTTTAAAAAAATAATTGTTTTGTGCACAAGAGTCACAAAGCTCAACTTTGCGTTCATTACATGCACTGAAAACAAGTTAGTAAAGACAGCAAAATATTTTGCTGAGTCAGCACAATTTCTGTTGCTAAAAATCAGCGAGTTGATTTTTAGCAATAACATTAGTAGTTTTAAAAAATCCCTTCTTTGTAGAAAAATTATATTTAAGTTAATTTATTTCCTGGAAAATGTTGTGATTCTTTTAAAAATAATTTACAAAATATAAATATGTTCATACTCCCACATTGACAACGTGAATTTATTTAATATCTGAAAATATATAATTGTATATAACATAAACTAAATTATTTTTCAACTACTTACATCAATGGTTGTCTGAATATACAACCCCTTTTTTGCAATAAGAAAAGGAAACATAAAAAATTACGTAAGATGTGTTTACATGTCTTTCGCTTTAGTCTGTATATCTGAACATTTATTTGTTTTCAATGTGACCACACTGCATTAATAATCGCTATAAAGATTTATTTTACAAATACACATTTAATGTTTATCAAATTTAAACATTTTATTTTGTCTCTAATTTAAGTAATAGACAATTACTTTGACAAGATGGTGACAACTCAATATTAAAGTTTTTTTTCATCCACATATGTATTGGCATTGTTAGTTGAAATGGTTTATTTCTTTTTATGTCTTACAGGAATTGTACTTTTTGGTATTATTTTCCTCGTCTCTGCTACATATTGACATGCCGTGACATCCACTTGATTCTGCGTAAATCTATCAATATGGTTGTAGTCCACACTATTAATCTGTTCATCAGCACAATTTTTTTTACCGAAATAAAATAGTTAAACATTAGTTCAAATCGGGTAAGTGCTGAAGAAGTATAACTAAAATTATAGCTGAAAACACAATTTCAGCAAAAAATGTTACTAAGAAATGGTACACTTGATTTTCATGACGTTTTACTCACTTTTCTAGTAACTTATTTTTTTGAGTGTTTCTGTTGATTGTTTAAAAAATTCCTTATGTCGACTTAAGGAAATTTTTTAAAAACTTTATTTGTCAATTAACATTTGACATCAATACTTTATGCACTAAATGATATGAGACCGAATCAAATCAATTTTTCACAGTTTTGTTCAAATCTGTTTGATAAAGTAATTTATTTCATTTGTGATATTTTACGTTTCACTTGCATTGAAATTACTTTTTCGAATAAAATATTAAAAAAATCAAGTTAAAAATGTTATTGAAAAAAAAGTCGAAAAATGTTCATTGATTTAATGCATTTATTTAATAAAGTTATGAAAAAGTCATAAACAAATTTAATGAAAGTTTGACAGCATTAATGAATTCTCATTTAGTTAATGAAACTTTTCATAAAATCAATGAACCCATTTTAGTGTAATCGATTCTATTCTATCAGTGTATGGTCTTAAAAGTTTACATCACACATAATAACGTACACTAAGAAAAAAAAATTGTAATTGCTACTGAAACTTTTAGCGTTATTACGGTACATTTCACTATTTTGAAACTGGTTGTATTTTTTTTTTGCTAAATTTAGCAACACATGTCTGCTGAACTGTAGTAAAATTAGTAAATTAGTAGCCGCTACTTAATTATAGTAAAATTTCAGTAAATTGCAATTTAAAATTAATTTGCTAAAATCAGCACAAAATATTCAAAATTTTAGTACATCCAATAGAAATTCACAGAATAAAAGTTAAAAAAAGTAAAATAAAACGACTTTGTTGTTAATTCTTACACTCTTTTCCTAATAGAACAACATTATTTTAATTTTAACTCTGTAATAACAAATTTTATTTGTTCAAAATATATATTTTTGTTTCTGTGATTATCAAAATTTTTGCTTAATTTAGCAACTGGTTTTCAAAAATTAGTAAAATATTTTTATAAAATATTTTTATAAAAAAAAGTAGTACAAAATTCAGTAATTTGCAAAATGAAAATAGCAAAAAATGTTACTAAAATAGTAATAGTAAAATGCGATTGAGCATGTTTTCTACTAACTTTTTCTTCTTAGTGTATTTTTATAAATTTCATATTAAATAATAATGCCGTTACAAAAGAAAAGAAGAAGTTGGAGTTAAAATCGAATCGACTGTTCTATTGATTACTAATACCGACAAAATCTTATGATAAAGATGATGATAAAAGGCCAAAACCAAGAAGCTTAAGATACATCGAGATCATGCAGTGCCTTAAATGATAATAATGTGATTATTGATAGAATCAGAAAACAGCTATAGGAACAAACCAATATTACAATCAGATTGATGCAACTATAAAGTGGTTGGTGCAATATGTGGTAAATTTTCCTCCAAGGATAAACAGGCATGTGGTGGTTTATAATGATGGCAAAAATAATAAAACACCATCATCATCAAATGGAAGACAATGCTTTCAATTGTATTGAAATCTTAAGTGTAAATAGTAAAATCAAAACGAGTTTCTCCAATAACACTCGAATAGAGTTGGGCATTCTAGTTCATAGTTCATTTAGTTCATTTGTATTTATTGAACAAGTTTGTTCTTTTAGCTCATAAGTTTGCTCAACAATTACTCATATTGTTATATTCGTGAATGGCTTATTTAACAAATCTGCATAATATGAGAGAAAATGCCAAATGAACGGTTAAAAAGGAACTAGTTCAATTTTAACTGTGTATTTTGAATTTTCGCTTATACTGTGCATATTTGTTAAACAAACAATTCACCAATATAACAATATAGATAATTGACAAAAAATTGTCGAACAAGCATATGAACTAATATGACGAACTAGTTCAATATATGCAATTGGTTATGAACTAGAATGCCCCACTCTACACTCGAAGGAAGAAAAATTTTGCCATAACTTTAGCACAGCAACCAACATCTAAAAAACTATTGGCTTCAAGTCAAACATCTGAATACATAAATCAAACATTTTATAAGACTGTCTGTCTGTCTTTCTGTGCTCATATTCATAAGTTTTATTTAAAAAGTACCAGTTTAAAATATAGGAGCACCATTGCACACTTTTTTTCATGCGAAATAAATATTTTTTTTGTGCCTTTATAGCACCGCTTTAATCACACATGGGAAACAAAAGGCTTTTGAATAAGATTATGCAGACCAGAGTACAATAAAGAAAAACTTCTTTTATTGTACATTGGATATGATTCTATAATGATATAAAGAATTATTTAATGCTAAATTGTAGGAGAGTACTCTGCACAGCGGTATACAGTTTAAACGTATTATATGATTGATGACTTAATTTAAAGATGATTATTGTTGTTAAAAAAATATTTATCTCTGTTTTAAGTAGAGATGGGCACGTGAGAGAATTTTGACTCAAACTCACTATCGCTCACGAGAGAAAAATTATACTCACGCACAATCACTCACGCGAATTTGTTTCCTATTCACACTCACTCACGCTCACCTGAATAAATTTAGATTTTACTCACACTCACGCGTGATTACGCATGATTCACGTGGATCACGCAAATTCACATGATTCGGACAAAAATGAAATGTAAAAATGAAGGTAAATTGTGAATGTTTAACTCAAATTTGCTCTAATTATTCCACTTTGTCTTTTCTTTTGTGTTTTAAAGACAAAAAATATTTGAGAAAAAACAATTGAGCCAATGTTCTTAGAATAATTTTTGGGAAAATTAATCACAAATTTAAACGTTTTTCCAAAATTTCCTGCACTATATCAACTAAAATTATATATGGGGATTTATACTAAAGATTTCAATGTATTTAACATTGCAAATCAATTAAAATTCAAAGTATTTCGATAGCTTCAAAATGCAATTCAGAACACGTAATTGAATTAAAAATTGTTTTAACACTAGAGTATAAAATTGTTTTCGACAGTGTTTAAAAATAGACACACTTACAAATAAAATACGGTCTCGATCGTTCTGATGCGTCAAAAAACGGCTGAGATATCGCTGGTTAACTTTAAACTTGTAAAAAAAATGTATTTCCCTTGGCTCAATTGTCTTCTGAAAATTCTAAAATAATTTTCTGAGTAAAAGTTTTATGTTTCTCTAAAATTTCTCAGAACTTCATTTCATTTTGAATTGTTTGAGATTTTTTGTTGGGATAAGCCGCACTTTAGACCTAAGCGACTAGGTCTTCAGTCTGATTCTAATCCACCACCCACAAGAAACTCAAGGTTTGATTGACATTGCATACCTAGTTTAAAAGTGACTCAACTCAAAATTTTTAATTTTTCAGAAATCGAAAAAAAAATATTTGCAACTTTATACCAATTGAAACATAAAGAAAGACATAACTGTTTTTAGCAACAGGTAACAACAACCAAATACACTGATATTTTTTTTTATAGATAAACAAGTGTATTGTGCATAGTCTAAGCATATAAACCCAAAAATTAAAATTTTGAGTTAAGTCACTTTTGAACTAGGTGTGCGACATATATGTATACTTATATATATCAACCACCCACAGAAAATCGGTGATGTTAATTGATTAAGCGAACAACGTGTGTTCTTTTCGTCTTTTCATACAATTTTAGCCAAAAGCTTTTAATCGAAAAACTTTTTATTGGTAGGGTTGCCAGTCCAACTGCTAATGTTGCCATTACTGGCAGCGAATGAAAAAATTAATAAAAAATCATTTTGTAATTATTTATAAAATATAAACATTTTAATATTTCAATAAAAAATATTGTAATTTTTTATTACCGTAAAATTATATGCATGATATTAAGGAATTTTTGCATTAAAGCAATAAAGTTGCACTGTAAACTCGTACATTGAAAGGTTTCATTAGGTTTATGCGAGTTTGAAAAATAAAATGATATATTTATTAAAAATGTCAATAACTCAATGAAGGAGTTGCATTAAAAAACTAGTTTTATCAAAGATCGAATCTTGTCATTAATTGTAGGAAAATATTCGTTAATTTTGTAAAGAAAAGTTTCATTAAAAAAGTGCAGATTTTCATTATTTTTCATTCATTAAAGTTCTCTCTGTGTATAGTTTACTATTTTTAGATGTTTTATTTGAAATTAAATGCAGTTCTGATTATATTTCCTCCAATTAGTTGACAACGACCTGTAACGGCGCGCTGCGTTATTGGATTTAATTTTAATTAATGTAATTTTAGTGTAATTTTATTTTTTCGCAAATAAACAATAATTTTCGATTTTTCAGAAAAGCAGATTTCTTAAACGTCCTTTTGAAAGAGTAGAAATTTATTTTTATAAAACGTAGAAAATTTTAAAAACCATCATATATTTAACTTTGTTTAACATTGTGATATAATTTGTTATAATTTTGCCTTCAAAAATTATATTTTGTAGAAAAACGCAAAAATGGCTAAAAATTTACTAAACATTTTTAAAATAATGGCTAATGGCTACATCCAAAATTTGCTGGCTAAGTGGGTTTAAAAATGGCTAAATCTAGCCATAAAATGACTGAATTGGCAACACAGCTCATATGTCTCAGGTCTCCCAAAAGTAGGCAACAACAATTTTAAAAATCCAACACATACATATACTTTTTTATTACTTATTTTTATTAAAACTCAAATATCACTCATGCGTCTGGGCCCTCTTCATTTTCATAATATGTTTCTCGAAAGTATGCAACAAAAAATATGGTTTGCTTCCTTAATACTCACGTAATACAATAATACTCACCTCTTCTTTATAATTAGCGTTCCTTAATTATGAAACAGCCAGTCCACTTATTTTGGAATATTTTCCTTTTTAACATTTAAAATTTAGCATTTGTTTTAGTAAAAAAAATATATTTACATATTTTAGAATTCGAAAATTAAAAAAAAAACATATATTCCGGTCTCTTTTAGTTCAGCAACAGATCTTTTGGACAGTATTTTTTTAACGATTACAGCACTATATGAAATTTTTAAAAAAATTGCCATTGAACCTTAATTATGAGTTAAAGTTTTATTAGTTTTTTGTTTTTATATACATCGAGATTAGTTTTAAGTTATTTTCAATTTTTAATGAGCTTGCAACCTCCGTATATTTAAAAATAAAGCAATTCAAACAAATTAGCTATGCTGATACTAGTATTTCGATCTGGCTAAAGATCTCATCAGAACCCGAAGTTTTACAAAAGCAAGAGCCTCCATAATAGGCAGAACTTTAACAGAAAACCTATTAATCATTAATTTGCCCCATTCTTGCCTTCTTAGTAATCAAGTACGTGGTTAGGGTCTTTTCCTAACAAGCATCATGACGTTACTAAACTTTGAAGACCAAAAATGTTCTATTTATTTTAATGAGTGCTGATTGTCACATGAAATTAATAAAACATTTGCAATTTTTTGATTTTATCGCGGATTTCATTGCGGATTTTGTTGTAAATAAATTTGCTATATTGGTGTTGCAGCAAGTCAGGTACTTCTACTCGTATTACTGTTAAACAATTCGGCACAATCGTTCAAAAGCTTCCTTAACTAACTGAGTTTTAATATTGGTGGAATTGAGTTTATTTAGTAAATTATTTTCGTGGTTATTTTGGATAAATGAAATAATCCCAGTAAAAAATTTTCGTGTTTTTAGAAGCAGGATAAAAGAAATGCGCTGATGTAAGTGCTTACTATTACATAGTACTGAGAAGCAGCAAATGAAACGAATAGTTTTTGTATAAAAATAAACAAAAACATTTTTTGAGCTTCCTGATTTCCCTTACAAGAATGCAGGTTGTAAGCAGCTTACCTTAATCCCTTACAAGCATGCAGGTTGTAATGCAGAAAGTTTCATATCGTGGATTATAATCGATCTGTACCTGTTTTACCGAGTTCTTTCCGATTGTGTTTGGTGTTTTTGAGTATGTTTTACAAAATAAATAGTCATTTAATTGTTTCTGAAGAGCTAGCACGTGGTGCGGAAAAATTAAATTATTTTATTAATATGTCTAAAATTATAACAACAAAAAATTAATAATAATATTATATAATATTCATATTATAACTTTTAATCGTAATAATGTAGACATAAAATATGATTTTACTGAACGCCATGAAATCACAGCTGTAAGCGCTAAAATCCCCGCTTATTTTGTCAAAAAGTAATGCTTCCAAGTGGGAATTCGCCATATAAAAATCATGGCATGTGTAAGCAGGTTTGTAAGGGATTCTTTTTGGCTTACTCCCTTACAAACCTGCTTACCTGCAAGCAGCGTTTTTTACTGGGTAATATTACTCAAAATTATTATTATTATTCGACACAATTAGTTATTCTAATTCAAAAGTTTTTAATTTGCAATAACTTCACAAAAATTATTTGTTCTCTCCTATGTAAGCACGATTCTTCCAATTCCTTTTTGTGTAATTGAGAACTGACGCATTCATTGTTTGTAAACTTTAGTTTAGAAAATACTGCTGAAATGTCCCATTTAATGCTAAAAAATAAGAATAGAAATTAAAAAATCGATTACATTTGTAAAAAAATCCGCTAAAATTCGACAACTGCAGATGTCACAGTTGGTTTGGTTTTTAAACAATAAATAATTCACATATTATAAAGTTTCCAACACCATAGTTTTCTTTGCGGTAAGCTCATGACTTACAGCGTTTTTAACCAAATTTTACTAAACATGTATCCATTCAAGTTGACCCCTGTATATATATTTAGTATATTTTTTTTAGATTTCTGTCCATAACTTTGAATCTTGTAAGAGCTCCACATATTAGTTTGGTAACGGCATAAATTGTAATTAAAAAAATGTTTTTTACATAAATCGTTTTAAATCCCGGATTGTAAAACAAATAAATTTTAAATTCAAAAAATATTTTTTTTTGTGCTTAACCGGAAAACAGTAAAATGATGTATAAATGAATCCTGTGGCTTTAACCGTTCAAAATATATGGACGATTAAGAATGACTAATTTTTAATTTTTTTTTCAAATTTAAAAACGTGTTATTTAAACAACCATCAGAGCTAACAACCCAAAAACTGTAGAATGAGGTATTTATAGGACACTACATTTGGTTCAAATTGAAGGGGGAAGAGGTCGGAAATTGGATATTTTTTGATGAAATAAGTATTTTGCTTTTTTTGTTGTTGCCTTTTTAGAAAATATTTTTTTGCTTAAAATTCATTGAATTTGGATTTTTTGTCTTTTCTGGTAGCAATAGCTAACTCTTGTAAATTTTTTTTAAAACCTAAATAATCTATTGTTTGTTTTATAAATTTTAAAAATGAAACCAAATCAAATGATGACTGAATTTCTAAATTTTAAATCGATTGAGCAAAAATCTATTGAATTCAGAGATTGAATAACACGAATGATGAAAAATTATTGAGTTCTCTAGAAATAAAATCAAATGAAACCAATTGAGAATTAATTTGATTTCTAAAATTCTGATTTAAGAATTTAACCATTCCATAGTCAATCAATATTGAAAAATCGAATGAAGTATTAAATTCTTTAAGGCTCTAAATTGCAGTAACTCTTGCAAATTTTTAAAATTTTTCTCTGTGTGCGCAGACTGACGACTTTTTAATTTTTCGTCATGAATATTTGTTTTCTAAAAACACCCAAGATTTTAAAATATTGAATCTCTCGGATTCTAATGCTTTCTGTTTTGCAAAATTGTAAATTCTGAAACCCCATTCTTAATAGATAAAAACACAAGTTTTTCTATACAAAAAATATTTTTTATTGAAAATGTTAAATACAAACAGTACAAGTTATAAAATATCAGTACAAATCAGTAAATGATTTTTCTTATAAGAACACGTAACCTAAACTTAGCAGATCTACTGATCAAACCAGTACGAATGGTAAGTAAGCCTACCTATACAGGACATTTCTGATATGTATAACACACTTGTGTTATAATGTAAACGGGACTTTAACATTTTGTCACATGCAACAACAACTATGACAACATGAACAATTACAGCAATATCAAAAACATCTATACAATGCGTTGCATAACTATAATTACAAATGATTTTTGATATATTTTCGTACATTACAAACATTTTTTTAAACTTAAAACAGAGTGACAAGGGATTCCTTATTGAATTAATTGATTTAAGAAAATAAATTGTGTAATAATATTGTGTTAGTGTTTCAGAACTATAATTACGTATTTTTTTTATGTAATTTTAATCAATTTGCAATAAAATGCCGAGTGGCTCATATCTAAGTGATTTTAAAATAGGGCAAATTTCAGGTTATTTAAAAGTGACTTAAGTTTTCGGAAAATTACTAAAAAACAAAAAGCTTACAAGTGGTTGCCACAAATTTTGCATTCGCTAAAAGGAATCTAAAAACCAACTGGAGAAAGGTAAGTCAATAATCCCTGTTGTTGGTAGGACTGTTTAAATATAAATATCTTTTAAATGTGATTTTTTCTGATTAGAAAAAGTTCAATCCTTTTGGTGCAGATGGTTTTAACAGCTATTGGAGAGACCTACGTAAGGAACCACGATATTTCTCAAAAAGAAATTTCGGATGCGGATCCTTAATGGGTTGGGGCGGTTTTTGTTTCCAAGTTGTAGTTGATTTGGCATTTCCAAACACCAGAATGAAATCTTCTGAGTACATTACAGTATTAGAAGAGAAATTGGTGACATTAATTGAAAAAAGCAACGAAAAAGAATTCATTTTCCAACAAGACAATGCCTCAGTACATGTAAGTTGTCATACGATGGAATAGGTATCGTCAAAAATACAAGAGTATTAGAATGGCCCGCATGAAAACAGTCAATGTGAAAGCGTGTTTCATCTAAAAGAAGAAGTTATTGATGCATACAGATCTATAACGAAAGAACTTCGAATAAATCTGGTACACAGTATGTCTGATCGAATTTTCGATCTGATTCAACGCATTATTAAAACTGCTACTTTAAAATATGTTACTTAAATTTTTGTAAAATTTGATATATTAAGTTAAGTGTATTTTTAGTTATGAAATTATTAAATAGTTAAATAAAAAAATAAATGAATTGTTTTTATTAAATACTATTAATTTTCCATCGATTTTACATTTATGCTGGTTAAGCTCTTATATTTTTTATAACTTACGAAATTTAGTGAAATAAATGTGTAATTAGAGTTTTGCAACGCAGTGTAGCAATAAAATCGCTTATTTCCTGTGGGTTTTATGTAAGTGCTTGTATTTGTGGTGCTGTTGTTATTATTGTAATGCTACTGGAATTAATAATAAAAAAACAACAATAATAAAAACAAAAACAATAGATACCCAGTGTATAAAAGCATTACCATATAAGTGGTTATATTGACTGACAAGCTGGGCCTGTGTACCAGATTTATTCGAAGTTCTTTCGTGATAGATCTGTATGCATCAATAACTGCTTATTTCAGATGAATTACGCTTTCACATTGACTGTTTTCTGAGGAAACTCAATGGGGTATTGATTCGGAGAACATGCGGGCCATTCTAATACTCTTGTATTTTCTGACGATACCTATTCCATCGTATGACAACTTACAACCATAGTACATAATTGGTAATGGCAATTACTTACAATTGTCATTACAAATCTCATTACTTTTATATGGGGATATCGCTCAAAATAATGACATATCATTACTATATACCTTACAAAATATAGGAAAATATATGGTTACCAATAAGATCAAAAATAGTGAGCCTAAAAGTAAATTTAAAAAAAAAACCTAAATTTAATAAAAAAAATTTTTTTTTATTGAAAAAAATGTGTTTAATAAAATGTGCCGACATGGGAATCGAACCCGGATCAAAAGGTTGTCAGTCAACCGGTCTTCCATCTAAGCTTTCTCGACATGTAATACGCGATAGATAAAAACATAAATGACTTGCTTGCACAAAATGTCATTACTTTCTAGCTTCCAAAAAATCAAAAATAAATAGTTATATATGTACTTAGTAGAAGTGATAAAATAATGAGTCCAAAAATAGATTTTCAAAAATGTATTGATCATTACTAAATCAATAATGATGAAAATAAGTACTTATGGGTAACGTAGTTTTTTTTGCATTGAAATAGTGAGAAAATTAACTAGTTATTAGTTTTTATTATTTGTGTTGAAGTAATGCAGCGAGTAAGCTGGTATCATTACTGGTAATGAAAAAGGTAATGCCATGACATCACCGTTTCTTCACTGGGTAAAAACTACCAAATAGTCGTATAAGCATAGTGCAAACAATATTGTGGCTGACTTGTTGTCATACAAATTTAACATTTCTTTGGAAATTATTGTGGTTTGAGATTTAAATGCTCATATATTTACAACATGAATAACATGACCAAATATCCCGCTTTTGGAGGGATTATGTCTCTTTTTAAAGGCTGACTTAAATTGTGTTAACGCTTTTTAAATTAAAATCCCGCCTTCTATATATCAACTACTTTCAATAGTTTTATTATAAACAATAATAACATGCAGTGGCGGATAAAGTCCTCGATTTTTGAGGGTGTGTGGGGGGGGGGGAAGATAATTTTTGAAAATTTTTGTAAATTTTAAAGACATTTTTCTAATTTGTTGAAGGGGTACAGGAACTCTTAGATGGATTTTTATCTGAAAAATGAGAATAATTCACTACTCAAGAGTTCCAGGCTATTAAAAAACATTATGCGTGAATCGAATTATTACAAATTATTGACTTTTTGTAAAAATTCGCAATTTTTCAAATTAAAACTTCTTTAACTTCAGTAAAAGTATGTGTGTGAAATTCGGAGTTTTTCATTTTAGTGTTATCAAATTTTTATATCGAATGAAAATATTCGTCACACACTTAAAAAAAATTAAATTCTGAATTCTATTTTACACTTTTTGAATTTTTAATTTCCGAGCACTTTTTTTAATTGTTTTTCCAACTTTTGACATTTTTAATAATTACAATTTTATTGCAAAATTTAATTATTTTTTTTTTAAATTTTGTGGCGTTTATTTCTCTTTCCCACCGAAACATTTAAACTTCTACGAGTTCGATACTTGATCTCGTTGAGTGCGGTCGTCTCTTACCGAATAGCGGATAGTTGTTTAAAACAAACAAATCAACGTTTAAAATCTCCAAACAATTACAAAACAATTATTTTTATTTTTGTAACCTCGGTATTTGTTCATATTGAACTTTAGTACGTGCCGTTTTGCAAAACACTTGCTGGGATAGCAGTACACAAATGGCCCCGGGGGCCAAATCTCATAATCTAGATTTGAAAAAATCTAACATGAAGAGATCGAAAAAGTCAGTGAATATTCCACTAGGTATGTTATCTCACTTACCTACAACATCTCAAAATCGATTTAGTGAACTAGCTAAACTTAATGATATGGACTTGGATACAGTATCCAACATAAATGATATAAAAATAGTAAAACCTCCACCATTGGTAGTCGATGCCAAAATAAATTTAAGTGATCTCCAAACATTATTGGGTAAGGATCCAATCTACAAACGTACGTCCATTGGAACTAAGGTGTTTCCTCCAAATTCCGACTCATACGAAAAATGCAAAAATATTTTATTGGGCAGAAAAAATGAATTTCATACCTTTAACTCGAAAGAGAATCGTCTTTACACTATGTTTCTGTATGGACTTCCAAAACTAAGTATTGATGAATTCAAAAAAGATATTCAAGAATATAATTTAACGCCTTCATCTATTACGGAAGTGAACACAAAATTCAGTTCAGTAAATAATGCTGTGTATAAGGTACAATTTGCTAGAAAAAATTTCAATCCAAAATCTCTAAACAATGTATCATCACTATGCAATATAATAGTATCTTGGAAAAAATACAAACCAAGAAAGAACGACAACCCAACTCAATGTTGGAATTGTCTTATGTATGGCCATGGAGGTGAACACTGTAATCGCCTTCCAGCTTGTATGATATGTGCCAACCAACACCATACTAAAGTTTGCCCACTTCAGAATCAAGATAAAATGCCTGCAGTATTTTCTTGTTTCAATTGTAAAATGCACGGTAAAGAAAGAACAGATCACTCTGCAAATGACATTAATTGCCCTTTTCGATCTCTTTATTTAGAGACAAGAGCTAAAGCAACAAGAAAAAATACTCGCAATTACAACAATAAACAAAGTTCACCACAGTACTTTAATAATGATGTACACCTAACCAACCTCAACAACAGCTCTAATCGCAATACTCTCTCTTATGCAAATTGCGTGAGAGGAAATAATGATCTCTTTAACATAGATGAACTCTTTAATATTTTTACAACTGCGTTAAGCGATTTACAAAAATGCACAACCAAAATACAACAAATACAAATTGTAATGTCAATGGTCAAATATGCATATGGTTTACACTAATAACAATGGCTTAAAAATTCTTCATTGGAATGCGAATGGCATTTCTACCTTTTCACATTTACTTCAATTTGAAACGTTAATTGAAAGAGAGGATATTCATATTGCATCTTTAAATGAAACTCACCTAAATGAAAGACACAAAACCTATTTTAAAAATTTTGTAATTCATCGTAACGATAGACAAGATCAAAGAGGGGGAGGCGTAGCACTAATTGTGCGCAGGTCAGTCCAAAACAAAGTTCTCCCGATTATAAACACACTAGGAATAGAAAATCTTGCAATTGAATTAAAAGTAAATAACAGAAAGCTAATTATTTGCACTGTGTATTCACCGAAATATAAAAATAGCTTTGCAAATGACATAATAAAACTAACTTCATTTAATGAAGATTACATTATACTTGGTGATTTTAACGCAAGACATTCTGCTTGGCATTGCATCACTAACAACACTGCTGGCAACGTATTGTTTCAACTTGAGCAGTCAAACAACTTTTTTATAAATTATCCCAACAGTCCAACTTTTTATCCGTCTCAAAGAAACAGAAATCCCTCAACTATCGACTTAGTATTAAGCAATAGCTCATTAAATATTAATATGGATGTGCTCGAATATGAAATTCCATCTGATCACAGACCTATTGTGTGCAAAATTAAAAATTCAACTGTTAGTGAAATAGATATGAGGCACTATAACTACAAACTTACAGACTGGTTGGCGTTTAAAAATATAATTAACAACAAAATCACCATTAACACAACCGCATATAACTCCAAAAATTCAATTGATTCAGAGATAAGCAGATTTGTTAAAATTGTACTAGAAGCTAGGAACGTCTGCACTCCATTATTGCAGCCTTGTGGCAAGTCAGTTTTGCCAGATAATATTATTAATTTTATAAAAACTAGAAAAACGTTTAAAAGAAGAAGGCAACGGGCATCGAACCTTTCGGATGCAAACTGGTACGATCAATGCGTCAAACTGCTGACTAAAATTATCAACAAAGACATAAATAATCATCGTAATGAAAAATGGAAAAAGTTGCTATCAAAACTGAAGCCTGGAGATAAATCGTTCTGGAAAATTAGCCGGTGCTTAAGAGGTAAACAAAGGAGTAAAATTCCACATCTCATAGAAGGAAATATGAAAATTAACACTGATAAAGAAAAGACAGAATTATTAGCCAACACTTTCTATGCATCTAACAGTCTCACGTCTACATATAAACACTCTATAGATAAAACCGTTAACTCTAAGGTAAATACACTCAATTCCAGAGACGCCTTTTCTGAAAATATTTCTTTGATATCACATAATGAGTTAAATTGCTTAATTTCTACTCTCAAAACATCCAAATCTCCTGGGTTAGATGACGTCTCCAACATTCTAATAAAAAATTTCCCTCCTAAGGCAGTAAAATTATTATTGATAATTTTTAACAGCTGTTTTAAATTCAACTACTTTCCAAAACATTTTAAAAAGGCTAAAATCATCGCTATTTCTAAACCAAATAAGCCTAAGCACAGCCCGCATAGTTATAGACCGATAAGCTTATTAAGCAACCTTGGCAAACTATATGAGAAAGCTATTCAAAATCGAATTTACAGTGCTATTGAAAATACATCAATATTAGCAAATGAACAATTTGGGTTTAAAAAACAATATAGCGCGGTTCACCAAATTAACCGTATCACAAACATTATAAAGTCCAATAAACGAATTAAACAATCTACAGGCTTAATAGTTCTGGACGTAGAAAAGGCATTTGATACCGTCTGGCACAACGGTCTTATTTATAAAATGCTCCAAGCTAATATACCTAAATATTTGTGCAGACTTATTGCTGATTTTCTCACTGACAGATCGTACGTAGTAGCTATTAACACAACATTTTCGTCTCCTAAACAAATTACTGCAGGCCTGCCACAAGGTTCAATATTATCACCATTATTATACTCAATTTATACATCGGATTTCTCTCCACCCTCATACATGAAAGTTGCTTACTATGCAGATGATACGGCTCTGATAACGTCTAGTAAACTCACTGAAGCACTGTTAAAGAAAATGGAAAAAGGGTTTTCTGCCTGTAACAAGTACTTCTACAAATGGAAAATAAAAATAAACCCTATTAAAACTCAGGCTATTATATTCCCTTACAACAACTCCCCCAAACGGATACCAAGTCGTCAGTTAAGTTTCCAAAATGAGAACCTAACAATTAAAAACGATATCAAATATCTTGGTGTTTGCCTCGATAAGAAACTTAACTTTGCGAAACACATCAGCGAAATCTGTAAAAAATCCATGAAAACTGTCAGAGCTTTGTGGCCGATTCTTAATAAACGTTCAACCCTGAGCCTTAAGAACAAAAACTTAATATTCAAAAGTGTGATTAGACCAACCTTGACTTACGCAAGTCCTATCTGGTACAATGCAGCAAAATCACATCTGAAGAAACTACAAATCATTCAAAATTAATGTCTCAAAATCATAAATAACAAAAATTGGAGATATTCAACTCAGCTTCTCCACAACGAAACTGGTTACGAACTAATTATCGACTTCATAAAAAAACTTAACAATAAATACCATGAATCCATTCAAAATTCTCCTTATCAACTGATAAGGGAATGCATACAATTGGCTTAATTTGCAGCTCCGAAACACAAATTATTAATTGAAAATGACGTGTATACATGTATTATCCTTAGATAATTTCACTGTATACTTGTATATTTTCTAACGTATTTAATCTTATTTCCCTACCATATAAAGGTTTTTCCTATTTTCCTTTGAATAATGTTATAATTAAACAATTAATATCAAGATCTTTTGTTATCATAATTATTCGTTGCAATATCTAAAGATAAACTCTCAAAATTGTAAATTTATATGCTAAGCACAAAATGTAAATAAAGATGAATTTATAAATGAAATGAATGAAAAAAATTTAAACTTCTATAAATTTAAAATTCTTAGAAGTTTTTACGGTTTTTTGTTAAACAAAATATTCTCTGTTTCAGCGAAACCAGAATTACGTTGTTTCATGTTTTTCCTGTGCTTCTTAGTGAAAAATTAATGCGATATTTATCTTTTTTAAAACAATGTTTTTGCATATTTTGATCTTGTTTTTGCATATTTCAATAAAAAAAAATTTATATTTTCGATTACAAAAAATCATATTTTTGAGCATATTTTAGTACATATTTAGCACATATTAGCATATTTAGAGCTATTTTTTTAATTTAGTTTTTAGTTATCGAACAATTTTAGGTTTCAGTAAAAAATATTTTTATGGGTTCCCGACGGAAAAAGTTTATATATACCCAGGGAGAAACTGCAAACGGCAGAATAAAAATTGTTTTGGTACAACACTATTTCTCTCAAAAAACCAGTGCCACTCAAAAGGTGCTTTACCAGTATTTTACCCGCAAACCTGAAATTTCATTCAAATTTGCTTATTTTATATGCAGTTTACAGTTTACCAAACAATCGATTTGGCAAACTCTGATTTAACGAAAACCCAGGTTTTTATTCTGAATTCTTTAAATCGGGACATAAAATCATAAATTTTGTAGCGTTTTTTTAGAACAAAAGATAGCAAATTAAATTTGAAAAGGAAATTCAAGAAATAAAATAATCTATTGTAAAACAAAATAATAATTAGTATTTCCATGAATTAAGCATAAAAAGTGCATTTGTATACATGGTATATATAGGACGGTATTATTTTCACTTGAAATTAGTGCAAAATTAAAAAATAAAATTTTTTTTCAATAACAAAAAAAAATTCTATTGCCAAATTTTATTGCCTGCAAAAAACAGCTCAGATCATTAACAATTATAACTTATTACCATAAGTATTCCGATAAAATTTTTGTTTTACACGCCAGTTCGGCGATTAATATTTTTCCGAACTATTTTATATAATTAGTACTTTTGATTAAAGAACTATACAATTTTCTAAAAAAATGCAGTTTCTTATATTCAGTCAGCCCTATTTTTATTTTTTACAGGGTAATAAAGAGTGGACAATTTAAAGCATTTTTTTTGTGAATTTTGTTAATATAATCGCTATTTTTATCAAAAAGTATTCTTGCATTTCCCTTAACGTTATATTAGTATATAAAATATCGGCTTTAATGACGTAGAAACGCCAGTTCGGAAGATGCGATAAATCTATATTAATAATTGAAAATTTTAATAACTTCCATAATTTTCTAAATGAAATCTATTTTTACATTAAATGGAAATCGCGGGCCAGTACTGGCCCGTTCGTATTTTTCTACCTGGGTAGTTCTGTATAGCTTCCCAATTAAAAAAAGTAAAAAACGCTGCTTACATGTTAGCAGGTTTGTAAGGGAGTGAGCGAAAAAGAATCCCTTTCAAACCTGCTTACATATGCCATGATTTTTATATGGCGAATTCCCACTTGGAAGCATTACTTTTACATAAAATTCTACAGATATTAGTTTTTTGTTGTTAAAATTTTTGACATAATATAATTATTTATTTTTACCGCTCCACGTGCTAGCTCTTTAGAAACAGTTAAATGACTAATTATTTTTTATTTCATACTCGAAAACACCAAACACAATCGGAAATCACTCGGGAAATTTTTTACAAATCGGTTATAATCCACGATATGGAACTTTCAGCATTACAACCTGCATCGTTGTAAGGGACTAGGGTACGCTGCTTACAACCTGCATTCTGGTTAGGGAAAACATTAAGCTTAAAATTTTTGTTTGTTTCTTTTTATACGAAATTTTTTCGTTTCTTTTGCTGCTTCTCAGTATTATTTAATAGTAAGCACGTACATCAGCGCATTTGTTATATCCTGCTTCTAACAGGAAAATCTTTTACTGGGTTGATATGATTATATATAATGATATATGTGGCCATATGTAGCAATATATATAAAATAATATTATATTTTTAATATAGCTATATATAATATAGCTATTATATCTAATGTATCATATAAGTTGATATATTTTATCTCTTCATATAAACTTGATATAGCTTAATATGTGATCATATATATATTTATGCACGATAATATATAGGTATATATGATACAATAAAATCAAACATATTCTATCACTTTTACATATAATTATATATAAACATATATGGTAGATATTCACAAATAAAAATTTATCACTTTTAAATATAATTATCAGAAAAACCAACAAAGAAAAATTCAATGTATTTAAATTAAAAAAAAATATTGGAAAAAAAGGAAAAGTAAAAACTTACGAAAACTGCACTTAAAACAAAGTTCAAAGTTAATACATTATCTCACTAAAGACTAAAGGGTATTTAAATACCCAAAAAGGGAGCCATCGTAGAAAAAATCTGGCTAAATCCTGGTAAAAGGTATCGCAAATTGATTTTCAGAGACAGGTAGATAAAGGAAATAACTTCTTCAAAAAAAATTGGGTTCAAAGTAAGCCCCTCCCTGGGGGTAGTTAGCGGTTCAAAAGTCTGCAAATTTGCCCTTTCGGAAAAACTGCACGAAAAAGATTTACCTGTTTCGGACACTCACCTGGGTTACAGCTGTGATTTTGCGAAATGGGAATTAAAATACACATTTTACAGTTTTATGAAATTCCCCTACTTTAAATATCGATTATTTTCAACTAAAAATGAAGTGTCTTATGTGGAAGATCATTTAAAAAATATTTAACTCAAAAAATTGGGAACAGTAAGAAAAACCACTAAATAGCGAGTGTAATCTACAGTTTTGTGAATCAAATATGTACCTCGAATAAGAATACAAGGATTGTATTTACATTTCTGAAGAAAGGACTCAGATTGATTGCATTTTAAAAACGTTATATGTAAAAAACTGCATTTACATGCGCCAAATTTTAAGGTCATTTTGTGGAAAAACTGTACCATACATAGATCGAAAAATAAAGTACGGCATTGAAATAAGAGTGCCTGAAATATATCGAATTGAAATGTATACATTTATAAAAGTTATGATTTTGACCTCCTGTGTAATAATTATTAACATACACTCAATGAAAAAAGTTTCATCATATTTATGAAACAGTTTCACTTTCGAAAATCTTTGAATCATTGTCATATTTATGAAGTTTTCATTAATATAATGTAAAGGATAGAATATGATGACATTTGAAAATAACTGCCAGTCAAATTTCAACTTAATTAGTTGAACTGGCAACTGTGGTAATAATTAACAACTAAACATAGCTTTATAGAAAATAAGTTCGCAGTAAATTTCGTCATACTCAAACTAAGTTACGGCCTATTTTTAACCTAACTAGTTGAGTTAAATAGATGATGTTTACAATTTAACACTTTAAGGCACGAAGAATGTTGATGAAGGCCGTTGCGGGCTAGAAAGTTAACTCCATTCATGCAGGTGTCAAATAACTTTTTCTAATTGTTTTTTCTGTTAATTAAAGTAAATTATCACAAATAAAATTATAATTTTTCTGTTAATATGGAAAAATATTCATGATCTTTAACCGAACTAACCAACAACTCACGTACAAATTATATAGATCAACAATAAAAATTCACTATTAACCACACACAAGGTACAGTGCAAAAATTCGCTTAATATATATGCTCGACATATGTTGAAAAACGAATAAAATCTTCAATGTTTGATATTCCTTCACTTACAATGTAAAGGATAGAATATGATGACATTTGAAAATAACTGCCAGTCAAATTTCAACTTAATTAGTTGAACTGGCAACTGTGGTAATAATTAACAACTAAACATAGCTTTATAGAAAATAAGTTCGCAGTAAATTTCGTCATACTCAAACTAAGTTACGGCCTATTTTTAACCTAACTAGTTGAGTTAAATAGATGATGTTTACAATTTAACACTTTAAGGCACGAAGAATGTTGATGAAGGCCGTTGCGGGCTAGAAAGTTAACTCCATTCATGCAGGTGTCAAATAACTTTTTCTAATTGTTTTTTCTGTTAATTAAAGTAAATTATCACAAATAAAATTATAATTTTTCTGTTAATATGGAAAAATATTCATGATCTTTAACCGAACTAACCAACAACTCACGTACAAATTATATAGATCAACAATAAAAATTCACTATTAACCACACACAAGGTACAGTGCAAAAATTCGCTTAATATATATGCTCGACATATGTTGAAAAACGAATAAAATCTTCAATGTTTGATATTCCTTCACTTACAATGTAAAGGATAGAATATGATGACATTTGAAAATAACTGCCAGTCAAATTTCAACTTAATTAGTTGAACTGGCAACTGTGGTAATAATTAACAACTAAACATAGCTTTATAGAAAATAAGTTCGCAGTAAATTTCGTCATACTTAAACTAAGTTACGGCCTATTTTTAACCTAACTAGTTGAGTTAAATAGATGATGTTTACAATTTAACACTTTAAGGCACGAAGAATGTTGATGAAGGCCGTTGCGGGCTAGAAAGTTAACTCCATTCATGCAGGTGTCAAATAACTTTTTTCTAATTGTTTTTTTCTGTTAATTAAAGTAAATTATCACAAATAAAATTATAATTTTTCTGTTAATATGGAAAAATATTCATGATCTTTAACCGAACTAACCAACAACTCACGTACAAATTATATAGATCAACAATAAAAATTCACTATTAACCACACACAAGGTACAGTGCAAAAATTCGCTTAATATATATGCTCGACATATGTTGAAAAACGAATAAAATCTTCAATGTTTGATATTCCTTCACTTACAATGTAAAGGATAGAATATGATGACATTTGAAAATAACTGCCAGTCAAATTTCAACTTAATTAGTTGAACTGGCAACTGTGGTAATAATTAACAACTAAACATAGCTTTATAGAAAATAAGTTCGCAGTAAATTTCGTCATACTCAAACTAAGTTACGGCCTATTTTTAACCTAACTAGTTGAGTTAAATAGATGATGTTTACAATTTAACACTTTAAGGCACGAAGAATGTTGATGAAGGCCGTTGCGGGCTAGAAAGTTAACTCCATTCATGCAGGTGTCAAATAACTTTTTTCTAATTGCTTTTTCTGTTAATTAAAGTAAATTATCACAAATAAAATTATAATTTTTCTGTTAATATGGAAAAATATTCATGATCTTTAACCGAACTAACCAACAACTCACGTATAATGAAAATATTCATAAATATTTATGAAGCATGCTTTATAATTTCAGCATTTCATAGAATCCAAACGGATAGGATAAAAGGGGCTAATTCTTTAGTATGGTTGAGCACTGACTCACATCGACAATAAAATTTAGCTAGGCGAGGGTGGAATTCTGGAATTGATCACCGGTCCAGCGATTTTCATGCAAATACGTGTTTGTAGTCAGTATCCAAAAGTCGTTTACTTTTACTTTTCCGAATCGAAGAATTTACAACAAAATGCCACTTACTTGTTTGCACATATTTTGTTATGACTTTAAAACCATATTATTTGCATTTTTTTAAGATTTTGTTCACTGCATATTTTTGCTGAATTGTTACAATTATAATTAAGATTTGATTTGAAATAAATAAATATCAAATCATATCAGAAATTTCAAATTGATTTCTACTTAGACATTTATATCGCATTTTATTCGCAACCATCGGTGTCTAGTTATGAACACGATTTCTAAAAATCGTCAAATTTACAGTGCATATTTTTTCTTGTCTTTTAGTTCGTATTTTTGCATTTTTAGTGCATATGTTTTTGGTTTTTAGTGCATATTTAAATTTAAGTGCATATTTGCAGAGTATATTTCTTCCAGTTTTTACAGCCTATTTTAAGTGCATTTTTTCAAATTTCAACTACATGAAAGTCGCTGCCCTGTTCATTACCTTAACAATATGTTTCTTATACAGTGTCATTTTATTTTCATAAATATGATTAAGATTTTCCTTTGAGAATGGCAAGCGATAGGATGTCGAAATTTTAGATTAGCGACGAATTGAAGTTTAAAAAAAAAGTTAGTTGAAAATTTTGTTAAACATCAATTGAAAACTATTTAACTTATTTACAGCAAAATTTTTGTTGAAATTAAGTTTTCAACAAAAAATTTAGTTAAACGGTTTTAGTAACAAAATAACTATTAACTAATGTTTAACTAGTTTTTGCTGCTGCAAAAATTGTGCTGATAATCACATCCATAAAACGGAGAACAAATAAAAAACACGAGATATAGATGTCACAGCTTGTCTAAACGAAGTAGAAAAAAAAAGAAACGATACAAATAAATACAACCATTGTCTGAAAAATGCAACCGCTCTTGATTTCTTTTTTGTTGCTTAGAATTATCATTTGACAAAAGTAGAATTGCGTCATACTTTCGTGTAAGTAATTGGGAATTATTATGTTTTGTTATTTTATTAATAAAATATTTTTTTATTTACCGACGTTTTATTTAATTGCATTATGTTAACTATGTGGAATCCTGACATTTTTTATTTATATTTAAAACGACCACAAAAAATATTTTATTTATATTTCAGCAAAATAAATTAACTGTAGTAAACATTTTATACTAAGTTTTTTAGTTTTTTTCAATCCGCTAAGCTCCAGCAAATAATTTTGCTGATTTCAACAAGAAAATTTTCATTTGCATTGAATTAAATGTAAGCAAAACAATTTGCTGAACTTACTAACGCTTTTGCAGATGTTAGCAATTTTTTTCCGCAATGATCCTCCCAGCGAAAATGTTGCTGACTCAACAAATGTTTTGCTAACTTTACGCATTTTGGGGAAATGTCGCATGAATGCGTAAAAAACGCAGTTAATGGAATTATTTTTCTTTAATTAAAAGTTTGTTAAAAAAATTTATATATTTTCTTCAAAGAAATTTTTTTTAATTTTTTAAGTTTTGGCTAATAATAAGTAAAGTTTTTAACATATTTTTGTGTTTAAGAAACAAATTTTAAAAAAATGTTTATTTTAAGGATTGTTTTTGGGCAAAAAGCTCATATTTTTAAAAGCGCATATTAGCTACAAATTTCGTTGTTACTTTACTAATTTAACGCCATTTAAGTAATTTTAACCATTTAAGCGGGCACGCATTTAGCGCTTCGCATTTAAACGGAAGTATTTCAATGCATTTTGTATGAAATATATTTTTGCCAGCACAACGGGGAACACAATTAAGCGGGGATCATTACTATCTCTAAATACTCAAAGTGTTTTTACTAGAGAAGATTATGGCGAGTTTTTTATAATAAAAGTTTGCATAAGCCATATGGCCATAAGCCATATAAACGCTTTTAAAATTTTTCGAAACAGTTTAATAAAATTGCTGGGAAATGTAAAAAAAAAAATCAAAATACTCAAATTTAGCTCAGCAATATGAAAAATATTGACAATACCAATAACTTCACAAGATTTTCAAACCAATATTTTTATAATATTAACCCTCTAACCGGTAAGAGTCCCTCAAGGCACTCATAAAATACGTCAAATGAGTAGTTTATAATTAGAAATTGATGTATTCTGTGAGAAAATGAAGAAATTTTTAAAGCAGAAATTTTACGTAGAGAGTGCTCGGTTTGGAAGCGAGAAAGTGTCAAAGAGTAAGTGTCAAAATGAAACATTATTATTTTGAAATGAACACAATTTTTAAAAACCTTAAAACGTATTTCAAATTACTAAAAACCGAACTTATGTCCTCGAACACACGGTCAGAATACCTTTGAAGGACATCGTACTAACTTAAAAATTACACACAGAGACATAAAGTGCCAACCGAATTGAAAAGTGTATTTTAATGGTAACAACTTACTAATTCAGTTAGTACAACGCTATTTACATTAGATTTTTGAATATTTTGGGTGTTTCAACTAAAATTCAGTTCAATTAAACGAACTTTGTTCTGTAGTAACCAAATTTCAGTTGGCAAATAGATACGTTTTTCTCTATATGTAATAAATGGCTGAAATAATGTATTTAGTATTATTAATAAAGCGTTAAAGTTTCAACAGTACGTATAGCAAGTAAAGTGCGTTTTCGTTGAATTTCACTTTTTCAGAAAAGCAAAAATCGCGATATCTTCTTAAGTAAAACCACGAAAAATTAAATTTTTGTATTGAAATTATAAATTAGTAAGATAAAGAAGTTTTGCCTAAAAATACTCCTATTCGTTCGTTCCTTATGGGGAATGAGAAGTCAATTGACCTAAAAGTGACTGGGTCAAAAAGAACTTATCACAGGACTGGTATAATTTAATACTGAAGTGGGTTAAGTAGTGTTTATTTTCCTAAAATTACCAATCCTATGACTGCCAAAGGGAGGACATACCACTTAACCAGAATGCTTATTAACAAGAAAAATCCAGTTGGCCAGAATTTTACACATGGGAAGCTGTTTAGTTTTCGTTTATTTTATACGACATTGCCTTTTTGCGACAGTCTTGTGGTATGCCCATCTTTGGTTAGTCCTGTGGCATGCCACTATGTGGTTTAAAGCAGGACAAATGACCCCCTCCTATGACAAGCCAAAGTTAAAGTTGCCAGTTGTTTACAAAGGGTAGGGTTTAGCAGAGGACCGGTCTCTGGCACGAAGGGACCGATCCTGTTGCACACGCAGAAAACGGTCCCATTCCCCATAGGGTTAGTTTTCGAAATAGCTCTAAACCTATTTTGGCAAATATCACCTAACGTAGGCAACGAAAAAACATTGTAGAAGAACTTTTTTTTTATTTTTTATGTCGATCATGTGCTAAAAATTTCATTGCAAAAACGCGTATTGTAGGTTAGAGGGTTAACTAAAAACCTGAAAATTTTATAAAAAAACGTATTTTTGGACTTACAAATTTCCCGCACCAAAATCCCGTTTTTTGGCCAGTATTTGCTTAAAAAACAGTTGGTCAAGTTAAACATGAACTAACTAATGCAAGTTTTCTCAATATGTTGTATTTGTGCAGAAAAAATAAAGTTTTATTGAGACAAAAAGAAACCCAAAACAACAATAATAAACTATCATATTTACATTTATAGACATGTAAGTGCTTCTCATCGGTTCCATTCACATTGAATGGATGAACAAACTAAGGACAAGAACTAATATCATTTGGCAGACTTCTTAGAATATTTTAAACAACAGCTACAAACATAATGTTTTCAAACAATACAAAAGTACAACATAAACAGTGGTTTTTAAACATTTTATTTGTTGTTGAGATAAAAATTCTGAATGCCTGTTAATTTTGAACGAAAAAAATCTGTATAGGACTGAAAACATATAAAATAAACCAATCGACTTCTTTCACCCCTTCCGATTTCAGGCACACTTGATATAAAAGATGTAAGTCATATAACTATAACATCGCCCAAATTTAAGTTAGCTAATCCCAGCGGATCTTGAAATATTGCCTTTCAAAATATCAAAAATATTAGAAAATATGTAGTCGTACATAAACATCCATATCTTTTTAATGGTGAATGCTACATGAATCGTTAATACCTTACTTTAAAACTACACCCAGAGAAAACCAGGAATAAGTTTCATAAATGTTCGTGCAATGTAACCATCCCATCGATATTTATAAAACATTTCATAAACAACAACAATTAAAATGATCATATCATGGTCTCTACACTGATAATAATTCATGCATAAAAATACGAAAAAAAATGTCACAATAACATATGAATGCAATATCTTTTTCCACTCAAAAACTACATTCGTTTAAAGTAGAAATAAAAAAATATTATATTTTTGCGATTTTTTCCCCAAAAAGCAAAAACAGTATTTTACGTTTAGATAATTTTTTTCTTTCCGAACATGTAAAGCATGCATGCATACTATTCTGAAATGTCCCTTTATATCTTTAGCCAGATCGAAATACTAGTATCAACCTATCTAATATGTTTGATTTGCTTTATTTTTGTAAATATACGGAGGTTGAAAGCTCGTTATAAATTGAAAATAACATAAAAATAATCTCGATGTATATAAAAACAAAAAACTAATATAACTGTATAAAAGTTTTTATTTGTACAAGTTTGATATAATTTTATTAAAAATAAAAATTATGTTTTTTTCGACCTTTAATTGTGCAACGAAAATGAAAATTATTCAAGTTCGAGGCCATACTCTATATTTCTTTATTAGGATATTGTAATAACAAATAATCTATAGAGTTGTTTTGTTTTCAAATTTATTATTTGACCCTTTCAGGAATGTGTTGATAGATCTATTTCGGGAATTTTCTAGGTTCCCATCATCACAACACGTTTTGAAAGAGGTAACAATCACTACATGAGAACTAATATATGAGCTCGAAGTTAATGATTATCACCATTGATCAAAAAATAAATTGAAAACTTGTTTGTTATGTTCAAGGTACACCTTTGGTGGATATTCAATACACGTTTTTTGTTTTTTTCCTCCTTTTTATTTTTTTGTTTTGTCTATAAACAAAAACACGGAGAGTAAACTAGACTGTACATTGTCTTTTATTCAAGTTTGATATAATTTTTCATTGCAAAATTAAAGGTCGAAAAAAACATAATGTTTATTTTTAATAAAAATTATATCAAACTTGTATAAAAGACAAAGTACACTGTACTTAGTACAGTCTAGTTTACTCCCCTCTTTTTGTTTATAAACAAAACAAAAAAATAAGATGGAAGAAAAAAACGTGTATTGAATATCCACCAAAGGTGGACCTTGCATATAACAAACAAGTTTTCAATTAATTTCAATGGTGATAATCTTTAACTTCGAGCTCATATATTAGAAATTTGTCTGATTGTTTACAGTAAATCTTAAATTCGGCCATAAATTTTACATTAAATATTTAAAAATCTATTCAAGTCCAAAAAAATCATTGGATTACGTCAATTAATAAATATTTTATTGAATAGCAAAAATTTACATAAAAAAAAAACTGAAATTTTTACATTCTTATTAGAATTTCCCAAGGGTTTGTTTTAAGAACAGTGCTAAAAAATATTTATCTGGAGGTAACAGTGTTTTCCCAGAAAGAATATATTAATAATATAATATTTTCTTTCTTTTAAGGAAAAAAATCACAAACATTTTATCTTTTTTTTTTCATTTCTATTTTAACGAATGTAAGCTTTTTTGTTATTCTCTACTAGCAGAATCTAAAAATGGACATTTTTTGAAAATCGGATTAAAAACAAAAAAATGGCAAGTACTCAAAATTGTGTATGCAAAAAGTTCCATATTTTGGGTGGTCCTATTGCCGTCCCCGGGCGTTTGAGAAGAAAAAACTTAAAATCAAAACTTAAACTCCATATTACGTCATTTATGCCTACTCCAAATTTCATTGCAATCAGTAAGAAATGGCCGTATAACTTTTCTGTAACAGTAAAACCACGATTTAACTACCCACCAAAATGTGTTCTCATCTATTTTGGCATTTTCATCGATTAAGTTAACATTGGCTTGTCATTGGAAGAAATCATTTCAAACATGGTTCTTTGAAAGCACAGAGAGAAAAATTTAGCTATTTGACAACTGAAATTCAGTTACTACGACTCAAATTGAGTTATTACAAATTTCAGACGGTTGGCACAACTTAACATAAGTTTTCACAACAAAGTTCGGCTAATTCAGCTAAAGTTTAGTTGCAACGGCCAAAATATTTAGTACTCTTATGCAAATATCATTGTGCTAACTGAATTTATAAGTTGTTACCATTATTATACACTTTTATATTCGGTTGGCACTTTATTTCTCTGTGTAAGGTTATCTGTCTAAATAATTTCTCAGAAGAGGTGAAAAGCGCTTATTTCATGTGCTCTTAAAAGCGATAAATTCATGCCTTCTTGGGCAATAAGAAGCGCTATTTTTGTATGTTGACAAGATTAATGCTTCATGGTATGCATTTTTTATTGCCTCATTGTAAGCATTATTCACTGCTTCAACGAAGGCATTCTGGGAAGCACTACAGAATGCTTTCCGAATTGCAAGGCGGTGAAGCGCTATTTTGGAAACATTCAAATGTAGTCACTGCTTACCAAGCCCAGGTTATTTTTTGCTGGGCGATAACTTCCTTATTTTGAAACTACGCACAAATAGAATTGGCTGAGGCGGTAGGGCGATTGCTTTGTAAGCAGAAGGTTGTGCGGCAATTCATAAAAGATTTTTTTAAATTCATAATTTTTTTTATATTAATTTAAAAATCAATTTTTAGAATATCACCTAACACATACCAGGTGCCCGAAATGCGCAAATACGTCACCTCCAATGACAACGCCGTGTTAAAGTGATATGTCGCTTTCATAAAAAAAAATTCAATCCCGGGCGTATAATCGCCTCCTTGGGACATATCCTGCGTGTCGTCCGGGGCATGTCTCTTTGTTCTTAGGGATACTTATGCCTAAGACTATAGTCACTTCGTTAATAATGATTTTTGTTTACTTTTTAAACCGCTGAAGAATTTTTGACTAAACTTTGTTGAGACTACGGCCTATGACTAAAAATATATTTTTTTCACAATTGTTCACCCAGAAAAATTTTGGTTGTAAACAAATTCCGCTTTGATCTAGTAGTCAAAAATGATATGGCAATTTGAGAACTAAAAAAGTCGACTTTTAGTATAAATAAAACTCCAGAGCTTTTCTGCAAGAACTATAGAAATTTTTCGTTCAATTCTAGATACTGATAATTTGAAAAAGATACTGATCCTTTGAGAAATTAAACTTTGGGATTCCGAATAAAACATTTAATATATAGTCATATATAGCTTGATATAAATATATAGAATTACATATGTGGATATATGTAACGATATATATTTACATCTCATATTTATGCATATTGATTTTTAACATATTTTAATATCTTTTAGAACAAAAGCATATTTTTAGATCATATTTTAGCGTTGATTTTAATTTTTAGCTATTGAAAAATTTTACATTTTAATAATAAAAAAATTTAAAATTAAAATTTTCTGTTTTAAGACTGGACCAATTTATTTAGAATTAATATTTTGTATGCAATTAAAATATAAATTTTAAAATACGAATTTTTAAATAAAATTGTGTTTTTAAGAGCCTATTTTAAAAATTTTTATAAAAACAAATGGTCTTCTACCAACATTTTGTTGTTGCCTATTTTGGACGATTTGGGCCAAAATAAGTTTAGAACGAATCTCATACTTATCCATAAAACCGAATAAGTTTAGCTTTAAATTATTCCTCTTACCATGATATAACTACAATTTTTGTGGTTTTACTTAAGAAGATGTGGCGACATTTGCTTTTCGAGAACTTCGAAATTTAGCGAAAACGCCTCTAAACTTAAACGTATATTGATTAAACTTAAAGACTTTGCCAATACTACCAAATTTAATTTTCACGCAAAGTTTCATAGAAATTCCTTCATATGTATGCTATTAGAATCCGGCATGTCCTTGGACCAAAATTAGAGCTGTTTTGAAAAGTTCAAGCTCCACTCTTACATTGTGTTAAGTATCAACGGGTTGTAGTCAACAAAAATATGTTTTCAAGATTTTTGAAACTTGGGTTCATTACAAAATTTTTATTCTTGTAAATTTTACGGACTTTTAAATTAAACGCTTTTACGCTTCCAAACCGTGCAATGAACATAAAAAATAACTTCACAAAATATTTTGTAAATTTGTTTTTCCATCGAAATAGCTTAATTTCTCAATATAAAACAGACTTGGGCGCCGTCAATTATATTTCACAATCGTTCACTTGTGAAATTTGTCTATATCATTAATACTATCGACCTACGCTCACACTTGTGAGCTCAATAGCTTTCTTGAAAATTTTTTAATATTTTTTAATACCACACATGGGGATTAGTAGCAACATCTAGGTATTTAATTACAGGGCAATTACCCAATTACACCCAATTACATGTAATTGTACATAAAAAAGTAATTTACCGGTAATTAAATACACAAATATTGGCATTGTGTCCCATATCTGGTATTGACAAAATTGAAAATTTTCCAAGGAAGCGGTTAAGCCCACAATTGTGAGTGTAGGTCTGAAATTCTTAATGTTATGGAAAAATTTCACAAGTGAGCGATTATGAAATGTAATAGACGTTGCCGAAGTCTGATATAAAACACTCATTTTGGAGCATTTATGTCCAATTTAAAATAACTCTCCTGGTGGCGGACTTTCTGGTTAGAGTGTTAAGATCATATTTAACTTTTTAGGGCATAATATTGATTTATAGAGCATATTTATGGTTGCCATGATTATTACACATTTTGGTTCGAAATTTAGATTTTCGAGAGTATTTTTCGTTAAAAAATATTTAACAATCTAACGGGTAAGGCTGCGCTCCGGAAACTTCTGCTTTAAAAATTTGTAGTTGTTTGGGTTGTAATACAGTTTCATTATTTTTAATGTAAATGTAAGTCATTTGTAGAACAAATAAAATTTTTAACTAACCTTGTAGTACATTTAAAAAAACAACTCACATCAAATGACTGTTTTATGATTTTACATTCATTTTTTACAGTTGTTTTTGTCATTTAAAAAAAAAAAAAAAAATTTTTTTGGTTTATTTTTTACTACCATGTGGTTCATTTTTACTACAATTGTTAGTCATTTTTTGAACATTAAAAAACAAATGACAATGTTAGTTGAATTTAATGAAATGTAAGTCGTCCTTTTTTTAAATGAAATTTCATTTGTTTTTGACTGCAATTGCTGTCGTCTTTACCAACATAATTTCCTAAGTGTGCCTCAGGGCAGTCTCCATAAAATTTACCACATAAGCGTTTTATACTTATAAAACTAAATTTGCTAAATATTTTGCGAAGAAATTTTTCATGTGCCCTCCACGGTTTGGAAGCGAGAAAGCTTCAAAATCTAAATTTCGTAAAATTTCAAAAACTAATTATTTAAAAACAAAAAATAGTTTTCAAAAATCAAAAAAACCAATTTAACTTGACTAAAAACTCTTTATGATAAAAGTAAGATTGAAGCTTTATCTTTATTAATAAGTCCTTACTTTAGTCCACAGACTCACAGGATTTTATCAGGATTCCTTTAAAGGACATCGTCTTAACTTATAAATAAATAGAAGGATTTTTATGAAATTTTGCAGAAAGAAGACATTGAGTATTAATAACAAAACGTTGAAGTTTGAACAATATTAATTGAAGTTTAGATACTTTTTCACCCTAAAATATTTTGGCTCATATCGCCTAAATTAGGAAACGATAAACAATTTTGCTGAAGAACTTATTATTTGTTTTTCGAGTTGAGTACATGGTATGAATTTCCTTGCAAAACATCGTTTTACAGTCATCATTTTTCATTGGCCAAAATTCTATAACTTCTGAACCGATCAAAATATTTTAGTAATTTTTTAGAGGGCAGGTAATTAGTTAAACTTGGCTCAGTTTTAATTTTCTTAAAATTGATTGAGCACTTCTTAAGAAATTCAAGGTCAAAGTTGAACTTTTGATTTTTATTAACATTTAGCGTGAAATATAGGTTTTTTAATTTTTTTATTTATTAAAAAATGTCATATTTTTTTTTTAATAATAATTATAAACAGTTTTTGCGATAATGGGAGTTTTTAATGTTTACACTAAAAAAAACAAATAGTAAAATCAACTGAAAATTTTGCTAGTACAAGGTGGCGCAAAAGTAATCCTCCTATCAGAAAATGCTATAAATTTTGCGATTGGCCCCTAATGTCAGTTCTGTTTTGACATTTGTGTAGTAAACACATGCGAAATACACGTTAATAAACAATGTTACGCTACACTGCTCCAGAACGCGGAATATTGGTGACTATTTATTTGACCAATAATCGGTCGGTGACTTTGGCACAACGTGAATTTCGTCGCAGATTTCCTGGCCGTCCAACGCCTACTGCTGAAACACTGCGACGTTTAGCCGCTCGCCTCGAAGAGACTGGCACAACACGAGATGCTGCCAGGCGTGGCAGACCCCGGAGTAGCCGTTCTGCAGAGAATATTGCTGCTGTAGCCGAGGATGTCATGGAAGCGCCGTCGACATCGACCAGACGACGTGCCACGCAAATGGGTATCAGTCGACGGTCTTTACAGCGAATTTTGGTACAAGATTTGAAGATGTTTCCATACAAAGTCCAGACGGTGCATCAGCTGTTAGCTGCTGACCGCCAATCGCGTGTAAAATACGCTTAAGCCATCCTTAATCACCACCAAGAGTAAGATCATTTTTCATCAAAAATAATCATGAGTGATGAGGCCCATTTCCATCTTAGCGGGTACGTAAATAAGCAAAATTTACGCTTCTGGGGCACTGAAAATCCGCGTGTAACCCACGAAGAGCCATTACACCTGCTCAAAGTCACTGTATGGTGTGCTGTTTTTGCTGGAGGAGTCATCGGACCTTTTTTCTTCGGAGACGTTGCGGGCCAAACGGTTACTGTGAATGGTGAGCGCTACAGAGCAATGATCAACGAGTTCTTTTTGCCGCAACTTGATGAATTGGGATTGGAAAACATGTGATTCCAACAGGACGGTGCAACGGCACACACTGCACGTGCCACAACCGATATGTTGAAGGATGCATTTCCCGGGCGCCTAATCTCCCGTTTTGGCGATTTGCACTGGCCAGCAAGATCGCCTGATTTGACCGCTCCAGACTTCTTTTTGTGGGGCTTTTTGAAGTCGCGGGTTTATGTCAACAAGCCTCAGACTCTTGCAGCTCTTAAAGACAATATCCGTCAAGAATGTGAGGACCTATCGCCGGAAGTTTTGGCCAAAGTGATGGAAAATGCCATAAAAAGGGCTCAAATGACAATCAACTGTGGCGGCGGCCATTTACATGACATCATATTCTCGACTTGATGTAAAAAAAATTAAAATATCAAATAAAAATAATCCACAAGAAGAATCAAAGTTTTTAATTTTTTTTTTTTTAAATTACAGCCAAAAAACATCGGAAGGTTATTTTTGCGCCACCTTGTATTACTTAAAAACTAACCATTTTTGCTGTCAAATTTGCAAATTTGTTTTCATTAAAAAAATATTTACACTTAAAAAAACGTTAGTAATATTATCTAAAAATTTTGCTATTACTACACTCAAAAAAAAAGTTTGTAAAGTCAGCAAAAAATTTTGCTGAGTCAGCAAAATTTTAGTCAGGAGGATGCTTGCAAAAAAGTTGCTAATGTCAGCAAAATCTTTTGCTGAAAATCAGCGAGCTGATTTTTAGCAACAAAATTTGTAGATTCAGCAAAAGTTTTGCTAACACTTAGAAATACAAGAAATTACATTACATTAGAAATACAAAAGCCTTGCTAAAAATTAATAAATTTTTTGCTGAATTTTAGTAGACTGAAAAAAAACGCAAAAAATTTGTAGAAAAATTGTAATTTAGTTAATTTATTTGCTGAAAATCATAAAACATATTTTTGTGATTCTTTTAAAAATAATTTACTATAATAACGAAATATAAAATTTTTAATTTTTCCACATTGACGACATGAATTTATTTAATATCTGAAAATATATAGAAATAAATATATATAACATAACGAAAATTGTCTTTCAATTACTTACATCAATGGTTGTCTAAATGATGCTATCGTTTAAATGATGCTATCGCAACTGCCGAAGATAATTATAGAAACGAAATGAAAAAATAAACAAAAACAAACGAAACGAAAAAACAACCCTTTTTGCAATAAGAAAAAGGAACCATAAAAAAATCTACCTAAGATGTGTGTCTTTGTCTTTCACTTTACTCTGTCTACATTTCTGTATATATTTGTATGCAATTTGACCACACATATAAACATTTAGTTTAAATAAATAAATATTTTGTTTTGTCTTTTATTTAATTAATATACAATTATTTTCACAAGCCGGTGACAACGCAAAATTTAAGTTATTTTAATCCTCAATTTTGTTTTATGTATGAAAAACAGATACAAAAGTCTTCCATGGTTGATTTTTTTATATGTCTTATTAGAGTTGTACTTTTTAGTATCATTTTCCTCTTCTCTACTACATCTTGACATGCCGCGACATCTACTTCATTCTGCGTATATCTTTCAATCTGGTTGCCGTCCACACTATGAATGTGCTTATCAGCACAATTTTTTTTTAGCAAAATTAATTAGTAAAACATTAGTATATTAGTAAAGCATTAGTATAAAACAGTTAAGTGCTGAATAAGTATAACAAAAATTTTAGCTGAAAACACGATTTTAGCAAAAAATTTTGCTAAAAAATAGTATACCTGATTAACAAGACGTTTTACTAACTTTTATACTAACTTATTTTTATGAGTGTACAGAAAAACTTATTATTAGTAAAGCATTAGTATAAAACAGTTAAGTGCTGAATAAGTATAACAAAAATTTTAGCTGAAAACACGATTTTAGCAAAAAATTTTGCTAAAAAATAGTATACCTGATTAACAAGACGTTTTACTAACTTTTATACTAACTTATTTTTTTGAGTGTACAGAAAAACTTATTATTTCTGAGGTTGTTAGTTTTAGCAAAATAAATCAGCTGAACATTAGCGCAATTATTCTGTTTTTTTTTTTTAATTTTTATATGAAAATATGGGTTTTTATTTACTGAACCTTTCTTATTTATTAAAATATTTCATATGTGGATAAAAAAAAAACCTTTTAAAAATAAAAACTGCAATAGATTTTTAAATATTTGTAACAATGGGAGGTTTATGATTATTAATATTTTTTACTAATTCTATGTTTTTCGTACTTAAATAGCAATGAGAGGCAATTATAATTATTATTAATTTGATTCAAATATTGATTGCAAATATTAAATATTCTGTTCTGTGTTATTTCTGAGCTGTAGTAGTTTTTTGATTTCTTCATCTAAATCCCGATGTTGCACTTTCCATTGATTTCAAATACTGGAGATGAACGGATCGGACGTAGCCAATAATATATTAAATAGATCTTCATTTGTGGAATTTCGTGAAATTTTTCTAGTATTGTGCTCTCAATAAAATCTGTAATCCTTATTCCTTTTTTCCTGATCTTCTTCTGATAGATCTCCAAGTGGCACCAAATGATATTTAATGACATTTTATCCATGATAAATGATTTTGTGAACTGTTGCAGACATATTTCTCCATGGGTACTTGGTTGTATATATTTTTGCAGTTTCCTTAGGATAATCACCAAATTTTCTAGAGTCAATTTGTTCATTGCACGCAAGTACTTCTAGGATTATTTTAAATCTCAAAATAAGGTTTAAATCCACTCCTGTTATTTCAGATGCTGTTTCTGGATCTGAAAAGAATCCTCTTGCAGTATTGCCTGACCCTTGTTTTGACTGATCTATAATCAATCCAAATTTGCGATATTCATCTTGAACATGTTTCTTTTTTGAACTTCTTAACTCATTGATGGTTTCATTGTTTCTTATTGTTCCTGGAGATCCGAAATCCAAATCATAACTGATTTTAAGTATGTGTTCCATAAATCGTATTCTTGCATGTAGCGGTGATAATCCATATTCATATGCATCAGTATTACATAATGATTTTGTCGGGACTTGGCTTAATTGGCTTGATGTTGCTTGGCATATGATGCAGCTGGATGCAGCCTTCGTATTAGTCAAAGCCTGGCCTATTTTTCCATCTATCATTGTTAGCTTTGAGTCGTAGATTACTTCAATTTTCTGTCCATTTAACTGTAATTGTAATGGCTGTAGTGTTTTTATTTGTTCGTTGATAGTTTTAACTTCTTTGTTAATGGCATCATCGATGATAACTTGCTAGTAGTAACCAATTATTTTTGATAAAAAATACAAAAGAATCACATTTTTCTGAAATTAAAAAAGCAGTTAAGTTTGACAGCATGCAATCCCCACACTTAGCAATAGTTTGACTTAATTTCTTGGCTACCTTAATTTGGACATACTAGCTACAAAATGACGTTAATATTTTAAAAATCGGTGACAAAAGAAAATTGTACTTTTGGCCAGTGAAATCAAATTTTTAGTCACTGTGCGTTTGCGAGTTTGAGAGTTACGACTCTGAACTTTTTCTTTATCATTTCGATGGGAGATTTGAAAACTTTATGTAAAATTTCCTCACTTTATGCACTTTTAATAACGAAAATAAATATTTAAACATCTGATAATTGCACTAAAAAAAGTCAGTAAACATTTTTGTGCAAGGATCCGCCAAGCAAAAATGTTGCTGAATGCTAATATCAGCAAAAAAATTTGTATATTCAGCAAAATTTTTGCAGAATATAGCAAATATTCTGATGATATTAGCAATTTTTCTGCAAGTATCCTCCCAGCAAAAATCTTGCTGCCTTTACTGACTTTTTTTCAGTATATTTTAACAAAAATTTTTCCATTCAAAATACTATATTTGAAAATATTCAAGAAAATGTTGCGTGCAACCGAAAGCCTGCTCGCTTTCCACTACCGACACGCATGTCATAGTTTCGCCACTCCTCTTTTTAGCAACCAAAAAAAAATTTGAATGCTCGAACTTTTTAAATTAAGATGTACGAACCATGTTCAGTTAAAGTTATTTTACATTGTATTAAATATTTTATTAATCCGTTTGGGGGATATGTATCACTCTCATCCCCCCATGAACGCCAGGAGTAGCGCCTGAATAAGATTCATTAAATTTAAAAATGTTTATATAAAAAAAAATACAAAAATAAGATGCTAATTCAAATATGAAATAATAATTGTTTTAACTGCGAAGAAGAACTTGTTCTTCAAATCAGATGTCGAATCCGTTGAAATCTTATATTTTTAAGACATCAAGTAACATTTATTTGACCTGTCATGACTTTTTATGTCCCAAAATACCAACCCACACCAAGATTTAGACATTGGATTTGTAAAAACAAGTTTTTCTCTGTGTGAGATCCGGGTTTTTCGTTAAAGTGGAAAGAATACCCTCTCTTAACAGCTATTTTTACCAAGACCAATTTATATTAATCCACTGTTTAGTCAGACAAAGTGACTATAACATAAGAAAAAATTAAGACTAGTAACTTTTTACAATTGTCATATGTAACTATATACATTAAAGTGGGCCGAAACTAAGGTTTTGAGGTTTTTAACTTACTCGATTACTAAGATTTTAAAATTACTCGAGTAACTCGAATAATTTCAATAGTTTTATTTCATTAGTTGCTCTTTAAAAATTAAAAATCAGTAGTTCCGAAAAGTTTCACATTATTTTCTTTCGTTTGTATTACAAAAAAATAAATAAAAACCCATTTCAATTACGAAAACCACCGATTCAATAACTTTAATTGCTGAAATTCCGTCAACAACGAAAACTGCTAATTCAATTAGAAATTGATAGCTCTTTGCTTGAATTATTTTTCAATTAAATAATAACTCATTTGATTGAAAAGTGACCAATATCGTATACCTTCCCAAAAACCAAAAAAAAAATGTTGTTGCCATACCAAATGTTAATTAACAGGTTGAATTTTATAACATTGAATTTAAACCGGCATGAAATTCTCATTTAGTTTGCATATGTATTTATACTTATGTGCACAAATTCACACAGAAATTAGTTGTTTCTTTCTATTGAATCGTAGGGGTTATAGCAAAATCTTTTTTGAATTTTTTCTTTGCAGAAATTAGCCCTTTTGTTTAAATCAGAATAATTTTTTTTTTGTGTAAAATAATGTTTAATTAATTTTTTGTTTTTTCTTTCTGTTTAAAACAATTTTAAATTTTAATTAAACGAAATTAAATTTTAAAAATTGCATTATCAATTTTGTGATAATGTTTCAGAATAAATAAATATTCAGATTTAAACAACTGAAACTAAAGTATTCAACTTATAAAATGTGGTAAACCTAATAAGAATTGATATTTAATCTAATTGAAATGAATTTTAAATATTTATTACTAACACTACTAAACATAAACATTTATAAAAAACTACTACATAAATATTACAAAAAACAACAACAATGTGTTAATGTTTGCTTTTGAGTGATAATATAAAAAAAAGTCAAGCAAGATCTTAATTTGAGCAAATATTTAATTGATTCAATTAATGTTTTATTGAAAGCTTTTAAAGTTTTCAACAAACAGATTTAATTGAAGAAAGTAGGGAAATATTTTTCTCTGTGTATACTTAGAAAACATTAGCGATATATAACATTTAACATTTTTTGCAAATATCAAAAATAATATGGCATAGCAGTCTGTCTTGGAAAAATATAAAGTAAACATCAAATTAATTACATACATTTTTAATTTATATAGATCCGAATGAAAGAAAAGAGTGAACGGCCCAATCCAATATGTAAGACCAAAAATCGATGATGAATTAAGTACAATTCCAATCTTACAAAAAGTAACTTCACAATCTAATAATTTTGCGATTCTTGCGATTTTTAATTTTTTGTTGAATATTTAGTTACTTAAAAATTTCGCTAAATTTCCGAAAGTCGGATCTTTTGGCGTTAAATTTTATTTATAGTTTCTAACCTTCATTTGTGTATATAAATGTCTATAATTGTCTGTAAAAATTGAAATGTCTAAGTATGTGATATTTTATGCATTGGTCTCGGTGCCGAACGTTTTTCTATCAAAATGACCTAAGGAAAATATATTTTATCAGTACATTATTAACCATATCGCGGTGAAATGCAAAAAAAGTCGTAGACTTACCACACAAATATAAGATGCAAATTGAAGCGTCAACTGATACATTGTATTATATTTTATATCACGCTCATATTGAACCCCAAAATACATATGTTTGTTTTTTCAAGTTTTAGAATTAAAAATTTTATAGAATTTGAAAGTCGAAACCTTGAAAAAAAAAACAAAAATACATATGAAGGGCTTATTGTAAAAACTTGATAAGTCACATTTAATTTTTAGTTTGCTTTTGCTTTTTAAAGGTATAAAATATGCAAAAAATATGACTTTTACTGGACGTTTGTACTCTAGGTACTTACAGTAAGTGTTTAAGCAAGACTTATATTAAATATTAATCAATGTATGTCTAGAAAGTAGCACAAATCCATACAAAAATAAATGTGGCTTATCAAGTTTTTACAATAAGCCCTTCATATTTTGGGGTTCAGTGAATTTTGTTTTGATTGGTTCTATATAAAACCATAAAAAATAAAAATATTAAATTTTCGACCTCCAACCCCTTCAATTGTAACCAAACTTGGTATGTAATTTAAATGTCATATAAATATGTCATCGTATAATTTTTGGGATATTAGCTCTAACGGCTGTGGAAATATCGCGTTTTAGAATAAGAAAAAATAAATTTAAAAGTTAACAAACGTAGTCGTACTTAATCCTCTATATTTCTTTAACGGTTAAAGCTACACGATTCATTTACACCTCAAAGCCACTGTTATCAAGTTTTAAATGAAATAAGCGAAAACACTAGTTTTTGAAGGTAAAATTATTTTTTTCAAAATCCGCTGTTTAAATAGGTGTATTTCAAAAAACTGTTTCCTAATATTTTCAAAAAATATATGTTAATTATAATTTTATCCACTATTCAAAGATATGGATACAAATCTTAAAAAGGTACTAAACATAATAGAAAAAAAGATTTACATTAAAAAATAATTTATTGAAAAACATCAAAATAAAAGTTTTGTAAAAGTATTTAGTTGTACATAATTGCCCATATCTTTTATACAGTTAAATCTACAACAGTTTAAGGTACAACTCATTTTAAATGTACTTAAATCGTAGTTATCCTGGTTCACAAAAGTAATTTACTTCTTGGCGGTGAAATGCAGTTCTTTGTTTTCAAAATCAGTGGTTCAAGCCGATGTATTTCAAAAAACTGGTTTCCTAAATTTTAACAAAAAAAATATTTGTTAATTATAAATTATTCTGCTATACCGTCACCAAATCTCTATGTGATATGCCTGCATGTTTCTGAGTTATCGGCTTTTCAGTTCAATTTGTTCACATTTAAAAGGCTACCGTAAGAGCTCCTCATAGGGATTTGGACACGGTATAGGGAAGTAATTTATATTTAACATATATTTTTTAAAAATTAAAAAAGTTTTTTAAATACATCTTTTTGGAACGCGGTTTTGGAAAACAATGCGTTTTGCCGTGGAAAATGTGTAATATGTATGCTCTAGTAAAAACACAACTTAAGTAGATTTAAAATGAGGTATCAAAGACTCTAGTAGTTTAAGCCGTTAAAAAGATATGAATGATTATGTACGACTACTTTTTTGAAATTTTCGAACATTTTTCTTATTTTGAAATGCGATATTTCAAAATTCGCTGGGATAAGCTGTACTACATTTCGACGAGGTTGTTTTTTATATGATGTACATCTTTTAGACCAAGTTTGGTTGAAATCAGAAGGAGTGGTGGAAATCGAGTGGTTGATTTAATATGTTTTCAGTCTTTTATGAAAACAAATTCTTTTTAAAAAATACGAAATAATTTAAGTGTTTTTCTTATAAAATATAAACTGAAATATAACATATTTTGATTTACTCGATTAATCAAACAAAATTTTTCGAGTTACTCGTTACTCGACATTGGCAATTTAAATTTACTCGGACAATTGTTTGCTTAAAATTCATCGATTAATCGAGTAACGGTTAACGGATTGAATACCCTAGTCGAACCACAACAATTTTTTAGTGGCCCCCTAAAAATTAACTTAAACATTTTTCATGAGGACTCGCAAAATATTTAATTTTTTGCAAAAACCGTTAGTGAGCTGGACCGTTTTGAATAAAGTGTATACTCTTTTATTTGTTTTTCTTTCGGATTTTTAGTTATTTTTTTTAAATACGTCTTCAAAATATCTTTCATTGATACCCCTTTTGTATAAAGTTTCTTGGAAGAAAAAAAAAAATATATTGAAAAAACTAAAAATTAGACGTTTTTTAGAAATGGGAATATTGTTATAAAATGCCAACGTTTATTTTCAGAGGGCCACTAACAGATTTTTTCTGAATCGACCCACCTTAATGTACATAGTATGTAATCACATGAGTGTACATTATAACAAAATAAACAAAACACATACAAATGAGTATTTTGGAAGCACTTAGAATGCTCATGTTTCTACTCCTCTTTGTCATTCATCCTTTGGTACTTGCATACATGGTTACTTTACTTGTACAACACAAGTAAAATATAATGAAATGTTATTTTATTTTGTCAATCGAATTCCAATTCATTTTTCATTCACAGTTCACTGGTCACCTTTGTTGAAAATTTACAATATTTTCCAATAAAAAGCTATACAAAAGAAATATGTATGTGTTGTACTCGTATGTAGAATTTTGTTAATACAGTAGAGCATCATATTTACGAAAAACTTCATAAATATGAAGAAAAACTTTATTGATTTTCGTCCAATGTAACACTTCATAAATATTATGATGTGAGCAAGATTATTCGAGTTCAAGATCATTTGTTTTTTGTTAAACAAAAAACCGTGCAATATTTATTTATTACTCAAAAAAGTTTTTGCCCGCTTTCTTATAGCAGACTTTATCTACTGACAGGTCCTTACATGTTTCATTTCGCGTCACCGAAAATCATCAGAGAACCAATGTAGAAGGGCTAGAATATTCTACCCAAATTTTGAAGGAAAAAGATCAACGCTTTACCCGTATTGTTATCAATATGATGAAGCTGTTTCAAAAAAGTTCTAACAGATGACAAGCTTCTTCTTATTTATGAAATGTTTCATAAATATGATGATGTAGTTTCATAAATATTTGTATACATCAGTTAAAGTTACAAACGTCAGTTATAGTTACAAACATCAATTCCATTTGAAATTAAAAAATATAATTTTCTATTTAAATCAATTAAAATTTCTAAATTTTATATTAATATATATTTATATTAATATTGGGTATACAAGTTAATAATGTCGATTTGGACAACATGTGGCATAACTATCACATATGGTTTGTGTCGATAATAACAAATATGGTATTTTGGTGGGTAAACATCTGTCATTATAATTCAGTATTCGATAGACGCCAAAGTGTAAACACACATTTTTTCAATCGCTATAATAATGTCGAAGTTTGTGCCTAAAGAAGATGTTTTGGGCGGAAGTCTGATAACCTTCATTCGTTTGAAGAAAACGGCTGCTGAAAGTTATCGATTGTTGGTAGAAGCTTACGGTCAACATGCACCAACTCAAAAAACTTGTGAACGATGGTTTTCGCGATTCAAAAGTGGTGATTTCGACACAGAAGACAAGGAGATGCCTGGTTAGCCGAAAAAGTTTGAAGATGAGGAATTGGAAGCATTACTCCACGAAGATTGTTGTCAAACGCAAGAAGAACTTGCATTATCATTGGGAGTTCCACAACAAGCCATTTCGCTATGTTTAAAAGCATTGGGTTTCATTCAAAAACAAGGAAATTGGGTGCCATATGAATTGAAGCCGAGAGACTTTGAAAGGCGATTTTGCTTGTCGGAAATGCTGCTTGAACGCTACAAAAATAAATAATTTTTGCATCGTATTCTTAGTGGTGATGAAAAATGGATACATTCCGATAACCCCAAGCGCAAAAGTCATATGTAAAGCCCGGCCAACCAGCCAAATCAATAAATAATTTTAGCATCGTATTGTTAGTGGTGATGAAAGATGGATACATTCCCATAACCCCTAAGCGCAAAAGTCATATGTAAAGCCCGGCCAACCAGCCAAATCAACGCCGAAGCCGAATATGCATGGCGCCAAGGTAATGCTCTGTATTAGGTGGGATCAGAAGGGTGTTTTGTATTATGAGCTGTTGAAATCGGGTCAGACGATCACAGGGGAGCTGTACCGAACACAATTGATTCGTTTGAAGAGAGCAATCAACGAAAAACGACCAGAATATTCCACCAGACACGATGCCATAATCTTCCATCGTGAAAACGCTCGGCCACATGTTGCAAGATCGGTCAAAAACTATTTGGAAAACAGTGGATGGGAAGTTTTGGCTCACCCGCCTTATAGCCCAGACCTTGGCCCTTCTGACTACCATTTTTGTCGATCTATGCAGAACGCCTAAGCTTCAATTCAGAACAGGGTATCAGAAATTGGCTTGATTCATTCTTTACCTCAAAACCGGAACAGTTCTTTTGGCGCGTAATCCATATGCTACCAGAAAGATGGGAAAAACTAGTGGCTAACGATGAACAATACTTTGAATAATGTAAAAATTCATTTTGTTATTATAATAAACGCATTTTTTCAAGCAAAAAAATTGACATTATTAACTTGTATAGCCAATATATATTTTATTCTAATATTGTCCTCAATTAAAAAAACTTCATAAACATGATGAAGAATTTAAAAAAAATGTATGACAACTGTTTCATAGAACTTCATCATTTCATAAAACAGTTTCATAAACTTTGTGAAAATCAATTTTTTTCCTTTTTAGGGAAAATAGTGAAATTAAATTAAAATTTTTGATTTGAAATATTGAAAATATCATTTTCAATTCAATTTTTTTAAAACTCACAATCTAAATACGAGAAATTATTTAAAATTCTGAAACATCAATAATTTATTATTTAAGTTGTTCTTAATAACTATATTAATTTTGTTCTCTTATGAAGTTTTAACTTTTTTAATTGTTGACAACTGATTTGTGAAATAATTTCATCAATGTGATGGAAATTTTTCCCGGAGTGTGCTTCAAAAGCTTTTACGAAATGTTTCATAAATATTTTTATACATCAATTAACTTTACAAACATCAATTCAAGTTAAAAATTTTCTTTTGAAATTAAAAAATATAATTTCCTATTTAAAACTCCGAAACTTTATATTATATTAATTCTATTTAAAATTAAGTACAACTCAAAATTTTAAATAAGTTAACGTAGATTTTGATTTTTGAAAAAATTTCATTACAAAAGATATTTTCAATGAAAATTCAAATTATTCAAGTTCGATACTCTATAATTCTTTATTAGGATATTGTCCTAACAAATAATCTATACAGTTTTTTGTTTTCAAATTTATTGTTTGACCCTTTCAGAAATGTGTTGATAGATCTATTTCGGGAATTTTCTAGGTTCCCATCATCAGAACACGTTTTGAAAGAGGTAACAATCTCATGCCAAACATCAAACATTCATATAAACTTGTTTACTTACTACATGAGAACTAATATACTTATATAATATGAGCTCGAAGTAAAACAGATTACCACCATTGATCCAAAAATAAATTGAAAACTTGTTTTTTGCGTCTATGTCTACCTTTGGCAAATATTCAATACACGAACTTGAATAAGTTTCATTTTCATTGCAAAATTAAAGGTCGAAAAAAACATAATTTTTTTAATAAAAATTATACCAAATCGCTGAAATAAAAAAGTTCCAGCCTGTTTAACAAACTCTTTGTTGCCCTATATTTTACATGAGCGGTATTTACTTTAAATGATTTTCTCTTAAAGCAAGATATTGAAAATTGGGTGCCGCTACGCAGCCTTAACGGGGAGACCGATTATCAATCAGGTTTTCTTTTTTGTTTTGTAGAGGACTAAAAATTAAGACCCTAACCTAGAGACATTTTTAAAATTTTGCGTAGTACCTTTTTTAAAAATAAAAAACAATAGTTTTTTTGTGTGTTTTTTTAATTTTTAATGCAAATCAAAAATTTATAAATCCGGCTACGTTAGGGACTAACAAAATTCGTCGTGTGCGAAAAAAAATTTAATTTTATTTTTTTTTCAGATTAGTACCCAAGGCACCCGATTTTGTTTTTTATAAATGTGTTTTTTGCCCATTTCATTTATAATGAAATGGGTACCAGGGTTGCCATGGTAGTCCGAATTTTAAATAATAATTGTTGGATAAAACAAGTTTTTAAATAAACCATTTATTTATTTGAGTGTTCAATGTATTTTTTGATCAATGGGGATAATCTTTTTTACTTCGAGCTCATATAATATATATTAGTTCTCATGTAGTGAGTAAACTAGTTTATATGAATGTGTGATGTTAAGAATGGGATTGTTACCTCTTTCAAAACGAAAGGGTCAAAGAATAAATTTGGAAACAAAAACTGTATAGATTATTTGTTAGGACAATATCCTAATAAAGAAATATAGAGTATGGCCTCGAACTGGCATAATTTTCATTTTCATTCATTTTCATTTGTTTATAATTGCTTATATAATGTCGTATTGTAATAAAGTTTCAAGTAAAAAGCATAAGTTTTTAAAAATTTTCAGAACATTTTTCATAAAAAAGTTTTGATTTTTAATGTGTTCGTTATAAGCGTAAATATTTGTGTAAAAATTTGTAAAAGTGTCCAAAAAATTTGGTGGTTATATAAAAAGTTTGCTATAAACGGTGTTTTTTATGATCGAATGTATTACTTTGTATGATATATGTTAGTAAATGCATTGGGAACAGAAAAATCGTTTGTTATAAAAACAAAGCCCTATAACCGGTGTTCGTTATAAGCGTATTCCACTGTATTTTTTTTTTTTTTTTATTATTATGTTGTATTTTGTTGTGTATGTGACATAATGGCAATATTCATTCAATAAACTACATTATAATTCAAATTCTTATTTGGTTTTCTAATTTTTTATTTATTTAGTTATGTACAAAGATTTATTATACACATGAATGAGTTCTCCGATGTTAGTTAAATTATATTATTAAGTTTATAAAATTCTACTTAAGTTTTCTGCAGAATGGCTTACAAATATTTCAGATACACTCAGGGAAAAAACATTCATCATATTTGGGAAACAGTTTGCTTTTACGAAAATTCATGAAACATTGTCATATTAATGAAGTTTTCATAAACATGATGAAATTTTTCATAAATATTTAGTAAACATTCTTCATAACTTCAACATTTCATAGAAAAATTTCATTAATATTTTTTTTTGATAATGGCCTATATCTCGAATACCGAAGGAGTTAGGGCAAAACGGAGAAATTCATTAGTCTAGTGGAGTACTAGCACTCTTCGGTTTCAAAATTCAGACAGATTCGGATGGAGAATCATTATCTTAAGAATATTTTTATGAAACATTTTTATAAAATAATTATGAAACAGTTTCATTGGACGAAAAACAATGTTGATCCCCAGTCCCAGTGTAGAAACGGTATTGACATATCATTACTGGTAGTAAGAAAAGTACTACCAGTAATGGTACCATCTTACTATCTTTCTTACTTTAAGTCATACACTGCGTTGCAAATTTATAATTACATATTTATTTCACTAAGTTTCGTAAGGTAAAAAAAAGTAAAAGAGTTTAACCGGAATACACATAAAACCCAAGGAACATTAATAATACAAGTTTGATAGAATTTTTATTAAAAATAAAAATTATGTTTTTTCGACCTTTAATTGTGCAATGAAAATTAAACTTATTCAACTAGACCTTGCACAAAACAATCAAAATGTGTTCTGATGATGGGAACCTAGAAAATTTCCGAAATTCTTGAAAGTGGTCAATTAATAAATTTGAAAACAAAAACTCTATAGAATATTTGTTAGGACAATATCCCAATAAAGAAATATAGAGTACGGCCTTGAACTTGAATAATGTTTACTTTTATTGCAAAATTAATAATATTTAACAAAAAAAAAAAAAAAACAATTCATTTATTTTCTCTTTTATTATTTAAAAAGGAATAACAAAATCAATTAAATGTGAATTAAATGGTTTTTTATTACATTAGTGTAGTGTAGAGAAAACACCGGAAAAAATCAACTATTGTTTGTTAACTACACTCAAAATAGATTGTAGTTGAACCCAGCATGCCATTATCGGAGCGCTCTTATGTATGAGCTCATATATGAGCGATTTTATGAGCTTCTGTGAGTGTTTCCTGCGTGCATATTTCTGGGCTCATAAACGATCGATTTTATGACTTTCTATGAGTGTTTCTTGCGTGTAAATTTCTGAGCTCATAAACGGTAAATTTTATGAGTTTTTTATGCGTGGTTTCTGCGCGCATATTTCTGAGCTCATAAACGATAGATTTTATGTGCTTTTTATGAGTAATTTCTGCACGCTGACAGATAACGGTAAATTCCAGCTAAGCAGAAGAAAGAAGTTACACAAATTGATTCATTATTGAATATTTTTGGAAGCGTAAAGACAAAATTGTAAACATCATACATTTATGTTGAATGCATTAGTTTATTTAATTCATTTTAATACCATTTTTCTTTAACAATACAAATATGTTAACTTATTGAATAAAATTTCCTATTTTGAATTATCTGTTTTTCGTCATTTTCAGGATACTATTTAGAGTTTTTGATGCACGCAAAATGAGGCTCAAAAATGTTATTTTATGCACTGGAATAAGAGCTCAAAATGCGTTTTAAAAAAAGAGTCATAAAATACTCTTTTATGCATAAAATTTAGAGCTCTTTCATGAGTGACCAGTTTAGTGGAAAAAGCCACTCAAATATGAGCGATTTATGACTGTTTATGATTATTTTATGAACTCATTATGAGCGTCAGCGTTCCGACAAAAGAGTCTTTTTGAGCTCATTTAGAGCGCATATGGTATGCTGGGAAGTTCGAGCCAGTTATTTGGAATTATATCAGTGTTTTGTTTCAGTTTTTTTTTTTTGCTCCAATAGGTAGAGAAACACTACATGTACACAACACTACATACACATTTTGTTTGTAAGGATGTAGTATTGTGGAAACCTTATAAATTTCTTGCAATTGAAATAATTGAATTGAAATATTTTTGTACGTAAACAAACTATTTTAATAAAAAAACGGTCACGAATTTGTTTAATATTTTTTTGTAAAAAAATTGTTTTAATTTAAATTAACTGTAACGAAAACAACGAAATGACAATATTCCGTTTTAGTTGTAAAATTTGTATAAAGTTTTAAATATAAGGTAGTGAATTATTTTGAACGAATGTATCAAAAAGTTGAAAATAATATTTATTTGAAACTCAACTGAAAACGTATCTATTAAACTACAAACTACATAATATTCTGAGTACGCTTATAACTTAGTATATCAAAATCTACGAAAGTTTAATTAAAATATTTGAATGCTGTACTTTTAAAGGCGCTTGAGTCCTCCTTTTTTTGAATCAACTCGAAAATTCGATCATACATACTGTTCACCATATTAATTCGAAGTTCTGCTGTTATAGGTCTCCACTCATCAATAAATACTTCTTTTAGAGGAAAAAGGATTTCATATTCACGGTTTTCAGAGTAAAACCGATGGGATATTTCTACCCAAATATTGTCAATGGGGTTTTGATCCCCAGAACATGCAGACCATTACAATACCCTCACATTGTTGATGGTAGCCATTCTATAGTCTGACGACTTATATGTCTTACATGTCTGATGCCTTGTCAATTTTCAATAAATGGCGACAATTTCTAATACTGTAATTTACTCAGAAGAATTCATTCTGGTTCTTGGAAATGCTAAATCAACCTTACCGTAGAAAAAATGCTCACCAAAACATTAAGGATCCTCTTTCGACGTTTGTTTTGAGAAATATCGTAGTTGCTTACGTTGGTCTCTCCAATAGCTGTTAGAAAAATATATTGAATATTGAACAATATTGAACTTTCTCTCATCAGAAAAAATCAATTTAAAAAAAAAATTATGTTTAAACAGTTCTACCAATAAGAGCGATTATTGACTTACCTTCCTCCAGTTGGTTTGTAAATTCCTTCTAGCGAATTTAAGTCGAACAGGCTTGTGGCGGGGTATTAACCGTGGCACAACAGACATCAGCTTTTGGGAAGTAATTCTTGTGTCTGACTTACTAAGCACATTTACCTTACATTCATCGATTAGCTGATTGAGGCTCTTCATTGAGATCCTGGCACAGTTGATTAGTTTGTGATCTGAAAGCCTTTTTTTTACCCGCCTGTTTTATTTTTACCATAAGCGCTGGAATTTATAATGTACACTCCTTACATTCAGCATTATTTCGAATCATAAAGAAATGAGTTACCAAGAAGTGTGTACTCATGGATTAACTTGTAATGATACATTACTACCTTTTACATTATTTCGAAGCGCAAAATAATGCCTTACAGATCATTATTACATTATGCATGAACTATATACGTAAAGTAATATTTGAAATACTTTTTTGAAAATCTATTTTTAGACATATTACTTTGTGATTTTTTGTAAGCATACGGGTAAGGTATATATTTTTAAGATCACAAACGGAAAATCGAAGCAACTTATTATTATGTGACGACAGCTCAATGGGTAGAGTTCTCGCCTAACAACCAAACGACCCAGGTTCGAACCCCAGCGAGACCACGATATTTATTTAATTAAAAAAAATGTTTGTAATCAGTTTCTTTAATACTGTTTTTTTTTTTTTTTTATTAAAAATCTATTTATAGACTCATTACTTTTTCCCAATATCTACCCAAATAAGTAACCAGTTATTTTGCCCCTTAGAAAGTCCACCCATTATTTTTAGGCTCATCGCCTGTAAAATTCATCAGTGAAGTAAGCTGTATTATAATGAGTAAAGCCCTATGGCGATACATTACTTTACCCATTATTTGGTAATGTATGGTTTTGCTGGGATGTTCCGGAAAGGAGTCGCTCTACACACAAACAAGAAATATAATTTTTTCTCTAATTTTGTTATGTAATTACACTAAGGATATGATGTAGGTAAAGACGATAACAACTGTAGTCAAAAACAAGTGAAATTTCATTTCATTTTCTTTTACTGTTGAAAAAACTAGCAACAATTGTAAAGGGTGTTTCTTATAGAGGTATAGAACATTGAAATGGAATAAAACAAAGATGAATTTTTTAAATTGACAATAAATTTGCTTTATTCGAAAGATAATCTTCTGCCATTATAATTTAAATATGAATTCTGGCATATGAACGCCACGGCTGGGTCGGACGTAGTCTAATCTGGAGGTCCAATTTCCGTTGACTTTTTTTAACATTTGTGGCCGTATATTGGCAATAACGCGGCGAATGTGGTCCTCCAAGTGGTCAATCGTTCCGGGCTTATAGTTAGGCGTAGATTAGCGACTTCACATATCGCCATAGAAAATAGTCCAGCGGCGTTAAATCGCACGATCTGGGAGGCCAATTCACGTTTCCGTCAATAAAACGTTTCCTTCAATAATGTTGAAACCACATCTCCTGCACATCATGGTTGTTCAATTGATGAACGATTTGATTACTATAAATGAAAAAGTCAGTAATCGTAAAAAACACCCTTTCGTAAAAATGAACCACATATGTTAGTAAAAAATAAACAAATATTTATTTTTTTATTTTTCTAAATAAAAATAGCCAACTGGCAAAAATTAATATAAAATCATAAAACAGTCATTTGTTGTGGTTTGTTTTTTTAAGTGAACTACAAGGTTAGGCAAAAATTAAAATTGTGCTACAAACGATTAACATTTACATGAAAAATAAAAAAACTGAAACTTTAAAGCATAAGTTCCTTGAGTGTACATTTAATAAAAATATATATCCTTAATATTCTGGCATTTTTAAAAATACTGCAAACTACTCGTAACTGCCCACCAGCGTTGTAAATAGTTCCCTAAATTCACAATTACTGATTGCAACCAATTCTTATTGAAAATTTGCACACGCATTCAAATTAAACCATTTAAAGCGTTTACAAATTGTCATTTCTCAATAAGGGTCTAAAAAATATTACATAAATATTGCCATTTATGTCATTATAGAAAAGCAATCCATAGAAAAATTATTGTTCTTCACAAGTACACGTTAAGTCAAACAAGGGGGGAATAGGCAAAACAAAACCTCATCATCATCAGTTACTACAGTTCTACTCAGGCGAGGGTTGTAAAAATCATTAAAATCATGCTAAAAATTTCCCCCAAAAATAAATTTAATTTTTTCTTTTAGCTTTTGCTATGCCTGACAAAATCATTTCTTTAGAGACAAACTCTTAAGCTGCTGAGGGGGTGGGAAACAAAAAAAAAAAAAAAAGTACCGACAAGGAACTGAAGAAGTTTTTTTCGTCAGTGAAAGTCCTTGGCCAATGACATAAGAATGAGGCAGGAAAATGTTTTCATTTTTTCTTCTTATTTTTTTCGATAAAAATGATGAATGACATCATAAATTATAGTGAAGTGTACTAAACAGAGGGTTTGGTGGTTGTTTATTTCGATATAAACGATTTTTTTCTCCCCAAATACAAATGTTGTGTTCTTTCTTCGTTTACCCACATTTTTTTTTCATACTGAATGTTATTTTCTTTAAGTTTTTCTTTGCCAATTTTTTATATTATTTAAATTTTTGCCTTCTAATTTTAATATACATTAAAATTTTAAAATCACGTAAAACCTTTATAATTACCATGGCAAGTTTTTGGATTGCTTTTGCCAATTTTCCAATTATTTTGTAAAAATTTAATCTTTACAGATCCATTCAAAGAATATTTTTTGTACAATTTTATTAAAAATTTGTATGGAATAAATTGTCGTTTTGCAACAAAGTGCACACAAAAAAATAGAAAAAAAACTGATTTTAATCACGAAAACAACTCTTTTAATTATTTTAATTGTTAAAGTTGCACCAACAACGAAAAATGACTATTTCAATTAGAAATTGATAGTCCTTTTATTAAATTATTTTTCAATTAATTTTTTTTATATTTGATTATGATTTTTATTAAATTTGTATATAAATTTTATTAAAAATCTATTCATTGGATTAGAAAGTGATCAATATTGTATACCTTTGTATATCTTAAGTCATACAAAGGTATACAATATTAAAAAAAAATCATCAAATTTCCCTCCCCAAAACATTTCCGCGACAGATCCGCGCCTGCTTATGTAAACAAATCTGATTATTAATCAATTGATAGGATTAAAAATGGATCATTGTTGACATACCTTCTCAAAGAGCCTTGAAAGTGTGTTGCTGCTATATCAAATGAATTTAATGCATACAATTCTTATTTAGTTAATAGATTTACTTTCACTTAACACTCAAACCGGCCTAAGCTTTTTTTGCAATGAAATTTATAACACTTTTCAAACAAACAAAATCAACAATATGTTCTTCTACCAAAATGTTTTTCGTTGCCAATTTTAGGCGATATTAAAAATAAATAAATTTGAGCATTAATTATTCATCTTAACATGATATAATTACAGTCTTAAAATTACCCTTCTAGTGTTTTTAGTTTTTCGTTTGTCAAAAACGCGAAATTGAGCAAAAACGCAATTTAACTTTAAAATATATCGATTAAACTTAAAGGATTTACTAATAATACCCAGGCTTTGCAAGATATTTTTTTCGTTATCCCCAAATAAAATAAAAAAATATATCCAAAAAATCCCCAATCAGAAAAAATTTTGATCAAAGTAGTAGAGTTAGAATTCTTCAAAAGTAAACATCGGTTATGAAAATCGAGATCAACAGCAATCTTGTTTTTTGCCCATTCACCGAATCTACGCCTTGCACGGTGATCGTGTGGCTTCAATTGTTGCACGAGTTGGATTTTGTAAGCACGCAAACCAAGATCTTTCCGTAAAATCTTCTATAAAGTGGATGGAGACATTTCCTGTGCATGATGGCGGATAGACTGATGATTTCATATTCCCATTTGGCCCAAATCGCCTAAATTAGCTAACGAAAAAAAAAAATTGTTAGAAGAACATACATATTGATTAGTTTTCATGCCGAACAAGTGATATACATTTCATTACAAAAAGGGTTATTCTGGTTTGAATGTTAACATTGTTGGATCTAGTCTTACAATATGCCACCCATCTGAATTCGATACTTATTTTTCATACAACAAAAAAAAAAAAAACACCCTAATGTACATCCCATACAAGTTATCTAACAATTTCGTTAAGCTTTATTTTTGTTTGATATTCTTTATGTTATTGTTCCAAAAGGCATGAGAGCTTTCGTGGTTGCTTATGAATGCGGCAAAGCTTAAAAGGATTATAATAAAACATACTCGTTGCCGTTGTATTCACACTTTCCGAAAACAGTATGTGAATTTTTGCATTCAAAGTTCTTTTGCAACTATTATTCAAAATGTTCATTTAATTTATACTGGAAATCTTGTTGTTGAATTTAAGTTTGGATTTTGTCAACGAGTATTTAGCTAAAGAGTTTGCAAGCACCTCAAGCCCTGTTAAACCGTCTCATAAACTATATATCGTTTACTTATATATAAACGGAAGGACTTATCTAAAGAGTCCGCCAAATAATTTTTTTTTTTTTTTTGAAAATGCTATAAAAAAATACTACTGAATATTTTCTTAAATTTCTTTTTTTATTTGAAAGTACAGTCCTTCCGGTTAATAATGGAAAATAATTTCATTGAAATGGCTGCCTCGGCTGGCCATGCAGTAGCCTACACAATCGGTCCAATTTTTAACCACATTATCGATTGTGTGCAGCTGTATTTCACCAATGGCTTCCTGTTCCGTCCTGTTGAAACCAAATGTTGCCAATATTCTCCTCTTCAATTTTTGTGAACAAAAATTCGTTCAACATGGCCCGATAACGATCGCCATTGACTGTAACGGCCACTCCTTGCTCATTTTCGAAGAAAAATGGCAATTTTCGCACACATTCTGCAACATTACCATGATTTTCAAAGTACTGTCGCAATATTTCCCAGCGTTGTTGAAGCGTATACACAACCATATTCGTTCAGCGGAAGGATAAAACTAATTATCTGTCAAATCAGAAATGAGCTAAGTGTTACCATTCACGAAATAAGCACTAGTTGAAAAAAAAAAACGTTAGATGGCGGATCCTTTATATCCATTCAAATTTCTCCAATATAAAACTATACACATTTAACAAAAATATAAACGTGATAAAAGCTCATAACTTATTTTGAAAGCACTTTATATCAAAACATTATTAAATGCATAAATCAAATAGACGTTTGTAAGGTAAAGTGCTCGCTTTTTACAAACGATTTTGATTATTTATCTCTCTATTTCAAGGAGTCGAAACCTAGTTTTTAAATTATCCAATTTAAATGATTAAATTCACTTTATCATTTTGAATATATTTTAAAATATAGTATTGTTATTTTGGTAAAATAAAATTTTTATTAAAATCTAAAATTTGCTTATATAAATTTCCTTTCAAATGATATATAACATGTGGTACAAATAATTTACGTACTAATTATAAAAAATCGAATATATTCCTATAATTGTCTAACTAATGGGTACTATTTACAATTACAACTACATCAGTAAATAGTTTGGCATCCAAACCTCATTTTGTAAAAAAAATGAAGATAGCTCCGTTTGAATAAAAGACAACGATATGCCAACTGTGACCGAGAAAACTGTTAATAGTGCTATTTTTAATGCTTATTTTTCAATTTTTAATAATGCAGCGAATATATTGAAAAACACAATTTGACTTTAAAACTTAATTAAACAACTTATAAACGAAATAATTTTGTATTAAAAGTAGCAGTGTTAACAAGTGTTAACCAAATTTCAACATTTTCTACCAAAACTCTTAAAATTCCAGTTCAGCTTTTTAGAAGAGAGCGATAGATACGGGTTGGTTTTGGGTAGGAAACTGTTCATTTATGGCCATCAAACACAAACATGCATATTAAGCAAGTAGTTATACTCTACAACAATTTCTTGTAATATGGACTATTTAGATTACACTTAGCTTCCAGTTTTATTTTTTGGCGTTAAATGCCACCTTTTATAATGTTTGTTTGTGTAAACTGAAAATTCATATGAATTTTTAAATATTTCTTATGGAAAAAGTCAAGTTGTGTAAATAATATAGTGTGCTCCACAAATATAAAAACACCAATATTAATAACTCTTGAAGACATATCTTATTTTGTATGCACTTATAAAAAAGAAGTTATTACAAAAGTCTGTTGAACGGTTTCCAATTCTGTTGAACTAATTTTTTCTGTTGTTTTCGTTTAAATCTGTTATTTAGCTAAAGTTATTAGTTATCCCATTTATACATATTTAAGTGCTTGCGATTGAACTAATATTTTCATCTGATATTTTGTTAGATTTGGTTAAATGATTTTGAGAAAGCATCGGTTAATAGAGAAATATTCATCTGTAACTTTCTTAATGCCTTTGTTTTCAAAAGTAAGTGATGTATTGTTGTGTGTATAATTTCAGTGAGTATTGTGTTTCAGAGTGTGCGGGCATTGCGTTTCTATAACAAAATAGTAAGCGGAGCACAGTGTCACCGAACAACAAAAATGAAATTTTAAAGATAATGACCTGGAATTGGGTGGGTACTGCCACACCCACTTTGTACGTAGATATTTTATGTAGTAAAATGTATTTATATTTAGACTGATATTGTCCAGAAACTAAGTTTACAGATGTATTATGTGTTACAATATTCTTTGTTATCATAAATCTTTTGTAATTTAAAATTAGAAATGCAAAACTACCGGGTTAGTTTTTTTGGAATTTACATTTAGAATATGGGCAAAATCGCTCCATAAATACAAAAAAAATAACATATTCGTAAATTTGTCGACCCCACCGCCACCGACCGGTCCCAAAATTTACATATACTTATTTCAACACCAATAGAAAAAAAGTTATGAATATATTTTCGATTCATCAGGTGGTGTTCGATTTTATGTATTAAGAAAATCTACAAAACGGGTGTGCTAGATGACCACGGTTTTTCAAATATTTTTCACAGCAGCGGACGGTTGCATCCAATCTTTTAAAAAATTGGTTTTATGGAATTCATTTAACATTCGCACATCAGTTTAGCGGTGGCAGCTGGTGACAGTCATAAGTTCTTTTCCACTGAAAAATTGTATTTTTGAATACTTTTTAAAGTTATTTTGAACTTTTTAAATTTAAAAAAAAAATTAAATTAAAATTTTTTAAAATTTCCATATTAGTTGAAATGTTATTAAATAAAAAAAAAAACTGGACTAAGGAGAACATCTTTATTGTTTTATTTTTGTCGATCGAAATTGGGAAAATCTAACAAGAATTAGAATTTTTGTAAGTGTTCGTGAATCTTTTTGAAATAAAAACACAATCAAAGTTAAAACTAAAAGCGAAAAAAGATGTCCATACATTTTTCGCTTTTGGTTTTAAATTTGACTGTGTTTCTGCTATGACGTCGCTAACATGGAGTCATTCGTAGACAAAGACAAAAGATAAGATATGATTTTTTTTTATTGCATTAGTCAAAAACAAAGAGTGTCAGGAAGCAGACTTGAAAACTTCGCAGTATCAAATAATATTAAATAAATAAAATTATATGGCAAGTTTTATATTAAAAATATATTTTATTTTTAATACTTTTAAATCCTCTAAATCCGATATTATTTTTCAATAACTTTCGCGACTTTTCTATTTGAGAACAGCAGGTTATAAGCTCGGGTTAGTTAACAACACTTTAACTCGTCGAATTGCACAATTTTGTTTTCCACATATTAAATTTGTTATCGTTACGCAAAGTTGAAATTTTTTTATTAATTAATAATCATATAATTACAAATTATATACTATTACCCTAACCGAGCACTAGGTACTATGGCCTTCGGCGCGTTGTAGTGAAAACAGACCAGTGCCTCTGGTGGGAATCGAACCCACGACCCCCGCACTGATAAGCCAGCACGCTACCAACTAGCCTACCGGGGCGCACATGAAAAATTTTAAAATCCCGTTTGAAACAAGCTCACTTTTTTTAATTTTTTGTCTGGGGGTTTCAACTTTTGGATTAATTTTGGTATTACAATCTCTCAACATGTGCTATATAAATTCAACACGTACCTTATTGGAGTGCTATCACCTAGCAAATAAATACATGGGAGTCGAAAATAGAAACCAATGTTTTCTTAGTCTTGTGGTAAGTTTCATTGATGTACCCTTAACAGATATAAAAGTTGAAAAACAAGAACGTGAATTTGGTTCAAAGAGCAGTTTTTTCCAAAGATCGTTTGTTTGATAGTTTTTAAGCAAATCATTCATATTTGACTCTTCTTTTCAACAAGAAAAAATAGTTGAACTGGCAACATTGAAAAAAAATTAAACTCTAAAAAAAATAAAGAAAATTGATATTACTTAAACACCAAAAAAGAACGAAAAGAGCTAAAGATCTAAAAGAGCTGAAGATTGCGAACTAGCTCACTAGTTCAAAGTAAAGACCACACACAAAAAATGTTCAGAGGGAATACGATGACAGCATACTTAGTAAAATATAATTTCATTCTGTATTTGCATTTACAAAATTTTCCTAAGCTATTCTCCACGTAAAGTATTACTTAACATTTTTATATATTTATACAACTGTTCTTATTATGCTAAATCTTTACAAAATGTCAAACTCCATTTCAAGCATTACTTGGTTAAATGTAACAAAATAAATTTGGTCATTTCATTTTTCTTTCATGTTAATGTTTTTTTTTTTCATGAATAAAAAAAATAAGATGCAACACAAAGTCGATAATGGTGAAATATAAATTGAATTTGACATTTGTAAAGTAAAATAAAATTCAATAATTATACAATAAAATAAATCGAACTGGAATTCAAATTATTGTTCAAGTTGTTTCAACTCATTTTCCTAAGTTGATTGACAAACTTTCCTACAAATAGTTATTAGTTGAAAATATTATATAACTTTTTTTTTTTTTTTATAAACGTTACCCTAGATTTTGTGTGTAGTTCGATTGAACAAGATCGGTCATGTACTACACAATTCTAAAAAATTGCATTATTTGTTTTTGCTTTTTTATATAGCAAACAATGATATTGACAGATTTTGAAAATCTTAAAATAATAGTGACAACTCCAATAGTTCCAGAGATATTCGCATTTGAAAAAATGTGAAATTTCAAATGTGTGAAATTCCAATTAAATCCTTTGCTTTTTGCGAATAGCAGAACTAAATCGGCGCCAATTTCTATTTGAAAATATTGGTTATATACCCAAATAAATTCTTGATTAAATAAAAGAAAACCAAATTCAATATATTGCTCCACACAAAAATTTCATTCGTTTAAATTAAAAATAATAAAACTAATTTTTGTGATTTTCCCCCCAAAAAGCACCAACAGTCTTTTACCTCCAGATAAACATTTTCTTTCTGAACATATAAAGTGTGCATACTATTCTGCATACTTGGGATTTTTTCGTTGGCATTAAATTTTCATTTCAGTGAACTAATGCTAATGCCAAAAACATTTCATTACCATTTAATTGTAATGATTGTAATTTTTTGGCATTTGCATTTGTCATAATAATCCTAATGATATCATACTAATGCCTAGAAATCTAATTACAATTCAGCAGAAAAAGTATTTGTTTAAAAAAAAAGAGAAGTGTACACAGAAAAAATTATGCATAAATATAAAATTTTCAGTATAAAATATCAAATACATTTGACGTTAACAAACAAAACAAGCACACACACACAAACACACTTACCAATGTATAGATCACACACTTTTTTTGTGAGTATCATATTTTTTTTTGTTATTTATATCTATTTTTTCCTTCTTAATTTAAATAAAAAGTTTAATTGATAGTATCATTGCCGTGATAGGTGCAAAATCATTTAAAATATTAATTGATTCAATACATTTTTTAATTGAAACCCGTTTTTAGTTTTTTTCTGTGTAAATTGCTTTACATAGGAATGGAGCGAAGATCATAAGAATTGTATGTTTATTTGTATTATCACGTAAATAAGTAAAAATAAATTAATAAATCACCGTATTTCTTTTTTTATAAAAATCAACCAGGATCTATCCCGGAGAGATCACCATTTATATTATAAGGGTGTACTAATTTTAGGAATTTTAGAAAATCGACATTGTATATGGCTAGTATCTTGAAAACTAAGAGAAATATCGAAAATCGGAAAAAATTTTGCAAAACTTAACCTTCGTAACTCGTTCCCATAATTCAAATGTGTTAAGTGTTCCGATTCCACTCGTTCACTGGTTCATTCCATATCGTTCCAGTTTAGACCAATATTCCATTTTATTATCAGAGTGATTAAAGTGTAAACAAATAATTTAGACACCCTGTGGCTGTTTCATAAAAAATTAATCTCTAGGGATCTTTCCCGGACATAGGCTATTTGTATTAAGAGCGTTACTTAAAGCTTCTGTGAAGTCCAGATTTCATCGATAATCATCATTAGTTTTTCGTATTTTTCAATACAAAAATGTAAAAAGATTAAAAAATTAATTAAAAACACTCAAAGTTAGATAATTTAAAAAAACATATTTTTTTTTATAGTTTTGGAACTCTAATAAAATACAGAGATCAGCAACGGCATTTCTGTTGTACATACAAATCTATTTTTATACAAATATTTAAATTTGAAACAAGAAAATATTTAAGGTTGAAATTTAAAAAAAATATTTAAATTGGGTTTAAGCTAGAGTTAAAGGACTTGCCTGACAAACGAAATATCTCCGGTTCGAGCCCAGATCGATGCATACAATTTTTTTATTAATAAAATAAATTTTGTTGAATGCATGTAAATCTATTTATAGAAAATTATAGTCCATAAACATAAAATATTCAATTATTATAATACAAATTCGAAGTTTGAAAATAAATGTCGGTTGTTACAAAAGTATTAAAATTTAATAATAGTGATAGTAAGTGGAACCAAAAAAATTCTGTGTGTACTTGATGAAATACCAAATATTTATAAAATAAGTACGCAAATTAACTAATTTAACTAAATTTGCAAATAATTGTTTTTGTTAGACAATTTCAACAAATAATTATAACAATCAACTATAATTGCCTGTCAACTGCATTGGCAATAATCAATGCCAATTAAAACAAAACAAACTTTCATAGGCATTGTTTTTAAGCATTTGTAAAGACAAACAATTTAATTAGCATTAACATCAAGCAATGTTAATTATTTAGTGCATTTAATTAACTAGTACCAAGTATGCTTCGGACAATGATAGCAAAAAATGTTTGCACAAATTGCCTTTGAACCTTTTCAAGAACAGCTTCTCTTACCACCGCTTACATGGAAACGGTTCTAGAAAATGTTCCTGGAGGTCAAAATGTAATGTTTCACTGTCCCAGAACCAGTTCAGTAACTAGTTCTAGAACCGATTCTAAAGAAACCTGTTCTAGTTTGAAGGTAAAGAACCTATTTTAAATTGGACAAACTCCATATAAAAAGAATCGGCTGTAGAACAGAAATTATAACCGGTTATAATACACAATAAGTTGTTCTGCAACCTGCTATTTGGATTTTACTATTTTACTGGGTATTTGTTTACTATTATATTTTTCCAAATAAAATAAATTTAAATTTTTCGTTTTGTTTAACGCAAGCTGTTGCAATACCAACCAACAAAAACCTAAACGATGAGCAATGTTACAGGGTCGTGTGTAATAAATCACGTTTGGGACACCACTGGCAGTAGCTGTTGCTACTGCAGAATAACCAAAAAACAATTGCAGAAATTCTTTTTGCTCGTCCATAAAACGAATTGTAAATCGCGAAAAACTTGAATGCTACCACCACCACCAACACACCCTATCCACAAACACCGCACAGCATCAGAGCTAGCAGGAAATAAAAAAAAAAAAACAATGGCAGTATGTACTACTACGAGTATTTTCCAACTATTATCAGTATGAAGAAAAAACCACAAGCATTCACAACCCTAAACGAAAAATAGACACAAATACCAATACAAGCATTCGAAAGAGGAGCTGGAAGAAAAAATATAGAGTAACGGTAGAGTTTAAGTTTTTTCTTCCGTTGTCTTTAAGCTATAAACTTTTCAAATCTATGGTGTGAATAACGTGATCTGGTGGTAAAATGCTACCATACCATTGTAACTGTTTTGAGATATGAACTCCACTTAAAGGAACCTCCGTCTAAATGAAATCAACTGTAGAACTACACTCAAAAATAAAAGTTAGTAGAAAAGTTAGTAGAAAAGTTAGTAAAAAGTCTTGTAAAACAAGTATACTAAATTTCAGCAAATTATTTGCATCTAAAATTTTAGTTATACTTATTCAGCACTTAACTGTTTTGAACTAATAATTTACTTAAATTTTATTAATTTATGTTGCTAAAAAAATTGTGCTGATAAGCACATTTATAGTATGGACGACAACCAGATTCCAAACTATACGCAGAATGAGGTAGATATCGCTGCATGTCAGGAAGTAGTGGAGAAGAGGAAATACTAAGTAAGACTATAGAAAATCAACCATGAAAGATTTTTGTATCAGTTTTTCATACATAAAACAAAATTGTGGATTAAACGAACTTAAATTTTGTGTTATCACCGGCTTGTGAACGTAATTGTCTATTAATTAAATTAAAGACAAAAAAATATATTTAATTTTAATAAAGATTAAATGTGAGTTTGTAAACTAAATATTTGTAATGATAATTAATGTAGTGTGGTCAAATTGGCAAATTGTAAACAAATATACATTCAGGTAGACAAACTAAAGCGAAAGACAAGGACACATATCTTAGGTAATTTTGTGTGTTACCTTTTTCTTATTTCAAAAAGGGGTTGTATATGTCATATTTTGCTTTTTTTTATATACAGCAGTTGTCTTCCTTTAAAAAATGCAATAATTCAAACAATCATTGATGTAAGCAGTTGAAAACTAATTTTGTTTATGTTATTATTTCTATATATTTTCAGCTACTACATTAATTCATGTCTTCAATGTGGGAGTATGATTTTTTTTAATTTTTGTAACAAGTTGTAAATTATTTAAAAAAAAGGATTTTCAACAAATAAGTTAACTAAAGTATAATTTTTCTAAAAAGTGTTTGAGTTTTTTCAGTCTACTAATATTCAGCAAAAATTTTGTTAGCTTTTAGCAAGGAATTTTTAATTTTTAATCAAGTAAGTGCTAGCGAAACTTTTGCTGAATCTACTAATTTTGTTGTTAAAAATCAGCTCGCTGTTTTCTGCAAAAGATTTGGCAGACATTAGCAATTTTTTTGCAAGCACCATCCTGAATAAAATTTTGCTGACTCTGGAATTTTTCTTGCTGATTTTACTAATTTTTTTTTTAGTGTAGCATAACGACCAACACACCAGACCTTTAAAAATTAAATTCAATTATCAATAAAACTAAGGAACACTGGTTTTGGTGCCTGGAATATGGTATTGAATATCGAGTGATTCGAGTAATGGTTGGCGATAACGCGGGTCAGTTACACTTTCGAGTTGACACATTGAAAAACTTCGAAAATTTTAATTTTGTAGAGTTCCATCGGTGTAATGCCATAAACTCAGTTTGGAGTTTACGGCCTGATTGTGTGCCCAAAACTCTTTTTGGTGGCTGGCACCCCTCCCCCACTCTTTATCATTTGTTTATACTGATATAAACTTTTTTTAACAAACATTGCCAGATTAGATCGAAAATCCGCAGAAAAAACACAGCATTTATACACAGTGGAAAAGTCTATCGATTTTTTTCCACTAGATTAACAAAAAATATTATAAAGCCATTTTTACAATGTCTTTTTCTCAAAACCCTATTTAATTTGTTATAAAAAGAAAACAGTCTTTATATAATAAAAAAATTTACGAGTTACCTTTACATTCCACTACTCGACAAGGTTTTTACGCTAACTTTGCAAAAAACAATTTATATTCATTGAATCAAGTTCTGATTGTGTGATATTTACTTTGCCATTTCAATTGGCTTTGAGGCAATAAAACATATTTTCAGTAAGTTTTATTCACATAAACATCGAAAATCGAGCTTCAATTAAAATATTTATTGTGTCAATTGAAAGTGTAATTAAATTCGGTCCTATTAAGGAAATTATAGTACCAATTTAAATATTTTGTAATTATTTAATTGGCAAAGTTAAAAAAAATCGCTAAAAATAGGAAAAAAACATTTTTTTTTATTTATAAAATAGCTAAAATTTAAATAAAATCTCCAAAAATTTAAAATCAACAACATTTGAAAAAAAATTTAAAAAAATTGAAAACAAATGCCAAAAATTTAAAATAACGTCAAAATTGGAAAAAATCTCTAAGAATAAAAAAAAAATTTTTGCTAAAATTGAAGAAAAAAAATATATTTTGCAGAATTTAATGTTTTTCTTTCATTTAATCGATAAATTTGGCGTTGTTTTTTTTTTGTTAAATTTGATAATTTCTTAAAATGTTTGCATTTTTTTCATTTTTAATTATTTAATTTTTTCATTCATATTATTAAAAAATGCAGTTGAAAGTAAGTTTGAAATCAAAAAAAAAAGTTTAATTGAAATTTTTTATCAATATTATTTTTCTGTTTCATTTTTGTTAAGGCAGCTCACCATAAGACCAACCGACCGCGGTGTTGACCTGCAGGCCTTTCCCCTACCAACTGAAGTTATGTTAATATGATCAACAGTTTAATTGAAAAAATTTCAATTAAATTTTTCCAAAGTAAAAAAGTTCTATTAATTTTTTAACCGGTGAATGGAATAATTATTTGAGTTTTGAATTATTCGTTTCGACATTAACCGAATTAGAGGCGATTATTCGAGGAATTCATTAATCAAGCAGTAGGGCCCCCGTTTTCGAGTAGCTCGAGTAGTGAAAGTGCGCTTTTTGTTAGTTTAAAATAATGTAAAAAGGTAAATATTAAAAATATGTATAACTTTTGCCTACCAACTAAAGTACTGTTAATATGATCAACAGTTTAATAGAAATAGTTTTAATTAAATTTTCCCAAAGGAAAAAAATTATATATACATTTTTAACCGGTGAATCGAATAATTACTTGATTTTTATTATTCGCTTCGACATTAACCGAAATAGAGGTGATAAATCAAGGAAACACAAGTTATGAGCAGGGCCCGATTTCGGGTATCATGAGTAGTTAACCAGTAGCTCGACCATATCGAGTAGTGCACTTATTGTTCGTTTGAAATCACGTAAATAGGTAAATATTAAAAAAAGGTATAATAAAAAATGTACACTAAGCAAAAAGTCCGTCAGGGCTACGGGAAATTTTGCTGTTTTTACGGGAAATTTAACTATTTTGAGCCTTGAGGTATTTTTGGCTAAATTTAGCAACACATGCCTTCTGAATTATAGTGCAACGAAATTAGTAGAAAAAATGTACACTATGAGAAAAAAGCCCGTAATGGCTACGGGAAATTTTGTTGTTATTACGGGAAATTTAATTATTTTGAGCGTTGCGGTATTTGTGGCTCAATTTAGAAACACATGTTTCCTAAACTGTCGTACAATGAAATTAGTAGAACAAATTAGTAACCGCTACTAATTTTTAGTAAGAAAGCTGTAAACTGCAAATCCAGAACCATTTTGCTAAAATCATTTTTGTAACTACCACTTTTAACAATTATTTATTTATTGAAAACAAATTATAAATATTCTTCATTTGATTGCATTCTCGTATAAACTACACAATTTTAAAACACAATATAAATACACTTAAGATCGTTTTTATATTTCACTTTTTATTTTATTTCTGTTGGTTATTATCGTCTGTCTGTGGATGTAGTATGTGATACTGTTTTTCTTCATGGATGCCATGTAATATTTAAGGCATAAAGCAAAAAAAAAAAAAAAAAAATAAAAATATTTGGTAATACTCACATGGCATCAATAAATAAATATATTTTTTATTATAAAACTTACCTAATTATTTTTTTCATTTTATATTAATAAGATTTAACGCATTAGATTGTTTTGGTCGGTTCTATCTTCGTCGGGTTCTAATTTACTACTGTACCAGCAAGCATAAATAAACATGTTTTTTCTAGAAATCACTTAACAAGCGCTGGTTGTTGTGGTTTTTGTGTAGAAAACAGAAACATGAAACAAAAACCAACCATCCTTAGTTATAGAAATACACTCACAAATTAACACTTTCTATCGTTTTTTAAAACACAGCCTGTGTTACCAGTTTACGCTTAACAATTTTGCAGTTTTCTCATGAAAAACCAGGTTTTTTATAAATTCAGACAGTAGCCATTACAGACTATTTTTCTTAGTGTACTATTGTCCAATATAGAAAAAAATATATATATTTCACAAATTAAAAATTTAAATGCGGATTTGCATATTTTTGTAATTATTTAATTTTAAAAAAAATTATTTGTTTTTGCTTTAAATTTTTTGAATATATCCATGTCGCACAGTGGTTCCAAACACAAAAAACATGGTAATAAATATAGATGTTTTAAACTACTGGTCCAATCGGGAAATGGTGTTCCCAAAAATTGAAAAGCGGGAGCTAACCTTTAAGGAAAATGTTTCTGTGGTCACCCTGTTTTAACACAGGGTGTGCTACAGGGTGTCAAAGTTGACCATCTCGAGTATGAAAGAGCTTTAAAGGGGTATAACTTCTATAACCATGCATCGATTTTAGTGTTTTTTGGACTTTTTTAAATCTAGGTTACGAGACAAAGCAAAAACATGCTTCATGTACCATAGTAACTCTTACAGTTAAAAAAATATTTCACTTTGAATTTCAAAATCTTCATTTTTCGCCTTGACTTTTTAATAGTTTTGCCAATAGATTATTCATTTTTCAAAGAAAATGCTCAAAATTTTTTCAAGTCATTCTAATGACCTTTCTTAAACTCCTAAAGAAAACTTTTTTGAATTATCTTAAGCCGTTTCGCAGTGATACTATTTAAACTCAAAAATTAAAAGTGTGTTCTGAAAAATGGGGTTTTTTGGTCAGATAAGGGGTAACTTCACACACCTTTATATATATTTTGCTGATATTTTTTGGATTAGTTTTTTACATAGTTTGATAGAGTAGACTTCAAAAATGCTTAATGGTATAGTTTAAAGCATTTTTGGATATGCACCCTACGTCCAGCATTGGTCGAAAATGATGAATTTTTGAACGGAATTCTATGTTTATGACCGTGATAAAAAAAAGTCACGCCACTTAGAGACGATTTGAAATTTTTATACTGTAAAGAGATTTATTCTAATGAGTTTGCCACTTCATTTGCCGCCGCCCGCTCAAAAACGTAGCCTGGAGAGCAAATTTTGTGGAAAAAGTCATTTTTTTCAAAAGCCTTTTTTTGATTTATAAAAAAAGCGTACTTATATTATCAATTTCAGCAAGATTTTATTTTATTTTTAATAAAACGTAAATAATTGTCCTACATTCCAAAAATCTTTTCGATATTGCTTATGGTTATTTTTACATAAAACATCAAAGTTCAATGTAGTATATCTAACTATAATTAATTGTACATTTATTGGCTTTTGCTTTCGGTAATGTTAAAAAATTTAAATAATTTCAGAAATTTTTTTACATATTATTAAATTAGACTTAGTTATCAATTCAACGATGCATAAATCGTTTATCTAGTGTAATAAATGAATTCAAACTATTGCGCTTAAATCAGGCATTTCAGGTCAAATTGCAGTATTTAACAAATTTATATATTCAGGTATACAGAGCGTGTTGCATTATATTTCTCTAAAAGGGTTACGGGTTTTTTTATTTTTTTAATACTATTTCAAAAACCTAATAAGATATAAATGCAGGTAGAAAATGCGTTTTATGATGTAACATTTGCATAACATATTGTTTTAATGGGCTAATATAATGCGTTTTTTTTTATTTACCTATTTCAGTTTTTTGTTTTTACAAATCCAGTACCTGCTCGATTTTTTGTTTATAAAAAAACAAATATTTGTAATATATAAGCGTAGTAATTTTAAAAGGAGGTTATTTGAGTTAAGCAGTCATGGAGGTTACAATAAAATATGCTCCCTTTGTAAAGTAATTTGGGATACTCTTGCCAATACTGATATACGATCGGAAAAAATAGGAAAACTGATTGATACCATTGTCTACTCGTATGGCTTAAATATAAAGCCAGATGAAATTGAAAATTTTTACAAAATTTATGAAAAAAGGATTAAAGATTCCGATTATTCTATACAAAATTTATGAAGAAGAGTCAAGATTGGCTTAATAAGGAGATGTCAGTAGTTATTGAACAGAAAAAAAAGGGGCCGCCCTAAAAAAGATTATGAAGAGGTCCAGATTAGGACTAAGAAGGTAAAACAGGAAGAAATGATTAACACACACTCCGCTAATGAAATAAAGGATTCTTTTAAAGCAGCTTTGACACGTATACAGCCTAAAGAAACAGGGAAAATTGTCGACGTCCTACCAACTGCTTCTCCTAAGCGTTTGAAGCGCATGATACAAAGTATTCCAACACCAAATCATCAACTTCCTTTACCAGTGAAGATGCATTAGCTCTTTTTCTAAATTTGGGGTTAACGAGAAATAAATATGGTATTTTAAGAAAAGCTCTCATTGAAAAAGGATATGATATTTTTCCTAGCAGTAAAGCAATAAAAGAAACAAAAGAAAATATTTTAAAACCAGAAAAATCCAGAAACTACCTCCTCAATTACGGGTCTCGATAAAAACCTACTAAAACGTTTTAAAGTTATATTAGCAGTCATTAACAGTAAAAACCTATTAATGTGGCTAAATTTAAACTCTTTGCCAATGAAACAAAAGACATTATACTCACCATGTACTCTTGGAGGCCAATGACACCAACAGTACATAAGTATTAGCTCATGCCAAAGAAATAATAGAAAACAGTATGTTGCCTTTAGGCGAACTGACTGAAGAAGCCCAGGAGGCCAGAAATAGAGACGTCAAACATTTTAGGCTTTTAACACACGTAAGTGCTCCAGAATAGCTCAAAATTCCGATTTGATGGAATTTTTATTAATATCATCGGATCCAGTACTTTACTCCATAAGAACAAAATGGTTACCAAAAATAAGCATAGACATTGAAAAGGAAGATTCTGATCTATGCATATAAACGACCTTTTAACTTTTGATACTTCAGACTACTTTGTAGAAAATGTGTAGTCCTTAGGAATATATTCATATTTTTAGCACAATTACTACTGTACCAGTAATTTAATAAAACCTTATCTTTAGAACAAAAAAAAAAACATTATTTTGTCTTTCAAATAAATGAATATATGGTAGTTATTTACCTGTTTTATATGGAAAATTAGAACAATATATTATGCAAATGTTACATCATAAAACGCATTTTCTACCTGCATTTATATCTTATTAGGTTTTTGAAATAGTATTAAAAAAATAAAAAACCCGTAACCCTTTTAGAGAAATATAATGCAACACGGCTCTGTATACCTGAATATATAAATTTGTTAAATACTGCAATTTGACCTGAAATGCCTGATTTAAGCGCAATAGTTTGAATTCATTTATTACACTAGATAAACGATTTATGCATCGTTGAATTGATAACTAAGTCTAATTAATAATATGTAAAAAAATTTCTGAAATTATTTAAATTTTTTAACATTACCGAAAGCAAAAGCCAATAAATTACAATTAATTATAGTTAGATATACTACATTGAACTTTGATGTTTTATGTAAAAATAACACCAAGCAATATCGAAAAGATTTTTGGAATGTAGGACAATTATTTACGTTTTATTAA
>CM037851.1:143855950-144056341 GCA_021234595.1 Delia radicum | reverse complement strand
ATAATTCGTGACGGGAATTTTTAAACACAGGAATATATTTAAATAAAAACTCTATTATTTTTTAATTTAAGCCTCAGATGTCTATTAAGTCAAGAAACTTAAAATATGAGTTTCAATTCTTCAAGAAACTCATATTTTAAGTTTTAAGCGCTATCGGTCAAGCGATCCTAGCAAAAATTACATAATTAATTAATTAATTAATTAATTAATTAATAATCATATAATTACAAATTATATACTATTACCCTAACCGAGCACTGGCTACTATGGCCTTCGGCGCGTTGTAGCGAAAACAGACCAGTGCCTCTGGTGGGAATCGAACCCACGACCCCCGCACTGATCAGCCAGCACGCTACCAACTAGCCTACCGGGGCGCAAAAATTACATAATCAATGTAGGCATGCCGCCAAGGGCTCCTTCGGTTCTGTTCTGGGGTCAAATATTATTCAGTTTAAGGTTTTTTTCTGTTTATTAAAAATAACTATAGGCCAATTTGGTATCAAATGAAAAGTATTTTGAAGATTTACTGGTGTACAAATTAGGCTCAAAGATTTATGTCAATAAAATCTTATATTATAAGCATTATTTTAAATATTCAAAATAGAGGTTCTTGAACAAAACACGTAAAGAAAAAATGTCTATGACATGCATGGACGGTATCCTAAAAACGAAATGTTACATCAATTCCTTAAGGAGATGTACCACGTAGCACAATATATTACATATTCAAACGGTTTAAAAATGCAGTGGCATCAGCCGGAATAAAAAGGAAATGACGGCCAAAAAACTGTACCGCAGCAGAGCTGTTGAATTAAAAAATCGGCGGTTCATCAAATTGGGGCAGAAAGGAAACAATTCGCAAAATCGTATTCCAAATGGACATGAAACACTACCAGCGGAAGACTAAACAAATTTTCAAAAAAACATTATTTTGTTTTTTTAATTCTTAATATATACTTAGAATACTATGTAGGTAAACCCCACTGCAAATGTAGTTGAAAACAAATGAAATTTCACTTAAAGAAAGGACGACTTATATTTCAGTACATTCAACTAACAATGTCATTTGTTTTTTAATGTTCAAAAATGACTAACAATTGTAGTAAAAATGAACCACATATGCAGAAAAAAATAAACCAACATTTATTGTTTTTTATTTTTTTAAATAACAAAAAACGAATGTAAAAAATGAATGTAAAATCATAAAACAGTCATTTGATGTGGTTTGTTTTTAAATAAACTACAAGGTTAGTACAAAATTTAATTTGTTCTACAAATGACTGACATTTACATTAAAAATAAAGAAACTGTATTAAAACCCAAACAACTACATATTTTTAAAGCAGAAGTTCCCTGAGTGTATGTAATAATTTTCTTTTTTACTTAAACTGTTAAGTTTTAAAGGACTCTAGTAAATTGATTTTCCTTGATATGTTTTTTTTTTGTATTCTTATTTTTGTTAGTTCGAAAATTTTGAATCCACATTTTCGCGGAAGCCGTTATTTTATTTTAAATTGTAATTAACGCCAAAATATATTAAATATTGGATTTATATTGTTCTATGGTATTAAATTAAATATTAATAATTTAAAATTTTTTTAATTTTTTATTAACCTTTGATCGAAACTTTATCGCTATTTAGCAGCCTTAAGATGAAAATGTTTGTTCAGCGATTTTTTGTTATTTAAACTTCTAACATGTAATTGAGCTTTGTGATTGTACCTTGAGCCAGCCATGTGACTGAGCCTTGAGCAGGTGGAAATTTCTGACGTCTAGAATTTTGAAGCAATCTTGTGCGCAGTCATGTCAGCAAAAGGTACATCACAATGTTACATCCAGAATTCAAAGGCTATGGCTGTAAACGCACATGTTTACATAATTAAATGTTTAGTAAAACTGGAAAAATTTATCAGAGATATACACTCTAAAGAAGACATATTGTTTTGGTCTGATTTAGCAGGCTGTTATTATGCCAAAAAGACTTTATAAATGCGGAAATCCTCCTCCAAACGTCTCAGAAGCACGTTACACGAGTTGTTTCATAAAATAAGTAACATGTGATGTTCACTAAAGGTACGTATTAAGGTCTTTGATCTTCTTTTCGGTTTAGATATTTTATTAACGAAATCATGAAAAATGAGAAATTTCAACTTTACATAGATGCATGGAGACTATTATTTTCATAGAGAATATTAAATTAAAGAGATTATTTGCTAATATTTGAATGTTGCAAAAAAGTTGCGTTATTATTTGAAATTTTGTATTGTTTTATAAAGAGCTTATCAAAAAATTTAAATTTTCTAAAAAAAACTGTTTTGCAAATATTTCTTTAACTATAAAAAATCTAAGGCCATATTCGTCATCTGCGTTCATATGAATGTTCGATGTTTTACATGGGATTGTCACTTCTTTCAAAACGTGTTCTGATGATGGGAACCTTGAAAGTTCCTGAAATAGATCTATCGACACATTCCTAATAGTGGTCAATTCATAAATTTGAAACCAAAAATTCTGTAGATTATTTGTTAGGACAATATTCTAATAAAGAAATATAGAGTATGGCCTCGAACTTGATTAATTTTCATTTTCAATATCTCTTTTTTTAAACTCGTTATAAAAAAGCCAAATTTGAATAATTTAATCTTGGACTCTGCTTTCAATGGCGTACATTATTTTTCGATCTATGGTAGAGTTTTTCCACTAAATGACTTTAAAGTTTAACGCCATTACGTGCACTTTTTTACTTACGACATTTTTAAAATGCAATCAATCTGACATCTTTCTGATGATATGTAATTCCAACTCCAGTAGTCTAATTTAGGGTATATATTTGACTCACAAAATTTAAAATTCAAACCGCTAGTTAGCGGGCTTGCTAATTATTCTCAGTTTTAACAGTTTAAAGAAAAATCTTCGCTAAACGTAAAATTGAGCTTGACAAACGATCATGAAATAAAATGAGCCTTTTATGAAGAGGTGTCTCAGTAAGGAACTAATTATTTTAATATGTTGCCTCAAAGGAAAAATGTGTGATTTGTCAAAAATTGTATACGGCGGCATAGCTTACCGAGATCATCCCAGAGTCCAAATTTTAGTATGATATATGACTGCCTTTGAAACAAGGACCCAAAATAAGTATTATCATATTTGAGAATTATATTAAAAGTTGATTTATAATTATTAATCAGCAAAGTAGAAAAATAATTCTTGAAAATAATTATTATTTTGCAATTACTATCGATAATAGTTATTTTGACGCATGGTATAAACTATAGTAAGAGTGATGTGAACACACAAGTTCATCTGAAATCGATTTTTTCTAATGAAATTAAGACCAACGCATGCACAATTTCCCTACTAAATTCGACTAAAGTGCATAAATTTGCATTATATTTTTTTTGTAGTCATAACTATTATTGAATAATAAAAAAATATTAATTGGACAGTAACAATCACGCGTATGAAAGAAAAAATAAAAATTGGTCATAAATCGCATAAACTCTAAGGAAGAGATTCATCATATTTATGAAACGTCTCATAGATTTTCGTCATAGAATATTTGAAATATTTCAGAAAAAGCTAATTTCATCATATTTATGAAATGCTTCATTATATATATGAAGGATATTTTGTATTAGTAAGGATTTCATTATTTTTGCGAAGCAAGTATCCTAACAGCAAAAAATTTGCTGACTTTACTGACGTTTTTTTAGCGTATAAAAACTTTCGAGAGTTAGTAAAACATTAATGACACTAATGTGATAAAAATACAATACGAAAAATCATTAAGCACCAACAATGGAATTTGTAAATTCAAACACTCTCATTTTTAAATTCAAATTTATTTCCAACAACTATTTGATTTGAAATACTTGTAAATTGTAGTTTTTCATATAAAAATTCTTAAAAAAATAATTCACAATTACAAAAGAAAAATTCACAATTACAAAAAAAACAACAAATAGGTATTTGTATTTACTAATCATCAGTTTAAAAAACTTTTTTTTTGTATTTACAAAAATGCTCTATTATGAATGTTTAATATTACAAAAAGAATTTTCTAAATTATTTCTGTGTATTGTTTTAAATTACTTTAAATCGCAATTACACTCAAAAAAAAAAGTTAGTAAAACGTCTTGAAAATTAAGTATACTATCTTTCAGCAAATTTTTTGCTAAAATTATGTTTAAGTTATCATTTTAGTTATACGTATTCAGCATTTACCTGTGTTGTAGTAATGTTCTACTAATATTTTGCTAATGTTATACTAATTTATTTTTCTAACAAAATGTACTGATAAGCACATAATATTATGGACTACACCCAGATTAAAAAATATGCGCAGAGTGAAGTATATGTCGCGGCATGTCAAGAAGCAGTAGATAAGCGGAAAATGATACTAAAATGTACACTTTTGTGAGACATTAAAAATCAACCATGGAAGATTTTTGCATCTGTTTTTCACGCATAAAACAAAATAGCGGATTAGAACAACTTGTCACCGGCTTGTGAAAGTAATTTTCTATTAATTAAATTAAAGACAAAATAAAACATTTAAATTTAATAAAGATTAAATGTGTATTTGTGAACTATATGCTTACAATGATTATTAATGTAGGGTGCTCAAATGGGTAAATTTAAAATTGTAAACAAATATACGTTCAGGTAGACATATGGACGTATATCTTAGGTAATTTTTTATGTTTCCTTTTTCTTATTGCAAAAAAAGGATTGTATAAGGATTTTGTTATGTTTTCGTTTCGTTTCTGGAATTATCTAAGGCATTTTTCTCCCTTTAAAAGATACCATCAGTTAGACAAACCATTGATGTAAGTAGATGAAAGATAATTATAACCATTGATGTAAGTAGTTGAAAGTTAATAATGTTATATATATTTATTTCTATATATTTTCACATATTACATTAAATTGTGTTTTCGTTGTGGGAGTGTGAACATTTTTGTATTTTGTAACTTATTGTAAATTATTTTGAAAAGGATCACAAATTTTTTTATGATTTTCAACAAAAAAATAAGCCAAAGTATAATTTTTCTACACACTTGTTGGGTTGTTTTCAGTATACTAATATTCAGCAAAAATTTTGTTAACTTCTAGCAGGGATTTTTTAATCAATTAAGTGTTAGCAGAACTTTGCAATCACCCTCCTAACTAAAATTTTGCTGCTTCAGCTATATATTTTGTTAATTTTACTAACTTTTTTTTGAGTGTAAAAGAATAAAACTATTTTAAATAAACTATCTCCTAATTTTTATTTCTCAAAATTTTTTGAAAATAATTCTTTGGGAATTTGTTATTCAAAGGCCTGGTGCATACATACATGCAGTCGTACATTTATAAATCGTGACATGAAGATAGATGGAAATTCAGTCGCAATGCTGGAAAATGGTATTTATGCACTTGTTGTATACAACCTTCAATGAAGAAAAACTGTAGCAGAAAAACACCAGCAACAGCGACAAGTACACCGAAATAAAATATACAAAGGGTGCATTTACGTTGCGAACGAAATCCAGTTTAAACTAGATTTTGGCAGTATGTAAGGTTGCGTTTATATTACGCCCGAAATCTAGCCATCAAAACCAAGGTAATATGTTGGTATTACGGAACATGATACCACTTAATTCACTTACGCACAATATGATACCTGACTACCCATTAGTGATACCAAATACTAGTGTCCGACCGAACAGTTCAGCCAGAAAATGCATTTGGACAAATTTGGCGAAAGCATTATGGACAAATTTGGCGAAAGGAAAAATCTTTATTTAAATGATTACATGCGATTTTGAGTGTAAAATTTAAAGAATTCACTGTTCGGCCTCTAAAAGTTCGGCCAAATCGCAAAAAGTTTAGCTGCCGAACTTTTAACTTTATAGCTACGTTCGGCTTTTTCCTTAAAATTTTTACACAACATCGAATTAAATTGGCTCAGCAAACATGTTTCTAATAAAAAAATTTATCCTCATTACCTTTAGATACCAAAAAACCGACTAAATATAGTTTTTTTGGACGAACTATTCGGTCGGACACTACCAAATAAACATGTTTAAATCTTTTTATGGTGTAATTAGTTCGTTTTTTTACCGATATCTAAAATTTAGTATAATTAAATTATTACCACAAATTTCATAATTTTAAAATAAATTTAAAAATTAAAGGTTTTAATAAAAAGTTTTTCGTGCGCCCCGGTAGTCTAGTTGGTAGCGTGCTGGCTTGTCAGTGCGGGGGTCGTGGGTTCGATTCCCACTAGAGGTACTGGTATGTTTTCGCTACAACGCGCCGCAGGCCATATAAACTAGTGATCGGTTAGGGTAATACTAGGATATAATTTGTAATTGTATGATTATTAACTAATAAAAAAAAAAAGTTTTTGAAAAATCGTTACCTCTAAGTGATGAGAAGCGTGTTGCCGAAGTAGTTACCTCGAAGATCATGCTCTTGTTAAAATTATACAGTTTGTAGAAAAGTAATTTATTTTCTGTCTTAGTTTCTTATTACCAAACTTATTATAGAGTAATATAAAGATTTGTTGGGTGGTTTAAACTATATTTAAAATCATAGTTTGTGTATCATATTACGAGTATATACGGTGCCCGGACTTAACCCCAACGGATATAAACCCCAAAGTGGAAATTGGGATTATTTCCAAATTGTTCCTAAAAAATTGTGTTTAAAAATGGTGTTTAAAAATACACTTCGAAAAGTTATTGGTTTACAGGTATGCAGTGAAAACCATCCAATTAAATCACTTGTGTCGTATAAAACTGTATTCTCTGCAATATCGACTTTAATTGTACATAGTTTTATATCAAAAATAAATTGTTAAGGGTGTAAAATGTGCAATACTTGTATAGAAATGTTTTTTACACGGTGATCAAAAAAGTTCACTTTTTGATATGCTTGGTAAACAATCTCGTTTCCATTCCTACGTGTTACATATTCCTTCCAAAATATACATACCTCTTTTTCGCGATACTTATATTCTTCATTTGTTGTCGATATACTGATACTTGCTGCTGAAAGAATAATGATTTGCCTGTTTAACCATTTTACAAATGTTTAGCCAAGAATAATTTTAATATTTGAGGGATACAAAATTGCGATGACACTATATTCCATGTGTAAACTAGAGCGACTAGTCCTGTCACTTTATACAATAAAAAAAAAGTTAGTAGAAAAGTTATCAAAACGTCTTGTAAATCAAATATACCATTTTTTATGAAATTTGTTGCTAAAATTATGTTTACTAATAGTTTAATAAAGTTTTACTAATTTATTTTGCCAAATCAATTGTGCTGATAAGCACATTAAAAGTGTGTACGATAACCGGATTGAAAGATATACGCAGAATGGAGTAGATGTCACTGCATGTCAAGATGAAGTAGAGACGTGCAAAATAATACTAAAAAGTACAAGTCTTGTAAGACGTATAAAAAAATCAACCATAGAAGATTTTTGTATCTGTCTTTCGTACATAATAAAACAAAAAGATGCCAACAATATGTATCATATACATATAAATTGCTGATTGAAAAACTTAAACTTTGTGTTATCACCGGGTTGTCAAAGTAATTGTCTATTAATTAAATTAAATTAAAGATAAAATAAAATATATTAAATTTAAATTTAATAAAGTTTAAATGTGTATTTGCAAACTAAATGATAATAGTGACTATTAATGTTGTATGGTCACATTGCAAACAAATAAACGTTCAGATAGATGGACTAAAGCGAAAGACAAGGAGACACATCTTACATAATTTTGTATGTTTCCTTTTTCGTATTGCAAACAAGGTTGTATATTTCGTATGTTGTTATTTCGTTTTGTTTCGTTTCTAGAAAGATGCCATCATTTAGACAACTATTGATGAAAGTAGTTGAAAGATTATTTGTTTTTATCATATATAATTAGTTCTATACATTTTCAGATATTAAATTAATTCGTGTCGTCAATGTGGGATTATATACATTTCTATATTGTGTAACGTATTGTAAATTATTTTTAAAAGAATAACAAAAACAAAATTAAGATTTTCAGCAAATAAATTACCTAAAGTACAAATTTTCAACAAATTTTTTGAGTTTTTTTTCAGTCTACTATTATTTAGCTATAATTTTATTAATTTTTAACAAGATTTTTTTTATTTTGGATTAACTAAGTGTTAGCAAAACTTTTGCTGAATCTACTAATTTTGTTGCTGCAAATTACCTTGCTCGTTTTCAACAAATGATTTTGTTGCCATTAGAAATTTTTGGTAAGCACCCTCCTGACTAAAATTTTGCTGACTCAGCCACATTTTTTTAATGACTTTACTAACTTTTTTTTTGAGTGTACCTTATATTATGAGATTTCTCGATTCGTATTCTTGATCACAAAGAATAATATCAAGAGCTTTTTACGGAAAATAAAACCACTATCAGTCTACATGGTAGGTACACTCAAAAAAAATGTCTGAAAATTCATCAACATTTTTGCTGGGATGATCCTTGTAGAAAAAGTTGCTGATATCAGCAGAAAATTAGTAAACTCAGCGAAAATGATTGCAATTTTTCTGCAAGGATCCTCCCAGCAAAACTGTTGCTGACGTTACTGAATTTTTTTTTGTTTTTTTGAGTGTATCAATATTTATGTATAAATGGTCTCTTAAACTTCAAACAGCATAAACAGTTAATGAACGTGTCTTGACCCTGTATTGTATCAGCACAAGGACTACAAGAATGAATGTCACCAAGCTGTGTTTAGTGTTATAGTGGTCTGAGCTCTTCTTGATTGTCACATGCTTTTAAATCTTTCTTTTGGATACCAATGGAGTCATTCCCAAAGGATAAAATAATTTGATGAAGTAGCATCTTTTATCTCAAAAACATGACCGCTGTATTTAAATCAATATTAGCCTACCGTCCTCACACTGGGGTATAATACACCCTGCAATACAACAGTGTAAAATGCATGTAACAAAAAAGTAGGTGTGAGAACGGAAGATTAATAGTAATTAAGATGTTTTATTTTCGATTTTCTAACTTTGTATACAATCTGGGTTCGACAGGTTGACCATATTCCGTAAGGAGTTTAAATTATAAGGAGTCGCAGAATTCATCAAACAAGACATCATACAGGATATCAAAGACGGTGAAAACAGTGGTACGAAAAATTTACATTATTTTCATTGTTTACACTATTAACATTACATACTTTACATTGTTTACCTTACATACTCTGCATTTTTTACATTACATACTTTACATTATTTACATTATATTCTTCACATAATTCACATACTCTACATACTTGTAATTTGAAAAACTTTAATTTGTTGTCATTACGCAGTAGAAACCTGGCTATTAGCCAGTATATCTCGACGCTTCGAGGAATGTTTTGTTTGATGTCCTGTAGGATGTCTTGTTTGATGAATTCTGTGACTCCTTATATATAAACTCCTTAATATTCCGAATCCTTTACAAGAAGAATCAATAAAGAAATTTAACAAGGAGGTGGGCTGAATACCAATAATATTCATATACACATTCAACATTTGTATCTTTTGGAGTTAGTTAACGCAGCTGTGGCATTTTTTGTGTTCTTCAATTTCAGTTTGTTTACTTATATTTTTCTGTTTCTGTGCGAAACGCTCCACTAGGACAAGGACTACAATGAATAGTATAGTAGTAGTAGGACTACATACAAACGACTAAAGTAGTAGTAGGTTGTTGGTGCTATTTTATATGAATGTACAAATACTACAACATATTGCTACACAAACCCAGTCAGAAAGTGCCAGTGGCACATAAAAAATTAAGCTCTGGCATGCAACTGGATAACCAAGGAATTGTTAAATTCAATAGTATTTTTCATTTTGTTCTTGCAATATTTTGGATTCTAGGGAAACTTATAACTAGGGCAAGCAGCAATAAGCTACCGCAGGTTCTGAACACGAAAATTTTAATAATTTGTGCTACATTTTTGAGAGATTTTTTTAATATTTGCCTTTTGTGTCATATTTTGTAAATATTATTTTTTTTTTTTGCACTCTGAAATTCTAGCAAACCAGTTTCTCTCTTGACTGGCTAAACTGATGAAGTTTTCTTCACAATGAGAATGAAAAATTTCTTAAACTTTATGAAAAAGCTTCGTAGTTTTAATGAAACTATTTTAAATTAAACTTTTTCATTATTATTATGAAATTTTTATTTTAGTTCAGTATTTTTCGAGCTTTATTTAAAAACTTAAAATAGCTTTTAGTACTTTTTTTGTTGCTGTATTATAACATTATGTAGTCCAAAAAATATAATTTCTACCGATTTAAAAAAATTATAAACAATCTGTAGTAATTTGAGAAAATCACAAACATTTTTTTTGTTAAAGTTAAAAAAGAGTTAGATATATGTATTTTATTTAAAAAAGTATGAGCAACCAGGATGAGGGTGTCTTTTCACCAGCATATACGTTTTCCAGACTATTTTTCATCTCATACTACCAATTTATTTTGATTGTTATTAGCAGGACGAGCTTAAAACGGTGCGCCCCGGTAGGCTAGTTGGGAGCGTGCTTATCAGTGCGGGGCTAGTGGGTTCGACTCCCACCAGAGGCACTGGTCTGTGTTCGCTACAACGAGCCGAAAGCTATAGTAGCTAGTGCTCGTTTAGGGTAATAGAATATAATTTGTAATTTTATGATTATTAATAAACAAAAATAAATAATAAAAAAAATAGTTTAAAATGGCACAAAAATTAAAATATGGATAACCAAATGGCTCAAAAAACCAAAATTGTCACAAAAATATGTCTTTTTTAAAAGTTTTAAAAAATAAAGTATGATAAAAGATGTTTTGAAATAATTTATGATATAAAATTGAAATTTGCGAAAAAAGTTCTGTCGTCACAATCTAATATAATTTTTAAAATTTCCGTTGACAAATAATCAGGAATTAAATTTGAAGAAGGATTCTGTGTAGGATTTTGGCTATATTTTAAAGCACTTTTTAACGAAATGTCTAAAAAAAAGTTGCAAGTTATATGCCAAGACTGGAATTATGGTAAAAATCGCATTTAATGAAGAAGCAAAAAAAGCTTGAATAGGGCAACCAAAAGCCTACTCTAAAAACCGTAAAATAAGCAGCTTAAATATAACAATAAGCCGTTAAATTTAAAAAGAAACAGTTAAAAAATTTCATAAGCTTTTATTGAAGTCGATAATACAAATAAAATTTAAAATTTGTGCATACTAACTTCGTCAGTCAACCAAATGTGAAATAGAGAAATATTTTTTTTTTTGAATCTTTAAAATACCGATTGCTACAAATAACAAAGAATCTCTATTTTAAAAGAAAAAAGCTAAAATAAGACAAATTTTTAAAGAAAAAAATCAAAAGGAAGTTATTTATTTTTAAAATATTAAAAAATATTCATCTTACATTTAAAAAAAAAAAACAACTCATATACCAATTGTTGCGGCTGCAACTAAAATTGAATTTGGATAGGAATAACAAACCTCCATATGTTGTCCATTAATTGAAACGACATTTTTCAATGGATTAATGGGTTGTTTTATTACTAAAAAATAAAAGATAAATTATACAGAGTTGTTTTCATCTAAAAGTAAATATTATTTACTTTAATTCTATCCTTTTTTAAATTAAAATGTAAAAATTTAATTTTCGACAAATTAAAGATGTCTAACATTTGAACACAAAATTGAATTAAAACACTTCGTGAGTTACAAAAGCTTAAAAGAAGTTTCGTGAGCTCAAGAGTTGCCATCACTACAAAACAGTGTTGACCACTTTAGTTTAGAAATTCAAATTAAATAAATAAAATCGTTAAATAAAGTAATAATTTTAATCTGCAACACCAATTGATAGAGAAAAAGCTCTTTTTTAAATGTTCACAAAATAAGCAAATATCAAAAAATATGAAAGAAGCCCTGACATATATTGCTTAGAATTTTTATAATTTCATGATCAGAACTTGTATTTCATGTAAATAGTTCTACACTCAGGAAATTAATTAGGTAGAAAAATGTCAGTTAAAATGACTACAACTGTAAACAAATAGTCGATGACTGTATTTGTCACAAAAATTCCTAACCACGAAGAAATTTTTAGCTATAGATAAAACATCTACAATGGTAGAAAAATGACTATCCAAGCGATCAAAAATAACTAACATTAAATGAATGCATAAACTGAATGAGCAACAAAACAATGAACATAAGTTGTAAAAACTACTGATTTTAACAGTTATTTTCTCGGTATTTTTTCTTTTAAGTACAAAAAAAAATTGTATTTCCTACATTATTAAAAATGCAAAATCAAAATTCCAAACGGTATTCTAGTTATGACGTTTTTATGCGTTGTAGATGCAATGAAATTTACTAATTATTATTTGCAAACTTCACTCAAAGCAAAAGATTAATCATGTTAATGAAAAACTTCATAGTTATGATGAAAAAACTCATTGTTTTTCGTTTAATGTAACACTTCATAAATATGATGAAGATATTTCATGAAACTTCAAATTGATGACAAGCTTTTTTTACAAAGAACATTTAGGCCTTATTAGCTTAATTAACAAAACATTTAAAGTACAAAGAAGATTGGCCAAAACAACAAAAACAGCTTCATCATATATATGAAATACATCAAGAAGTTTCATAGCTTTTCATGAAATGTGTCATAAATGTTATAAGAAGATTTTATAATATTCTGAAGCAAATTCATAAATTTTTATGAAATGAAAAAATTCTTACAGTGCTATATTAACGTCATATAGACAGTAGCAATTAATTTTTAATTAATATGCATTTGACAAATTTAATTTAGAAATGTTGAGGTTAAGAAGAAGAATAAACGTTTTTCTCTAAAAATTATAAACACTATTAATTTTTAAATCAGACTATACTAGTTTCTGCCTTTTTATGAACAGGCGTCATCAGTGACTTTCCATTCAAATTGTATTATTATTTGTGTCTTATAATTGTCAGATTGTCTCTCTATGATAAATTTTTCAACAACATGTGGCTGTAAGAATCAAACCTGCGCTCATCTTACATTATAAACCTAACAATACCAAGTCATGACCGTTTAGCGATCACACTAAAGTCGAATCTAATTCAGCTAAATTGCAGTTTTCTTTCCTATTAGCCTTTTCTATTATTGTATATTATACTCAGAAGTGACAGCACTAACAACACAAATATTCTATTTTTAGTTTTTTTGTTTATTTTTTCTTTTATAGGGTACACAATAAATGCTACCGCTCATGATAAAAATTTATTTTTAATACATTATTTTTAAAACCCAATATGTTTGCAAATATAATTCAGAATATATCAACTAAAACTCAAAATTTCAAATTTGAATTGAGAAAATATCAATTGATATTTATATGGATTAAAATTCAGAAAAAATAAATTGTGTTCAAAATTTTCATTTTGAATTAAAAACATTAATTGATGTTAAGAATTTTCGTTTTAAATATATTCACAAAATTACTATCAAAATTTAGAATACCTTAACTGATTAGAAATTCTGACTTTCAATCGTTGTTATGATAGTTTCTCAATTTTAAATAAAAAAAACTAAATAAGGAATAACGTTTTTTAATTTCAAATGAAAATTCTTAATTTCTATTTATGATTTCTAAATTTCTAATGGAAATTCTGAAATGAAATGATGAAGCTATAGGAAACATTTGTCATGCTTTTTTATGAATCTCATCATCATATCTGTGAAAACTTCATAAATATGATGAATAATTGATGACAAACGATTTATGAAACGGTTTTATCAATATGACGAATCTTTTTTCCCTGAACGTCTGAACATATCAATAACTAGCTGACCAGGCAAACGTAGTTTTGCCTTCAAATTTTAATTGTAATTAATTCTTTAAATCAAGAAATTTCTTTTACGCAAGTAAAGAATTAAAAAAAAATAAATTCACATTAGTAAATCATTTTAAAATTTGTAATTTCATGGGAAGCCCAACGCCTCTTTGTCCTTCTATCGCCTTTATTTGCTGAAGTATATAAAATGAATAGCTGAAAACAACTGCCATAACAACTAAGACGTCACCTATTACCGGTGCATTAAAGCGCCGCTCATGCTCACCAGCCGCTGTCTGGTCAGCTCTTATGACAACCGTAAATTCATCAGTCGGCATCTGGTCTAGGGCTGTATTGAATAGACGGATAAGGCTGTTGTGTTCGTGTAACATAGCTTGAAGATTAACATAGGTTTTTTGTAAATATCTTCGGAACTACATAACCGATTTAAGAGTTTGATATCAATAAAATATATTTTTTATGTTAAGTGTACCTGTTAAACATGAATTGTTACTTAAAACCATATCATAAAATTTATTGTTTACTTCTTTACCTTTTTATTTATTCTAGGACTATGAGGAACGCTAAAACAATTTTTGAACAACATTATTAAATAACCTTGCAAAAAGTCTTGAATGTGATAATTTATTTTAATGCTTATTTGTTTTTTGCTTTTGGTACCACGCCTATTTATCCCATTCCGCCCATTTTCAGTTTGACTACTAATATTTGTAATTGATGGACTCGTACAAAATTTGAAGGCTATATAGCTAATATAGAACCCTAGATATTTAATATTAATATTAATTTTGTATATGAGCTAAATAATCACTTTGTATGGGAGCTGCCACGCCCACTTGTATGATCCCGCCCAATTTTCATTTTCATTAAATTTTCAATGTGCACAAATTTCTAAGACTCTGGCTATTATAGAACTGTAGATATATGATATTAAATATTTACTTTGTATGGGAGCTGACACGCCCACTGGTCCGATCACGACCATTTTTCCCATGACTATTCACATTAACAAATAATCAACGTGCACAAATTTCTAAGACTATGGCTATTATAGTACTGTAGATATATGATGTTAAATATTTACTTTGTATGGGAGCTGCCACTCCCACTGGTCCGATCCCGCCCATTTTGTTCCTGATTATTTAGATCAGTAATATATGGGATACAGCAATGTTTCAAAACTCTTGCTATCACAATCGTCAATATATATGATGTTATTCAATTTATGTGGGAGGGGCCACGCCCACTTGAAATATATATAGCCGAAAACCTAATTTGGACTATAACCTTTCAAATGAAACCGGTTTGGGACAAATCGGTTGGATAGTTTTAGAGTCTATAGAGGACAAACATGCAAACATTGTATTTTATATATATAGATTATTTTTATGTTTCCGCTCATAACTTAAAAAAAAAAATCCGGAACGATATATAGCCTATGTCCATCCTGAAGGACCAAATTAAACATTGGTAAAAAAAAATTAGAAATCGTATGATTAGTTAAGGAGATTACTTTCTACAAACAAACAAACATACAAACATTACCTCTTTATAATATTAGTATAGATAACAAATGTAAACTTAATGAGAACTTTTTAAAACTCACATAATCTTCCATTTTTAAATAACTAGCTAAAATTTACTGCTTACTGCGAAATCACTGTTTTGGTACTTGTTTATTAAAATACTAAAATAACCATTCAGAACAACTGGTGCTGAAGTATAGTATTTTTGGTTAGTTATTTTTTGAAATGACTGTCTAAATTAGTCGTTTTTAATTTTCTCAAAGAAAAATAACTACAATAGTAGTTAAAACAACTACTACTGTTTACTATCCGAATGATCTACATGTTGTTACTGTAAGAATATTCTGAGTGTATTCTTTCAAATAACCAACAAACTCACTCTTATTTTTGGTTGCCCTAGTTATGAGAAAGGAACACTAAAATATTTGTTAAAAGTAGTTTTTGGCTGTACACTGAGAGAATTATCTGCATTATAACAATGTATTTTTGTATTAGATCAATTAAATGTCTATGGAATTCGTGCATTAAAGTTTTTGATTAGTTTAATGGAGTTTTTCATAAAATTTTATAAAAAATTTAATTTTAAGAAATTTTGAATGTATTGTTTATCTGTTAAATTTGCATTTCATTTCAATTTGAAAGCTATTACACGGTGCAAAAAAATTTCAACTAATTTTCTCACATATGGATAAATCTATATACAAGAGAAACTATAGACCACTAACTTCGTTTTCAGTTTTTCGCCATCAGGTCAAAACAAAATTTTAAAGGGACAAAATCTGATCTACGTTTAAAATATTATGAATAAAAATGTAAAGACACCCCTAAATGTTGCAGTACAAATTCATATATAAGAGTCTAGTAAATACAATATTTTTTTTTTTTTGCAGAAACCAGAGGTCATTTTTTTTTTTTTTCACATGGTAGGTAAAGAAGAAACCCTAAAATCCTAAAATTTGTTGCTAAAATTAATCAGAAAAAGTCAGATTGATGACATTTAAGTATATTTTAGTATATTCAAGCTTATAGAAAGATTTTATTTTGGACAAATTTATAAAAAGTCACAAAGGATATTCAAGGATTAATTTTGTACATTTTTAACAATTTTGATTCCGCAAAATTTTAATCAATATTTTTCTTTCTCACCATTCATTTGAATCCAGCATTTAAGTCATATCCTGAGTAGAAGTATTTTAATATTATTTTGAAAATTTTAAACTTTAAAGTCCTTTTAAAATTAATTTTGAAATAAATAAAAAAAACCGATTTTCAAAAATCTGTGTTTTTAAATATTTAAAACAAATATATGTTAATTATAAATTACCTGCCTATGCCGTGTCCAAATCCCTATGCTACTGGTACGGTATCCCTCGGAATAAAAATGTGAACAAATTTAAACAAAGGATTTTGAAAAAAAAACTGATTTTACCATTAAGAACTTAATAATTTTTGTGAATTAGTAAAACCACGGTATTATTGACTCTTCTAGCTTAAAACGATATTGGTAATTATACGCAAATATTTTTGCAAAATTTTTATTTTTACAATAAATGGTTTTTTTTTTTGTGTAAACCATTTTTTCATATACATTTAATATCTTTTTCAGATTTTCATTCATAACTTTGAATTCAGTAAGAGCTCAACATATTAATTTGGTAAAATTATTTGCTTATTTTAAGCTTTAAGAGTTAAAAAGATATGGACTTAATCGTACGACTACTTTTGTTAAATATTCGAATTTTGTTTCATATTTTAAAACGTGATATTTCCACAACCGCTTGAGCTAACCAAAACCCAAAACTTGTACAATGCCATATTTATATGACACTTGCCTTCCATACCAGGTTTGGTTCAAATTGAAGGTTTTAGAGGTCAAAAATTGGAAATTTTTTTATAGATTGAATCAAAATTAACATTATAGTTGCAAATCCAAAAAAGTATCCATGCAGCAAAATACAGACTATAAATATTGACAGAGCGAACTTGCCACCGTTGGCATAACGTTGTTAATCCCAAAAATTTGGTACTTTTAAATAGCTTAATTTAAATTAACTTTGAGAAATATATATCATACAACACAATTAAAAGGCTGCAATACAGTTCAGTCTTAGTTTTTATATACATCAAATTTAAATGTGTGAAATATAATAAATTTAAAAAACTGTTTCTAATGGGTTGTAATATTGGTAAAAACAATTGTTGGCAAAGATTTTTGCGGTTTGGACTGGCAAAGCACATGCTTTGCAAACAAAATATTGTTTTTCTAGTACAATATTAGTTGTTCCATTGCTAATTTTTAACACGGTGCGTTTTACGAAAATATCAGTGGTTTGCCAGTGCTAGGTTTTTGGTAATGTTGGTAATTTATACCTGGGTGGGTGCGCTACATTCGGCGTGTAAATATATTTAATAGTTTTTTGCTGAAAGTACAAGTATATTTTATTAAAATCAAAATTTACAAAAACTTAAATAATATAAAATATAGGAAAAGACACTAATCGATTACTAAAAAGACAATAATGGAGCAAAATTGATGATTTTTATTTTTTATTAAAGATGTGCCTATTCTGAAGGCTCTAGCGTTTCCAAAACTTCGGGTTCTGATGAGATCTTTACCAAGATCGAAATACTAGTAGTCAATTTTTCTTCGCTTCCTTGCTTTGATTTGCTTCATTTTTGTAAATATACGGAGGTTCAAAGCTCGTTATAAATTAAAAATATATTATTAATTTTATTTAAAAAAAAAAAACATAAATCTATTCCAAAATTGTTAAATAATGTTTTAAGGGCTACTTTTTTGTTTCCTTAATTGAGCACTTTTCCCTTTGTGAATTAAGCTTCAACCACAATTGACTTCCCGTTTGTAAATTTTGATTAAAATGTTTGTTAATTTTTCATTAAATTTTACAACAACCATATGACACTTATTGGAATTTCAAATTTTAGCCAGATTTGAGAATAACTTCTATGTTTTTTTATTAATTCTTTATTTGTTATTTATTATTTTATTTTGCTTGAAATGATTTCAAATTGGTTAAGTTGGGTACGACGAGTTTCGATTACAAATTACTAGAGATGGAACTTTACGAAAGTTGATTTAAGCCAGGCGCGCTTCTAGAAAAATGTTTTGGGGAGGGAAGTTAGAGTAATTAGCTTTTTCACATTTTTGTACTGAAACATTTTATTTTGGGAGAGAAAATGTCTCATATTTGGCTTAAGCCTATTTGGCTTAAGCCTAAGCATACTGCTAAAATTAGCAGATTTATACTTAATATTAGTAATCTAAGAATAGAAATAATAAATCTGTTGAATTCACAACTATTTAGTTATATGTAAGCTAAATTTTAGTTAATTGAAAGTAAAAAAACAGTAGATTGTTTTTACTAAATATTAGTAGACAAAAAAATCATTCAAAAATGTAAAATTTTCAAATTTTTTTTTTTTTAATGCGAATAAAAGTTTGTTATTTTCATTCCACTAAATTTGAGCTAAATATAGCATTCATTTTGTGAACATTGCAGTTTTTGTTTTGCTAATCTAAGTCTACAAATATTTAGTAAAAGTTTTTGTTAATTTGACAGAGTAAAATGCTATTTTAAATTAACTAAAATTCACTTCAAATATAACTAATATTTTCTAAAGTTAACAGATTTATTTTTGCTGGTCTTATTTTATTAATAGTTAGCAAAAAAATTTGCTCAAGTTGGAAGTTTTTTTTGCAAGCTCATGTTTAACAAATTTTTCGTAGCTTTTTCTGCTATTTTTACAGGTTTATTGCTATGAGTGAAATTACAAGTTTAGAATACTTTTAAGTATTAATAGTAAAATTAACATTTTTCTTAGGCAAACCTATGTTTTGACCAACTATTTTATGATTTAGCCAACGTCGAAAATTTCTCCCAAGTGCCTTTTCTACACTTTTTTTTTTGAACAGACGGAACTTTTGTCTAATGATGTTACGATTTCGGGTTTGGCAAAGCACTTGTTGCCATCGCTTGTACCACCTCTTAAAGTTCCTTGCCAGCGGTGGCCCGATTGAATTTTTCTGACTGGGAACACTTTGTGTTCATCATTCTTCGTTATGGAAAATCTCTTCCCTTATCAGTGTTTTATAAAAGTGGCGAATATTGAATGAACTCCTTCCTTATCGTGTTTTGTATGTGTACACTAATAGAAAAATCTTAGTAATCAGTTTTGCTAAAACTAGTAAAAAAAACACGTCTGAAATTAGCAGATATTTTTTGCAAAATATTAGTAAGATAAGAATACCAAAAATAAATATTTGGATTAATTTTCAGTTAATTAAAATTAATTTACTAAAATCAGCAAAAAATTTTCTAAATATTACTATTTTCAAGTTTTTTCTAAAAAAAAAATTTTATGAGAATAAAATAAAAATATGCCCTTAAGAAATCAGTAATCTACAATTCTTTAGCAAACATTTCTGTTGATTTTAGAAAACTATACTGCTATTTACATTTTGCCAAATCTAAGGTAAATACAGGATAATACAGTTTTTATTTGCTGTTTTCGTAAAAGTGTTTGTTAATTTTTGCATAGTAAATTTTTATTTTCAATTAATTGAAATTCAACTCGAATATAACTAAAATTTTCTAAAGTTTACAGTTTTATTTTTGTTGTTATCATTTTATTAATAGTTAGCAAGCAAATCTGCTAATTTTGTCTGCAACGTAATTTTTAACAAATTTTAAGTAGCTAATCCTCCTTTTTTAATAGATTTATTTCTATGAGTGTATACATATGAGCACAGAATAATATACCAACAGTCATACACATTCAAAACATACGTATTTAGCATTTAAAATTTACAATTGCAAGAAACGAATTGTACTACAATTTCTATATTCAGTTACCAGTACCAATAATTTTAGTTCTTTAAATTTTAAAATTTTTTTAATTATATCTTTTCTGTGTATTTTTATAAAACTTTTAGGAAATCAACACTCATACAGTGTTGCCACCAGGTAAAAAATTGTCCAAAACTATACGAAATTACTCAGAAATCAAGAATAATATTTCTTAGATGAAGAAAATGATACTAAAAAGTAAAACTGTTGTAGGACATATAAAATAAATCTGTTGTTGTATCTGTTTTTCTTAAAAAAGCACGATAACAATTGGCATACATATGAGGATTAAAAAAACTTTAATTTTGTGTTGTCACCGGCTTGTAAAAGTAATTGTCTATTAATTAAATTAAAGACAAAATGAAATATTTACATTTAATAAACATTAAATGTGTATTTGCAAACTAAATCATTATAGTGATTATTAATGAAGTGTGGGCAAATTGCAAACAAATATACGTTCAGATGAAGAGACAAAAGGACAAAAACACGCACCTTAGGGAATTTTTATGTTTCCTTTTCTTAGTGCAAAAAGAGGTTGTACGAGGGCGAATCAATAAGTCCGTGACTTTGTGAATGAACCACAGTTTTTTTTTGCAAAAAAAAAAATTATTTTTCAACATAATCTCCTTTTAGCTCAATACACTTAGTCCAACGTTTCTCCAATTTTGGATCCCTTTCAAAAAATTCGATTTTTTGAGGTCCATAAAATAGGCATTTGTTTGATCAATAATTACATCGTTGAAGCTAAATCTCTTTCCACCGAGCCATTTCTTCAGGCTTGGAAACAGGAAATAGTCACTGGGGGCTAAATCCGGAGAATATGAAGGATAAGGTACCAATTTGTAGCCCAATTCATGGAATTTTGTCATTGAGACTGCACACGTGTGCACCCGTGCATTATCTTTATGAAAAATACCTTTTTTCTTGGCCATATGGGGACGTTTTTTCTTTAAATCTTCGATAAATCGGTCCAATAAGTTGGCATAACATTCGTTGTTTATTGTTTTTCCCTTTTGAAGGTAATCGATGTGGATTATCCCGCGTGCATCCAAAAAAACTGTTGCAATCACCTTATTGGCCGACAAACTTACCTTAACCTTATTCGGATCCGGTTCACCCGGAGAAACCCATTGTTTAGACTGCTGCTTGGTCTCCGGAGTGTTGTAATAAATCCATGTTTCATCCACAGTTACAAAACGCTGCAAAAACTCATTCGAATTGCGGTTAAACAACTCCAAACAATCCGGGGGTATTGACCTCAATTTGCCGTCCAGAACGTTCAGCGTCATTTGTACTTGTACGACGACAACGAAAGTCAGTAAACCACTTTTCTACCATTGAAATCGATAGTGCAGAGTCCCCATAGTATTTATCAAGCTTTTCCTTGGTTTGATTGACGGTTTTTTTCGCAAAAAATAATGTTTAGGACTTATTGATCCGCCCTCGTATATTTAGACAAATATTGAAAGATAATTTTGTTTATGTTATGTTAAAATTATTTCTTAATATATTCGGATATTAAACAACCCAACAAGAACAGTGACGGTCATATGACCGGTCAAATGACCGGAACTGCTGATGGAAATATCCATCAGCGCGTAGAACAAAGTTTCTATCATTTTCTTAAGGGCAATATGAAAAAAGTGATGGAAACTTTGTGTACGTGTGATTTTGCATCTCCCTCTAATTTATAAATTCATAAGTTAGAGGAAGATGCAAGATTTGCATGTGTTAGTTTCGGTCATCCATTTCTTGTAGGGAAGTTAATGTCGTCAATATGGGAGAACTAACATTTTTATATTTTGTAACGTATTGTAACTTATTTTTAAAAGATTTTTAAAGATTTTCAGCAAATAAATTAACTAAAACATAACTTTTCTACAATTTTTTTTTTTATTTTTTAAGTCTACAAATATTTTAGTCTGTTGCACATATAAAATATTTTTTGGACAGAAGCCCAAAAATACATCCTGATAAAACGTCTCAGGAAATTTGGCCTGGTAAAAAGCCAACAGTTGCTCATTTTAAGAATTTTGGCTCCATTGCATTAGCTCTTGATAAAACTGAAAACAGAAAGTTTCGTGCTAGGCAAAGAATATATAATGGTTGGATATTCCGAAGAGACGAAAGTATATCGATTTATTATATTGAAAATAAAAATATAGTTGTTAAAACTACTAATGGAACTTGAGTGTAGAGAATTTCAAGAATTATAGAATTAGATAGAGAAGAAAAAAGTAATAATTCAGTCACAAACAAAAGTGATGTACATGCTCCTGAAAATAGTGACAATGATAGTGTTATGGAAAATGGTAATGAAAATTATCCAAATGTTCAAGATCATGAAAATAACAATCTTACAGAAAATGAATCTAATAATGAAGAGGTTTTTGATACAAGAGCAAAAGTTGCGCGTGTTAGATAAAAAATTACAGGCAATCCGGAAAGACAGAGAAAACAATATAATGTTTTAAATGCAATGAAAGAAGAGAAATTAAGATTCCACAAACAGTAAAACAAGTTATTGTTGGATCGTATGCTAAGGAATGGATAGAACCTATGAACAAAGAGTATAACGCACTAATTGAAAACGAAATATGGTCCCAAATCCAATTGCCAGAGAATCAGGAGGATATCGGTTGTAAGTGGGTTTTTACTTTAAAAAAGAATAAAGGAGGCAAATTAGAAAATTTTAAAGACAGGCTTGTTGCAAAAGGCTGCAGTCAAATATATGGCCTTAATTATTATGAGACGTTTTCGCCAGTAATAATGTATGCCAACCTTAGAATGCTCATTGCAATTGCAATTGCAGTTGAACATGAATTTTATATGCATCAAATGGACGTAAGAAACTGCATATCTGAATGCTGATTTACATAACGATGTCTTTATGAAGCAACCCGATTTTTTGAAGACAAAAATTCTCTAAATATTGTTCTCAAAAAAAGTCTTTATATGGACTTAAAGAATCCGGCCGTTAATGGAACTTCAAATTAGACAATGTTTTAAAAGAAATAGGTTTAATTTCTTGTCAAAGTGAGCCATGTTTATACACCAAACATGAGAATCAAAATTACAATTTTATTGCAGTTTATGTTGATGACTTGATGATGACTTGATGATGACTTAATAATGACTTGATGACTTGCCAAAATAATTATATTAATGAGGTTCTGGTGGAGTATAATATGCAAGAGTGCAAACATATGTCAACTGCATTAGATGAAGGATTTCAAATGAAATGTACTAGTGACAATTGCAAGAAAGTAGATCCAACTAAATATCAACCACTGATAGGTACTTTGATGTACCTAGCACTCACGACAAGGCCTGATATATTCAGTCTGTAAATTATCCCAACGAAATAAAGATCCGCATATTAAACATGAAACGGCAGCCAAACATATAGTTTGCTATATGTCAAAAACAAAAGATTTGAAATTACATTATTTGAAAACTGGAAAACCTTTACAAAGGTTGATTGGTGCAGATTGGTTAGGTGATCCCATAGAACGCAAGTCATAAACGGGATACGTATTTTTCTACGGTGGAAGTGTATTTTCATGGTAATCCAAACACAACCAACACTAGCTCTCAGTAGTACTGAAGCTTAGTATATAGCGTTTTGTGCCGCTTTTAAAGAAGCTGTGTATCTGAATAAGCTGTTCATTGAACTAGGAGTTATAATTTCAAAGGAGACAATTACTATAAGCGGTGATAATTTAAGTTCTCAGCAACTTATAAATAATCTAAATTTTCTAAGTGTAGTTTGATAATTCTAATATTATTTTGTTTCTATGGTTTCACATGAAAAAATATTTTTGTCAACATTTTTATATTTTTTGAAACTTTCATTAAATAAAACATTTATTATGTCTTTTGTAAAAAATCTATAACATCGCGAATTTTATTGGTCCTTCAGAACTAGCTCTACGAAACTAATTCCAACTAGATTAGTTCGAATGGAAGTGCTTAGAGTACAAGAGATTTCCTATTTTAAAATATTGGGTATTTTTAGAAAAACAAATATTCATGATGAGAAATGAAACAGTCGTCAGTCTGCACACACAGAGAACAATTTTAACGATTTCCAACAAAAAGCGTTAGATTTTTCATTAGATTTTTCAAATCTGATTGACTATGAAATGATAGAATTCTCAAATCACAATTTTACAAATTGAGTGGAAGTTTGGTCGATTGAATAAAACAATCGATTTAAAATTTGGAAAGTCAATCATCATTCGGACAACACTCAGGAAATACTTCCTATATTTAGTGTGTTGCTTTCTTTGGAAAGGGATAGTATAGAGATGAAAGGTGGGGAAAGATGAAGGGCTTCAGACATGGCAACACTGTAATTGCGCGAGATGATAAGTCTTAGAACAGTTGTTGCTCGCCACCTGATGGAGAGTTGGCGAACTTATTGAAGCTTTTTGGTTCATAGCCCTGATTCATTATTTTACTTCGGTGGGGTTAATTGCTATGGGAACACCGAAGGTGGACATTGCGATACGTATGAGGGATAGAAAAAACTCATACATATAATTTTGATGTTGCCGGCACCGGGGATCGAACCCGGGACCTTCTGTGTAAAAGTCCAACGCGCTAACCATTACACCACAAAGCCCACATTTTAAAATTATTTTAAAGGGAATTTAACAACGCGCTAACCATTACACCACAACGCCCACATTTTAAAATTATTTTAAAGGGAATTTCACATCATAAGGAATTTAACAATTTTAAAAAATGGCACACGCAAACTGAAACATAATACTGTAGGAGTTAACAGTTGTCACCAGCAAAGACAAAAAAATCGAAATTCAATATGTTTTAAGCAAAAAAATATTTTGTAAAAAGGCAACAAGAAAAAAGACAAACCCCCCCTTCAATTTGAACCAAACTTGGTATGGAAGGTAAGTGTCATATAAATACGTCATCGTACTATTACAAAAAATAGAAAAAATCATTTGTAATTATAGTTATGAAACGCTGTGTATGCTGAATTAGTTAGGGACGTATGAGTAAACTTTTTCAGTGAGAAAAATTTGTTGTGCATTATGTACTTTTTTTGCATAAATAAAAGCTCGGCTCAAGAGCTTACTCCATTTTCTTCTTTAATGTGAAAAACTAATAATTTTCTTAAAAAAAAACAGAATATTTTATACATTGATGGCTAGTGGTGCCATATTTCAATTATGAAAAATTGTCTAAAAACACCAGTATTTTAAAAAAATTCTAACAAATCGTGAAAATGTGATAAATCAAATTTAGCAATAAAGCACACAGTTTAATGTAAATTGCGAATACCACCGCTAGAGGGTGCGATAAGTGTAAAAAAACTTTGGAAAATCTTATTGAGATACCATAAATTTTTATGAGAAATTTAGTCAAAAAACTGCAACGGGATCGATTAGTGGTATTAGTGGTTTGAGGACCCTGGCGTCGTACTTAACTGGACACTGTAATCTCAGAGACCATCTGCACAAGAAGGGTCAATCGGACACGGATTTGTGTAGGTTTTGCGAGATGGTGTCTGAGACCTCGGAGCATGTTCTCTGCGAATGTCCCAGGCTTTGTGATAGGAGACTTAGGTTTCTAGGTGATCGCTTCATTTCGACTTCCGACATCGCGAACATTTTGCCTAATAGGATAATTGGCTTTATAGGTAGCTTGAATCTGTAGGTAACCTTAGGCAGCACAAAAGACCTGCATTGGTAGCGGTGCATAGTGCCTTCTGATCTAATCTAATCTAGTGGTATTAAATGGGTTAAGCTTAAAATTGGCTGAACAATTTTGAATTCTTTGTTGCAACGTTTGTGATTAAGCTAATCGTAAGAAAGTATTTCGAAGTGCAGTCAAACTTCGGTATAACGAATGATATATTCTCAGGCGGCACATTTAACATATCTCCAAATACTGATTTTATTGAAAATGAAAAATAAAGCTTTAATAGCGGGTACACTAGGGTAGTCCTTATTTTTCAACTTGCGATTTTTGGGGATGCCCCCTCTTAAAATATTTGTTTGTGTACAAAAATTCACCATGCAAAAAATTGGAGTGCTAGTATAACGGGAATGTGTCCCGCATCGCCCTTGAATATCAGGTCTCCTTGGAAAATTTAAAAAAAAAAAAATTTTGTCTAAATTTAAAAATGTAATATAATTTTTGTTTTGGGTTCAATAACAACTACTCAGATAAAAAATATTACTTTCCCAAAAAATCGCTAACCTATTCTAACTTTAAGTCAAAAAAATGCACATATATTTGGGGTGTACCTAAAAGTTACTTTTTTACATTTTTAAAAATGTTATTCAACAAAAATCAAAAACTAGTTCTGGCTCTCAAATGTTTTATTAAACACATAACAAATATTAAATAACATAAGTATTACGGATATCCGTTGGCAAAAATTTTTGTTAGAGCATTTTGATTCTAGCGGATTTCAACGTTTTTTAAAATTTGTATAGACTTTTTTTAACAAGATTTTTGTAATATTTCATCAATGTTATTGTGTATGCTATTTTATATAATTGTAATAACTTTATTATAAAGTATAATTTTTCGTGGTCATAGTTAAACTGTGTTTTCATGGGTTCACAATTGACCCCAAAAAAGTCACTTTGAGGTACACCCAAAATATTTATTAATTTTTTTGACACAAAGTTAGGGTAAGTTAGCGATTTTCTGGGAAAGTAATATTTTTTATCTGAGAATTTATGATTAAAACCAACACACAAATTATTTTATATTTTTTTAATTTTTAAGAAAAAAAATTTGTAATTTTTTTTTAAATTATGCAAATTTTTCCAAGGGGCCCGATTTTCACGGGCGATGCGGGACATCTTCCCGTTATGCTAGAACTCTAATTTTTTGCGTGGCGTATTTTGACACCCTAACAAATATTTTAAGGGGGGGGGGGATACAGTCAAAATCTCATTTTTATTTTTCGCCAATACAACGAAGGACTACCCTAGGATACACGCAAAATTTATATTTTTTTAAAATTTTACATATTTATATTTTTTTAAAATTTTACATACCAACAGTGTGCGTCATATCAGGTATAAACTTTCAGAAAAATTTGTTATATCAGGTATCCAATGCAAACCACTTGTTCGTTCGTTATATCGCGTATTCGTTATACCGGGCTTTTTGTTCAAAGCTTAAAAGAACAGCAAGTTGAAACATTTTGAAATTGAACCAAATGAATCGCCGTACTGTGGTACTAATACCAACGAAGGTCGAAATGTACAAAAAAATACAGTTGTACCAAGTTTGCTAACGCTTTAATAACTATTCATACACACAGATAAATAAAGTGCCAACAGAATCGAAAAGTGTATTTCAATGGTAACAACTTATAAATTCAGTTAGTACAAAAATATTTAAATTGGATTTCTGAATATTTTGGTGTTGCAACTTATTAACCGAACTTTGTTGTGAAAACTAATGTTGTGCCAACCGACTGAACTTCGTAATAATTGGTTTTTAGTCGTAGTAACCGAATTTCAATTTTCAAATAGCTACATTTTTCTCTGTGTGTATTAAAAAAATTTGATTTATATTTAGTTTGCTCACTAAATTGCGAAATTCTGAGTAAGCAAGGCAACTGTTTAAGCTATTCTGGAATGCAGATTATAAAGTTTCAATCAATCCGAATTAAAAATCACACAATACGTTTTATTATGCCGTCCGGACTAAATCGGATTAGAGTGGATCGAGTTATTAAAGTTTTACGCATTCAAAATTTAAAAATGAGATATCTTAAAAGCTTTAAACATTTTTTTTTCACCTAAAAATTGTTTATGAAAGAATGATTTAAAAAAAAAACTTTGCCACAAACCCAAGCAGATTATGCGTGACATGAAAATACTCTGGTTAACTAACTATTCACGGATTTTCATTGTTTTCCATGAAAAAAAAACACCACAAACAACCATCATCATCAGCACTGCATTTCGTTTGTACAATTATAAGTGAAAAATTAAAAAAAATAATGTTGAAATACCAAATGCAATCTAGTGAAAACATGAAATGCGTTGAAATTGCATCTATGCATTAGGCTGCTTCTCAAAAGAACAAATTTTTTTAATTTTAGACGGGACAACCTTGAGTTAGATTAAGATTCAAAAAAAAATTCTATAATTTTTTAAAAATTTTCAACCAAAAAATTTAGGCGTCGCTATCAGACTTTGAAAATTTCCCGATTTTCAAAAAAGAACATATGTATATGTATTCATATAAATATTTTTTATATTATATGTAACCCCAAATACTCTTGTTTTTATAAGATAACGCTTCCCTGGAAAAAATTACACATTCCAAAAAGAAGGTGATGTCCACACACTTGCTTACATATCTCATTGCCAAATTTAGTAACCGCAAAACCAAACACATTCGAACGATAGCGATAACAATGTTATTTACTCATTAAGAAATCATATACTTTTTCCTAATAAAAGGACGTTATTGGAAGTAGTTCCTCATTTTGAAAAAAGAAGTTATACAATTTTAAAGAATTTATCTTATATATTTTTTCAAATAAATTTTTATTTGCAGGAAAATAACACTAAAAACAGAATTTGCATGTTGCCAAAATTTTGTTAAACTGTGGTTAGGTATAAATTAGGGAAGCGCACGTGAGCAGAAAATTGTAAGAGAAAGTTTAAATAACTAACGTTATCGTGAGTGAGTAAATTTCAATTTTTAATTGTTCTTCCTTGGGAAAAATTTATATTTTCGTGGTTTATAGCTCCAAAATTATGGCAAACCCATGTTATCATAACAATTCGGTGTTTCACTTTTTAGGATTTTATTTTTTCCGGATGAGGTTTGATCGTTATATTTCGGTGACTCAGGAGAATCACGTGTGAGTAAAATTTGAATTTACTCAAGTAAGTATGAGTTTGTGGAAAAATATCCTGAGTGAGTGTGCGTGATAACGATTTTCCCTCATAAGTACGCGTAATTGTGAGTTAAAATTCAGTCACGTGGCATTCTCTGACGCGGTTAAATAATAGCACTCTTGTAAAATATTTTTTAAAATCAGATGTTATAGTCAAAATAATTCAATTTTTATGTATGAAAATTTTTATTCACTGAATAAAAAATTTTAATTAAAATCATGTTTCATATAATTTAGGAAACTTTTATAAATATTTAGAATTTTTTTTAATATTCGAAGGAAAAACTTCATGAATTTAAAAAAGTTTTCTTTGTTTTTTTGGCCGATAAAATTATCTGTGTTATTAAGTTTTTAATGGAACTATTTCTTTATTAAATAATGTATGTAGTTCTTAAAAATATAAATAGTTCTTCGATAAAATAATAATCAATTCTAAAGAATCAATTATTTTAGTCTCACGCCCTGTTAAAAGAATCGAGTAGGAAATCTAGTAAGGAATGCGTTCTGCCAAATATGCTTGATTACAAACCCCCTTTCGTTATTAGAAATTTTTTGCTGGGTTAACAATACTAGACCAAAAAAATGTCTAAAATGTTGCATTGTTTTCAAAATGCAATTTTGAATACAAAATTATAGAAAATTAAAGATTGTAAAAATTAAAACAATTTTGGTCACTTTTCTTTAAACACATTATAAGAATAAAAAAATAAATAATTCTTAAAGGAACCCTTAATCCGCTTAACCTATAGACCGATTTAATTATGGCGGATTTGGAGAAAAGACAGTATTTTTGATAAAGAAAAATTAAAAAATATATTTTTGGTGAAAGAAACTAATTTTGCATTGTAAATTGTTTAATTAGATAAAAATTACGTACAAGGGATGTATCCCGACTAAAACTCGCAGATTTGAATGAACTTTGGATATGTTGTAAAGGAGCAAAAATATAGAGACACGTATTTTTTTAGCTGCCCAATCTCGCGTTTAAGGGTTAAAATGTAAGATAAAAAATTAATTTGCTTTTGTATTAAAACCTGTCTTTAATTTATGAAATAGTACACTCAGGCAACTTCTTTATTTTTAATGTAAATATCAGTCATTTGAAGAACAAATTAAATTTTTTACTAACCTTGTAGTTTATTTAAAAAAACAAACCACATCAAATGACTGTTTTATGATTTAACATTCATTTTTTACAGTAGTTTTTTGTTATTTAAAAAAATAAATGTTTGTTTAAGTATTACTTATATGTGATTAATTTTTAATACAACCCCTCAATTAAATTAAATATGCATTGATATGCATTATTTTTAACTTAATACAACTACAAGTCTTTAATAAAACGCCAGATTTATTGGTACTCAAAACATTTTTAAATAACCAAAATACTTGAAAGTCTTTAGGCATAATTTCTACACTAGTGAATGTGGCTTTAAAAAAGCTTTCTTTTGGTACCACATTTGTTTATAGTTAATTTTAATAGAACGAATTAAACGAAGAAAACGTAAAACGGAACTCCCTTTATAGTTCCGAAATATTTAATATTTGGCGCATCGTTAGCCCATGTTAACCAGATGTCAAAATTGTCCCACAAAACAAAATTGATAGTTAAACTGAAATTAGTTTAATTTGACCAACTGAAAAAACATTTGGTTCTTAGATAAGTAAAATTTTAAATTCATAAATCATTAGTATTAAAAGTTATTAAAATTTGTTGACCGCAGCCCAAAAAAGTAACAACAAAATACAGAATCGCAAACAGATTTTGTACATGAGTTGACTTCAATAAAACATTTTTAGATCCAAGAGATCGTGTCTTCTGATTTAAAATATACAGTCGAACGTCGATTTGAAACGAATTTGGTGGTTATTGTTTCTATAATATTCTGTTAGTTTAAATTTGATGAAAAACGGTCGATTTCGATCAATTTGTACACAGAGAAAAAATATGATTGAGCATGAAAAAAATTAACATATTATGATCGATATAATGATTATGGCTGATCATATTATGATTACCAACGACGATTTTATAGTCATTTAGAATCATGCCAAGTATTAGGCCCCAAATAGAGAAAAAAGTGGATAATATTATAAAAATGTCCGTTTTTTTGCCTAGTGGGTACAATATTTTGTTCTTTGTTTAAATAGTTTTTATTTGAAAATATTCACTTGTAACCTTCAACTTTGTTTTATGTATAATTTTTGACCTACGGAGAACATGGGTTAACGATGAGCTAAATATTTTTTTTTTTTTGGAACAGTAATTGTTATCAAATAAAATAATTTACAATGTTAAATTAGTTTCTCTCTCCAAAAATATATTTTTAAAATATTTTTTTTTATCTAAAATACTAACTTTCGCCCAAATCGGGCAAAACTAAATCAGTCCACACGCTAAGTGACTGAACCAAAATTTATTTTAATATTTGCAATCTTTAAATTTTTTTAATCATACTTTTACTGTACTTTTACTGAAGCTAAAGAAGTTTTAATATAAAAAAATTCTGAATTTTTACATTTAAGATCATCAAAAGTAAATAATTTCTAGTAATTTGATCCACGAGTAGTTACTTCTAGAAGCCTGGAACTCTTTAGTAGTGAAATTATGACACTAGAATAAATAAAAAAAAGTATCACCACATAATTTTTTTACTTGGGTATCAATTTTTTTTTTTTTAATTTTTTAAAACAAACCATTTTTATGAAAATAAAGAAAATTTGAAAATCGGGAAATTTTTCAAAGTCTGGTGGCAACGTCTAAATTTTTTTTCGGATTTTTTTCATGAATCTAATGCCGTCAAAAATTCAAAGTTTTTTAAAATTAGAAGCAGCCTAATATGCATGTACTACAAACGAAAAAACAGGCAATATGAATTCAACAAACATTGATCCACAAAAGCCATGGAATGCAAAAGTTGTAATGTCGCAAGAACAATAGGAGTAGGTACATTACGCGTTTGTTTGATGCAACACAATGCAAACCAAATACCACATATCGCTCATTTACTAAAAAACTGTCATAAGTCAAAACTCGATTTTTGAGTTAGTGATGCAGATTTGTTAGTTGCATCATTCTTGTACTGTATCAAAAATTTCAAATTAATATCAGGTATATTTTTCGAGTTATAGTTAGTAATTTATTTGGGAAAGTGGGTGCGAACCTTATAGAGAAACTGTGGGACTCACGGGTCTCTCGATGATTAGCGAATTCGCACCCAACTATTACTAAAAGAAATATACATTAAAACACCTATTTATAAAAAACATGAGCACATAAATTATATGGATTGAGAACTTTTAACGCATTTTTTACAAAATAATGTTTTTTGAGTTATGTCAGTCTTTTAGTAAATGAGCGATATGACCACACTATGGTCACACATGTAATTAATTGAAAAATTTAAACCGACTTTTTTTTGCCTTTCAACCCAAATGAATGTAAAAACTTAAAAAATAAATTTTCATTAAGTTTTTTTTTTTAATTTAATTTATGAAACTACATAATCTTATCATAATTTTATTTTCCATATTTCTGGTATACGTACGAATTCATTCCCTCATACATTTCTTTTAATATGAAAAAAACAATGCATTTTTTATGCACATCATTTAGCCGTTGCATATTTTTAACATTTATTATAAATTCAATTAATTCATTCATTGAATTTTATTATTCAGAAAATTTAAATTGTCATCAATTCTTTGTGTTCATAAACGCTTACTTCCCAATGACATTTGCTACTGTTTTCATATATTATGCGTTATTTTTTTAAATATATTTTTGGTTTGGTCGTACGAACTTTGAATATATGCACGTATTTATATAAAATTGGCTATATAGTTGGCAGTACATTTGATAGACACAATTGAAAATATTATTATAATACACACACAAAAAAAAAGGACAAAAAGTGTTGAACCGCAACAACCACGATAATAAAATTAATCAGCAACCATTCATTTGCGAGTCTATTCATATGTAAATTAACTTATCATCCACAAAATTATTAAGTGACAGAAATGAATTTAACAAATGTCGATTTTACAACAAGAATTTTTTTGGTAACTTTATATTTGATCCATATATTTATGTTACTATTCGTAATAGTTTTTGGGGACTCCTTAACCGGTAATAGAAAAAAAAATTATTTTTAATTCCAGACGGGGTCACATACTTTTTGTTTTGTGGGGTGGCCGAAAAAAGTAAACTTCAGCCATATTTTTTAGTGCTGAATTGCATAAATTGTTACTCTTGTGTACTGAATTTTATGACTTTTTAAAATGTAAATAGCACTAAACCGCACCGAAGTATAATAACGAATCAGAGCTATGAACCAAAAGCTTCAATAAGTTCCCCAAGCCCTTCATCTTTCCACACCTTTCATCTCTCCACTATACCCCTTCCAAAGAAAGCCACACATTAGGAAGTATTTCTTGAGTGTCGCTTCTTAAAGTGGTAGAAATGAATTTGACAAATATCGATTTTACAAAAGAATATTTTTGGTAATTTATGTAAGGAAAATATTTAAAATTCGTTGATTTGGATAAAAATATCACATAATACTAGGCTTACCAGACGTATTGTTTTCAGCAGTACTCGAAGTGGAATGTGGTGTACCATGAAACGATTGATATATTCATAGATATGTCTCCGCCAAAAAGGCATGGGAAAGTCCAGTTTAAAGTGAAATATATTTGTCTATAAGCTTACTTAAATCGTCTGCATCAAAATTTTCAAAAAAAATTTTTAAATTGCAAAGTGATCGCAAATTTTAAAATTTCTGAAATGTTGTTAAAGTGTACCTTGAAACGTTAATTAATTTTTATCCAAAATCATAGTGAAAATATGTTGTCTTTAGACCACACTTTTCAGTTTTTATTCAATTTAAATATACTTTAGTAGTGAATAAATAGACAAAAGGTCAGTAATAAACAAATACGAGTGCTTTTTACATCCTTCACCATTAATATTTATTTTTTTTTTTTACATTCAAAATGACTTTGATCCATACCTATATTTAATGATAAAAAAAAGGTAAAAAGGACAGGTTAAGAAACCTCCCGTCTCATAAATCAATTAAACTTTCAATTTATTAGACTAATGTTAATATATTGGGACTGAACGCCTATTTTGCAATACATTTTATTGAAAGGGAATAAATAAATAGGAATTTTAGTCCTAGTATATCCATGAGAATAAGGTCCTTTGAAATGCCAAATAACTTTTCTTTTTTTTTTAATAGTAATAATTAGTAGTTGCAATAGTAGTAGTAAGTTTTTTCTTTATTTACAATAAAAAGAGATTCCATTTTTGTCTTAAGTGTATTTGTTTATAATAATAATAATAACCCGGCCAAAAACAATTATTCCAGGTTTTTTAGACTTATACCTGTAACTGTCTTATGTTTACAGACTATTTGTCAAAAATTATCAATTGTTACAGTGAACCAGCATTTAACTAAATAGCTAACTAAAAAAATATTAATTACAAGGTACACTCGAAAATCTGTTAAAGGTACACTTATGATAGGTTTTTGAAAAAGTTTAAACTGTTACTCTTATGGCATTAGTATAAGTGAACTAATGCTAATAAAATTTCAGTGCTAATGAAAAAATCCCTAGTATTATATTTATATAGCGCCCTATAATATTTATGAAACATTTCATTTAAAGCTTCTATATATTTATGAAACATTTCTTCGTCAGTCAAACAAAGATGCAAAAAAGAAAGTGTTTTCCTAAGCTTCAAAGTACAAATTGGTCCCTAAAAAAAAAGACTTTTTGACAAACAAACAACATGTAACATGAAATTTTCAATTAAAAAAATTTTTCATTTCAAATACCGATCGCTTGAAAATAGCAAAAAAGCTCTATTTTAACAGAAAAAAAGCTAAAATTAGTTTAATTTCTAAAGAAAACCGTCTACAAGTAGCTAATAAAGATTGTTTTTTATACATGTACAGAACTTTAAGTTGGCAACACTTTTTTAAGTGGCTGCCAATTTGTCAGCTGCCAAGGGATTTATGTTTATTTTGATTTGGCATTTCAATATGAATAGACTGACGCCTGAAAATCCTGGTTCTGTTCGAAATACTTATCGCGCACTTCTTTCATTTTACGGTCAACATAATCGTAAATCACAGCAATTAATTCGATTAACTAAGACTAAAACTGCCGTATTTGGAGTAATGATAATTATCAAGTGTATGTTGACACAGCGTTACATCAAGCCTTTATGGGCTGGTGAAATCATTGGTCCGTGCTTCTTTAAAAATGATGCTGGTCAGAACGTTACAGGTAATGGTGACCGCTAAAGAGCCATGATTACTGACTTTTTCGTTCATCAATTGAACAACCATGATGTGCCATAGCTGTGGTTTTAACAAGACGGCGCAACATTTCACACAGCTCGTGCCACAATTGATTTATTGAAGCAAACGTTTGGCAACCACATAGTTTCACGATTCGGACCCGTAAATTGGCCTCCAAGATAGTGCGATTTAAAGCCGCTGCACTATTTTCTGTGGGAATATGTGAAGTCGCTAGTCTACGCCGATAAGCCCGAAACAATTGACTACTTGGAGGACAACATTCGTCGAAAACTGGACCTCCAGATTAGACTACGTCCGAGCCAGCCGTGGCGGTCATATGCCAGAAGTCATATTTAAATGATAATGCCAGAAGATTATCTTTCGAATATAGTAAAGTTCATGTCAATTTAAAAAATGCATCTTTGTTTTATTGCATTTCAAAGTTCTATACCTCTATAAAAAGCACCCTTTATTTACAAAACAGGCAAATATAAAAAAATATCCGTCACCAGAACTTATATTTAGTCTAAATAGTTCTATACTTTCAAATAAAAAACAAGCTCTAGCGTATTTTTAGTTGCCTTACTCATCACCAATTTGAACTTTTATGAAAAAGCTTCATAATATTTATGAAGTGAAGTATTACAACAAAATCAATGAAGTTTTTCATCATATTTATAAAGTTTTTTATAAATATGATAAAGCTTTTTCTTTAAGTGTAAAGATAATTTGAAATACTTTGTTCAATTAACTCACTAACTGATCAGTCCTTGAATGGGACGAAACCGCTGCAACTTCATTATACTTCATTGTGTCTCTTACAATTATCAATAAAAATAATTTCTTCTTCCGTTGTTCCTGTAAATAACGTTAAATTTTAATTTAAATAAATATCCAAATTTAATAAAGATTATTCAGTACTTGTAATAGCTTAAAGAACTCAGACCTGTAAACAACACACTTTTACACTGTTCTATAGATGTAACAAAAGCTGTTTTATATGGCCAAATAAAGTAACCTACCTACCCACAAATATATTTGCAACTTTTGAAAAATTAGTTCAATGTAGTTTTCTTCGGCAAACATTTGAAAGATGAATTAACACAGTTGCTTGTTGTTATTGTTGATGTTGTTACTGTGAAGTTGTTCAACTTACAATAAACTATAATGGCCACACATTTATTTCCTCGTATGTGTTATAAACAACAAAATTTGTAATATTCTCATTTCAATTCAACATTTGTTATCACACATCTGGGAATTTCAATTCTTTTTTTTCTGTTTTTGGATTGTTTTTTTTCTTCTTCTTCTATGGTTGAATATAAAATAGAAAAAGAAACTTTTGTTTTTCAATTCCATGCAAAAAAAAAAAAACAATACAATAAAAAAGCGTGAGTAGCAGCAAGAAGAACAACAACCAATTATTTTTCGATTAGTTTCGCTATCATTCCTGCCAGTCAGCCAGCTACTATGTAGCTAGTAAACCATCCCAGCCATATTTGGCACATCCTTATAGTGAGTGTATTGTAGTATTTGAAATGAAACACATCCATCTTTTTACAATTCGCATACACACTCAACCACCATCATCACACAACACACTTGGACTACCACACCACACAACCCAAACTGAAACTACCACCCCAAACAAAAGGAATAGCAACAACAACAACAACAGAAAAAGGAAAGTTTAACGAAAATATGTTACGGGCTTTAGACTCCTACGCCAAAACATACAAAAACACATAAATATGTATCAGGCAGCATCAGAAAAAAATAAATAAATAAAACATTTAGAAAAAAAAAAAGAAATAAATCTTACTAAAAAGCCATAAAGCATTTTCACCATTCGCAATTTAATATACGAGTGTATATTTTTAAGGGTATATTTAAACAAACACACACACATACACACACCCACAATAAAGTGTGTAAGGATGTGAAGCATTGTTGTGTGAGCTTGTAAAACTCACGTATAATACACACACACACTCAAACACACGCTTGTATTCCAGGACGCATTAGAATTTTATAAGAAATTAAAGTTGTTGTACCCTTCTTATATTTATATTGTAGGAACAACAAACAAAATAATATTATAAGGAGGCTGAATAATTTCTTCGACTTACTGAAAAGATACTGGTGATACAAAAAGAAAAAAAAAAAACAGAGCTTTAAAGTCAGATTTATTTTTAATTCTGAATTCTCTTTTAAATCTGAATACTATAATTTATCTGGACGAGACTAAAGAGTAAATATTAGGACTCGGAAAGACATTTAAAAACATGTTTGTGGTTGTTATTTGGAGTACAATGTTAAACACATATTTTTGGGAATCAACAAATTTGCAAGAAAATGGCATCGATTTTTGATATATGTGCATATTTTAATGGATATTTTGACATTTTTTGTTGCATATTTTGCATGAAAATGCATGTTTTTAAAGGTGTTTTTTTCTGGAAAAAGTATTGCACTTTAAAGTGCACACATTTCAAACACTTCACCCTCGCTCCATTAAAATGCGTAACTTTTACATTCAGAATAGAACACAATTTTGTGACATATTGCATGTAGATTTGAAAACTGTGTTTAATAACACAGTGCAACACAAAAATTCCAAACAAAAAAACACTTATCCCAGCCGAAAGTACTCGATGAGAGGAGAAAAGTAATTTCTGGATTTTGCTAGATTGGTTGCCGTTCGTTTTTTATGAGCCTCTATAGTTTCTTCGCCAAATTCGATTTTGAGCACTTTTTTGCAATTTTCTTCTATTTTTCGCATGGCCATAGCTCGAAAAATGCTGTGAATTTTTTTTTGCAGTCTTCAGCAAAGTTGTAGCTCTTGACTCGGCCAACAAAAATGCTGAATATATTAAGTCGGAAAAATTTCATCTTCATGCTCAAACCCCAAAAATGTCGAAAAAATTACCACTTTTTTCAGCGATTTTTTCCGTTTTTCGACTACAGCTCTTGAACTATTGAAAATGTTACCAAACAATCAAGGGAAGAAATGTAGCCTATAAAATTATGAACAACCAGTACATACTAACTTCATACGACCACTCCTTGATACGGATTTTGCCATACAAATGTGATTAATTTTCATTTTTTTTTTTTTTTGATTTTATTGTTTTTATTGAGCAAAAGTTTAAAAAAGGCACACGGAAAAAATCGGTGAAAAAAGTGGTAATTTTTTCGACATTTTTGGGGGTTTGAGCATGAAGATGAAATTTTTCCGACTTAATATATTCAGCATTTTTGTTGGCCGATTCAAGAGCTACAACTTTGCTGAAGACTGCAAAAAAAAATTCACAGCATTTTTCGAGCTATGGCCATGCGAAAAAGAGAAGAAAATTGCAAAAAAGTGCTCAAAATCGAATTTGGCGAAAAAATTATAGAGGCTCATAAAAAACGAACGGCAACCAATCTAGCAAAATCCAGAAATTACTTTTCTCCTCTCATCGAGTACTTTCGGCTGGGATAAGTGTTTTTTTGTTTGGAGTCAAAAAGTTGAATATTGCGTCACTGTGTAATTAAGACTTTTTGGCTTTAGTTTAAAATGAGTTTGCGAAGCACATGATAAAAAATACTTTTTAATTGAGTACCTTGGAGCTAATATAATACAAAAATGTTTTTGCATTACATTATTTCTACGGATTTCAAAATTTGGGCTCGAACTTCTTGATTAACCGTTCTGTGACACATTAGTTGCCGGGGGCAATTGTAATAACTTGGTTTTTTTTTAACCGATATTAGTTCTTATTGCCTTATTAGAAAGATAATTTACTGTTTATTATGATTTTTTAATCCTTTAAGTGCAAGATCAACTTAAAATATTAAAAATTTTAAGAAATTTAAAAAAAAAACCATATTTTTCCCATATATACCGTTTTTCAAACTTCAGGCCCGTTGAGGTACGTGCTCCTCTTATCCGATTGTCCTAATTTTTTAGGATACGTTGTTTTACACCCAAATTCATATTTTTAAGGTGGCCCAGTCAATACCTGACATTTTTTTTTGCTCCATACAAGGTTGGAACACCGTAATATACATATGAGATTGACAACACGAAAAAACAGGGCAAACCCAGATCAGTAAATAATTTGAGGGCGTTACACGTTTTGCCTTTTTTTGGCAATATTTTTAGAAAAAAACACGGTTCCCTCTCAGAGTGTTCACCTCCTTTTAGAAAAAAACCCAAAAAGGGAAATTGTGCAAAAAAATGTGAAATTTTTGTCAGAAAATAATACGCCGTAAGAAACTTTTTTGATGTTTTACTCAAAATAAAGTTTACAGAATTTATAAATTTTAAAAATTAAATTTATACATATAATTTTTTTTATCACGAAAAAATAGCGGAAAATGCAATTTTTAATAAAAAAAAAGTACTTAAATTGCGGAAATAATATTGAAAACGTTAAAAAAATAAATAAAAAAAGCATATTTTTTAATTTTAAGAACATATTTTACGATTTAAAGTATATATTTTTTGTACATAAAACGCGAATAATGCATTAACTGCCGAGCCCTAGTAATTATACAAGCAGATAATATGGACAAAAAAAAAAGATTTCTAGTTATTTATTTCATTTAGCCATGATTACACTTCGCAATTCGAATACTAAAGCAGGAGTACGGACCATTGATCCTAAATATATCGGCCACAGCGATTTTAATTGCGTACCCAGTTCTTTCACTTTTGAGCCACATTTTTTGGTAAAATTGCATTAAAGTTTTATATGTTTTAAAAAAGTTTAAAGAAGGAAACTACACATTAGTGAATCTGCAGATTTTAACGAAGATATATTGTTGAGAACAAAAATATTATAATAAGTACGCAAAGCACGTTTTGGGTTAAAAAGGATTGTCAAAAATCACAAAATTTTTTTTGAAAATATATTTACAATTTAGAAAATTCAGTTTTTGACTCGAGAAAACAAACATTTTGGTACCTATATTGCCTATGGTGGTCCTGATTCTGGCGGTTACGACAACTATCCTAATCTTAAGTTATACTTTTAGTCGTGAAAGCTAATATTTAGTTGCCTAACCCAATATAAGATTCCAAATATATATTATTACATTCCACAAAATTTTAGTGAAATTAAAAAACTTTTTTGATTTTTCTGGTGGCCTTCAGATTAATAGTTCTCTGTCTTACTAATTGCACCACAAGCATTTGTAATTTTTATTGTGTTATTTACTATTTAAACATTTGAATATTTTATTGCAATTAAGAAAAAACTTTTTGTATTTTTCTTTTTCCAGTTTTGAACTCGGAAGTTCGGAGTACAAGGCAAACTCTATACCCACTACACCACAAACGCTTATATATGCTGAGTGCTAAATTTGAATTTAAATATTTTGTTAGTAAAACAAACATTGTCTCAAATTCGTTTACCAAAACTTGCTTCTATAAACAATGCAATCCACAATTCTTTTGGTACTACTGAACCTCTAATTTAGTGGCATATTTGATTGAGAATACCGTATTTGCAATAACCACTTTTGATTATCGAAAATTTTTAAAAAAAATTTGATAATTACTAATCGAATTCTATTGGAAATTTTGATTAGAAGTACCAATAATTGGATAAATGGATTGTTTTTTAGTTCCTTTTCCCTCTTTTTAATTTTCAGTACAAAAGTTTTGCTTTATTAATCAATTATCGGTAGTTCCAAATAAAATATCGTAATATCAAATAAATTTGAATGATTTCGACAGAATTCCAACCAACCCGTGTTCTGGGTTTGGGTAATAAAAGCTATTCAGAAAAAGCCTTGTTAAAGCTGAAAGATTACTAAATTTGAAAAATCCTAGACACCCCCTCGATGAAATTAAATAAGCATTGTTATATATAATTTGAAATCAAATCAGCAACGACTACTCTAAAAAATGTTTTTTTAATAATAAAAGTTTTCGGATATCCACGTCCATGCTTTATTTACCAATGCCCCTTTGGAATACCTTCATTTAAGAGACTTGAAGCACATGGGGTTCAAGTGCCTTTTTTTCTAAAAATGAGTTTAGACACGGAATTGGTAATTTCATAGAAGTTCAGAGCACAAGAGGTCAATGTTTAATTCTCATCCGGTAGCGAGATATGTTGACGAATTCTAGCACTACTCACTAAACTACCAGTTTTGCCTCAAGCACAAGGGGTATATGAGCACTTAAGGCTCTTGTACTCTAAGCAAATATTAAAATGGACTGAGTTGGTGAACTCAGAGAGCTTTTGAAGTAAAATCTAGCGACTAACATAACCCTTGTTATACTCTCTGGGCACTCATTTATGCAGTGTGGCCAAAATGATGGAATTACAGAAATTACCAAAAGAAAAAGAAATTCTTTCAAAATTATGTACCTCAACATTGGGAGAAGCTTCACGAAACGAAATTACTGTAACTTCATCCAAAGATTCTTCAGAAATAGTGCACCGGGTATCCGAAAAATTATACTTTGGGAAAGATAACCCTTGGAACTTCTCATACAAAGTAGATCTTATGTATGAGCAAGAAAACTTCTGTGTTAAACCCCTGAAGTCCGAACCTCCATGACCATCTTTTATATATACCACCAAACCAACATGAATGGTTCAAATCAGCTGCTCACGATGGAATAGAATAGATTCCAGAAGGAATCGAAAACCAAGGTGAGGGTGAAGATAAGCTTGATAATGTCATGGAATCTGACTATGAGGACAGAAAAATGTTCCAAAGAACAAAAAAAGTTTATTAATAAACTGTCATTTAAAAAATTTCGTCTAAGTGGTTTTCTTATTAGCAGGGACCGGAAGTGCATGCAAATGTATGATTTTATCCTTAAGTCGAAGAACAGGGTAAACTAAATATATTTGAAAATCAGAGAGTTGGCGTTAAAATGTCATCGATTTGTTAGTGCATATTTTTGCATTTTTTGCTATAAATGCATATTTTTGCATATTTCGCTTGAAATGCATATTTATATTTGATATTTTTACTTAAAATTAACTGCATATTATAATTGCATATTTTTATTGAATCACTTTTAATATTATTTTATGTTTGATCAACTAGAGGGCGCAAGCTGCTCAATCCATTTTAAGTGTTCTCTCAAATTTGATTTGCAAACTGGGATTAGAGATTTTTTTAAGATTTTAGAGGTTTTTTAAATACGTATTTTTAATACAAATAATTAAAATTTTGTGCCAAAACGTGTGCAGAGAATATATTCAACAATACAAATTAACTAGTGGGCGTTGTGGTGTAATGGTTTTACTGTTACACAGATGGTCCCGGGTTCGATTCCCGGTGACGACAACATCAATTTGGAAAAATAATATGTATGAGTTTTCTATCAATAATATGTATCGCTGCGCCCACCTTCGGTGTTCCCATAGCACTTAACCCCACCGAAGTAAAATAATGAATCAGGGCTATGAAACGAAATGCTTCAATAAATTCGCCAACTCTTCATCAGGCGGCGAGCAAGAACTGTTCTAAGACTTACCATCTCGCGCAATTACATTGTTGCCATGTTTGAAGCCCTTTATCTTTCACCACCTTTCATCTCCGCTATCCCCTTTCCAAAGAAAGCAACACATTAATAAATAGGAAGAAGTTCTTGAGTGTCGCTTCTCTTTAAAAAAAAAAAATATAATTTGGCGAACATTTAAAAACTAATATATATAGAAATATTTCAAAAAACGCCAAAATGGGTAATTTTTAACCCCAAACTTGAGAATGAGCACTTAAAAAAAGTACGTTTTTAATATATTTTTGTCCTCTACAACATATCCAAGTTAGATGTACGATTGCAATGATATTTAACACAGGTATAATTGACGTAATATCGAGCTTACTTTTTGACGTTAAGCTTCACAGGCAACATGTCCCTCAAAGTAGGGCACTTTTGTTCTTATCCGGCCAGTTTTTTGTTACTTATCCGGTTTTTATGAAATTAAATTTGTCTCTGATTTTATACTATCTGTAGAAATGCCTGTCGCTCGACTACAACTAAAGCGTCTGGAAATTAGCTGTTCCTGTAGTGAACTATAACACTGGGCCACATTTTCACTGACTGAAAGGTCATTCCATTCTCGAAGTAATGAAACCGGAATATATAAGCTCTATATCACCAAAATATATTCTCTGGTTCATTAAATAAACTTCAAACCTCAGCAAACAGGATATTCTGACAATGATTTCAAAAAGGATTAAAGCTATCATTAGATAGCATAGAAGTAGAAGAATGAGATCCTAAACTGAGCAAAAAAACAGTTTTACGGTAAAGAAAATCGGACGAAACAACGAAGACTTTTGATTTGCTTAACAAAAATTCAATGGTCGCAAACGAAAAATGCCGAAATTTTGACTTTAATCCTGCAATAAAACTGAAAATGAGGCCATTTTAGAGCTCACTTTTAAAACTTTAAACGTAAATTTGAACACACACAGACAACAGTTTTGAAGATGTAACCGAATTTGTTGCCAACCGAAATTTTGTGTACTATCATTATTATTAAATTTTAAAATTATTGTAACAGCCGACCTTTATTTACAAATTTCGAATTTTTATTGTAAGAATATAATATTTTATGTTTATGGAGTATAATATTCTGCAAATAGATTCACATTCGAACCGTCGATCGTCCGTTTGTCAGGCTAGTACTTTACCTCTAGCCTAAACCCAATTTAAATATATTTTTTTATATTTCCACCTTGAATATTTTCTAGTTTTAAATGTAAATATTTGTCTACAAATAGATTTGTATGTACAACAGAAATTCGGTTGCAAATCTTAATATTTTATTAGAGTTACCAAAGCTATACAAAAAAATTATAGTATTTTAAAATTTTTTCATTAATACAAAATTCTTATGCCGCGAACTGGGCTCAAACAGTTCGGCCAAAAAACTATATTTTGTCGGTTTTTTCATATCTAGAGGCAATGTGACATATTTTGGTATTGGAAACATGTTTGTTGAGCCGATTTAATTCGATTTTGTGTATAAAATTTAAGAGAAAAGCCGAAGTTTAGCTATAAAGTTAAAAGTTCGGCCGCCGAACTATTTTCGATTTGGCCGAACTTTCTGAGGCCCAACAGTGAATTCATTGCTTAACTACAGACTTTTCTTCAAATTTGACACTCAAAATAGCATCTAATCAGCCCAATAAACATTTTTCCATCTGCCAAATTTATCCATAATGCTTTAAAATACCGAATACAGACCAAATGCATTTTTTGGCCGAACTGTTCGGTCGGACACTAGCAACTACTTTACCTCTAGCCTAAACTCAATTTGAATTTGTATTTTCCATTTTCGACATTGAATGTTTGTTTTGTTTCAAATTTAAATATGTATGTCTAAAAATAGATTTGTATGTACAACCGAAATTCGGTTGCTGATCTCAATGTTTTATTAGAGTTACCAAAACTATAACAAAATTAATATATTATTTTAAAATTATTTTTATTAAAAATAATTCTTATGCCGCGAACTGGAGTCGAACCGGTGACCCTCTGTGTGTCAGGCAATTACTTTACCTCTAGCCCACACCCAATTTGAAATTTGTATTTTCAAATTTCTACCTTGAATATTTTTTTTCTTTCAAGTTTAAATATGAATGTCCAAAAATAGATTTGTATGTACAACAAAAATTGGGTTGATAATCTTAATATTTTATTAGAGTTACTAAAACTATTAAAATACTTTATATTATTTTAAAATTCGTAACGAAAGCTAAAATTTTAGATGGAGTGATTGTTTTTTGCAGACGAAACTAATATTCGATTTTAACTGCAAATATTTTATTCAAGGGATAAAATCTCCGAAAAGTGGTTGATTGTTGGTATTAAAGGTAATGTAGAAAATTAAATTTTTTCAGTATTGATTACGAAAACCAATATTTTGAATGATGTGACTGTGTTTTGTTTACTTTTATATATTTTCTGTTTTCAATACAGTTTAATTATTCTGATGATGAATTTTAAGTACTTACAATTAAAATTATTGAATAATGATTAAATTTTGTTGGTTACAATGAAATTCCAACCAATTCATTCTCTGTGTGAACTAATTATTGTGTTATTTTAACCAATCGAAGGGTTAGTGAATTTATTGCTTACCAACTCTGAAATACAAACTCTCATATATTAAAAAAAATAAAAACCTATGCACGCACTAAGTGTGATATATTTTCAAGGATTATGTATAAAAGAATGTTTTATTATCGCAGTTTTGGCTTCGATATCTGTTGTTGTTGCTGCTGCCGGTTTTTTCTTACAGCTCAAGTAATAGAATCGAAAAAGCAACAACAAAGTAAAGAAACTCATTTAAAAGTGCGAAAAGAAAGGATATTAAAGGTACAAAAGCAAATATAAGGATATTAAACAAATAACAGTAAAAGCAAAAATAAAGAAATATTACAAGTATATTGCACCCCCTCATTCACCCCACTTCCGCCCTATGCCGCAGAAGGATCATATTGTAGTAAACAGCATCTGTCTTAGGTTTTTAAAAGGAAACAACTGAATGAATTATTTGTTTCGTATTTCACATTTACTGCCTCATCTTGAATTATTATAGCGGGTGAATGATATATGCATAATTTAAAACTTTAATTTTTTATTATTATTACATTTTTTTATCTTTTTATATTTTCTATGTAAAACAATCCCTTCGTATAAGATTTCATCATCAGGTGTTTTAAGAGAATACTATTAGAAATTCTTACAGTTTTGTAGATTATACGAAATGTTAAAGAAAGGTTGGCTACCGAAACGAATAACGAACGGTATTGCTATTGATTTTTTGGTTATTTCGCTATTGATATCGCGATTTCATTCGTATCGGTATTATGGTTATCGAAGAATCAATACCGGCTGTTAGAGTTATTAATGAAAAATATAGCTTTTTTATTATACCCGGTCTTGCCCGCGACAAAATACTTTAAAAATAACACATCCCAGTGTAGAAAAGTATTATCATATAAGCGGTTATATAAGTACATATTTGGTAATACCAAGTACATGTCAGTTTGTATTTACCAACAAAAGCCTAGATAATGCGTAGCCCTGCTTCGTTATTTTCATTTTTGTGTAAAAAGTCTGGTTGTCATTTATTGATCAAAACCGCTAATTGCAATTGTTGTGTTTAAATATTGTATTTTTCTATATTTTTAGTTTTTATGTTATTGTTTTTGTTGATCCATTGTGTTTTTTTAGAAATGGTTGCGTGAGTGATTTTGATCACTTAAGCTCACGTACACATAATTTTCTCACGCACAATTTACAGCAGGTTAAAAATGTTTTTTATACATTTAGCAAACTTCAAGTGATTAAATTGCATTTCATTCACGACCAAAAATAATTTACTCACGCGGTAATTTCTACAAAAATTACAAAAGTGGACTTAAGTCTGATAGAAAAAATGCATAAAATACTAATTGTTGTTTCTTGTGGATTTTTTTGTAGATTTGCTCACAACACAGCTAGATACTTCGTTTAAATGCCTGCCACTTTGCATACATTTTTTATTTACGGGCCGGAGATTATATAGCACGCAATTTTACCAATTGGAGAATTGTCTGAGGTTACAGCCAAAATTGTGAACTTTACAGAAAAACAATAAAAACACGTCTAACAGGTAAAAAAATTTTTTCTTCGATGTTTTCTAAAATTTTGTGGTTTTATAACTATTTATCAATAAACAAACTGTAATATTTTCTATAGTGAGTTTTTTGAGATAAATTTGCACTTTTATGAAATTAAGTGCAAAACAAATATTAGACTTTAAATTTTTTTATTTTTTTTTTTTTTTATTAATTAATAATCATATAATTACAAATTATATACTATTACCCCAACCGAGCACTGGCTAATATGGCCTTCAGCGCGTTGTAGCGAAAACAGACCAGTCCCTCTGGTGGGAATCGAACCCACGACCCCTGCACTGATAAGCCAGCACGCTACCAACTAGCCTACCGGGGCGCACAGAGAGACTTTAAATTAAATTTATACTTATATAAACACATATTATATATTTATACTTTAATTTTTTTGATAATCCGTTCAGTACGCTCTAATTTAAAATGTTATCTTTTAACTTATCGCTTTTCGTTCCAAAGTTACAGCCAGAAATGCGAACTAAGATTGTTTTTCCGAAAACTTAAAAGAAACGCTTAAGAGGTTAAACATTTTTTTGCTTTCACTTCTTTTTTTATGATTATTAATCAATAAAAAATTATAATATTTTCATTCGTGACTTTTTTGAGCTAAATTTGTATATTTATGGGATTTAGCGAAAAGCAAAAATTTAATTTTAAATCAAATATATACAAATTCATATACATATTATACAGTTATATTTTTAAATTTTTTAATGACATATAAAGTACGGTTTAATTTCCAATTTTAGTTATTAATTTATCGCTTTTTGTTACAAAGTTACAGCCAATATTGTAAACTCAGATCTTTTTTCCAAAAAAAAAAAAAAACCTTTTTCCAATTTTAAAATGCTGTGTTTTAATATAAAGGGTCCGCCATCTAACGTTTTTTTTTTTCAACTAGTGCTTATTTCGTGAATGGTAACACTTAGCTCATGTCTGATTTGACAGATAATTAGTTTTATCCTTCCGCTGAACGAATATGGTTGTGTATACGCTTGAACAACGCTGGGAAATATTGCGACATTACTTTGAAAGTCATGGTAATGTTGCAGAATGTGTGCGAAAATTTGTTTCCGGATTTTGGAAGAAGAGAAGCACCGTCAGCTCCGTATGTTCGTTATCTTGGCTATTGTGATATTGGCAACATTTGGTTTCAACAGGACGGCGCTACGTGCCACACAGCCGAAGCTACACTCGATGTTTTGCACCCTGTTTTTGAAGATCGCATTATCAGCCGCAGAGCTGTTGTCGTTTGGCCACCTCGGAGCTGCGATTTGACACCGTTTGACTATTATTTGTGGGGTGCCGTCAAAGATAAGTGTTACGCCAACAAGCCAGAGACAATTGACGCTTTAAAGGACAATATTCGTGAAGCCATTGGTGAAATACAGCTGCACACAATTGATAATATGCTTAAAAATTGGACCGATCGTGTAGGCTACTGCATGGCCTGGCGAGGCAGCCATTTGAATGAAATTATTTTCAATTATTAACCGGAAGGATTGTACTTTCAAATAATAAAAGAAATTTGAGAAAATATTCAGTAGTTTTTTTTATAGCATTTTCAAAAAAAAAAGTTATTTGACGGACCCTTTATTTATGATAACCAAGGGTCCAGACGTATGAGCGATACTTAATATTTAAGAAAAATAATTTATACGCTTGGATGTGTGTTCTGGGTTTTTTAAACTTGCTGTTGCATACTTTAGGGGGACCTGATGAGTGATATTTATAATTTATAAACAGAGAAAATAGTAGAACTACAAAAATTTTAAATAATTACACTTTTTAAAAGAAGACTTAAAAAATTAATGAAAAGGAAATTTTAAAGCTCAAAAATCTAAACAAAAACCAGTTTTTAAGCCCAAAAATTAAAAATCAAAAAATGGCAAAAAAAGAACAAATATGAGTAAAAATGTCAAAAAATTACAAAAAAATATGTATTTCGCTCTGTTTCTAAAGTATTAGCCTATTTTTAATTCAACTCTGTTAACAATGGATATTCTTAAAATTAATCTAATTTTCTGCATACGAAAATGTATTTCATAAAATATTCATTTTCAAAAATAAATTTGGCTTGCAAAAAGCGCGATTTCAATGAAATGTTTTTTTAAGAAAAACTTTGAAAAAATATTTAAAATAATTTTTTTTAATTTTTTTATGTGTTATTTTGACAAAACATAGTTTTTCTTCATTCTTGACGAGCATTGCAAATGCTCGTAACTCAAGCGAAATCAAGGCAACCCTTAGGAAGCGTTTTTGGTACATTTAATAATAAAAAATGAAACAAAAAAAACTTAAGTACATACTTTCAAATAACTGAATCGAACCAGGGTTATTCATTTGCAGATTTTTCAAGTCAGTAATTTCTAACTAAAAATTCCCTAAAGAAGATAATTTAATCTGCCATAACACTAAATGATAATCGATAAAGGAAATTAAATAAATAAAATGTTAATAAAATCGTGTTTACAAGCAAAAAAACTAATGTTTAAACAACAAAAAAAACTAATTATTTAGTTAAAATTTCAACATTTTAATGAATATATTTAAACAATGTATAAATATAATATAAATATAATATAAAAATATATATTAAGAAACAGTTGATTTAAATGAAAAGTGAGTAGACCGGTTTTAAATGATTTATCATTTATGTTAAATTACATTTTCAGTTAATTTAAACTACACTCAAGTAAAAAAATCCGTAAAATTTACAGAAAAAACTGTAATTGATACAGACAATTTTTCGACTATTAGGCCATGGGATCGATTTGCTAATTTTAGCAAACTGTGACTGTAAATTTATTAAAGTAAAAGTAGTAAAAAAAAGTAGTGCTAAAAATTAGTAAAACCAAAATCAACCAAATTCTTTACTAAATAATAATGAAATTTATTTCGTAGTAGTAATTAGTAGAGATGGGCACGAGTCGTGTTTTTTTTCGTGACACGAAACACGCACGATCAACACGACGTGTTCGTGTTGAAAAAATAGATTTCTTTCGTGTTCGTGTCGTGTCGTGTTGAGCAAGAAAAACACGAAATGATAGTAGGTGTAAAATATGTATTCAGTAAAAAAATATCAGCAAAACACTTTGTTGAAATTTTTTATCATAACATCTTAACAAAATTTTGTCTCGTCTAGATGGAGAGTTTAGTTTAATGTTCTGTGTAAAAACTGATCAGCTGTTGGCCTTGCAATGTTTGCAGCATTGTGTGAAAAGCTGTTGGTAAAAAAATTATCAAGCTATACAAATAAACGTGTGAGCAAAATGAAGGATAAAATTCAAGAAGCTATTCGTCGAAATGATGAGAATTATAAATTAATAGATTTTTAAATTAAATTTTTAGTTGAAAACTTTTTTTATTGAATTTAGTTTCGTGCGTGTCGGTTGGTCTCGTGTTTTGAAATTTTTTTGCCGTGCGTGTTTCGTTCGTGCTTGACATCTTGGGTTTCGTGTTCGTGTCGTGTCGTGTTGAAAAAATCCAACACGCGCCCATCTCTAGTAATTAGTAAAAATTACTAAATATCAGTAAAATGTTTGCAAAATTAAAACAAAACTGCTTAAATCAGCAAAAGCTTTGCTAAATATTAGTAAATAGTAGCTTTATTACTTTTACTACAATTGGAAAGTTTTGTTTACTTTTTGTTTTGAAATTTTCAAGTTAAAATTTAGAAAATCTAAATTTTCCAAAAATTTTATTTATTATAACACCTAAAATAATACTCAGCAAATACCTATTGAAATTCAGGAAATATTATTTTTAGTAAAAAACACTATTTGTAATTTAGAAAATGCTGTTGCAGATTTAGAAAACACTAGTGATAATTAGCATGAAATTTGTAATTTAAAATTGATGTTCCAGAATTTAAAATTATTTTCGACTTTCCAAAAGAAACCAAATTAAAAATATTATTCTTTTAATTTCAAATGGAAAATCAGTATTACACTCAATATGTATAAACTTAAATTAATATTCGGTACTTCAATTATTAAGATCAATAAAAAAAATCAATTTTTGTAATTTAATCCAAGTCATCAACACTTTCTTTGTAAATATTATTTTATTATTTTCACAAAGCTAGTGAAACTTTTGTATGAAATAATGAATATCTATAAAACATTTGTCTTTAATTTCTATGTAACTCTTCGTCGTATTTATGAAAGCTTAATAAATATGGTAAATATGGTGGCAAACGATTTATAAAACATTTTCATCAATACAATGAAACTGTTTTACCTTTTTAACTTTTAATTATATTTAGTATTTTTCTGTTGCTAATTTTAGCAACTCGGCTTTCCAAAGTTAGTTAAATTAAATTAGTTACATTAGCAACCAAAATTAGTAAACAAATTAGCAATTTGTAATTTAAGAAAACAAAAAATTTTAATTAAAAATATCTTTATACTAAAAATTAGTATACTAATAGTAAAGAGATATTGAAAACTGTTTCACTAATTATTTTTCAAACATTTTTTTGAGTGTACAGCCTATTTTGAGTGTATGATTATAAACAATGTGCAGCTTAAAGTTTACTAGTTTTTTAATATTAAAATTATATTTTGATAAAATTGAGAAAATTTAATGTTAAGTTAAAGACCCGATAGCTTCGGGCTTTACGGCCCTGCGATAATAATTTTTACGTTATTTAAGTCTACGGAATATATCCTTACAGACTATTAACATACAAATTTCAAAAATATTAATAAATATAAGTACAATGTTGCGTTTAATAATATTAACATTTGAAGAAAAATCTAACAAATTATAAAGATTATTAAAATTATTACACATTCTTATAAACGGATCAGCATCAGCATGCATTTGACGATAGAATGGAGTATAATTACGTGTTGATCATAGAGGAACGGAAAGTAAAAAATTTTCTAACAGGAAATCGGAGCATATATCACCTTTAATCAAATTTAATAAAAACGTAACGTTTAGCATTGTCCTTCTACTTTTCAGAGTGGAAAGCTTAACGAGGTTTAGTCTGGTTGTATATGAAGGTAGATTAATAATAGGTGCTTCGTAAGCAGAACAGCAAAAATTGTTTTTGCTCTGATTCAATTTTTCCAATTTGAACAATGGATAATGGATCCCAAATCACAGAGCCATATTCCAAAATGGGTTTCACGAGCGATGTTTTATTACATTGGAATCTGTAAATTTCTTAACCCATCGTTTTATAAAAGCTAAGGTGACACGAGCTTTATTAATCGTCATTAAAATATGCCGATTAAAATCCAATTCTAGAATATTATCTACTAATTCCAACTGAAAACCACCCAAAGAGTAAAGACCAAAAGATTCTGATATGATTACATTTTTTCAAATTTAGTTCCATAAAATTAGAGCAGCACCATTCGTAAAAACTATTTAAATCCTGCTGTATATTAAGCTGATCGAAATTTTTATTAAAGCCACGAACAATTTTAACGTCATCAGCATACATAAGAACGTTTGAAAACTTTATCACCGATGGTATATCATTATTAAAAAGAGAAAATAAATTTGGTCCCAGATGGCTACCTTGAGTAACCCCAGATGTTACAATAATATTTTTCGACGTTGTGTTATTAATATTAACATTCTGATTTCTGTCTTTTAAGTATGACTTTATCCAGCTTAAACAATTTCCAGCGAAACCCAATTCACACATCATTTTCAGATGTGATCAAAATTTCCTAATCAGTTTTTATTTTGAATGCATGTGGACGTGAATGAAGCCTGTGTTCTCTTGTATGGATCCATATATGTCGATTTTTAACAGGATAGTAATAATTTTTGCTAATAATGAGTTTGGACAGCGAAATGAATCCACTTTTTTATAGTTTATGTTAACAGCTAAAAGATTAACTTTGTCGGTTTGAAATACCACGCTGGCACCGATAGTGATATGTTGATTTTTATCTGACTTTGTATGTCTGTTTTCTAGCGTTGCCAACCCAAATTATGCTTATTTCAACCAAGAGTTGCGGAAATTTTTTAGTACGAATACAGAGTTGTTAAGAAAAAGTAAGTAAAGGAAAATTTGGATTAATAGTTAACCAAAAATTTTAAAAATGGGTTTAATCGACTTATTTCAAGCTTGATAAAGCAGTAAATGCCAGTTTTAGTAGTTTAACTTTTCTGTGTAAATTACCTATGAGGCTTCTAAAAATTAGTTTAAAATGACATTGCAAAAAGAATTAGCAAAAAATTAATTGTCAGATAAATCTGACATATCAACAAAATTTTAGTTATATTTCAGCTTAATTCTGGTCCATTGAAAATTACAACTCGATTTGCTAAAATTAGCATAAAATTTGGTAAATATTAGCAGCTTTTAAAGTGTTTTATGCAAAAAAAAATCTTTATTTTAAAATGTAGTTAGCACACGCTTGCGGATTGACATTTTTCTAAACGATATTTCTCCTTTATTAGTCTAGAATAATTTTTATTACTTTTATATTATTAAAATTTGATCAAACAGATAAATATAAATAATCAAACATGCGGTAGGTTAAACTGTTGATTTTTCTGTTGTAAAAATGAAATCTTTTTTTTTTGCAAACCAAACAAATAAAGCCATAAAAATTCCAGCACATTCTGGCAATTTGGCTCATCAAAAATGGCAAGCGAACTAACCAACCAGCCAGTCAGCCAAACTAAACCAACAAAACATTTAATTCCTGCAACGTATTTTGCAAATCATAAGATTAAAAAAAAAACGCATATAAAAAAATTCCTAATTTGAATACGTGTCTAAAACTGAAACGCAAATTCAACAAATAGACAGACTCGTCGTACAAATTTAGTTAAATGTAAAATTAAACATAGACGCACATATCACTCCATGCAAAATCGTACCAAACCCGAAATGGAAATAGAAAAAAACAAAAAAAAAAAACAATAATTTAACACATTGCAATATGACTGCAAATCACTCTCATTTTAAAATTTAGTAATATGTGCTTTAGAGAGTGGCGTTACACAGAGATGGACGGACGAACGGGCGAACTGACTGACAAATATTTTGTCATTATGACGAAGTTAATGTCAATCCAAAATAGAAATTTGTTGCAGTATCTGCATGGTTGGTGAACGATAAATGTTTTACATATAAAATATATACAGTGGTGGTCATCAAATTAGCCCACCCAGCACCAGTGATGCAAACCGCCTGTAGAACAAGTGAGGTGGAAAATTTCATGTGCCCCTAAAAAATATTGAATACAATTATTTTACAGGAAATTGCCCAACGATTTTAAATATGCTACTCTTATTGCAATTAGATTTTTGGTTCATAAGATATACACTCAAAAAAATAAGTTAGTACAAAAGTTAGTAAAATGTCTTCTAAATCAGGTGTACTATTTTGTAGCAAATTTTTTTTTTGCTAAAATCGTGTTTTCGGCTAAAATTTTTGTTATACTTATTCAGCACTTAACTGTTTTATACTAATGCTTTACTAATATACTAATGTTTTACTAATTAATTTTGCTAAAAAAAATTGTGCTGATAAGCACATTAATAGTGTGGACGACAACCAGATTGAAAGATATACGCAGAATGAAGCAGATGTCGCGGCATGTCAAGATGTAGTAGAGAAGAGGAAAATGATACTAAAAAGTACAACTGTAATAAGACATATAAAAAAATCAACCATGGAAGATTTTTGTATCTGTTTTTCATACATAAAACAAAATTGAGGATTAAAACAACTTAAATTTTGCGTTGTCACCGGCTTGTGAAAATAATTGTCTATTAATAAAATAAAAGACAAAATAAAATATTTAAATTTAATATGTATTTCTATAATAAATGTTAATAGATTAATAATCTAGTGTGGTCAAATTGCAAACAAACGTATACAGAGATGTAGACAGAGTAAAGCGAAAGACAAAGACACACATCTTAGGTAAATTTTTGGGTCCTTTTTCTTATTGCAAAAAAGGGTTGTTTTTTCGTTTCGTTTGTTTTTGTTTATTTTTTCGTTTCGTTTCTATAACTATCTTCGGCAGTTGCGTTCTTTAAAAGAAAGCATCATTTAGACAACCATTGATGTAAGTAATTGAAAGAAAATTTTTGTTATGTTATATATATTTATTTCTATATATTTTCAGATATTAAATTAATTCATGTCGTCAATGTGGGAAAATGAAAATTTTTACATTTCGAAATTATTGTAAATTATTTTTAAAAGAATCACAAAAATATATTTTATGATTTTCAGCAAATATATTAACTAAATTACAATTTTTTTACAATTTTTTTTGCGTTTTTTTTTTCAGTCTACTAAAATTCAGCAAAAAATTTATTAATTTTTACCAAGGCTTTTTTATTTCTAATCTACTAAGTGTTAGCAAAACTTTTGCTGAATCTACTAATTTTGTTGCTAAAAATCAGCTCGCTGATTTTCAGCAAAAGATTTTGCTGACATTAGCAATTTTTTTGCTAGCACCTTCCTGACTAAAATTTTGCTGACTCAGCAAAATTTTTTGCTGACAAACTTTTTTTTTTTGAGTGTAGTTAATATTCTTGTCGCAAAATCTTAAACCAGAATGATACTAAAATATCGAAGAAGGTCATAAAAAAACCAGACTGATCATTTTATAGTTGGCTGTAGTTGGAGGGAGGAATATGATAATAAATACTATATTATGATTGTTGGCAAGAAATTAAATAAAATAACATGATAGCCGAAAAAGATAGATAGATAGATTATAGTTGCTTTAACATGATTAAAGCAACTATAATATTGGTGATTTAATTGAAACAACCATTAATGGCAATAAGAAACATAGTTTTGTGGCTGCAATCATATTGCAACCATATTTTTTCTCTGCGTGTAAGCAGGAAAAGTAAGATTGGTGTATCTTTTCTAGGCATCTTTTCCAGTGTATTCAAATATTCAGCAAGATTTTATTTTCTACAAATTTATCAAAAATCACGAAGGAATTAAGTTATTCCTTCAATATGAAGGAATAAATTTATTTGAGGACATCTTTGATCCTGAAAAGGTATGATCAATATTTTTAAGCCATATCATGTATTTTAATAAATATTGTTTTTTAATTAAAACCTTAAAGTCGTTTTAAAAAAAAATTTGACGTGATGGCGAAAACATAAAAACGCAGTTTAACTATATATGGTCTCAAGTTTCACTTACTTATAGCCTTTTCCAAGTGTGAAAACTACTGTTGAACGGTGTAATCGACATGAATCTTTAATTTGTCAATATTCTATTTTTAAATATTTCAAAAACCCAATAGAGGCATATTTGTGCCAATTATTTGGTTGATGGATAATTGGGTTATTATCTGTAATTTTGTGCAAAATGTCGACAAAATTGATTTTAAATTAAAATGTTTTACAGAATAATTTCGGAGGCTTATGATACACATCAACCCAAAAAGCATGATTTTTTGAGATAATTTCTACACAGAGAAAATTTTAATTTACGAAAAATAATAAAAATGTACACTCTAATTAATTTCTGTTGAAATTTACCCAAACTACACTCCTACTATAAAAATACAAAAAATACACACATTACGTGTAAGTTGGTCAACAAAAATCGTGTAAATGTACTATGCAAGTGCGTAAAAATGTAATTAAATTTAGAAATAAATGAATAATTTTCTTTAAATTTTTGAGTAAAAAAACATGCTTTACTTGTCAAATATACGGATAAAATGCGTAAAATACATTTTTACATGCGTAAGAACTCCCTAAAAATGTGTAAAACAAAGAAGTAATTTTTAAAAAGAGTTTTATTAATTGTTGTATAATAATAATTTTGATAATAAAATATAAATATAATATAAATATTTTTATATAATTGGTTGTACATATACAGAGCTTCAAAAATTGGATTCTATTTTGAAAAAATCAAATCGGATTTTTTTAAATCGAATGATTTTTTCTTAATCAATCGCAGAGAATTCATTCTTTGGAATTCACTAGCGGGAAATTCAATCAATTTAGCTCATTCGATACTATCAATAATTGAACTCAATCATTGGGAATTCAATCGTTGGGAAGTCAATCGTTGGGAATTTAATCATGGCAAAAATCCCCAAAAATTTAAAACAATCTCCAAAAGTAAAAAAATAGCCAAAAATGTAAAAAATCACTTAAATTGAAAACAATCGACAAAAATGAAAAAAAATCTCAAAACATTAAAAAAAAAATCACTAAAATTTGCCAAAATTGAAAAATAGCCAAAATAAAAAGAATCCCAAAAAATAAAGTATATCGCCAAAAATGAGAAAAATTGCTTGAAGTGAAAAAATCTCCAAAATGAAAAAAACTTCAAAATTAAAAACGGTAAAAGTAAAAAAATTGCGAAAATTAATAAAAAATCATCATAACTGATAAAAAAAAAAATAGCTCAAATTGGAAAAAGTTGTTCGTGTCATTTATTTATCTCTGTTAGTTTTTGAAACATAGGCGATGTTTCAATTAAATACTCTTTTTTTGCTTAATTTTCGACAAAACGCGATTTACGAATCAAATCGAAATTTAGGATTGTTGTAGGTGTAAGAGAGTTGAGTTTTGAGCAATGGTGCAACCATTTTTTCTTCAGATCCATTAGTTTTCAAAATATGTACCTTTTAAAAATCGACTAAATAAAAACCGTCCATAACTCAAAAAATAAAAGAGCTAATGGAAAAATGTTTGCACCAGAGTTCAAAACTCAACCCTAATGACGGTCCTAAGTTACGGCCTGATTAGCTAAATTCTTAGATCGCGTTTTTCTCGAAAACAAAACATCGCAAGGCAAACAGAGAATATATTTGGAACATCGCCTGTGTTTCGAAAACGAATAAGGATAAATGTACATTTATCGTTTTTTAAATTTTAGCAATTTTCTTTAAATTTTGAGATTTTCCTTGAATTTTAGTGTTTTTTTATTTGAAATTTGGAGATTTTTTTTTATTAATAATTTTAACGTTTTTATTTATATTTGGTGATTTTTTCTTGTTTTAAAGATTTTTTCAATTTAGAGATTTTTGGTGATTTTTTAACTTTTGGCATTTTTTACAATATTAGCGATATTTTTAAATCGATTGAGTAAACACCGACTGAATAAATCGAATAAAGAATTTAATTCTTTAAAGCTCTGTTCATATATTATATTCTGAAAATATTTTTCCACAATTAGGCTGCAAACACTTGGAAATAAACGTTTTTGGTACAATAGGAAGTTTTTTAATTCACTATCACAAATTCTACATTTATACATTTTTTTCATTAAAATACTCAATAAATTAAATTTTTTAGTTTTTTCGCTTTTTTGTATTTGTTTTATTTGTTTTATTTATTTTTTTTTCAATTTAAAAATGTCACAATATTTATTACTATTATAAGTTAGTATATTTACAAACTTCGCGGGTAAAAACTTTATTTAACAAAATAATATTACTTTTAGGCATTATGTGTTGAATTGTAAACACATAATTGATAAAAATACTGTAAGTGTGTATTATTGTATATAAAAGTGTGCACAAAATATTTTTACGCATTTTCTTGTATAAATTTACCGAATTTGCGTAATAATACATGAAACTTTACTCGTTTTAAAGTAGTAAATTTGCAATCATTTTTTGGAGTGTAAGTGAACGAAAAGTTTCTTTAAAAGCTTATTACTTGTTGTGAAACTAGGTTTTTTAATGAAATTCCTTCATTAAGTGAGTGTGATATTTTTCTTTAAATGTTATGAAAACTTACATTAGTTTAAGTAAAAACTTCAATATATGAGTTCCAGTTGCTTTTATGCAAAAAATAAATAATATTCTGCAGAGAATTATTTCAACGTAGTTTCAGATTAAACAGTTTGACCAAAAGACATATTCAATGGTTTTTCTCTCTTTTCGGTATTGCACTTAGATAATTATTGCATTATATTTAAGAATTTTTACATTAAATCAATGAAATGGCATAAGAAATTTTTTTTCTTTTGAAAATTTTCATTAATTTAATTAAAATTTTTATAAAATTTTATGAAGACATATCATTTTATTTAAGTCAATTTTCTAACACACTCATTAAAAAGTCTGCTGGGAGGATCCTTGCAGAAAAATTACAAAAATTTGCCAAATTTAACAAAATGTTTGCTGAACTTACTAATTTGCATGGATTCTCCCAGCAAAAATGTTGCTGACTGTTAAGACTTTTTTTATGAGTACACTTAATGAAGAAGTTTATTGAAAAACTGGTTACACAAAAAATATGAACTTTTTATTAATTTTAAGAAAATTTTCATTTATTTTGTAAAGAAAAGTTATATTGATTTACTAAAAAATATCTTTTTTCGCCCACAAAAATTCTGTGTGTGTTGAAAAATAATTGTTGAACCGATTTATTGCGCCTATGAATGTCAAATTTAAGGAGAAAGACGAAAGCTGTAACGCGACTGAATGACAAACTTTTTTCAATTTTGACGAAAAGGAATTCAGCCAAAACTTTTTTTTATTGAATTCGTGGTTGTTGTACTTAAAAATGAAAATTATTTTTCACATTTATATTTAAAAACTATAATTTGAATTATTTTAATTTTATCTGTGCATGTTGCAAGACATTTCTCAATAGACAAACACAAGGCATCGCCAATAAACTACATACATAAATTTTTTGAATTTTTTGTTTTGGTTTAAACAGTTTAGTTTAAGATTTAGAATATAAGATACTCATAGCTTGGTAAAGAAAACTGAAAAATATAGAGTAAATATGTCCTATGTTAATTAGTAAGGGAGGGTTGGGGCACCAAAAAAGTGGTGGGCGGCAAATCTCAATCTGGTAACAATTACCCGTTAGGAGTCCTCAAAGTTGTTAAATAATAATTTTTTATCTTAGGTGCAAAACCAACTAGTTTTGCCAAGCGAAATGCGGAGCCAGTCATGCACACTAAAAAAAATAAGATAGTAGAAAAGTTAGTAAAACGTCTTGTAAATTAGGTATACTATTTTTAAGCAAATTTTTTTGCTGAAATTATTTTTTAGCTAAAATTTTTGTTATACTTATTCAGCACTTAACTGTTTTGAACTAATATTTTACTAATATTATACTAATGTTTTACTAATTTATTTTGGTAAAAAAAATTGTGCTGATAAGCACATTAAAAGTTGTGGACGACAACCAGAATGAAAGATATACGCAGAATGAATTAGATGTCGCGGCATTTCACGATGTAGTAGTGGCGAGGAAAATGTTACTACAAAGTACAACTCTAATAAGACATAAAAAAATCAACCATGGAAGATTTTTGTATCTGTTTTTCATACATAAAACAAAATTGTGGATTAAAACAACTTAATTTTTGCGTTGTCACCGGCTTATGAAAGTAATTGTCTATTAATTAAATAAAAGACAAAATAAAATATTTAAGTTTAAAAAAAAAATTTAATATGTACTTCTAAATTAAATGTTTATAGATTACTAATCTTGTGTGGACTAAAGAAAAAGGCAAAGGTAGATTTTTATGTTGAAAGATAAATCCTGTCGTCAATGTGGGCAAATGAACATTTTTATATTTTATAACGTATTCTAAATTATTTTTAAAAGAATCACAAAAATATGTTTTATGATTTTCAGAAAATAAATTTATTTTTCTACAAATTTTTTGGATTTTTTTTGTAGTCTACTAATATTCAACAAAAATTTTATTAATTTTTAGCAAGGGTTTTTTATTTTCCACTAAGCAAAAGATTTTGCTGACATTAGCAATTTTTTTTGCAAGCACCCTCCTGACTAAAATTTTGCTGATTCAGCAAAATTTTTAGATGACTTTACTAACTTTTTGTTTTGAGTGTAGTATAATTAATGCATTGTATTCAATACATTAAAATAAAACAAATATTAAAAACTTTTTTAAACAAATAATAATATGATAAAGAAAATTTCATTATGCGTGGGCTAATTTTGAGACCACCACTGTATTTGGAAGTACTTGTCATCGTACCACAATTTCTATGCGTATGTGTAGGCTTTGTTGTAGTTTTTGGCAGTGCTTTTAATGAATTTATTCCTAACTTAAGCTGTTAATATAGGGAAATTACAGAATATATATTCAGAAAAATAAATATGCATATAAAACAGTTGATATATCACCTCTCATCCTCCATCCATTTTTTTGAGCAACCAATTTAAAATGAATTTGAAAAATAATTGACTAAATTCCAGACCGATTCCTAATGGCTGATTTTCAAAAGTCTTTCATTTTATATTCTTAATAAATCGTCAAATCCAGCTAAATTTTAATTGTTTTGAATTCTGCTATGAAATTGTTTCATTAATATCATGAATGATAATTCTCTTAGCGTATACTTTTTCTTAGATCCGCGATCACAATTTTATTTTCTTGATAATAATCAAATAAAATTTTTAAAAGTCACTTTTTTGCTTTTATTATGGCATCTGGACTATATTACCAAAAGCGTTGCACTTTACTTTATTTAAAAACCTATACTTTGCTCTACAAAAGACCATAATTCATAAGTTAAAAGAATTTCAAAGTCTTATATTTTTAATATGAACATGACGCATTTGTTTTTTTTTTTTGTAAATACCTAAAATTTGCAATAAATTTCATACTACTTTACTCATGTTTTTAAGTTGAAAAAGTTAACAAATTTGTTAATAAATTTATTGTCGATGAATCAAAATGTCCACATTCATCTCCATAAAAGACCAACATGGTTGGTTAATTTTTAATGATATTGTATTAAAAATAAGAAATCTCTATTTCCAACAAAATTTTTTTATACGAAGCAAAATACAGAAGTGGTCTCGGATTTGTTGACGATTATCAATAGAGAATAAAATTACCGAAAAGTTGAGATACATTTCGTTTGTATCCCATGATTTTTAAATTTTGTATAGCAGAAATATCAAAAAATGCAAATTTCGCTGTTTTTGACGATTTATAAAGGATACAAATAAATGCCATGGGCCTTGAGCAATCGATCAGAAATTTATTCAATTAATTCTCAAATTTAAAAATGTTCAAATCTCTTTAATAGTGTGGGCTGTAAGCAAATTTATTCAGAAAAAATCGAATTTCCCCACTGTGTTATCACCACTGAGTACACAGACAAAATATTTCACTAATTTTTTCAATTAAATCGATTTGTTTAAAATTTTGAAAAGCTGTAAATTAAAAATTTATTGAATCAATTAAATATCAACCAAATATAAACAAATCTGCTAATATTAGTGATATTCGAGTTGAATGTAATTAATTGAAAATAGGAATTTTTTCAACAAAAGTTTTGGTATACGAGTATTTACCTTAATTTTTAGTAGAATGCAAATAACAGTATATTTTGCTAAAAAATTGTAGATTGCTGATTTCGCAAGGCTAGATTTGTATTCGTTACTTTGTTACTTTCAATTAGGCTTGCCAGACGTACTGTTTTCAGCAGTACTTTTTCCCCAATTGTACTTTTTTCTCCATAACACTTGAGAAGTACGCAAAAGCACCTTTTTTTAGCTTCTAAACATCTTTTTTTTTTTTTTGTTAAAAACAGCGCTGCAAACGTTTAAAGTTTTGTTACCATTTTGACTATTTTTGAAGTGAAATATTTATGATAAATTAACGATTTTACAAAATTCATGGAAAATGAAAATTTTTAAAAATTTACAAGTTTAAATATGTTAAGTTTTCTTTGATTTTCTTTTATCCAATGATTTTTTCTAAAACAGCTTAAGATCTCTTATTTATAAATTATAATTATTCATTTCCAATATTTCGTCTCCACATTGGGTGACGCCTTCAGGGAACAATTATTATAATTGGATTGATTAAATGTTGTTGTAATGTTTATCCAATTTTAAAATTTTGTTCTCTATAATTTACTGACATAATTTTATCAAGTTTCTAATAATTTAAAACATCACCAAATGTGATCAAATTTGATAACATTTCATTTATTAATGAATTCCAATCGAACAAATGTATCCATTTAATGATCAACATTTTAATAAAGTTTAATTGGCGAGAAAATTTCTGTTTTTTTAAGTAGGTTAATTTGCTGCTTTAGACTCCAAGGGGGTACCCGAAAACTCAAACTGCAGATGAATAGTTTAGTTTTTAATTACATACATTTTTATTTTTAGTATCAGATCGAAGACTTCGGTCAATAAAGATTATTTGATCGGGTTTTTGGTATTTGGAGATAATGTGGAAAAATTGTGATATTAAAAAAAAAGTAGGTTGAGCCGTTTAAATTCGTTTTTAAGTATAAAATGTATGGAAAAATATGAGTTTGGCTGTAAAATTAAATATTCGGCCGCCGATCTATTTCCTGCGGCCGTATACTGAATTCATTTCGGATTTTGACACTTAAAACCGCATCCAATAAGCCCAATAAACATTTTTCCATTTGTCAAATTTGTCTATAATGCTTTAAAATACAGAACAACCGCAAAAAGCATTTCCTGACCAAAGTCTTCGGTCGCAAACTACTTTTATGTACTAAATTTTATGATTATTTTAATATGAAAATTTGTACTATTTTTTCTTAATTGTACTGCTTTTTTCCCTCGATGTACTTTTTTGTAGATTTCATATCTAGCAACCCTACTTTCAATGAACTAAAATTTAGCTTAAATATAAGTAAAAACTTGTAGATTCATCTTACTAATATTTAGCGAAAACGTATTTGCTAATTTTAGCAGTTTTAGCTGTTTTTTCTGCAACGTAATTTTAACTAATTTTTAGTAGTTTTACTAAAAAATTTTACAAATTCTTTTCTATTAGTGTAGTTACTAAAAACTTTTGCATTCTTTAAATGTCTGCAATGTTGATTTTTCTGTTGTTTGTTGCTGATTTCTAGTATAATTGTTAAATAAACTGATTGCAATCACCATTGTGTCATTGTCATCACAGTGGTTATATCTAATGTAAAACTACCCAGCAGTAATTCGAATGCGGTAAAAACGACAACTGATTTTCTGATTTCTCCTGTTTTTTCTACAGCTTCTCAAGGTTTTTAGCTTGCAGTAGTGTGTTAAAATTAGGTCTGTTCGGCGTCGATACTGCGGGCTAACAGGGGAACCCAATTTACCCGAAACAACAACAACAATTAACACACAATTTTCACAATAAAAAACCTTTACGGTAAGCGGTAACGTGAGTCGAACAGTGCTTTCACGGCAGCTACCCTGCAGGAAATGTCAATAGTGAAAAAGTATTGATTCACTATTGACTGTGTCACCAGTACTACTAACCAAATATTCCCCAGGCAATGTTATTTGCTATAGACATTTAACATGTACGTGTCATTGAAAATCACTAGTGACATTAGAACTATTGACTAGGTAGTGAATAGGTAGTTCTAATGGGACCATATGTAGACATTTTAACCAAAAATTCACTAGTGACTAGGTAGTTCTTATGGCACCATATGTAGACATTAGAAACATAGATTCACTAGTGACTAGGTAGTTCTTATGGGACCATATGCAGACATTGGACCAAAGATTCACTAGTGACTCGTTAGTTCTTATGGGACCACATGTAGACATAAGAACCATTGATTCACTAGTGACTAATTAGTTCTAATGGGACCATATGTAGACATTGGAACCAAAAATTTACTAGTGAGTTAATAAAGTAAAAAGTGTAGACGCTTAGTTGACAATGTCAACAAAATAGTAGACAAAAGTGGAGACTTGGAGACACTTGACCCCAAGCTTCCTGCAGGGTATCTCGAACAATAATCACGTCGTATAACATTAAGTCAACACTAAACGGCAAATTTTTCTGAAGATTATGCTTCAAGGAAAGTTGAATTTTTTGCTGGGTATGTTTCTATTGTATTTGTATTCCATATACAATAATGTCACCACCATACATTATAATTTTCCATTTTAAGTGATGAGCATATTTACATGCAATGCACTTGCAATTTTATGAGCAATGTTTGTTAAGAAAAGTAGAATTGCACACGTTAATTTAATGTTCCACCACTGCCGGACAATGTTGGCATTATATTAACCATTCTAGTATCCAAAGTGACACATGAGTTTTCAATACACTACACGAAAAAAATTATAACATACAAAGTGTTTTTAATATATATTTTAACTCCTGGATGGTATTTATGTATATTGTTAATTTATTACACTGCGTTGCATAACTATAATTACAAATAATTTTTGCTATTTTTTGTAATATTTTTTTTTTTGCAAAATTGCACTTTATTGGGCGTTCCTCAAACAAAAATATAACTTTAATTAAAAAAGAACTTTTTTTCTTTCTTTTTCGGCCCTGTGCCCAAAAACCCGGTATAAGTAAAAACATATATGGGTTCTCAAATGAAAGAAAATTTCCTCAAGATTTAAAAAATTACATTTTATTTTAAGTACATTTTCAGTACAAAAATGGGGAGGAAGTTTTTTTTTTTTTGTAAAATTTACTGTTCAAATAATGAATTTTACATGAAAATATGACTTTTTAGTTGCTCTCGTTGTCATTACCCAGGGATAACCGCGTGGAGGTGATAGTACAAAATTGATTGGCTTAAGGGTGCTCTCCTTCAGTCCGTCCAAAGCCCGGCTTCGCTGAAGAAAGTGTGATAAGCACTTTAGTGGCTTCGCTGAGTAAAGGTTTTCTGCGTGACCGGCTGCGCTTTGGGATTTTCTCCTATGTTTGCGACAGTTTGGCGGCTTCGCTCAGTAAAGTTTTTGCATTTTGCGATTTAATCAAAAAGATATATTTTGTTGTAATTTCGATATATTTGAGCGTGTTTTCAAAAATAGCGTTGCAGGCAAAATTTGTAAATCGGTGTTTAGGGCGCTACTGATAATATATCCTAAAAATAATATCAGTTTTGAAATCATGAGGAAATTTCCTTTCATTAGAGTACCCACACTTGTATGTTACTACGCGTACCGGCTTTTGGGCACTGGGGGCCCTGGTCCAATTAACCACAAATAGAAAAAAAAAAATTTTTAATTCTGGAGGGGACCACCTAATTTTTTTTTTTTGGAGAACGCCAGATAAAGTTCAGTTTAGCCGTTTCTTTTAAACTTACGACTATTTTCCAGAGTGCGATAACTGATCTTTTATTGTGTAAAATTTAAGAGATTACTTAATTGCTTTAAGAGAAAAATTGTGTAATAATATTTTGTTAGTCTTTCATAACTATAATTACATATAACGGTAAACAAAAAAGAATAGTAAATAAGGAAAAAATAAAGATTTGTTTTGGTTTTTTATGCAATTTTAGGCAATTTGTAATAAAATGTTGAGGGGTTCATATCTAAGTGATTTTGAAAAAGCGCATATTTCAGCCTATTTAAAAAGTGCCTTTAGTTTTCGTCAAATTGCTAGAAAAATAAGCCTTTCACATGTGGTTGTCACAAACTTTGTAAAAAATCCGAGAGCTTAAAGGATTCCCAGAGAATTTCTTGCCAAAAGATGATGGCTCTGCCAAGGTTACTACCCCGCCTCAAAATTGCTCGACTTGAACTCGCTAAAAGGAATTTACAGACCAACTAGGTAAGTCAATAATGTTTCAACATAAATTTCTTTTAAAGGTGCTTTTTTATGATGAGAAAAAGTTCAATCTTGATGGTCCAGATGGGTTAACAGCTATTGGAGAGACCTACGTAAGGAATCACGATATTTCCCAAGAAGAAATTTAGGAAGCGGATCCTTAATGGTTTGGGGGCGCTTTTTGTTCGACGGTATGGTTGATTTGGCATTTCCAAGCTCCGTAATGAATACTTCTGAATACATTACAGTATTAGAAGAGACCTTTTTGCCATTTATATGAAATTAGTAACGCAGAAGAATTTATTTTCCAACAAAAGTAACTCCGCATTGATAATATTTAAGAAGTATTAACCCGTCGAGTTGAAACCGTCATATGAAAATTTTTTCATCTAAAAGAAGCAGTTATTCATGCGTGGAGATTTATAACGGAAGAACTTCAAATAAGTCTAGTAGACAATCTGAGCAAATTTTCTAGTTGATTCAAAAAAAAAAAAAAACAATAAGGCCTCACGCATTATTAAAACCTCCTCTTTCAAATATATTTCTTAAATTTTTGTTAATTTTGATATATTAAGTTAAGTGTATTTATAGTTACGAAACACTGATTTTGTTATCCCTTTTTAAATAGTAAAATAAAAAAAAAATAATTGTTTTTTTTGTTAAATATTATTAACATTCAATTGGTTTTACATTTTTTTTTTTTGAACTTACGAAATTTAGTGAAATTAATGTTTATTTATAGTTTTGCAACACAGTGTATTACTTAAATTCGTACAAATGACGTTTACATCCATATTTTATGGAAATGGAAATTTTCTGGGCCGAAAATTATTTAATTTATTCTTATTTTTGTATAAATAATATTAAAAAATTACAGTTGCCAAAAAAATACTACAAATGAAAAATGTTTAGTCTATCCGGAATATAATTTTACTGTAAGGATCAAATATTTAGTTCATAAAAATAAATTCTTAAAAAATGTTGTCAAACAGCGTGCTGTTTTTTTTGCGGTTTTTGAAAACATTGCCCGATTGTTATATCCCTATGGGGAATGAGGAGTCAATTGACCTAAAAGTGATTGGTTAAAGAAGGACTTATCACAGGACTGGTATAATTTAATACTGAAATGGGTTAAGCAGTGTCAATTGTGCTAAAATGACTGGTAAAGGGAGGACATACCACTTAAATAGAATGCTTATTAAGAAGAAAAAGCCAGTTGGCCAGAATTTTATCCATTGGAAGCTGTTTAGTTTTCGTTTATTTTATACGACATGGGCCTTTTGCGACAGTTTTGTGGTATGCCCATCTTTGGTTAGTCCTGTGGCATGCCAATATGTGGTTTAAAGCAGGACAAATGACCCCCTCCTATGACAAGCCAATGTTAAAGTTGCCAGTTTTTTACATAGGGTAGGGGTTAGCAGAGGACCGGTCTCTGGCACGAAGGGACCGATCCTGTGGCACACGCAGAACCGGTCCCATTCCCCATAGGGATATTTTATAGAATGATTATCACAAATCAACTTATTTCTTGGTCTGAATAATGCTCCTTTCTTAAAATAAGTAAGTAACACGCATTAAATACCGATAACCATAGCTGTTAAATATTGATTACGATTAGTAATCAATTAGATTACATTTTCAAAGGGATTGAAAGGATTATATAATTCTCTATTCAATTGATTTCGATTAAAAATAATCTAAAAGTAATCAAGATTATTTGAGATTACTATAAAATAATCAAAAGTAATAAAAAAAAATTAATGCGACTACTTTAAAAGATTACTTTTGATTCTATTGTCGAAATCTAAAGTAATTTTGAATAAAACTATTTGATCAAGGTTGAGCAATAGGGCGGGTCGATTTAAAAATCGCTCAACGTACAAGGAAAATTGTATTCTAGGGATCAAAATAAGAAACTTTGCCGAAGGAATCATACTTCTAAAACGAATACTGATATCCCGACTTTTGACCCGTAGGGTCAAATTTTGAAAAATCCCACTTTGAACCATTTAGAGCGCCCCAATCAAATCCAACCCAATCGAATATAATTTATACATTCATCTACTAGAGCGTCTTCCGGAGAAGAAATAGAGACCCTAATCTTGGAAAGACTCCTCCTACTTTCGGAAATATCTCTATCCCGAGATTTGTACATTTTGCTATAAAAACACGGCTAAAAAGGCCCACTTTCAACTTAAATTTGAAACCCTTAACGGTCACCTAGAATGAAGTAGCTCCCATAATCTTGGAGAGATTTCTCCTACTTCCTGAAATATCAAAGTGGGATTTTCAAAATTTCAGGACATCAGAATTAGTTTTAAAGGTATGGTTCTTCGGCAAAGTTTCTTATTTTGATCCCTAGAATACGATTTTCTTTGTACGTTGAGCGATTTTTTTGCCTCCTTACAAATCGACCCGCCCTATTGAGCACTGTATGAAATTTGAAATTAATTTCGTGAAATCCGCCATTCCGCTTCGGATTTCATATTCTTGATGTACGCTTAAAACTGTATCAGATTTGATGTGTCGTGATCATAATAATTATTTTGAAATTTTTTTAATTTTTTCTTATTTTTTAATTCAAATAATATAATAAAACAAACGCAACTTTGAAACTTCAATTCCGATCTGCAACCTCTAAACAGAAAATGTTTTGAAATTTTTTTTTTTTTGGCAGAAAATATTTATTTCAGAGTTCAGAAAAATACACACACTGAATAAAAAACTTGTACATAAATGTAAACAAACACAACTAAAAGCAACAAACACATATTTTTATTTTCATATCAATTATGTGTGTATCTAAATTTTGCGCATTTTATTACACAGACACGAGTGTTTATTGTTTTAATATTTGCTTGAGTACACGAACATGTATAGTTCACGTATTGTTTGATCGGAACATACTTCAACCACACATGTGTAGCTATACTTTGAGTTCGTGTACTTGTAGGTGTACAGCTAAAAAAAAGTACATGAACGGTAGACATGTAGAGTTCACGTATTGTTTGATCGGAACATACATGAACGATAGACATGTTAGATTGTAGCTATATTTTAAGTACGTAAACTTATTACAGAAAATTTGTCTATTTTAAGCCCTGATGTTGAAATTAGTTGACAAATTTGTAAAGGTTACTAAATTTTAGTAAAGTTTTTGTAGAACGAAAATTAAAAATCGATTTGCTAAAATCAGCAAAACATTTTGCTAAATATTAGTAAAATGCCACAATAAACTTTTTTATTCAAATTTAACCGTAATTTTTAATTTTTTAAAAGTTTTAATAAATAAAGTTGAAATATAGTAGTATATTGGATGTTCGTTGTATTTTTGTTAATATTCTTAATTACAAAAATATCTGATTTAAAAATTCAAAAAAAGAAAATAGTTAGTAATATTTTTTGTTAATTTTAGCAAATCGGCTTTTAAAAATTAGTAAATTATTTTGCAACGAAAATTAGTAAAATAAACTATAATTTGTAAAATGGGGATAGAATAAAATTTGTACTAGGTACTAACTTCATACTAAAAATTAGTAGAAAAACTGTAAATTAGGATTAACAAGGGGAAGCATTAAAGTCCGATGTGCCAAATTTGGTATTAAAAAGATTAAATTCGGCTGTGCCGAATTTTTGGATACTCTCCATCTCGTATCATCAGATTAAGTATGCACCTTATATGTTTTAAATAAAAAAGTTCTGAAAGTGAATGTCCTTTAAATTTAATGGGGTTTTAAATAAATGTAATTAGAGTTTAAGAGTTTCCTTGCAAATTTATTAAAGGAAGAGAATGAGAATAAGTAAAAATAGTGTGCGAATAAAAGTTATGAATTTACATTGTTGAATTCGGGGATTTTGTTTCTGGATATTTTTTTGATCTGATAACGATTAAAGTGTCTGGCAACTCTGGTTAATGCAGTCAAATAAATAAAGAATTATAACGGAACTATTTTGTTCACACTTTTTCTTATTAATGATTCAAACTATCAACAAACAATTTGACTGAAAATTAGCAACACCTCTTCTGTATTGGCGGAGTATTTTGAGTTAACACAGACAGATGGACAGACGGACAGACGACTTCTCTATTCATGCTGATCAAGAATATATATAGTCATCAAGAATATTAGCAATATTTTTTGAATTAATAGTTATTTCAAATTTTTCTTCGTAGGGCTCTATATTTTTTTAAAAAAATCTTTGTTGTCAAAAATACGAAACGGCACATTTTTTTTTGGAAACTAGTCCAACGCAACATTTTAAGAACTCGTCTCTGTCTAAAGTTGTGTTTAATTTAGTTAGAGTTTTGTTTTTTCCAATACTCTTTGGAAGTGTCTCCACCCGATCACTAACAACGTTATGCACCAGTTTATAATGTCGTTTAAGATTTCCATTACAAGCCGCACTTAGTTCTTTTTTGCAGGTTTCAACGAGACATGTAAATTTTTTAGTTTCGTCATTAAATGTTGCGAATTTTTTAAAACAAAACTTTTTTCTTTTATTGTTTTCCATTTTTTCACTAGTCAAAGAAATATTTGCAACTAACACAATCAGCACTGCCAAATGAACTGAAAACTTAACTGCACTTGAACCTGTATAAAGTTCTTGTATGAATAATGTTTTAACACATTTTCCGATCGCTAATAGAAAAAGTTTAAATTTTTAGCATTACACGAACTTAAAATATAGCTACAATCTAACATGTCTATCGTTTAAGTATGTTCCGATCAAACAATACGTGAACTCTACATGTCTACCGTTCATGTACTTTTTTTTAGCCGTACACCTACAAGTACACGAACTCAAAGTGTAGCTACACATGTGTGGTTGAAGTATGTTCCGATCAAACAATACGTGAACTCTACATGTCTACCGTTCATGTACTTTTTTTTAGCCGTACACCTACAAGTACACGAACTCAAAGTGTAGCTACACATGTGTGGTTGAAGTATGTTCCGATCAAACAATACGTGAACTCTACATGTCTCCCGTTCATGCACTTTTTTTTAGCTGTACACCTTCAAGTTCACGAACTCAAAGTATAGCTGCACATGTGTGGTTGAAGTATGTTCCGATCAAACAATACGTGAACTATACATGTTCGTGTACTCAAGCAAATATTAAAACAATAAACACTCGTGTCTGTGTAATAAAATGCGCAAAATTTAGATACACACATAATTGATATGAAAATAAAAATATGTGTGGGTTTCTTTTAAACAGTACATGATGTGTGTATTTTCTGAACTCTGATTTATTTTGACAATGGCATATTTTAAGTGTTTTGGAGCTTTTTTGGACTTTATTTATGTATTACTAACATTTTATTTTATACCCATGTCTATGTTACCAGGGGCGTTTCAATTGTACATTTGTAAACATTGGTTAATATAGCTCTCATTTTAGTTTTCTTTGTATTTGTTAACCGATTTTTCAGAGTGTGATGTGTATCGACAAAGAGCAGATATAGTTTTCATATCATACCCACCACTTGGACCAAAATTATCCCCCAAATGTACTGGGGATAATTTATTTTTTTTTTTATTTTATTCTCTAAGATGTTTTAAACAATACCCTGGAGTGCAAATATAATTTTTTTTTCTTTTGTTGAAGAAAACATTTTAAAATTTGAAATTAGCGATTTGAAAAGCACCCCAAAATGTTGTCCGTTTTTAACATCACCTTAAGACAGGTTAACGACATCCAAAACAAAATTTCTTGCATATCTCACAATTTTGAGTCTTTTGGATAAAAAAAATTCTATTGTAGTAGTCAATTTCAAAAAATTTTTAAGATGTGTGCTCGGATTTTTCGGTCAAGTAATTGGCAAATCAGTGGTCTGGGGCAGTATTTATTACCGGGCTAGTTATTAACCGGTTTTGGATTTTTATACCTTTTTGAATACATAACATTATCATTATGTCGAATAATTTATCATTTAGAATAAAAACTATATATTTATATTTAAAAAAAAAAATTGCAAAAACTAAAAAAATATAGTTATTTTGCAAAACAATAACAAGTTGGATTTTTCAATGACATTGTTTTTAGGTAATTATCCAGGAAAAAGCACGGCATGATTTTTGTTTGAGATAGCTCGCGTGAAAGTACTTGTTTCGATATCCAAAATGCGCTTATTTCACAGCTCTAAATAGAGACATGAATTCGCTGAATTTAACAACTAAATTTTGTTATCATCAGTGCGCCCCGGTAGGCTAGTTGGTAGCGTGCTGGCTTATCAGTGCGGGGGTCGTGGGTTCGATTCCCACCAGAGGCACTGGTCTGTTTTCGCTACAACGCGCCGAAGGCCATAGTAGCTAGTGCTCGGTTAGGGTAATAGTATATAATTTGTAATTATATGATTATTAATAAAATAAAAAATAAAAAAAAATTTGTTATCATCACCATTCTTTCGTGCTTTCTCGAAGAGATAGAGTGTTGTAGACAACCCGCTATTGCTTGTTTTGAGTCAGGAGCAGAAAAGAAGCAAATAAGGAGCAGAAAAGAAGCAAAACAGAAGCGCTTATCAATTTTACCGCTACCGAATTTCTTCTGGGTAGAAAAATACCTAAAAAAATCGATTTTTTTTGGAATCTTGCATATATGCAAACCTTTATCTTTCTAATTTAAGAACCCCTAACAAGGACCTCAAGTCGAAATATAAATATATCTACAAATAAAAAGTCGGTAGTGAAAGGGTTAAAAACCGCGAATAACTCAAAAGCTTTTAAATTTTTAAATTTTGATTTTTGTATTCCTTTTCTGCACATAAATCTAGACTAGATTGAAAAATTTTGTTCAAGTGCATTGAGTAGACAAAGAAAGAATTAAATTTAAAGTCAACCCTAAATTTGTGAGAATTTCTTCTAGAAAATAATTACTAACTCTTAAAACTCGATCAAAAAATTTTCATCTCAAATACCGAACCAGAGATCATTTGACATATATCGATATTTTATCCAAGTTTATCTCAAAATGGGCGTATCCAGTAATATCCGATCAGATCCCTCAAATATATTACTGGATAAAGTTAAATAAAAATTTATCTCAAAAAATTCGGCATCAAAAAATATCTAATTTAAGATCCTGAGAGATACCAAATTATCCCGTGGGATTAATTTATTAATTAATTTGCCTTGGATCTAATTAATCCAAAAATATAAATAACTTTTGATGGATGGAATAAGATATTTTGAGATTAAAGGGATATTCTTATACATCATGAGTTAATAAAAATATAAAAAATGTTAAAGAAAAAGTATTGGACATCTACGCATACATAATTATGTATGGGGTTATATATAACAATATATAATTATGTCTTATACGTATACAAAATATTAATTATGTTGGACCATAGTAATCATATCTCAAACTAAATTGTTAATCTTAATGTCATATATAATTACATCTTGAATTGCATTATTCATACGGCACCATCATATATCAGCATATCTTATATAACACACAAAAATATTTTTTAATAAAGAGTATATTTTATTACATCTTAAATTAGATTGCTTATATGTCACCAGATACGATTACATATTATGTTACATATGAGTATGTACTATTATGTATGACAATAGATCTGTCGTATCTTATTATGTATAGCATATATGCTTAATATCTAATTTTATAAATGGCAATATGTATAATCATAAGAAAAATATAATCAGAAATCATATATGACACCATATATAATCACATATTTTAAAATATATTTTTAAGGAAAAACATAAGATAATATTTATTTTGTTTTTACTCGGGGAAGTTAACTTTTTCTGCGATCTCTTAATGTTAAAGAATTCAGGTTAAAGTTATCACATAGACTTTTAAGACATTAAGGAAGAAGGGCCACCTTGTGGAGATAGAAAAATTGAAATTTCATATATTTTTTTTTATACCACTTTTATGTCTATATTCCATAGCAATTGAGTAAACCAAGGAAATATTAAAAACGCATCTTATATTTAATTGTGATTTTGAAGCTTACGTCTTTTTGGCGTTTAGGTGTCAATATTGTAGAATTCTTTAAAATATTAAAAAATGATTTTATATTTTTAAATATTTTCAACAAGCAAAGTAGAAAAGTAAAAATTTTTTGTGGTGTTTTTTGTAAAAATATCTTTAAAAAATAAAACGCACCGCACAGTGCTTTGTCCCATGCACAAAATAAACAAAACAATGTGTGTCTTGATTTTTAACGAAATTGATTTTCTTGGATATGTATTAAAATAACCTAATCCTATAAAAAGATCATTTGTGATACAGCTCGTTTTTTTAAATTTTGTGTCAATACAATAATTTTTTAAAGAATTATAGCATTTCTAAAATCATAGGATATCAGGATATATGGAATTTTAGATTACCCTCACAATTATTTTATGAAAAGCATTTTTTTTTTAAATTTTGATAAAATAAAAAAAAATATGGCAATCGAAGGATTTTAAAAAGATTTATATCCTCTTTAGGAAAAAGGTTATACGACACCAATACGAGTTTTTGCTGCTATTGAAATGAAAATTGGCACAAATATAACTGTCTACTTTTTGGAAACAACAAACAATTTTTGGAACATTATAATGACAATTATAGCTTCTATTAAAAATTAACATAATTTTGGATATGTGGAAATGGTGCGTATGCTTGCAACTATTGTAAAAAAAAAAAACATTTACATTTTTTAAAAAATTTAAAAAAGGTTTAACAATAAGATGATTTTCAAAGGACTTATAGCGTTTTTATGAAAAAGGATATATGACATCTATAAGAGTCCTTGCTGCTATCAAAACATAAATTGGCACAAACAGTACCTACTTTATTCATAGAACAATCACAATTTTTTACGACATATTAATGATAATTGTAGCTTTTATTAAAACTTAATAGTTCAGGATTTAAGTATCTTTGCGACGATTTTTTACTTTATTCCTAGAACAAGCACAAATTTTTACAAAATATTAATGAGAATTGTAGCGTTTACTAAAAATTCATATTTCAAGATGTATGTATCCTTGCGCCGATTTTCTTGAAAATTATGTTGTTTCTAATTTTGACAAAAGCAACCAGCATACCAATTTTCATGCAAATACGACAACTCCTTCTATTTTTGTCCATTCCTTATATGGTGCTTTGTCACGTCGCCGTCCAACTCTCAATATTTCAGTGTTTATTTAGTAGAATTGCGTTTAGTGGCTGATACACTATTTTTATTTTTAGTGCAAACAAATACAAACGAAAGTTAAAGATTACAAGAAACCCCTTTTAAAAGGTGGCAACATAGATATTTAAATACTTTTGAGTGCACAAGACCCTTAAAATAAGCCATCAATCATTAAAATCGGCTTACTACTTTTTAAAATACAGCAATTTAAATATCGACATTTTTTTGTTTTTAAACACAAATAATTTCTTTAAAAAAAATTTACATTTTCTTCAAGAATACGTGTCAAATATTTTTGAAATAAAATGACGTCTTCCGAATTTCGAAGCAAACAAAAATCGTGATTTTAAAAATCGTTCGGTTTGACATGAAATGATTCATATCGTGCACCTAGTCCAAAAGTGACTCAACTCAAAATTTTTCATTTTTCAGAAATCGAAAAAAAGTATTTGCAACTTGATACCAATTGAAACATGAAGTAAGACATAACTGTTTTTTAGCAGAAGTTAACAAAAAGAAATTACACTGATATTTTTTTCTATAGATAAACAGGTGTATTGTACATAGTTTAAGCATATAAACCCGAAAATTTTGAGTTGAGTCACTTTTGACCTAGGTGTGCGATATATAAACTAAATTCATTTAAATTTTAAAATGAAAATTCAATAAACAAAATCGAAAAAATCAGTTTAATTTCTATAAATCCCAAAGGATCATTTACCATTACATATTTGGTTTGATATGTTGTTGTAACGTGTCATAAGAAATATATCACTGCTCAAATTTCAAAATACAACAAGTGTATCGAGGGCTTATATTCAATATCCTCTATCTCAAAAAACAGGAACTTTATTTTGCTTATTATAAGTGCTTTTAAAATTCTATGTTCTACAATATTTTTTTGAAGTGACTGACTACTAAATCTCAAGTATAACTTATTTTTAAAATTTTGCGTATTTAGCAGTTTTGTGGAACATAGAGGATTTTATATTTGTAAAAAATCGATGTGTATTTTTTTTTTTAGATAGAGGGTTTTGTAAAGTAATAAAAAATTAATATAATTAATTAATTTATGACTTGCGTAAATTTTATTTATTTTTTATTGAAGTTAACAGCTTCAAGACTAAATGTAAAATGTAAACGTAAAAATAATAATAAATAGTAATTAAAAATTAAATAACTTAAAAGTTATAAAAAAAAACACATTGTGCTTTAACTTTTTTTAAGTTTGTCTTTTTTGGGGTTTGTCTTTGATAGATCGGGGATTTTCGTTAGGCCTGTTTTCAGATCTCTAGTTTTCTTGCGGAATTTCGCTTAAGAAGATAAGATAATCTGCTATAATTCAACGATAATGAGAGTCGATAAAGGAAGTTGAAAAAATAATATTCTAATAAAATCGTGTTAACAAAAAAAAACTAAAGTTTAAACAAAAAAAAAAAACTAATTATTTATCAATAATTTAATTTAAGAGCTTATTGTAAAACCCTGATAAGTCACAAATAATATTTTATGGATTTTCGCTGTTTTCTAGACATAAATGGATTAGTATTTAATAGAAGTCTTGCTTAAACACTTATTGCAAGTACCTAGAGTATAAACGTCCTGAAAAGTCCTATTTTTTTTTGGATATTTTTAGCATTTACAAGGCAAAAACAAGCTAGAACTAAAGTTGTGTTTTTTTTTACAGATTTATTTAAGAATAATAAGAAAATCACTGTTTTTATATTTTGCATTTTCCTTCACCTTCTCTTCCGTGAAGGAAATTCAAGAGACCGAGTGTGCATACAAATTTTAAGAGTGTAAATTTGCAGAAATTTAGCTAATGAATCCTCTTAAGTCTGTACCTCGTTGAATAGATTATCGTAAAAGAATAGTATTCAGGCGGAATTCCACCTTTCAAATCTTGTAAGTGGTCAAGATTATACGGCTTTTGGTTCATTGTGACCTTTATATGGTTTAATACGAAGAGGTTGACCAATGTGCTCAATATCAAAGTGTGTTAAATTAAATTTTTTCGATCAGGGATCTTGAAGTGTATTCCTTGATTTGAAATAAATGTAAAAGTTGTTGTTTTCAGTATTATTGTTTTTGTTACTCATTAAAAAATCAGTTTTCTAGCGATTTCACTCGATCACGACTGCCGTCATTCGGCACCAGGTCTAAAGGATGAAAAATGTATAAGTTTATCATCATTGTAATTATGAAAACATTCATAATTTACATAAGGAGTGAGCGAGAAATAAATGTAACATACTTTAAGGCTTATAATTTTAAATATTTGTCATTATTTTTTACATCTGACAGTTTTATAATGTTTGCCATTTCTGTCAAAAACTATGTGCCTAATTTTATGTCAATCGCATGATTATTTTTTTTTTATAATGTACAGTGGTTGTCAGCTTAATTGATGCAAGCAAGCAAAAAAAACTAAAATCGCTATAACTCATAAACTTTTTGTAATAAAAACAAGAACTAAACAACATTTTAATTGACATCATTGGTTCTTCTAAGAACAATTGTTGTCTTTTTATATTTTACATTGCTCTTTAAAAAAAACAACAAAAACTACAACTCTTTTAAATCGATCACCTTTTTTGATGCAAATAACATCTAACAGTAAAGATACCGTTATGTTTAAAAATATAATGCAATTTTTGTTTTGTTTATTTTGGGTTTGCGCATTCTATTAATTTGTGCACAATTTTAGTCTTTTTTTGGAAGTTAAAGTGTAATATTAGCGCAATTTTTTAATATGGGTCGACGGACAACTATAGAGCAACGGGAATTGATTATTCATCATTTTAAACTTGGAGAGACTCAGCGTAGAATAGCAGAAATTGTGAATTTAGCTGCATCTACAGTCCAGCACATAATAGAGCGCTTTTTGCGGGAGAATAGAGTGAAAAACAAGGGCAGAATTGCACATAACAAAATTCTTACCACAAGAGATGAACGATGGATTATAAGAAAAATTAATGAAAAACCAAGTTTATCGGCACAAAAAATAGCTGATGATGTGCATAATGGTCTTGTCAAGAAGTGTAGTTCATCAACCATTCGACGTGTTTTACGCACGATTTTCATGGCCGAGTACCACTGAAGAAGCCATTTATAAGAACAAAAACAAAAGCTCTCGGTTAGCGTTCGCAAATAGCCACATTTCCAAAAATTTAGATTTCTGGAACACCGTAATTTTTGCTGACGAGTCCAAATTCAACATCTTTGGCTCAGATGGAAGGTCATATGTTTGGCGGAAGCCAAATACTGAACTACAGTTGAAGAATATGCGTGCTACTGTAAAGCATGGAGGAGGCAGTGTTATGGTGTGGGCTTGCATGGCAGCATCGGGTGTTGGAAGTTTAGTTTTTATTGAGGGAAATATGGACAAAACAATGTATTTAAACATTCTTAAAGAAAATTTGATCCAAAGCTCTGCAAAACTGGGTCTAAGTAGCAACTTCCGTTTTTACCAGGATAACGACCTAAAACATAAATCTGGTATTGTGCAGACCTGGCTCATATGGAACTGTCCACATTTGATGGAACCTCCAGCACAGTCTCCAGACCTAAACGTAATTGAAAATTTATGGGCATTGTTGGAGAAAAACATTAGAAATCAAAACATTTCAAGCAAAGAAAGCCTAAAAATTGCACTGATGGAAGAGTGGAATAAAATAACGCCAGAAATAACCCGTAAACTTGTTGACTCGGTGCCAAATCGGCTTAAAGCTGTTATAGACCAAAAAGGGTATCCCACAAAATATTAATAATTATATTTTATATAAAAACTTTTGAAATATTTAAGTTTGCAATATGTTGCATCAAATAAGCTGATCAATTTAAAAATTAAGTATTTTTTTTTTTTTGTTACTATTTTTTTAGAAAAATCAAAAATATAAAATAAATAAATGACCAATATTAATATGAGAACATTGTATAATAATCTGCCTTTTAATTTTTTCAAAATCTCAGTTAGATTTAGATTTAAAAGGATTTTTCTATATTGATTTAACTTGCATCAAATAAGCTGACAACCACTGTATAATTAAGAAAAAGTGAATGAAGTTTTTATTAAAATATTCAATGAATTTCAGTGTCGTCCGTACAAAGCAATTACTACGCAAGCTGGTGTTACAGGCGAACGACTTCTTGTGCTATAAAAAATATAATTAGCAACTGGCAATCAAAAGCAGATATTAAAATAAATCACAGTTTGAAAAATGTGGACAGCTTCTATAAAAAAAGAACACGAAAGATTTGCTGCTTTCGTGGCCTTAATGGAAGGCATTCCAGAAAAAGTAAGAAATTTATTTATTTAGTCTATTGTTTTATATCTTACAGACTATTGTACAAAACATTTATTATTTAAATAAAATTAAAGTATTTTAATAAAAAATCTTAAAAAAATTTAAATTAAGTTTATCCCTGCCTAATTCCAAATCCAATAATGATGAAAAACTATTACAAAGTTTTAGACATCTAGTAATTGGCTCATTATTACCATAATTAGTTCTGTGAAAATCGTCATAAAAAATACGTTCATGACGTACATCTCGAGCAGAAACATATATTTTCAGCAGATCCGAAAGATCTTTATATCGAATCTGCTTAAAAAGTATATTATATAGAAAATGAAGATCTACAATCACTAAAAGAGTGTAGACCGAAATATTGACACCTAATGATATATAGTGGCATATCTTCAGATCAGTTCAATTGCCTGAATGCTACTTTGGTAAAAAGTTCCTGAATTTTCTCAATTCTTTTAGAATGAGTACCAGCATATAGGTTTCAAATAAAAGACAATATTCTAATTGACTTCTGGCAAATACATATATATATATATATATATATATATATATAATGATGTAAAAGTAGGTTGATGTTTAAAATCACCATTGTTTCTTCTAATGCAGTGTTTCTCAACGTGGGGCGCTCGCCCACTGGGGGCAATTTCAACATTTTAGGGGAGCAATGCGTTGCACAGCAGATACTTTTACCATTTTCAACGTCATATTTAGCAGAAACCGGATTTAGTGTCATTAGTGATTTGTTATTAAAAAAAAGAAATCGTCTGGAAATCACAAATCACGGAGACTTACGATTAAAATTAACAAAATTAAAACCTGATTTAAAAACCCTTTGCAGCCTGCACCAACCTCACGGATCTTATTAATTTTTAGAGTATTTATTATTAATTCTATCTTTATAACAAAAATATATGTACATGCATCACATGTACAAATTGTTAGGTGTGCTTTTTATTTAAAGTACTCTCTATTGTACAGAAAAAAATGAGGGGAGCCATGGAAAATTTTTTAACCCAAAAGTGGGGCACGGCCCAACAAAGGTTGAGAAACACTGTTCTAATGAAACCCAACAGTGAATAAGGTTTAGATTTTATAAAATTAATATAAAGTTTTATTCAAAACAACTTAAAAATCTGAAAGCTTGGTAAATTAAAACGATGTATTAAATGTTTATTAATAAAAACTTAAAAATTTAGCTGTTTGTTTTAAAGTTATAAGCCTAAAAGCATGTAAAACATTTTTCTGAATGATTTTTTTAAGAACTTATATCAGCACTGGTGCTGAAACAGTTCTACGGAAGACATGTTAGCGTTCCTTTCGGAACGTTGTAGTCGCTCCATTCACAGACTTGGTGAAAACAAAGTGGTTGCTCTAGATATTTCCAAGGCGTTCGATTGTGTGTGGCACGGCGCACTGGTATCAAAGCTTATTGTCTTTGGCATCGGTAATGAGTTCTCTTGTTTTATTTCAAGCTTTCTCCAAGACCGCACTATACGAGTTGTTATACATGGGATCTCCTCAGATGAGTTTCAGCTAAATTCAGGGGTGCCGCAAGGTTCTCTTCTTTCCCCCTTCTAATTTTCTTACTTTTATTAAATATGTTCTTAGTCAGACTTTCAACCCTATCAACTCGTTTGCAGATGCCAGCAACATTTGTCATTAATTTTCCTTCGATCGCAAGCCAAGCCTTGTGGAGGTTGGAGGCAAAAGCCATATTATGAATGACACACTCAATCAGGACCTGACTACAATCTCAGAGTGGGGTCGTGTGAATAGGGTCGATTTTAATGCGCACAAAACCCAATGATGTATGCTGTCTCATAGGGATGTTGTCATCTGTGCATATGGGTGGTGTAAATATTGAGAGTCCGATACTCTTGATGTTCTAGGCATGAAAATTAAGTGTGATGTCCGTTGGAATATACACGTTCTTCAGGTGTCCAAGGAAGCATTCAAGTGCCTTTTAACTCGGTGTAGGAAGTACTTCATCCCATTTGATCTCCTTACTATTTATACCACCTTTATCCCACCGAAGATGGAATACAACTCCCATATATGGGCAGGAGCTTCAAAGTTTATTTTGGAGCTTTTGGACCTTGTTCAAATGAGGGCGTTAGCGCTTATCAACGATAGTAGTATATCCGACTTTATTGGAGCATCGACGGAATGTGGTTTGTGTAACACTGTTCTATCGGTACTACTATGGCAGCAGTTCTACCTAGATACGTGATCTTATCCCCTTGGCCCGGGTTTTCGTTCGCAACACCTGCTTACCTAAAAGATCACATCCGTTTGTTGTCGATTATCCAGTTAATCGCACAGCGCATTACAGGGAAAATTCGTTTATCAGTCGAACTTGCTATATGTGGAATAAACTTCCCGTAGAGGTCTTCCCTGAGAATTAAAATGTTGACAAATTCAAGTCTTAACTATTTTCCTGATAACAACACAATGCTCTGCATTTGTGAGGAGGCATCAACTGAGTGTGGGTTAAACGCACAAAATAAGGATATGGCAAATAATTAAAAACTTCGTTTTATGGTAAAAATTTCTAAGAAAGTACCTAATGTAATTGCAAGTTTGTTATCAGATTTCGTTAACCAAAGACTCTTTTTTACTATTAAATAACAAATGTAGAAATCCGTCTGAAAATATTAAAGTTTTAAAACCAAATCTGAAATTTGCGCATTTCCGATTTTCCAAGAATGTCTTTCAAATTTCCTTGAATATACTATAATCAAATCAAAGGTAATGTTATGTTCTTTTTATATTTATAAACACAGAAAATTATTTCCTTTCAGCTTCCCCCATATTAGATCAGTAATAAAAAATATAAAAATTCTTCGTTAACACATTCGCGGGCAGTTCATTTTCGCATGGTCCTTACCAAGAGAGAATTTCTTGGACAAGCGTTAATGAAATTTGTTCAATAAACTGATGAAGTTTCTTTACAATGTGAATGAAATTTTTCTTAAACTTTATAAAAAAGCTTCATAGATTTAATGAAACTATTTTGAATGAAACTTTTTAATTAGTCGTATGAAATTTTTAATAAATAAAATTACATTTTTTATTAAATTTAACGAAAAAAAGCTGCAATCCAATGAAAAGTTTCAATGGACCATTTCCAGTGACACTTCATAGATTTAATGGAGAAGTGTAAGTGGGACATGAGCTATATATTCGAAATTACTGAAGATAATAAATACTGAGAAAAGAGAAAACAAAATGCAAATAAAATTGAAAAAAATATGCCTCTACTTTAAAATTGATACCATAGATGAGACATATTTTACTAAATATTTTGCCATCAAAAGCACATTTCGTAAAAATTTAAGTTAGAGGATATTGAATATAGTCCCTCGATATTTAGAATATCTCCAAGAAAATTTGTAAATTTTTTCATTCAAAAAATTGACTAAAACCAATTTTCCCCATAGATTTGGTTAAAACATCTAATATTGAAAAAAAAAAAAAACTTTAATACAATTTTCTTATTCCCATTCTTTGAATTGTGATGGTGGTTGGGTTGGTTGGTGGTGATGATGTTATTCAATTGTGGTTTACAATGAAAATGTTTATTCAAAAATTGGGTAAGATGATAATACACAGTTCTGTTGAAATTGAAATGATGAAATTGTGTGGTTACGGTATTTGCTTGTTGTTTTTTTATTTTTTGAAAAAATAAAGGAAAAAAAGTTTTTGTTAGAAATTGTGTTCTATCTTTTTACAAAAGAAAAAAAATGAAAAAAAACCACAACTTGCTCTTAGTTTTTGCTCAAAAATCTTTTTTATGGTTATTTTTTCAAAACAAAAAAAAACTTTGTTATGTAGGCTTGTTTTCTTTTCAAACCAAAAAAGGGGGAGATGCCATGTACTATTGCTACTACTATAACTTGATTGCTTTTGACAAAACTTTTCTAAAAAAATGTAAAATTCTTAACAATTCCTACTTTTCCTTGTTGTTTATAACTGTGGTGTGGTGTACACTGCAAAAAAGAAAGTTCAAAGGAGCAAAAAGATAAACTGTTACTAGAGTTTACCCCCGTTGTCGCATGCAAGTTCGAAAAGCTCCATACACGATATTATGAAGGATTTGAATTTTTTGCACTTGCGACAAGTTATACATCACCAAGTTATACGAAATGAAAAAACAGTGTTGCCTTATATTACGTTTTCTAACAATTTACTGGTATTTAGTAAGAAGGAATAATAACATGGTGCTACAGTGAAAAAAAACTTGGAAAACGACCTGGCGTGGGTTATAGGTCTTGTTGAGGACATTACAAATTGTGTGAAAAATTTTCAGAAACAAACTCAAATTCAGAAGTTATTCTAAAAAACCCGTTTTCAGTGATGTTCGTCAACTTATCGACCTGCAACTCAGTCAGTTTTTGTCCGATTTAAATTTTTTTAACGGGTTTGGAAAGAAAACTGATTACGCTTTAAAATGATGTGCATTTTTTGATACAGTTGCAAGTTATAAGTATTGCTTTTGTTAAGAATATCTACAAAAAAAACGAATATTATAAACTTTTTGATTTTAGTAGCTTTTCATTGCTTATTTTAATATGAAAGCTTATAAAAGATTATACCAACGTATAAAGAAAATTTAGTTCTCAACAAAACATGGTTTTCAGTTTTCAAAACGGATGAAAATTGTAAAAGTTGTTTAACTTTTCATTAACACCTGTTTTTAACTATACATGCTAACTTAGGTTAAGCTATTTGTGCAGTTTTTAATTTACGTTTGTAAGTCAAGTGGTTTACCAAAAGATAAGTCTGCAATCCCAAAATTTTTACTTTAGAAAAAGTTTAGTAACTTTTGCAAATATAAACCGATTTTAACAAATAATAACTCGTTTTTTTTCTATATAAAATTATCTTTAAAATACAGTGCAAAGAAAGATAGGGTTTCATAGAAAAAAATTAAAATAACTCTTGTTAAATTTGAAAAATTAGGAAAAAAAATAAAAAAAATGAGAAACTTTTGATATACACTTAACTAATTTCTTTTAATATATATTTTATGAATACATTTCATGGAAGCTTAATTCTTTGCCTTTCCAAACCTGTTTACAATTTTGAAATCGATCAAAAATGTGTAAGTTAGAGGTACTAAAGTGCTACGACATACCCTAAAACAGTTTTTTGAAAATAACTCAAATTTTTGAGGGTGTTTTAAAATTTTTGAAAACAGTTTTTTTATGTCCTCACCTAGGCCTACAACCCCCACTATTTCGGTTTTCAAGTTCTGACAAGAAGTGTTTTTTTGTAGCAGTGTGTAATTATGACTTTTTCATTTTCATTATGACTGATATTTATAAAAAAAAATTAATATAGGACACACCGACAAATCTTAATGATATATATATATATATGTATATATGTCCTTTATTTATCTAAATATAAATAGAATTACATTTCTGAACACCATAAATACTTAAATAAAGTTCAGTGTGAACATAGGGCGTCAACAAATTTTCTCCATCTGATTCTATCTCTGGCAATTGTTTTTGTTTGATTCCAGGATACTCGAGCAAGTAAACATTCTTGTTTAAGGCAACGAACCCAGGTGTTACGGGGCCTACCTTGGCGGCGTTGTCCTTTGGGGTTCCAGTCGAGGGCTGTTCTTGCAATTTCTGTTTGTGGTCTTCGCAATATGTGGCCTATCCACGTCCACTTTCGTTTACGAATATCAATGTGTGCTGGCAAGGAGTTTGCTCTTTGGAGCAGAGCTTCATTTGAAATACGATCTGGCCAGTGGATGTTAAAGATCTGTCTTAGACATTTGTTGATGAAAGTTTGAATTTTTCTAGTGGTAGCTTGCGTTAAGCTCCATGTGGTGCAGCCGTAAAGTAATACTGCAGTTAAAAATGCGGATTTTGGTTTTCCGAGAAATATTATTTCTTCGCCAAATTTTAGATAAGGAAAAGAAGGCTACTCGAGCTTTATTAATGCGATTGGTAACGTCAGCATTTGAACCACCATCCTTAGTTATCTTGCTACCAAGATAACAAAAAGCATCCACATCTTCAATACGTTGGTCATTTATTATTAATGGGGTAACGATATCTGTACCTATGCGCATAAGTTTTGTTTTACTTATACTAATTTTTAAACCAACTTTTTTGGCGTTTTCAGACAGACTTGTGAGTTTAGCTTCTATATCCGAGAAGCGATGGGCCATTAGACATATGTCATCGGCATAGTCTATGTCATATAGAAAATCAGACAATGTCCAACGAATACCGAAAGGAGCATCTCTGTTGGTTTGTTCCAATACGCAATCGAGCAGTAGCAAAAACAACGTTGGAGACAGGACACAGCCTTGACGCACACCTGTGCCTGGAACAAACGACCGACTCTCATTCCCATTGAAACGTACCCTACATTGAGCGTCCCTATATAGCTCACGTTTCATATTTACTATTTTATCAGGAATTCCCTTGTAGGTTAATGCAGTCCACATCGAATTTCGGGATATAGTGTCGAATGCACGTTCAAAATCGACGAAAAGTAATAAAGAGGGGTGTTATACTCAGCGGACTGTTCAATTATAATGCGCAAGGTATTAATGTGGTCAGCACACGAACGACCTTGTCTAAAACCAGCCTGCTCACCACGCAATATCTGATCCACAATAGGGGAGATTCTATGAAGAATGAGGGTTGCCATTACTTTACCAATGGCGTTTAGAATGGTTATACCGCGCCAATTTTTGCATTGCGTTAAATCCCCTTTCTTGGGTAGTGTGACCACTATACCTTCCTTCCATTCATCTGGTATATAGTCCGATGCCCATGCTTCTTGAATGATAGGAGTGAGAAACTGCGCTAAAGACCTAGCTCCATATTTTAAAAGTTCAGCAGGAATGTTGTCCGTGCCAGATGCTTTGTTGTTTTTCATCCTATTTAAAGCATCTTCAACTTCTGAGCATGACGGTGGCTCTGTAGATATGTCCCTTCTTGGGTTACGACGAGTTGTAAGAAAAAGAGTATCATCTTCCTGATGATCATTGTGGTTTGTTGAAGCTTGCAAGGAAAAGAAATCGCGCCATCGCTCAAGTTGTTGTTCGGGTGATGTTAATTCAGTTCCATCTTAATGATCATTTATAATATTAATTTTATGAGTTTTTTAAATAAAAAAATTTTACAACTAAAGTTTTACCTGTATATGGTAGAATTTCAAATACTTGGCAATACTGAATTTATATAATTTGAGTTACTCGCAAATTTTCCATGTTTTTTCGTTAATATCGCTGATAATACATATTCTCAACTTGCGACGGTTTTACTTACATATGACAACGGGGGGTTATGTACAACAAAGTTTTAGAAGCCTTAAACTAAAAAAAAAGTCGCAACTCCTACACTCAGAGTAGTTGTAGTAGTATGTAGTTTGCTGTTTGTATAGAGTCATTCCAGAAATTTTCGACACTGTCTTCGGATATGACTACGGATATACAACGTTCCTGTGATTATGTACTTTATTAAGTTTTGAACAATTCAGTACAGAGCCCGTTGAATAGCGGTTCAAAGTTCGGTATTTTTAACAAAATTAAAAGAAAAATTATCAGATTTTTATAAATCTTACCTGATATGAAAGATTGAACCTACTACTTTCAGATATTTGTTACATAATTATACAGTCACTTTAGATAAAGTTTTCAATTATGCAAAAACGAAATATTTTCGTGCTTCTTTCAAAAACTACATCTTTTATTTTTCTTAAAAAATCTGTACAGTCATAAAAAAAGTTAGTTCATAAGTCTGTTAACCGTGTTCCAATTCGGTTGAACTGCTGTTGTCATTTAAATCCGTTATTTAACTTAAGTTGTTAGTTATCTCATTTTACCACACGAACATATTTAAGCTGTGTTACACTCATGGAACTTTTGCTTTTAAAATATGTACACTTAGAATACTATGTAGGTAAAGACCACTGCAATTGTAGTTAAAAACAAATGAAATTTCACTTAAAAAAAGGACGACTTACATTTCATTAGATTCAACTAACATTGTCATTTGTTTTTTAATGTTCAAAAAATGACTAACAATTGTAGTAAAAATGAACCACATGGTAGTAAAAAATAAACAAACATTTATTTTTTTTTCATTTTTTTAAATAACAAAAAACAACTGTAAAAAATGAATGTAAAACCATAAAACATTCATTTGATGTTAGTTGTTTGTTTTAATGAACTACAAGGTTATTAAATATTTTAATTTGTTCTACAAATGACTGACATTTACATTAAAAATAAAGAAACTGTCTTACAACCCAAACAAATACATATTTTTAAAGCAGAAGTTCCCTGAGTGTAGTTGTTTGGGTTGTAATACAGTTTCTTTATTTTTAATGTAAATATCAGTCATTTGTAGAACAAACTAAATTTTTTACTAACCTTGTAGTTCATTTAAAAAACAAACCACATCAAATGACTGTTTTATGATTTTACATTCTTTTTTCACAGTAGTTTTTTGCTATTTAAAAAAATAAAAAAATTAAATGTTTGTTTATTTTTTACTAACATTTTGCTTGATTTTTTGATCGCATCTGTTAATAAAGAAATACTTATTTGTAACTTTTTTAATGTACGGCCATTGATGCCAATTTAGCTATTTTCTCGTCAAATGAATATGATTTAGCTATTAGCGGGAAATCTAGCGATTTTTTACAATACATTATTTACATTTTAAATTCCTTATCGTTATCGATAAGTCATAATTATTTAGTGATTTATCGCTAAATTTTTAAGCAAAACTTGTAAAGTCCGAATAATTTGGCGATTAATAGCTTCATTTTTAAGAAAATTTTAAAAAGTTAGAAAAGTTTTGTTTTTTTATTAATTTATGAACAGATTTTAAAAAGTTTGATAAATTTGGAGATTTATTTGTAAATTTTTTAATTATTTTAAAATACAGCTATTTTCTACCGATTTTTAAGTTTGATTTAGCGATATTTTTAGAAAATAAATTGGCAAAAGTGGTTTGATTTGGTTTGTTGCTTGCTTTATTATGCTTGGCGCAACCGTCCTTTTAAAAGAACATCTGACAAATGAGAGAAAAGCGCCGTTATGCACGTGCACTTCTGTACATATTTTTTTATATTATTCTTGTTTATGCTTTCTTATTTAGCTTCGCAGCTCGAAAGCGTCAGTTGGTGAAAGCAGTTCCGGGTATTTTATTTGCTTATTGAGTACTTTGCGAATAATGATTTTTTCTAATAGTGCGTAATGGAAAAAAACATGTAAGTAAATCATTTACATCCAGTTAATTGCTATTTTTTGCGTAAGTGTACTGTCTTTGGACAGTTCTTTTAAAAGGACACCCGATTCCGGGAAGTCTATAGGTTTAAAAAAAAAAAAATTATTTTATAAAAAATGTTAAGAACCCTATAAATATTTAAGTTTCGAAATAAAAACTGAAGTTTTCAAAAAAAAAAAAATCCGGCGCTATCTGGTTTAATAGACGTTTGATGAAATTTATGTATTTTAGTCTGCGATCCATTCTAAGTAGACGGTGTTTGTATTTTTTGAAAATGTGAGTGGCGCTATTCATAGAAAATTAGAAAAATAAGAAACAATTTTTTTTATTACATTAGTTGCAAACAAAGAGTGTAAAGAAGCAGAGAGAAATGTTCGCAGTATCAAATAATATTAAATAAATAAAATTATAAGGAAAGTTTTATATTAAAAATATATATTTTTATTAATTAGAATAATATTAAATATTGTTTTCTTCTTCTTCCAGCTCTTTAATATGTTAATCAAATTCTACATGGCGTCAAGAGAGAAAGCACCAAACAAACAATTATGCAAACATTATTTAAATACACATGACAAGAATGATCGAGAAAAATAAAGTAGAAAGTAATAAAAGTGATATTCAGGGTTTTTATATAGTATTTTTAATTTGATAATAAAATTAAATGAGACATATTTATATAAGTTTGTTTTTATGAAATTAATAAATGGTAAAAGCACTAGTAATTTCAGCAGAAAATTTGTCAAATTTAACTGAACTGTTTACATGTTTGTATGACTTCAACTGATTTATTTTCATTTCCATTTAACAAAACTTTTGCTAAATCATTGTATTTCAACTAACTTTTTTACCTTTCATTTAGGTCACCTTAATTTTAGCAGAACATGATTCTCAACTTCAATGAAAATTCTGCCTGCGCAAATTCAGGTACTATTTTCTGTTGTCGTAGCTGTACGGGCTTTTTTATGAGTGTAGTGAGAGTTTATGTACAACTTATTCCAAATTCAGAGTGTGCTCTGCATGAGTTCGAAAAATTCTCTTATTATTTTTTGAAATTCTCATATAATTTGCTTAAAAAAGTAAAATTTTCAATTTTATTCAATAATCCCGAATTTTAAATTTCGCAAAACTCACGATCCATAAACCCTGGAAGTTTATGTTTTAAATTGTCTTTGTCTTACAAAAGCAAAAAACGTGTTGGCGTCATATTCAGCACTTTGCCACACCGCGAATATCTTCTCTTACTTGAAACTCGTTACTACTACTCGTAATTATCAATATAATTTTTGAATCTATCAGATATCTCTATTTGTTTTCAGATATATGATAGTTTAAAATTAAGTAGTTTAGTTTCATATAAGTATAGAATGTTGTACTGGTTATTGCTGGTACCGGAGTAAAATTTAAGCTAAAGTAAATTAAGCGTTTTGAAAATAAAGAGTACTGTACATGTGCCGTAACGAGTTTTATATAAGAAAATTTATTTGCGGTGTAGTAACGTCCCGAATATTAAGGAAAATCGTGTTTTTTGCACTTTTACGTTACAATAACACGAAACCTTGATAGCTTGGAAGAGTGCTGAGCTCAGATTCCGAGTGCAAATGACCATTTAAAAAGTATACTCTAAACAATTGGCTTTGAGTTTTGCGAAATCGAAAATTCATGACATTGAAGAAAATTAAAAATTTAACTTTTTTTTTAAATAATAAGAGAATTTTTTAATCAAATCTAAATATCTTCTGACCATGATTTTAAAATATAGTATAAAAGGGATATGTTAGGACTACTGTCAAAACTAGAATTACGACTCAAGCTGTGTTAAATTTTTTGACAGATTCGTGGTTAGCATAGCATAATAACGTAAAATAGAAAATATAAATACAATTGTATAATTATTTGTTTATTATAATTGTCAGATTGTCTCTATATGATAAATTTTTCAACAACCTGCTGCCGTAAGAATCAAACCTTCGCTCTTCTTACATTACAAACGTAACAATACCAAGTCATGACCGTTTTAGCGATCACACCCAAATATGGCCTCGAATACAATGCAGCTAAATTGCAGTTCTCTTTCCTATAAGCTCTTCTCTTATTGTATAATTTACTTAGTAACAAACACAAATATTCTATTTTTAGATTTTTTTGTTTATTTTTCAAATCTCCTCCCTCTCTATTTCACTACGTTACCAGATTGACGTATGGTTTTTACTTTCAGTGTAGACAACTTTGCATTTATGTTGAGACATCGCCACAGGGTAAATTTTATAATGTATTTTAGTAAAATTGGTTTAATAATTCTGACCGTTGGCGACCAATGGATATATCCAATTCATTCTTTGGAAGAAGATAAAAAAATTGGCATTTTTGGTCCTCATGTTTTCCGATTTTTGTTTTATTAAAAACATATATTCTCTACTACACTCTAATTAATTTCTGTTTAAGTTTACCCAACTTATAGTAGGAAACTGCACTCCTACTATAAATTGGGTAAATCTACTCTATGTGTGTAAATTGGTACACACAAAACATGTAAAAAATGTAACAACATTCTATATTACGCATAATGTGTGCAAATTTAAGTTTTAATGTACCTAATAAAGCATTCAGTAAAGTAATGCAACTATTTATTATTTTGCTATATTTATTTAATAAAAAACACGGATGTTTAGATATATTTAAAAATTACAAAGTAAAAAAAGAAAATACCACTAAATACTGAGCCGTTATAAAATATTCACACCGGGTTTTCATTGCCTGTAAGCAATTACAGTTATTCTAAATTTGAAACTGGTTCCAACAATATAAAAAAGATAAAACGTCAATTGGCTCAACATGGCCTTAATAAACAGAATATCAAGATTAGCTGGATAGAAAAAGTAAGACCAATACAAATCCCTTTTACTGGAAAAAATAACCAAAAGTCTCAAATTTTATGGATTCAATTCAGAAAGGACTGGCAGAAGCATCACTTTTGAACACGATAGATGTTCAGAACAATGATTCGATTTTATCAAAATCTTATCTCTGACCAAAAACGGACACATTGCTTAATTAGTTTAAATTATATTTTTAATTTAGTTTTAGATATTTACCACATCTATTTTTTTATTTTTCCTCAAATACAGCACCAAAAATAAAATGTATATTGAATTAAACATTTTTGTTTCTTCTGTTTGAATAAGTTTGACAATTTTTTCAAATAAAAACAAAAGTTGCACACATTTAATGTAAGATTACCTATTTAAGTGCTTAAAATGCAAGCAACATGTTTATCAACATACTTTATATCATAATTGGTGTGCGTTATTGCTAACAAAATTCAGTAAATTATTTTTTTAAGCAGTTTGTGCTTAAAATTACGCATTGTGCTTGATTTTACATACAAATTTACTCCCATTATAGCAGTAATTTTACAAGCATTTTTTAGAGTGTAGGGTTTGCAAATAATCGAAGTTTTCTTTAAAATAATCGAGGACAAGAGGGCATAAGCCGTCAAATTTAGAGCCACACGTTGGGAAAGGGCAGCATATACCGTCAGTACAGGATTTCCCGACGTATACTATGTTACCAATTTGGAAATGTGGCTGGGACATGACTGCAATAACCGCAAAATTAAATTGTTGAAAAACTTCACATAATGAAATATGTTCCTTCCAACAATTTTGCTCCAGTCCTGGCTTAATTATCTATGAACTACATAGGGAAAATGCAAAAATTAGCCTTGAATGTGTTAATCGCGACTTCGATTAAAAAATATGCCGTTAATAACGATTATCGATTAATCCATACATTTATAATTTAACGCAATTTTTTCAAATTATTTTCAGCATTTAAATTGTATTAAGTTTTTTTGAAGTTTCTCTGCGAGAAATATGATTTTTAAACGTCATTGATCAGTTAGATATTTTTCAAGCAAACTGCTAATATATGGAACAGTGCTCCATTGAGAAATTTTTGTAATTTCTTTAGTTTAAAGCTCCCTCTAATAGAAATGTTTGCAATCAAAGTTTAAATTTCAACAGAATATAAATATGGTGGTTTTTGATTATTTTTTCAAACTGTTGCATAGAAAATATTAGAACAGCAATAAAGTTTAACATTTTAATAAATATAGTTCCGTATGTTCAAATAAACACTTCAAAACATTAACTTCTTGGAATATGCAGCACTAATTGCGTTCATTTAAGTTAATTTTAAAAATTGTAAAATCAATAGCAACAGATGTCAAGGTAAACAGTTTAAAATGTCTAAATAAAACCGCGGTATTAAAAATATAAATTTAAGCCATAATCAAAGGATTTTTGTTCGATTACGGCTAAACGATGCGATTAATCGCGATTACGATAATAATCGATTTCCAATTTATATTCTCTACGGCATGCACGACTCCAGCAATTAATATAAAGGGAAATTTCATACGCCTCCAAAGGAAGGTACCCCGACCCGGACCGGCAGATTTTAATGAACTTCGGATATATTGTAGAGAATATCAATTTAAGGGGAACGTGTTTTTTTTTTGCTGCCCAATCTCATGTTTAGGCTCTACTAAGTGGGGTCAAAAATAATCCCGTTTACCGTTTATTTTCGGTTTATTTCATTCTATTAAAAGTAGCTGTAGGCAAATTTGGCATCAAATGAAATTTTTATTGAAAACACATTCACTGGTGTACAAAATAGGACAAAGGATTTTGAATTATTTTTCTTTTTCAAAAAAATGTGTTTTGAGTAACATTAAATCCGGCGTTTTATTATGGAATTTTAGTTGTATTATGCTTATGCTTTTTCCCATATATTTCAAATAATTCAAAAACTTTTTAACTCTGGATCCACTATATGTATAGGCAATATTGGTATCAAAATTTTGCTTTCTTGAGTGCTTTAAACGTGCATACAAATAAATCAAATTTTGGTAAAGTAAAAACAAGTTTTCATAAAAAATCAAATAATTTGTTCCTTTAAATTTTACCCTTAAACGTGAGATTGGGCAGCTAAGAAAAAATAAGTGTCTATTTTTTTGCTCCTTTACAACATATCCAATGGTAATTAAAATCTGATAGTTCGGGTCGGGATACCTCCCTTGTCAGTGTGCAAAAACCAAATACTGGATATTCGAAAGCTGTAATTGTATTTCGCTGATTCGAAAAGCGTTTAATTCTTACGGTTGACCTTGCCAACGCCAATGCAATGCAAAAAGCCAACCAATACAAAAATGTGATTCTTTTAACTTAATTTGTCTAAAAAAAATATTTTGATACAGATACAATTTTTGCATTTTTATTCAAAAACTTAGTTTTTTTGAACAGATAAACCGAAAGAATTCACTTTTTTGTTTATAAAGATTGCATAGTAAGTTTAAAAATCTGTTCAAAATATAAAAATTACAAATTATTGAAAAAGTTTAAATTTGGTTAACGTTTTTTTTTTTTTAATCGAGAAAATTAGATGACATTTACGTCGCAGAAAAACTGCGAGGGGAAGAACGACTTTGAAAATGCATCATCAAGTTGCATAAAAAATAAATATTTTTTAATAAGTTTGTTATAATTTTTATTAAAAATAAAAATTATGTTTTTTTCGACCTTTAATTGTGCAATGAAAATGAAAATTATTCAAGTTCGAGGCCATACTCTATATTTCTTCATTAGGATATTGTCCTAACAAATAATCTACAGAGTTTTTTGTTTTCAAATTTATTATTTGACCCTTTCAGGAATGTGTTGATAGATCTATTTCGGGAATTTTCTAGGTTCCCATCATCAGAACACGTTTTGAAAGCGGTAACAATCCCATGCCAAACATCAAACATACATATGAACTAGTTTACTCACTACATGAGAACTAATATACATATGAGTTTGAAGTTAAAGATTATAACCATTGATCAAAAATAAATTGAAAACTTGTTTGATGTGCAAGATCCACCTCTGGTGGATATTCAATACACGTTTTTTTTTTGTTTCTCTCTCCTTTTTATATTTTGTTTACTTTGTAAGCAAAACAGGGGAAGTAAACTTGGCGGTACTCTGCCTTTTATATAAGTTTGTTATAATTTTTATTAAAAATAAAAATTATGTTTTTTTCGACCTTTAATTGTGCAATGAAAATGAAAATTATTCAAGTTCGAGGCCATACTCTATATTTCTTCATTAGGATATTGTCCTAACAAATAATCTATAGAGTTTTTTGTTTTCAAATTTATTATTTGACCCTTTCAGGAATGTGTTGATAGATCTATTTCGGGAATTTTCTAGGTTCCCATCATCAGAACACGTTTTGAAAGCGGTAACAATCCCATGCCAAACATCAAACATACATATGAACTAGTTTACTCACTACATGAGAACTAATATACATATGAGTTTGAAGTTAAAGATTATAACCATTGATAACTGTTTTGCTTACAAAGTAAACAAAATATAAAAAGGAGAGAGAAACAAAAAAAAAACGTGTATTGAATATCCACCAGAGGTGGATCTTGCACATCAAACAAGTTTTCAATTTATTTTTGATCAATGGTTATAATCTTTAACTTCAAACTCATATATATATTAGTTCTCATGTAGTGAGTAAACTAGTTCATATGTATGTTTGATGTTTGGCATGGGATTGTTACCGCTTTCAAAACGTGTTCTGATGATGGGAACCTAGAAAATTCCCGAAATAGATCTATCAACACATTCCTGAAAGGGTCAAATAATAAATTTGAAAACAAAAAACTCTATAGATTATTTGTTAGGACAATATCCTAATGAAGAAATATAGAGTATGGCCTCGAACTTGAATAATTTTCATTTTCATTGCACAATTAAAGGTCGAAAAAACATAATTTTTATTTTTAATAAAAATTATAACAAACTTATATAAAAGGCAGAGTACCGCCAAGTTTACTTCCCCTGTTTTGCTTACAAAGTAAACAAAATATAAAAAGGAGAGAGAAACAAAAAAAAAAACGTGTATTGAATATCCACCAGAGGTGGATCTTGCACATCAAACAAGTTTTCAATTTATTTTTGATCAATGGTTATAATCTTTAACTTCAAACTCATATGTATATTAGTTCTCATGTAGTGAGGTAAACTAGTTCATATGTATGTTTGATGTTTGGCATGGGATTGTTACCGCTTTCAAAACGTGTTCTGATGATGGGAACCTAGAAAATTCCCGAAATAGATCTATCAACACATTCCTGAAAGGGTCAAATAATAAATTTGAAAACAAAAAACTCTATAGATTATTTGTTAGGACAATATCCTAATGAAGAAATATAGAGTATGGCCTCGAACTTGAATAATTTTCATTTTCATTGCACAATTAAAGGTCGAAAAAAACATAATTTTTATTTTTAATAAAAATTATAACAAACTTATATAAAAGGCAGAGTACCGCCAAGTTTACTTCCCCTGTTTTGCTTACAAAGTAAACAAAATATAAAAAGGAGAGAGAAACAAAAAAAAAACGTGTATTGAATATCCACCAGAGGTGGATCTTGCACATCAAACAAGTTTTCAATTTATTTTTGATCAATGGTTATAATCTTTAACTTCAAACTCATATGTATATTAGTTCTCATGTAGTGAGTAAACTAGTTCATATGTATGTTTGATGTTTGGCATGGGATTGTTACCGCTTTCAAAACGTGTTCTGATGATGGGAACCTAGAAAATTCCCGAAATAGATCTATCAACACATTCCTGAAAGGGTCAAATAATAAATTTGAAAACAAAAAACTCTATAGATTATTTGTTAGGACAATATCCTAATGAAGAAATATAGAGTATGGCCTCGAACTTGAATAATTTTCATTTTCATTGCACAATTAAAGGTCGAAAAAAACATAATTTTTATTTTTAATAAAAATTATAACAAACTTATATAAAAGGCAGAGTACCGCCAAGTTTACTTCCCCTGTTTTGCTTACAAAGTAAACAAAATATAAAAAGGAGAGAGAAACAAAAAAAAAACGTGTATTGAATATCCACCAGAGGTGGATCTTGCACATCAAACAAGTTTTCAATTTATTTTTGATCAATGGTTATAATCTTTAACTTCAAACTCATATGTATATTAGTTCTCATGTAGTGAGTAAACTAGTTCATATGTATGTTTGATGTTTGGCATGGGATTGTTACCGCTTTCAAAACGTGTTCTGATGATGGGAACCTAGAAAATTCCCGAAATAGATCTATCAACACATTCCTGAAAGGGTCAAATAATAAATTTGAAAACAAAAAACTCTATAGATTATTTGTTAGGACAATATCCTAATGAAGAAATATAGAGTATGGCCTCGAACTTGAATAATTTTCATTTTCATTGCACAATTAAAGGTCGAAAAAAACATAATTTTTATTTTTAATAAAAATTATAACAAACTTATATAAAAGGCAGAGTACCGCCAAGTTTACTTCCCCTGTTTTGCTTACAAAGTAAACAAAATATAAAAAGGAGAGAGAAACAAAAAAAAAACGTGTATTGAATATCCACCAGAGGTGGATCTTGCACATCAAACAAGTTTTCAATTTATTTTTGATCAATGGTTATAATCTTTAACTTCAAACTCATATGTATATTAGTTCTCATGTAGTGAGTAAACTAGTTCATATGTATGTTTGATGTTTGGCATGGGATTGTTACCGCTTTCAAAACGTGTTCTGATGATGGGAACCTAGAAAATTCCCGAAATAGATCTATCAACACATTCCTGAATGGGTCAAATATAAATTTGAAAACAAAAAACTCTATAGATTATATGTTAGGACAATATCCTAATGAAGAAATATAGAGTATGGCCTCGAACTTGAATAATTTTCATTTTCAATATTTTTTAATATGCATTTTTTTTATTGAATCGGAGAAATCCGAAAACAACCTTCGAATATAGACCTCTTTAAAATTACATAGTTTTCCGACGTTTTGAATTTGTTCGAAAATTAAAACCAATCGCGAGCTTTTGAAAATTTTAAAAACTGAATATGGGGATGTTTTATATGATCCATGGAGTATGTGCCTACAAATCAAATTTGAAGACCAAAAATTATTTTTGACGAATTTGAAAAAATTGCAAAATTTCATACAGTTTCATTCAGTCGTCAAAGGATTATTTGAACGACAAATATATATTCCTGACTAAAAACAACGATATTTTTTTTCATTTCATGGTATAAAGTACTTGTTTTAAGGTACAACCAAAGTTGCAAATTTTTAAAATTTCTTATTTATTTATATTACAACAAAGTTGAAAATTTTTTGAAAATTAGAAACTTTTAGTTTAAAGAAATCTGTTTTTGCACTAACCAAAGACATACTAACTAAACTGAATCTGTAGCCCGTTTCTATATCTAATGCGAGAAGTTTTTTCGTCGAGAAAGGTCTTCTACAGGGTGACTTCATAGATGCTGTGGACAAATGTATTTTTGTATAATACGTGATTAAAAAGAAAAATAACCTGAATGCAGCGTTTGATTCGTTTTTTTGATTGACTTTATATTTAATTATCTTATGGCTCAGCCTATGTAAAGCAGAGCAATGAATAAAGAATAAGTTTCAGCAATTTTCGCCAAATGTATCAATTTCATCATTATTTATAAAACATTTCGTAAACAACAAGAATTTTAATGACCATATCATGGACTCCATGAATTTTTTCTACACAAAAATAATAAAATTCTTACAAATACAAAATATGCTTCATACAAACAGTGAAACATTTCATAAAAATGATGAAATTGATTTTGTTGTCTATGAAATGTTTCATAAATACTATGACACGTTATATTGGTCGAAAATTGGGAAAACATGTGATAAATATGATGAAGCTTTACCTTTGAGTGAAGGTTGATCTTCTAGTTCAATCGAATTTTGACAGTTTCGTTCAATCAGTTATTTATATCGTTTTAACGAACTACACATATTTGTTACTTCTTTCTTGTTCTTCTATCCCTCATACGTATCGCAATGTCCACCTTCGGTGTTCCCATAGCAATTAACCCCACCGAAGTAAAATAATAAATCAGGGCTATGAACCAAAAAGCTTCAATAAGTTCGCCAACTCTCCATCAGGTGGCGAGCAACAACTGTTCTAAGACTTATCATCTCGCGCAATTACAGTGTTGCCATGTCTGAAGCCCTTCATCTTTCCCCACCTTTCATCTCTATACTATCCCTTTCCAAAGAAAGCAACACACTAAATATAGGAAGTATTTCCTGAGTGTTGCCTCTCTTTAAAAAAAAAAAAAAAAAAAAAAAAAAAAAAAAAAAAATTAATTAATAATGATAAAAAGTGTAAAAAAACATAAAAAAATTTAATGAAATAAATTTAATAAAAATATGTTGATTAATATAATATAAAAAATTAAGAAAAACAACTGTGGTCAATAGTAATATTTTGTATGTACTTCGTTTAATTTGGATTTCAAATTTACTTTAAAAAATAAGTTACCTGTTCGAAAAACTAGATCAAATTGTCGCATGAGTGAAACAATCGAAATGAACGATTGAACTAAAATAGCGGATACTGATGAGCTAGGTCACATCGTTCAGTTGGTTGAGTAGTTAGTTCAATTGAACACAAACTACACAAGTTTAATTTTTGTATTTAATTTTTATAATATAATTTTTAAAAGTGTATCAGCTTTTTTTTAACATGGTTCATTGCTATTTTGGTGTTTTTCTATCATTAAGTATCATTGGCAATATTTTCATTGTGCTAGTTTGTGTTGTGAGTGTGTGTGTGTATTTTTACAATATCTTTAAAGTGGTGCCAATCTTATGAAAACGAGTCGTCCAACCAACCAAAATTCCGTTCAATATAATGTATTCGAATTTATTGTAATTTTATTCAATTGACAAATCGGAAATGTTTCAAAATTCATTGTGGCATAGAGTAAAAGTGGGTGGTAATTTCGAGGATAATATTGTATGGTTTTGTTTGCTACTTCAAAAAAAAAAGAGAAAAAAACTACCAACATAAATTATGGTAAAATCTATAAATTACTTTAATTACTTGTTATTGTGGAAACTGAAACCAACAAAAAAAAAGTTTTATTTTAAGAAAAGAAACTTTTTGAATTTTTAAGTTTTTGCCATCGTATAAATTATTTTGTTGCTAAACAAAAAATTAAACCAAAATAATTTATGGCTGTCAATAAAAATTGAGCAAAATAACTACAGCAATTTACAAAATTTTAAAAAAATTGGTTTTAATACTCCTCAATGTACCTGTACGCAATTTTAAATATGTCGATTAAACACGCTTTACTTATGACAATGTTGTATGCAGTTTAAAATTTACATAAGAGAATTAGGGTTAAATTTTTATTTGATTTTGGAGTATGGGAGAACATTAAACGACACACATACTGTGGCATTAGTACACACAAAAAAAAATTCTAGTGAAACATTTTTCAAAAAAAAGGAATAGAATACACTCTAATTAATTTCTGTTGAAATTTACCCAACTTATAGTAGGAAACTATACTCCTACTATAAGTTGGGTAAATTTACTCTATGTGTGTAAATGAAAAAAAATACACACATTACGTGTAAGTTGGTCAACAAAAATTGTGTAAATGTACTACGCAAGTGCGTAAAAATGTAATTAAATTTAGAAATAAATGAATAATTTTACTGAATTTTTGAGTAAAAAAACATGCTTTACTTGTAAATATACGGATAAAATGCGTAAAAATACATTTTTATATGCGTAAGAACCCCCTAAAAATGCGTATATTTACTTTGCGGTAAGAAAGAAAAACAGCCCAAAAAATGTTTTAAAGAATTCATTCTTTGGAATTCACTAGTGGGGAATTCAATCAATTTAGCTAATTCGATATTATCAATTATTGAATTCAATCATTGGGAATTCAGTCGTTGGGAAGTCAATTGTTGGGAATTCAATCATTGCGAATTCAATAATTGGGAATTCAATCTATTTTTTACTCAATCGATTTACAATTTGCCAAAATCGGCGAAACTGAAAAACACCGCCAGAATTGAAAAAAAAACTCTAAAATTTAAAAAAATGTCGTTGAAATGAAAAAAATCCCCAAAAATTTAAAACAATCTCCAAATTTGAATGAGAAAAATTGCTAAAAGTGAAAACATCGCCAAAATGAAAAAGACTTAATAATTTAATTTAAAAAAAATTGCTCAAATTGGAAAAAGTTGTCTGTGTCATTTATTTATCTCTGTTAGTTTTTGAAACATAGATGTTTCAAATAAATACTCGTTTTTATCTGCGATGCTTACTTTTCGAGAAAAACGCGATTTACGAATCCAGCCAATCAAATCGAAATTTAGGATCGTTGTAGGGGTAATGGGGCTGAGTTTTGAACAATGGTGCAACCATTTTTCCTCCAGCTCTATTAGTTTTCGAAATATGTACCTTTTAAAAATGACTAAATAAAAACCGTCCATAACTCAAAAAATAAAAGAGCTACTGAAAAAATTTTTGCACCGGTGTTCAAAACTCAACCCCAATACCGGTTCAAAATGTCTTAGATCGCGTTTTTCTCGAAAACAAAGCATCGCAAAGCAAAAAGAGAATTTATTTGGAACATCGCCTGTTGTTCGAAAACTAATAAAGATACATTTACAACTATTTTAAGTTTCTCGGGAATATTTTTAGTTTTTTTCAATTTAAGCTTTCTTTCCAATTTGAAAATTTTGTTCATTTTTGGCGATTTTTTTTCTTTTGCAATTTTTTATTTTAAATTTTTTTTTTTTTCATTTTTAGCTATTTTTCTAATTTTGTCGATTTTTTTAATTTTAACGATTTTTTTTTTTAATTTTTGCAGATTTTCTTTTAATTTAGGAATTTTTCTAATTTTTTGCGTTTTTTTTTTAATTTTTGGCGATTTTCTTTAAATGTTAGCGTTTTTTTTTTTTAAATTTGGAGATTTTTTTTTAATTTTAGCGATTTTTTTTTATTAATTTTAAGGTTTTTTTTAAAAAGATTTTTTGAATTTTAGCGCGTTTTGGCGATTTTTTCAATTTTGGCAATTTGTTGGCGATATTTTTAAATCGATTGAGTTAAAACCGATTGAATAAATCGAATGAAGACTTCTATTCTTTAAAGCTCTGTACATATATTATGTTTTGAAAATATTTTTCCACAATTAGGCAGCAAACACTTGGAAATAAACTATAAACTAAACACTATCACAAATACTACAGTTATACATTTTTTTTTTCATTAAAATTCATTTTTTTTTTTCAATTTAAAAATGTCAAAATATTGATTACTTTATAAGTTAGTATATTTACAAACTTAGTGCGTAAAAGGTTTATTTAGCAAAATAATACTACTTTAGGCATAATGTGTTTAATTGTAAACACATAATTGGTAAAAATACTGTAAGTTAGTATTATTGTAAAAGTGTGCGCAAAATAGTTTTACGCATTTTTATGTATAAATTTACCGAATTTGCGTAATAATACATGAAACATTACTCGTTTTATAGTAGTAAATTTAGAATCATTTTTTAGAGTGTATTATCAAGTATAACTATTTTCGGTAAAGCTTGCCAACCAACTTAGGAAAATGTATTCTATACAAATATAGTGACATTTACCTACAAAGACTTGGTAATTCTTTCCTTTTTTTTATTGATGATTATTAAGCAGAAATCGTAATAAAATTATCCATTCTATTTCATAAGAATCCATAGATAGTTTCATGAAATTTCTCATATATTTATAACAAAAATGCTGTTATTTTTGTTATTAAGAATTATTTTATTTATAAAATGAAAAAAAAATATGACATATGTTAAATATTACCTATACTAATTAATTAACATCACCTTCAAATTATCACTAAGAATAAACATACTCCATCCAATATCAGCTTTGCAATGAATTAGAACTAGAAAACAGAAAATAAAATTAGTGTTAGAATTCAGATGTTTAATAAACTTACTTATTTTTTAACACAATTTAGTTCCGGCTACTCTTACCACATATTAAATTTAATTTAAATATTTGATCTATTTACGTCAAAATAATCTTTAATTAATATGTTATACAAATTTCATTTCATTGAGATAAAACTGTTGTATGAATTTTTTTATCGTTCTCAAAAAAAAGCATTTCTAGCATTCTATGTACAAGAAATGTGTGTTATGTTTGTCCATATGTATTTTGTTACATTTTACCAAGTAATGCTTGATTAAAATATATATATAATGAGTTTGATTAGAGGTATATAATATAAGTTTGACAAAGTTGAAAAAACTTAATAATAAAGTTAAAAAATAAAGGTCTTGTTTTTAACCTTCGTATTAAGCTTAAAAAATGTATAATATTTTGTCCTTTATTTCTCTGTGTGTACAAATAAAGTCGGAAGGAATTTTGCGAGTGTTTATGAATAAACTTGCACAAAAACATTAATACACTGAGGGGCAAATCATTAAACGATGATTTGTAGTATCACCAATATCACTAACTGAAAATTGTGTTACAATATATACCTCAGAAAAGGGAACGTTCCTAAGATTTTTATTATTTTAAAACTGCATTTATAAAATAGCGAAATAATGACGTAATGCGAAAAACGCGTTATAGTATAACAAATTTGCTATAAAACTCATCCGTGGCTTACATCCCGTAAATAATTAAACATATTAAACTTTTTAGTATTTGTAATTTTGTAATTGCAAATTATTTGTATATATTTTGCGAATCAAAATTACTAAAAACAATTACCTGTAGTAATATTTATGGTGCAAATTGGATTAACAAAACTTAACCCTCTAACCGGCATAAGCTTTTTTGGACTGAAATTTATTCCACTTGTTCGGCACGAGAATAAATAATATTTTGTTTAAGCGAAATTTTTTTGTTGCCTATTTTAGGCGATATGGGTCAAAATAGGTTTAGAGGCTATCTCAAAAACTAACCTATAAAGTTTAAAAAGTTAAGGCGTAAATTATTCTTCTTACAAAGATATAACAACAGTCCAAAAATTAGTCGTTTGAGCTTTTAGATAAAAAGATATGGCGATTTTCGTTTTTCGAAAAACGCGAAATCGAGCGAAAACGAACCTTAACTTTAATATATTTTGACGAAACTTTGAAGCTTTGATAGTGTTATCAAATTTAATATTTCTGCTAAATTTCATAAAAATCCGTCCACTCGTTTTCAAGATAAGATGATGTCCTTTATATGTATCCTTTTAAAGTCCTGTGTGTCTTTGGAACAAACTTAGAGTATTTTCCAAAAGTTAGAGCTTTAATCTTCCTTTGTGTGGAATATGAATGGTTTCATGTTAACAGAAATGTGTTTCAAGGACTTTTCAAAATTGAGGTTGTTTCAAAATATTTATTTTTTGAAATTACTGAAAATTTTAACTATAACGCTTTCTTGCTTCCAAACCATGACATGTACACAAAACATTACTTCGTAAAATATGTGGATAACTTCGTTCTCTATCGATATAGCTTACATTTTTATAATAAAACACTTTTTTGGCGAACTTATGGCCAATTTAAAATACCCCGCCTAGAGGCGGGCTTGCCGGTTAAAGGGTTAAATTTTCCTGCTAATTCGAGCTTTTTCTAGTCTTTTGCGGTTTTCGCGAACTTCGCGATTTCTTGAGTGTGATTTAAGAAAAAGACTTCAAAATCTTTTTGGAAATGACTTTATTTACCGTTTATTTATCGAAACTTAACTCTAACAATGATGACCATCCATTTTTAGGAGGATACAATTCATTCATACACAATCCGAAGCGTCAGCGTAATAACCTTTGAGTTATACTGACTGACATCTGCTAGTTCGTCATATGGTTCGAATTTTCAAATTTCATTAAAAACATCATCTCAGAATGGACGGTCATCTTTGTTGGCTTTGAGTTTCGACATATAAAAAATAAATAAAGTAATTTTAAAACAGATTTCGAGGACTTTTATTTCAAATACACACAAAAAATCGCCGGGGGTTTGGTGTGTCATTTCAAAAGTATAAATTTTACTTACAGTGTAGTAAGTGAGAAAAAATAATTTAATATATGTAAAAAATCTACCAAAAATAAGTTAAAAATTCCCGTGCAGAAAAAGAAGAATAGCAAACATAAATCAGTTGATTTACCAATATTTAGTTGTATTTGAGCAAAGATTTTTGCTAATTGAATGTAACAAAAATAATCGAATGAAGTCAGCAAAAACATTTACAAAATATTAGTAGACAAAAATCTCATTAAAAAATGTGAAATTTTTAAAGTTCTTTGCTTTTTGTTTTTTATTGCGAATAAAAGTCTTCCCTTATGAAATCAGTTATCTACAATTGTTTAGCAGAAATTTCTGATGATTTAAGCAAAATAAACTGTTATTTGCATTCTACTAAATTTGAGGTAAATATAGTGGACATTTTGTTAATATTACAGTTTCTGTTTGCTATATTGAGTCTACAAATATTTAGTAAAAGTTTTTGCTAATTTTACAGACTAAAATGCTATTTTCAGTCAACTAAAATTCACATCGAATATAACTAAACTTTTGTTATGGTAACATATTTGATTTTGCTGTTCTTATTTTATAAATATTTAACAAAAAAAAATCTGCCAAATTTAACAGTTTTTTCGCAAGATAATTTTTAACTAATTTCTTGTAGCTTTTTCTGCTATTTTTTACAAGTTTATTTCTACACTCACCATATTTTTCCCGTAAAGACTACTGAATATACACATTAAGTTCAGTGAAATTCTGTTAAAAGCAGAACTACTTACTTTTCGTTTAAAACAATTGTATTTTTTAGTTTATTTTCAACTGTTGAAAAATTAATTGACAAAATCGATAAAAAAAAACAATAGATTGTTTTCGTTTATTTCAATACTCAATATAATATAACAAATTTTTGTTTTAAATAGAAAATTTTAACTGATATTTTAACTTTTACCGAAAGTCCGTTTTTTTGTTAATTTTGTTTATTGAATAACAGACAGACAGTTAGAAAATATATTTCTTTGGTAATTTAACTGTATATTCCATTGAAACAATTTAACCGATAAACTTTTAAATAACTATTGGTTTCTTATGGAAAAGTTCTTGTGAGTGTATGAGTGTAATACCATGCAGTAAAGCGCTAAAACAGAGACATTTAAATTTTAACCTTAACACAACATTTCTAAATTTAATCCTAATAAATCTAAAAAAAATGAATGAATTTTTGTTTTTTCTATTATGTTGAAGTCCTAAAATTTTTTTTTTTTTTTAAACTCATTAAAAATTGAAACCCCGTGAAATGTGGTAATAATTCCATATTTTGCAAATATGCATTGTAAATGATAATGATCCGATATATATTAAAGAAACTGCAAATGTTGAAACTTTCACACTTTTTGACTTATTTTTTTTAAATCGCATATAAAAACATGTTTTTTGACTTAAAAAAAAAAATAATCATTAAGTGGCTACGTAAAGTTTCTGCGTGAAACCAGAAGACCCAAGGTCAGATTTTGGCCTATCTATCGTGGAATCGCCGATATACAAACTCTGTCAAAAACGGGCAGTAAAACACTTATGTGCTTGCAACATAAACGAAAACATTTAATAGGCTCATTGACCTCATAAATTTGTTTAATCACCTTACGTCACTAGATCATGACGATAGAAGTTAATGACGACACTTTGTTCAATACTCTTAAATTTATATAATTGCTTTGTAAAGGAATTTCCAAAACACACACAATCACGGAAGGCTATGCAGGTATCACTTGCACTTTCTCTACGCTGTTTTTTCCCATTTTCTGTTATTTTGTAGTAGAGAAGACCCATTAACCTTGATCTTGATAAGACTGTAAAGACAGACAATAACAAAAGCAATTGTCATATAATGATTATAGTGGTGGCCTTGCACTAAATATATTCCAGCCACAACTACACCTTTATTGCTATTATTATCTAATTTGTTTTGGATCATAAAATATTACAGAGATACTTTTTATAGCAGGATATGCATTTACAAAGTACTCGTAACAAACTCAAAAATCTGTGTAACACAAATACAATTAAAAATACTACACACTAACAGGAACAAAACTTATATGAACCCTAAAACTATAGACCACCATTGTTGGTATTAGTCAACAAAAAGGTTTGATAATAGTCGAAAGAAAAAGCAAAATAAATTTTCTAAAAACACTCTCATTTTAAAAACAAAAAGCACGTGCAAAAGGTGTAGTAAATAACTAACTTGCTCTACATTTAGTGTAATGTTAGTGTCCTTTAACACTTGTTTACTTCTACTGCGTTTAATAATGTCGACGGTGACAGTGACAGACCCACAGCTAAATATTTCATGCCAATAAGTTATTAACTTTTCATGACACAATTAGTATTAACTATCGCCTGTCTGTGCAGCACAACCAAATAACTATCACTTTCAATGTCAGACAAGTGACCTTGAGAGTGAGTACATTAAACTTCATAAAATGCATTATCATGTTTTTAATTTGCAATGTTTGTCATTTTTTTAAATCAATTCAAGGAAATGAAATTTCAAAACCATTTTAGATTCGAATAATTACACAAAAAGAGAAAAAATTGGATGCATCAGCTATGCTACCTATCATTTCTAAATGCCTTAAGTAGGCAGATCATGAATATGGCCTTAGAATTTTAAAGTTAGTTATGCACTTAGAATACTAAGTAGGTAAAGACTACTGAAGATGTAGTTGAAAGTTCCCCGGTTCATTCCATATTGTTCCAGTTTAGACCAATGTTCCATTTTCTTTTGGTAAACAAATAATTAGGACACCCTGTGGCTGTTTCATAAAAAATTAATCTCTCGGGATCTTTCCCGGACATAGCTTATTTGAATTATCAGCGTTACTTAAAGCTTTTGTGAAGCCATGATTTCATAGATAATTATCATTAGTTTTTTGAAAATCTTATCTGTAAATTGTAATTTGTTACCTTTAATTGTTGTATTACTAATGAAATTGAAATTTAAAATTATTGTCATTAATCAATGAAATTCAATATCATTAATTAAACAAATGCCAATTAAAATAATTTAATTGCAATTGATATCAATGAAATTGTAATGAAATCATCAATTAATTAGTCCATAAAATTAATTAGTCCCATGTATGCTACAAATGACTGATATTTACATTACAAATAAAGAAACTGTACACTCAAATAAAAAAGTTAGTAAAGTCAGCAAAAAATTTTGCTGAGTCAGCAACCACTCCATTTTATCTACCCTCTCCGATTTCAATAAAACTTTTATAGAAGTTTTTAGTCATATAACTATAATCAGATATGGGCGACGTCATTTACATTTCACAATCATTCACTTGAAAAATTTTTCGATGTAATTAATCATTTCTGACCTACGATCACACTTGTGGGGTTAAAGGTTTCCTTGGAAAATGTTCAATTTTGTCAACACTAGACATAGGACATAATACTAATATTTGTGTATTTAATTAAAAGCCGATTACTTTTTTTTTATTATTGAGTTATTGTCCTGCAATTAAATACCCAGATGTTGTTACTTATCCCTATAGTTGGTATTAAACATTTTGCAAATATTCCGAGGAAGCGCTTGAGTGTAGGTCAGAAATTATTAATGATTTAGAAAAATTTCACAAGTGAATTTTTGTGAAATGTAATTGAAATCGCCCAGATCTGACTATATAATGTCGCCCAAGTTAAGGATAGCTAGTCTCAGCGGATCTTGAAATATCGCGTTTAAAAATATGCAAAATATTCGAAAATTTCATAGACGTCCATATCTTTTTAACTGTGAAAGTTAAGCGATTCGTTAAAACCTTTTTTATGGCTATTGTTTTCGTGGTTTAAATAAATTTTCTGAAGATCAAATGCATTTTTTTTTTCAAAATCCGCTGTATTTCAAAAGACTGTTTGTTTTTTTATTCTTAAAAAATGTTAATTAAAAAAAAAAAAAAAAAACACTAAAAAAATACATATTTTGTCAGAAAAATTCCAAATAGTCCAAATGACGACCCCCAAAAATATTTTTGATGTAACATTTAATTCACGAGAGCTACACGATTTTTAAAAACTTTGTTTTTCAGATTTTGAATTTTAACCAAGACAATATATAACAAAAAAAAGTTGGAGTTCTCGAAATTCTACAACCCTTAAAATATGCCATTCTTAAAATATATATGGTCTGCCAAACAAATATGAACAAAAACTCAGGTCGCAAGTGAAGCTTAAAAGTTCTACTAATTCTAATTCTGCCTTTATTTTATTTTAATTTAAAAAAAAAAAAGAAAAACATGAGAAAAAATTACACATAACTAAATATTATGATCGCAAACATCGCTCTTACGAATATGAAATCCTAATTAAAATTGGAGTCTCGGAGTTCTCGAAATTGGAAAGTTTTACACAAAAATTAAAACTATAATAAGTTGGATTTTTCAATGACATAGTCTCCAGGTGTTTAGAAAACTTCCACAAAAATTAGACTTCAAGAATTCAAAATCCACAATTTTTTTTTTTAATTTCTATAGCAGATTTCTAATCTTTATTAAATTAAGCTCAGATATGTCAATATGTTAACTAGTTGCATTTTTATAATACACAGTGGGTGATGTGGTGCAATAGTTAGCGCATTGGACTGTTACACAGATGGTCCCGGGTTCGATTCCCGGTGACGGCAACATCAATTTAAAGAAATAATATGTATGAGTTTTCTATCCATCATATGTATCGCAGCGCCCACCTTCGGTGTTACCATAGCACTTAACAGCACCGAAGTACAATAATGAATCAAGGGCTATGATTCAAAAAGCCTCAATAAGTTCGCCAACACTCCATCAGGTGGCGAGCAACAACTATTTTAAGACTTATCATCTCTCGCAATTTCAGTGTTGCCTTGTTTCAAGCCCTTCATCTTTCTCCACCTTTCAACTCTCCTGTATCCGCTTTCCGAAGAAAGCAACATTTTAATTAATAGGAAGAATTTCCTGAGTGTTGCTTCTCTTAAAAAATATATATGTATATATGTATGTATTTTTACGCATAAGAAAAAAAAAACGCAAATAACAAAATATAATATGTACATCGAGGTCCAGAAATGTCCCAAACTAGTACTTTGAATATAATACACAGAGCGAACTGGTGTTTTTCTATAAAAATCATATATATTGGTTAAGTTTCCATTAAGTTATCACACTACTAAACAAATAAATTTGGATCATTCTGTAGCATGACAGGATCACTCTCATGATTGTAACTGTAGACCAATTTACCATTATCAGTATACATGAGAATCTTACAATTAAAAATCACTGTAGGAAGATCATTTAAGAATAAAAAAAAACAATAATGGCCCCAAATGCCTGCCAGCACTTTACTGTTTTGAACTAATGTTTTACTAATATTTTACTAATGTTTTACTAATTTATTTTTCTAAAAAATTGTGCTGATTAGCACATCAATAGTGTGAACGACAACCAGATTGAAAGATATACGCAAAATGAATTAGATGTCGCGGCATGTCACGATGTAGTAGTGACGAGAAAAATTATACTAAAAAGTACATCTCTAGTAAGACATAATATACAAATAGCAACCATGGAAGATTTTTATATCTGCTTTTCATACATAAAACAAAAATCAGGATTAAAACAACTTAAAATTTGCGTCATCAGACGCGAAATAGATATGTTTTGGCCATTTTAAAGTTGTGTACTAGCACATTGGACCAGCTTAAGAATTTGCAAACCAATTAGGGTTTTTGTTTTCCAGGACTTTTGAATTTCCGACAACAGCGGGAAATTTTTTTTCAATTTCCCGGTTTCTTTTCATTTCCCGCTAAATTATATTTGACATATTAAAGTCGCGTTTGAATAGTTATTACATTACCTTTAATTTGATATACAACATGATTTTTTATGTGGATATGTCAAATGCCACATTTCTTGGCCTATAATTAGGGAGGCTATATCTTTGAAAACTATGATTTTAAAAATTAAAAAAAAAAATGTATATTAAAGATAATTTCCTTCTTTACAGTTTTTATAAATTTCAAAGTGGAAGTAAAGGATCCGCCATATAACTTTTTTTGAAAATGCTATAAAAAAAACTACTGAATATTTTTTCGTGTAGGCTAATGCATGGCTAGCCGAGGCAGCCATTTGAATGAAATTATTTTCCATTATTAACCGGAAGGATTGTACTTTCAAATAAAAAAAGAAATTTGAGAAAATATTCAGTAGTTCTTTTTATAGCATTTTCAAAAAAAAAAAGTTATTTGGCGGACCCTTTATTTTTGGATCCAGCAATACGATTGAGATGAAATTTGGATATGTTATATCAAAAATTAAGAGACACGTGTTTTTTGTGAGCTGCCTAATCTCACATATAGGGGATAAAATGTGGGATCAAATATGACCCCATTTTCTGATTTTGCGTTTTTTTTTCATATTTTTTTCCAAAAAAAAAACTGTATATAAACTTGGTATCTTATAAAAGGTATTTGAAATGCGCATCACTGGTATACAAGTCTGAGACATGCTCCCATAAAAAAATTTTTGTGAACATAGCGCGCTTTTAGAGATTATGCTATTTATACTTTTGAGTAGTTTAAGTCTGTTATCGTGCTTTAAATTGATTTAGAAAAAATATAACAGTTTGAAGATAAAATTATTTTTTCAAAATCCGGATCCCGGAGGATTAACATACAGGGATTTTGCATTGGTAGTTTATAATTAACATATTTTTTTTTAAATTTCTTAAATCCAGGTTCAAAATCCGTGGTTCAAACCGCTGTTTGAACCACGGATTTTGAAAAATGCATCGTGGCTTTATGAAGTGAATAACCCTGCCGAAGTCTCACAAAATAGGAAAAACTTACCATAAAAATATATTTGAAGTTTTAACAAGGAAATTCGAGAAATTCTTAATTTTTTTTTAAATAAATTTTTCACGTTAAAAGTTACAATTCCAAATAATGGATTTATTTAACAAATATCATAGTTCTAAACATCTATGGATGATTAAGATTTTATATATAGCATAATTTGAAAAGTTTATTTAATTATAAATCTATAAATAAATCTATAAATATTTACATTATACTTTATAAATCTATAAATATTTACAATTTTCTACCAAATATATGATTGTTATCACTTTTTTGTATATTCACTTTCACTTTTTATCATTTCCAACCAACAGTTATAATCGAACAGCTGTTCAAATGTATAATCAGGGCAACCAGAAATGTGCTGTATCATGTTTTTTAATGTGCGTCTTATTGAAAAATTCATGAGATATTTCTCCGCTTCAGGACAATTGACGAATTCTGGCATCCATTTATTAGAGCATATTTTTGCTTATTTTGCTCTTAACTGCGTATTTTTAATCAAATTAATTTTTTTAATTGTCCACTAAAACTTAAGAGAAAATAATGTATGTGAGTTTGGACCTGCACCGACTATACCTCTTGGTACAAAACCGCTCAAAATTTATGTCTTTTTTCGGATACCACGAAAAATTTAGCATTCTCAGACATGCTACTTTATACCGTTGATGCGCATTTCAAATAATTTTCCTTAGTTGCCAAATTTATGTGTAGTTTCTTTGGAAGAAATATGAAAAAAAATGGAAAATACAGAAAATGGGGTCATATTTAACCCCACTTTTCAACCCATAAATATGAGATCGGGCAGCTATTCTCTTTTATTTTTGATTCTTTATGACATATCCAAATTTAATTTAAACGGACTCTTCTTAATACATAGTTTGCATTACCTGGTAAAATATCTGCCTTCTCTATCCTTATTAATATTATAAAAATGACTGTTTGTTTGTTTGTTTGTGTGAGCATCACGTCCAAACGCCTGAACCGATTTTATTCAAATTTGACACATAGATAGTGGGCGGTCTGGAAGGAACTATAGGCTATATGAAATTTTTATATGATGGGCGTGGCACTTTTACGCCCACTTTTTCACTATTTTCGATATGGCTTTACCGATGCAATTGATATTTGGTACCCAGAAAGAAATATCACAGATAAGCACTTTAATTTATATCAAATTTAGATATTGTGGGCGTGACACTTTTACGCCCACAACTTCACTATCTTCTATATGGCTGAACAGATTTTATTGAAATTTGGTACACAGATATTGGGATGACTCATAAGCACTATTTGCTATAATAGATTAAGACCTGGTGGGCGTGGCAGTTTTACGCCCACTTTTTGTTATCTCTAATATGGCTTAAAGGATTTTATTAAATTTTGTTACACAGATAGTGGGCAAACTTAAAAGTAATATGTGCTGTATTTGATTTCGATATGGTGGGCGTGGCACATTTACGCAAACTTTTTCATTTTCACTATCCTGATTAATATTACGCCCATCACGCCCAAACGACTCAACGGATTTTATTGAAATTTGGTACATAGAGACTGAAAAAAAAATTACGATATGGTGGGCGTGGCTATTTTATGCCCACTTTTTCTGTTTTTTTATAAACGGGCCGAACCGATTTTATTGAAATTTGGCATGTAGATAGTGGAAGCTCCGGAAGGAAATATATTCTATAAAAAAATTTGATATGGTGGGCGTGGCCCTTTTATTCCCACTTTTTCTGTATCTTATAAACTGCTAATCCGATTTTATTGAAATTTGGTGCATAGATAATCTGTCTACTGACAGTCACTATAGGCTATATTAGAATCCGATAATATGGGCGTGACACTTTTACGCCTACATTTTCCGTATCTTCTAAACGGTACAACCGATTTTATTGGAATTGTATGCATAGTTATTGCGACCACTAATAGCCACTATAGGCTATATTACACTTCGATACAATGGGTGCGGTATTTTTACGCCTCTTTTTTAATGACCATCTCCATACAATTTCTTTAAATAATTGCAATTCTTTTAAAGATTTTAAAATAAATTTCTAACTATGTTCCAAATACTTTGTGTATCAATTTATTCCAGTAATACGAAGGAAACCCTGGCAACGCCGGGAATGGGATAAATGGGCGTGGTGACGTCGCAGTTGTTATGGCAGTTGTTTTCAGCTATTCATTTTATATACTTTACCAAATAAAGGCGATAGAAGGACAAAGAGGCGTTGGGCTTCCCATGAAATTCAAATTTTAAAATGATTTACTAATGTGAATTTATTTTTTTAATTATTTATTTGCGTAAAACAAATTTCTTGATTTAAAGAATTAATTACAATTAAAATTTGAAGGCAAAACAACGTTTGCCTGGTCTTATATAAAAAATAAATATTAAGAAATATTAAATCGGCTTTTAAGAATAAAAACACACTTAAAAACAAATATCATACTAAGACAACAACAACAAAAAGGGAACAAAAGCCTGGAGTGGGCTAAAGCGAATGCACTTCGTTTATAATTATTGCAATATTTATTAAATCTTTTTGAAAAAGTTTTTATTTGAATTAAGCCAAGTTTATCCATCATCGCAAAAACTAGGTCTAAGGCACGCTAACAACGTAGCGGGCTGCGCCCGCTAGTATGATATATATTTGTGGATCCAAAAATATCTCCACTTTGAAATTTGTCACAACTGTAGAGAAGGAAATTTTCTTTAACATACATTTTTTTTTAATTTTTGGAATGGTCCGAGTTATAGGTCAAGAAAGGTGACCTTTGACCTTTCAAAAAAAAAAAAATCTTGTTGTATATTAACTTAAAGGTAAATTTGTAGCCTTTCAAATGCAAACTTGATGAGTTGCGTACCTAAAACACTTTTCAATAAAATGACAATTAAGAAAGTACAACTTTGTACATTTGTATAGTTTTTTTTTTCGATTTTCAAGACCTCATATTGCCGGGTCCAAATGTGCCAGCGCTCCCAAATTTTGTATTTGTCTTAGATCTGTGATATACTGTATTTTCACGAAAAATCATAAAATTCGGAGGAGGTAGGTTACAAGGTTTTTAAGAAATTTTTTGTTCACTATGGGAAGAGCAGCTTTTTTAGTTTACTAAAAATTTTTATTATTTTTCGTCCACCAAAATTCATTACAACAAGAATTATTTACACCAAAATATGATAAACTACTTTCATTGTTTTATGTCAAATTAAAAATATCCGCCTAAATACAAAATAAGCAAACTAGAATAGCCATTAATTTTAATAAAAAAATCTCAAAAAAAATATGACTATAATAATGAAAAATTCATAAAAAATGGTAAAATAAATATCAACATTTTGTGTTATCAATTATCATTTGTTCACACTCATGTTCTTAATATGTACGACCATCTACAAAGGAAACAACAAATATTGTGTGTAACATTGTTGGAGATATTTCTCTATCCCAGCAAAAATTTTCATTATCAAATAAGTGGTTATATAAAAAGAAATTCATAGCATTGCACAACTTATTATTCGGTGTTTAAACTCATTATTTTGTTTGGCGAGGTCGTGTTTGTAAGTACCCCAGCCAGAAATTGCCAATGGTCTGATAAATCAAGCACTGGCAGAGCACTGTTTGCTAATGGTCTAACAAATGAAGTGCAGGCAAAGCACTTATTTACAACGCTCTGCCAACGTTAGTAAAAAGTACTTTGCCAGCACTTAATTAACAAAATTTACAACAGTAAAAATAATAAATTTAATGCATGTACTTGTTTTTAAATAAGTTAGCAGGTTTTAATAAAAATAATAAATAAATTGTATTTTTTTAATTTATTTTACATATAGAATACACTTGAATTCTACCATATTTATATTTATTTCAATATTATTTTCAATCATATTATTAACTGTGAATATTTCAATTTCTTTTGATATTACTGGATAATTAAACGAATCGCTAACTTCATTAAAAATATTGCCTTTTAAATGAATATCATAAACTTTGTATTTGGAACGTTTGCATCCGGAATATAGTCATCAGATATAGATTTTTCTGTATTATTAAAGTCACTAGAACTATCCTCCGATTATCCTTGTATTATGTACGTTATTAGTTGTTTTACCAATGCTTTGCCAACGTTTTAAAATTATGATTTTGGAACTGGCGAAGCACTCATTGCCAGTGCTTTGCCAACGTTTTAAAAAAGAAACGGCCAAGCCCTGCCCGTTGTTATCATCTTAGGGTTGGCAAAGTACTTATTTTATCATTCAAAAGCACTTTATTGGTTGCTTTACCAATGCTTTGCCAACGTTTTAAAATTATGATTTTGGTACTGGCAAAGCGCTCATTGCCAGTGCTTTCCCAACGTTTTAAAAAAGGAATGGCCAAGCCCTGCCCGGTGTTATCATTTTGGAGTTGGCCAAGCACTTAAATCTTCAGAAATCTAACGCTCTGCCAACGCTCATACCCCCGTTGAAAGCTTTGCCGTTCGTATTTTTCTGGCTGGGTAGTTACGCCTACCAGCTCGCCTAGAAAAAAATTAAAAATAAGTAGTTACTAGAGTCTAAATACGAAAAGTTGAAAATTAAGTAGTTACAAAAGTGACCACAAAAAGTTAAAAATATAAGTAGGAATCTCATTTCATACTTAATGCTAAAAAAAGAAGATAAACGAATTCAACGATGTTTATCAAATCGTGTTACGCTGTAGCCATCCAGGTGAAATTCAAAATATATTTTCTATTAAGATCCAATATGACAACAAATAACAACCCATTATTGAAGTTTTTTAATGATATTTTTTAGAATACCTGCTTATTTAAAATTAAACTTATATAACAGAAAAATAACGTACATATTAATTAAACTTATCAGCAAAAATCCGTACTAAAAGGAATGACATGTTTTTTTAAAAAAGTTTTCATTTTTAAAAAAGTTTTATTAGAGGTCTTTGGAAAATAAGATATTTTTTACATAGCACGACCTTTAAATTAAATAAATTTCATATATTAAAGCTTTGGATTACACACTAATACACTCGTAGAAATAAACCTAAAAATTTGTTAAAAACGACCGTGCAGAAAAAACTGCTAAATATAGCAAATTTTTTGCTTAATATTAATAAAATAAGAACAGCAAAAATAAATCTGTCAACATTACAAAATTTTAGATATATTAAGTTTATGCAAAATAGCATTTTACTCTATAAAATTATCAAAAACGTTTAAAAATTGTTTGCTATATTTGCCTGAAATTTAGTAGAATGCAAATAACAGTTTGTTTTGCTAAAATCAACAGAAAATTTGTTTAAAAATGCAAGATCGCTGATTTCATAAGGTAGACTTTTATTTCGCCTTAAAAAACAAAAATAAAAAAAAATCTTAACATTTCAATATTTTTTATGATTTTTTTGTCTACTAATATTTAGTAAATGGTTTTGAGGATTTTAGTAGATTATTTTATTACTTTCAAGTAACTAACATTTAGCTCAAAATAACTAAATACTAAATAAATGCAACAGATTCATTTTTGCTATTCTTATATTTCTAATATTTAGTAAAAAAAATCTGCTAATTTCACAAGTTTTTTCTGCAAGCTCATTTTTAACTAATTTTAGTAGCTTTTTTTTGCTATTTTTACAGGTTTATTTCTATGGTTTAAATATTGGCACATACGCATAATAATGCCTCATTATAGCCTCTGAAAAACAAGTCTTAAGCAAAAAAATCTGTCACTGATATGAAATATATTTTTTTTTTATAAAAAAAATTTAAAAGTGTTGACATAGTTTTCAAATATAAGTGAATTTTGAGAATTATCATATTAATGTACACTCAAAAAAAAGGTTAGTAAATTCAGCAAAAAATTTGTTGGATCTGCAAAATTTTAGTTAGGAGGGTGCTTACAAAAAAAATTGCTAAAAAAAAATATCTCTTGAAAATCAGCGAGCTGTTTATAGCCACAAAATTAGTAGATTCAGCATTACTTAGTTAACTAAAAATTAAAAAATCCTTAATAAATGTTAATAAAATATTTCCTGAATATTAGTAGACTAAAAAAACTCAAAAAAATTCTAGAAATATTATAATTTAGTTGATTTATTTGCTGAAAATCTGAAACATTTTTTTGTGATTCTTTTAAAAATAACTTACAATACGTTACATTATATAAAAATGTTCATAGTCCCAAATTGGCGAGATGGATTAACTTAATATCTGAAAATATATAGAAATAGTTATATATTATAAACAAAATTTTCTTTCAACTACTTTCATCCATGGTTGTCTAAATATGCAACATTTTTTTCCAATAAGAAAAAAGAAACAAACAAAATTACCTAAGAGTTGAGCCCTTGTCTTCCGCTATAGGCTGTCTACCTGAACGTATATGTGTTTACAATTTGACCACACTACATTAATAATCACTTTAAAGATGTTTATTAAATTTAAATATTTTATTTTATCTTTAATTTAATTTAATTAGTTTACAATTACTTCACAAGCCGGTGAGAACACAAAATTAAGGTTTTTTTAATCCACATATGTATGCTAAAAGTTCTTTGGTATGAAAAACAGATCCAAAAATCTTCCATGGTTGATTTGTTATATGTCTTACAAGAGATGTAATTTTAAATATAATTTTCCTCGAATCTACGTATATCTTCAATCTGGTTGTCGTCCACACTATTAATGTGCTTTTCAGCACATTCTTTTTAGCAAAATAAATTAGTAAAACAATAGTAAAATATTAGTAAAACATTAGTTCGAAACAGTTAATTTCACAATTAATACAACTAAAATTTTAGAAGAAACACACAATTTTAGCAAAAAAAAAAATTTACTGAGAAATAGCATACTTAATTTAACAGACGTTTTACTAACTTTTCTACTAACTTATGTTTTTTCGTTAAATTTTTATAAACAAATTTTACAATTTTTCATTTGTTTGATAAAAAAATTGATATCAATATTTTTATTTTAAAATGGCTTAAATCAAATATATTTACAGAGATTGTTTTTTTTTATTTAATGGAGTATATTTGTCGGGGTTTTCATAAATGTAATTGTAATATTAATGATAAACAAATGATTTTTTCCAAAGTTTAAGTCTAAATGGAGAAAAGCCAGCAACTTTTAAATAATTTTTACTTTTTTGATTGCAGATTCATTTTATTTTTTTGTGGAGCAGTGTAATTTTCTATGGAGGCTCCATTTTTAATTCTTGTACAATTTCAAATTCTAGTCTTTAGTTACGTTTATTTTTCTTATTCCTTAATCATTTTTTTAAAGTTTTAATTTTTTTTAGTATTTTTTATTTAAAAAATTATTTTATTAATACAATTTTTTATTTACTAAAATGCTTGTTTGGTTTATTTTTCTTTGGGGGGTTTTTTTGGTATTGGGCTTAAGGCCACATTTGCCTATGTCTGGTATACAAGGATAATTATTCATAATAAAAAATGTCAACACTAAACATTTACATATATTAATATAAGTAAAATACGTACAAAGTTGAACTGCGTAAAAAGTGCTTATTTAACCCATTATGAGTAATTAATTATTTTTCCATTAAAAATAATCACTACAATCACTATGTTATTAAGATGTCAGTAGTATGTATTTTAAAATAATGCAGAAGGTAATGATATATAATTATTCGTAATGCAAACAGTAATCAGATGATATTACCAATATTTTGCTGGGTATCTGAAAGACGATACAAAGGAACATGTATCCATTGTGATATGTTGGATAGAAGACGTGGAAAAAAAAAAATCATAAAAAATGACAAAGAAATCTACCGTCATGCGGACTAGTAAAAATAATGGTTTGAATATTTCTCAACCTACATATTTTGGAGTTTACCAAAAAAAAAAAAAATCACAAAACATTTGAATGAAAAAACCAACAAATAAAAAAATACGATTTTTTGTGTATTTTTTTATATTTTTTTGCTAAATATGAAAAGTCAAAAACTCATAAGTTTCTTCCTCCTAAATGCTAAAAAACAGCATCTTCATCTTATTTTTTCATATTTGTTGTGTTTTTTTTATTTTTCTTGTAGTCCCTGTAACTGGCCCGGCAATAAATCTTTTTATATTGGACTTTTAGACGATATCAATGAAATTGTATCTCTTTATCCGCATTATAATAATAAATGTATATATAAGTATTTCTATCTGTATTTGTATACGCATACGACGATGCTGATGATAATACATCTGGAGTTTGGGCAGAAAACTGAAGAAAAATATACTTAAATAATGTATGAATGTAGAATATTGTTATAAAAAAAGCTTGTCGCTTAGTTTTTTTTTTTTACCATGACCAAAAAACCGAAAGACCGCTTTGATATTTATTTGGTGTTGTACGTGAGACTTGCTCAAAAAGTTTACGGTAATTTTTATTTAAATTTCATATTTAATATACACACAAACAAAAAATAAAATAAAAACTCTTTTCAATTACGAAAACAATTGATTCAATTATTTTATTTGTTAAAATTGCACCAACAACGAAAAGTGACTCATTCAACTAGAAATTGATAGAACATTTATTGAATTATTTTTCAATTAAATTTTATTACTTTTGATTATAACTTTCATTTTAGCACAAAACTGTATCAAGTCAATTGTAATTGTATCTAAATAAATCGAATATGATACAATTGCATCTAATATGATACAATTTAATCGGAGCATTTTCGGATGAAGTTTTATGTAATTAATGTTAAATGTTAAACTTTAATCGGGTTTGTAATTCCTCCATAATTGTTAGAAGCAAGACTGGTACCTGTAAAAATAGCAGAAAAGCTACTAAAAATTAGCTACAAATTACCTTTCAGAAAAAACTGCAAAATTTAGCAGATTTTTTTGGTTTTATATATAAAAAAAAAACAGCAAAAATGAATCTGTTAACTTTGCAAAATTTTAGTTATATTCGATGTGAATTGTAGTTAATTGAAAAGAGCATTTTACTCTTTAAAATTGCAAAAACTTTATTTTTTATTTATTTTTTCAATATAATTACAACTGAGTAAAACTTATTTAGTAATATTACAATATGAGGTAAATAGTGTGACGAGTGATAATTCATTAATTATCCTTAAAAAAAAAAAAATATGAATTGATGTACTTGTGTACATATTTCTAGTTGACCATATCCATTGGAAGTGTCCTCTGTAGTCTTCTATATGGGTTGTGAGAGAAAAAGATTTCATTAAGATCTTCCATTGTATGAAGCTGAAGTTTTGTAGCATGCTTTTGTGCATGACGTTGTGTCTCCTCAGTTACAGTGTTTATCCCCAGATCTCTATGCAGGTCATCGTTGCGAATGAACCATGGAGCATTGTCGATAGTACGAAGTATTTTGTTTTGTGTATTTTGAATAATTTGTACATTAGTTTTCTTTGAACAGCCCCAGAGCTGTATTCCGTACGTCCATATTGGTTTTATTATTTGATTATACACCAAGAGTTTGTTTGTTAGTGAGAGAAAAACTTTATGATAATTAGATTATCGTATTATGGTTCCCAACTGGTGTCAATATTATCATATTTTGGTTATGAAAATGTTAATAAACTAATTATGATTGCTAACTTATTATCCCAGCTGTTGAAGCTGGATTAAAAAGGTATGCATGTTTTTTTTTTTTTAATAGTACAATCGTATATTTATGTATTTAATAATTTACACATTTAAATAAACTTATTTTAAAATAATTTAAGAAATCAAATTTTCTTTTTTTCCGAAAATTTCTATTTAGCTAGACAAATTTTATTTTAGCTGGACACTGGACAAGCGTTAAAAAGCTGGACAATCCAGTCAAATCCAGCCTATCTGGCAATGGATGACTAATTGATTTTGATATTCCTTTTGAAATAGTAAAATAAAAAATAGTGAATTGTCAGTTTTTTGTTAAATATTATTAATTTTCCACTGGTTTTACATTTATGTCGGTTCAACTATTCTACTTTTTTTTTAAATTCCGAAATTAATGTGTTATTATAGTTTTGCAACGCACTGTGTTTATATGATTGAAAAAAAGTATGTACATACTTAAAATTTGACTATAATTAAAAAAAAATAATTTTTGTTTTAATTTGTGTGTCAAACTTTACTGTATTAAATGAATGATACTAAAATACCTTCATTCAATTAGTAAAATGTGATAGTGGACATAATATTTGAATAATTTATATTAGCAATTCATTCAATAATGAATTCTTGGGGACAAGATTAAAGAAAAAGTACGAAGGCGGTCCCAAAATAAGTCGACCTGTCGTATAGATGGCCTCAGAAGTTTGAAAAGCAATACTTTGGTAAAAATTAGCAAACTTATAAAACACATGTTTTAAGTTTCAAAACGCTACGTTGTTTAGTATTTTGTTCGAGCCATCAGAAATAAACGATCTCAGTGAATTTGTAAACTTGGAAAAAGTTGGTACAGTTATGTAATTCAATACTTTAATTCGAAATGTTTCAGCCCGACCACTATTGAAACCGAGCTATATTATACTCTGGGGGAGTCTGCTCCTTTCCTTACGACTATAAAATATTGGGTAGCACAGTTTAAACGAGACCCTACGAGCTGTCAAGAAAAACACCGTATTGGTCGACCAATTGAGGGTTAAGAAAATCCGCAAAATGATATTGGATGATCATCGGCTGAAGGTGCGTAAGCTGACTGAAATTATAGGCTTTTCAAAAAGTGCTGTACATCGCATATTGACCGAAAATTTAGAGATGAGAAAACTGTGCCCAAGATGGGTGCAACGTTTGCTCACATTAGAACAAAAACAAACAGTTCACACATCCGCTATTGTGGTGGCCAAAATCAATAAATTAAAGTTCGATTTGCTTAATCACGCACCTCATTCGACAGTTTTAGCTCCCTCCAGTGTTGAAAAATAAAAAAACTGTTTCCCCAATTTGAGGTGTTTTCTTTGTTAAGTCGTCTAATTTTGGGACCGCCCTCGTATATGAACATAATTTAATTCTGAATTAATTTGTTTGTGAATTAAGCTAAAATGAATTAATTCTTTAGGAGCCGTGCAAATTCTACACAAATTTATTCCAGGCAACTTTTACTTTTTGAGCTTATTACTTTTTTTTTCTTTTATGCCCTACTATAACATTATGTAGTCACAGAAACTTTTAATTCTGAGCGATTTAAAACAAAAAATGTGTGTTAACTTTAGAAAATCGCAAAAAATAAAATTTCATTAGTAAAATATTTATTTTGTAAAAGTTAAACATCGTTGGAAATATTTTGTTTGAAAATTAAGCAGACACTCTCCTTCGTTCCTCTTCTCCAGCCAAGTTTAAAACGGAACAAAATAGTTTAATTTGGCTGACAAAATGGCAAAATTGTCACACAAAATTGCATATAATACCATGTTTGTTTTAAAAGTTTTAAAAATAAGGGATAATTTAAGATTTTTTGTAATTATTTCTGATATAACATTAGAGTTTGCAGTTAAAGAGCTGCCGTATCTATGATTTTTAAAACTTTCGTTGATTTAAAAACGGTAAGAATTAAATTTCGACAAACATTTGAGGAATATGTTTTAAAACTGCTCGGTTTTGACAATAGTATGTTAAAGCATTTTTTAAAGAAAAATATAATAAAAATGTTTTTTCCAAGTATCTGTTAATCTGGCATATTAAGAAAAGCGATCGCTTTCAAATCGATTGCATGCAGAGAAAAGAGCAACATGTTATGATAGTTTAAGAGCATGATGTTATGGTTGAAACATGTAACTATCATAAGATTATCCTTATAATCATGTTATGATTCCAGATGATGATAAAATTGTCTGATCATAATATGATCAATCAGAATCATGCTTATGACTGTTAAGATCATAATATGATAACTTCTTGTTCCCAATCATATTTTTTCTCTGCATGTGCTTTTGATAATTCAATTCCTAATGTATCACATTATTTTTAATATAAAAATTTAAAATATGCAAAACCGATATTCCTAATTTACCTAAAGCGATAGAAATTGTAATCCTCTTTTTACTTTTTATTCACTTATATAATCTTGGTTTTTAATGCTTTTAAAACTTTTTATGTATATTTGCAGACTGCTTTTATAAAACTTCAGAAATTTGACATTTTTTATTTGACCTTAAGCCACTAGATAGCAAAACATATATTTTGCTATGTAGTGTGAATGTAGCTTTAACCAAAAACAAAAATAAATTTTTTATTACGGTTTTTAAAATTTTTTTATGTTCAGTTACATATTGTATTGAAATTTTAAATTTGCCAAGCCTGCTTTCAAGCTAAGTGCCAGTTGTAAGTTATTTAATTTGGAAGTTTTAAATGAATTAATTGAAAAAAGTTTCAACTCACTGGAAGTTTTTTCATAATGATAAAACCCAATTTGTATGGACAAATTTTGGAAGTTCTTTCTTTTATTTTTTGGAACTTATTACATTTGGATTTTATTTCACTGTGCCTGCTTAGTAAAACATTAACTTATATTAATCTGTATATTTCCAGAGCATTGTGTACATGCTAGATGTTCACTTCTTAGGTATTTTTTTATTTGGTGTTTAAGCCGCGATAACTCAAAGTTTTTTTTTGTGTGTGTGCTTTTTTATGTCCATACCACCACTTATGCATAGTTATCTAAGGTATGAGTGAGAGTATCATTTCTACACATCTGTGGATATTGCACAACATTCATTATGAGATATTATTCATATATGTAAGTATTTCAGGTTGTTGTTTTTTCTTTTTTTTGTTATAAGTATCTTTTACGCTTTGTGTGCCAGATATGCTTATATTCGATTATGAAACGAGTCATACATATTGTATATCACAACTCCAAAAAAAAAAACCGACTACAAAGGAAAAAATCTAATATTTTTTATTAAAAAAAAGTAGTAATACAACACAAAAGACTAAAGTTTTGTTGAATTGCGATATTACTGGGACGTCTATCTTAGAAATAAATACAAATTTGCACAATGCGGGAATTAATGGCAAAATCTTCTTTTTAGCCCTAAAACCATGGATTGGATTGCGCTGAATTAGAATCGGAATATCTGAATCACACTAGGTTTTTGAGAGCTCTTAACGTACAATAAAAAAAAACGTTTTTCTCTATAATTGGGAATTAAGCCTTGTTTACCAAACTTGTTGCATCATCTGCATGTCATATCTGTTTCGTTGAAAATTCAGGCATAATCTTCCTTATATCTTATTCATTCTTTAAGAAATCCACAAAGGAAACTCATTAGTATGGAAGTTTAGCTACCCGTTTAAAAATCAACATATGTATATGTATCCATTTATGGGCATGTATGAACTCATTCATGTTTACATATGAAGACATTTAAGTTCATATATGTTCATATACCTCCATATGTGATTCATATATGCTCATAGGTGTTCATATGCGATCATACATGTAAATATTAAATCAATCTTCGTTAATGTACATATATGACCATGTATGGATATGTGTAATCATATATGTAAATATTAACTTAAATTTCGTTAATGCACACGTGTGAACATATATGGTCCAACACATGAACATGTCTGAATCATGTATAAAAAAAAATAAAAACACTCAAAAATCGCATTTTTTGACTTATGACAGTCTTGTAGTAAATAAGCGATGTGATTACTTTACGAGCGTGATTACTGATCCCTTATTCTGTAAAATTTAAGAGATTACTTAATTGATGTAAGAGAATATTTTGTTAGTGTTTCATGCAATATTAATTTGTTAGTGTTTCATGACGATAATTACATTTAACGGTAAAGAAAGAAGAAAAGCAAATAAAGAATATTTAAATTTATTTTCATCGGGATAAACATTAATTGCATTTATAGTAATTAAATGTGCTAAAGTCCCAAAACTTATTTAACAAATTGTGAAAAACAATCTGATGTAGGCGTGTCCCTATCCGGATTTCATTCCTGCCCAAGGAAATCTTCAGGGGACTTTGTTATTAGAATTTCTAGAGATATTTGTTATGTTAAATCACAAACTCAATGAGAATTTCTTTTCCTCGTCTAGGAGCGAGATTCAAAATTTAAAATATCAAAGAAAAAACAAAAACAACAAACAAAATATTGTCACAATTGGCTTTGTCATCTTCCAAATACTACTCTGTTTTTTTGACAGACCTAGCAATGTAGTGACGTTTATTCAAGTAAATCAACAATAGAAAATCATATGTTTTCTATTAGTGTTAGTTACATTTAAATTTGCACAAGCACCTGCATATTTGTTATTTAAATTTATTTTCATCGGGATAAACATTAATTGCATTTATAGTAATTAAATGTGCTAAAGTCCCAAAACTTAATTAACAAATTGTGAAAAACAATCTGATGTAGGCGTGTCCCTATCCGGATTTCATTCCTGCCCAAGAAAATCTTCAGGGGACTTTGTTATTAGAATTTCTAGAGATATTTGTTATGTTAAATCACAAACTCAATGAGAATTTCTTGTCCTCGTCTAGGAGCGAAAGAATTGTTTTTGTTTTGTATGCAATTTTAATCCATTTGCAATAAAATGTCGCGTGATTTTCAAAAAAAGTCAAAATTTCATCGTGTTTAAAACGTAGCTTGAGTTTTCGGAACATTTCTAGAAAAAATTAACCGTTCACATTTGGTTGCCACAAATTGTTGCAAATAGTCCGAGCGCTTATGGTAAACAAAAAACAGGCGGCCCGAATAAAAATATATTTCCAATCGGGTCCAGCGTAAAATAATCAACTGTGCCAGCAGCACAAAGAAGAGTCTCAATAATTGATGAATATTAGGTTAATGTGTTCAAATCAACCATAAGTGGGCTTTTAAAATCATCAATTTCTTAATCATCAATTTAGAAAAATAAAATGTATAAGTTTTCTATCCCTTATACGTTTCGCAGCGCCCACCTTCGTTGTTCTCATAGCACTTAACCCCACCGAAGTAAAATAATGAATCAGGGCAATGAATCAAAAACCCTCAATATGTTTGCCAACTCTCCACCAGGTGGTGAGCAACAAGTGTTCTAAGACGTATCATCTCGCTCAAGTGCAGTGTTGGTATATTTAAAGCCCTTCATCTTCCCCACCTTTCATCTCTCCGCTATTCCCTATCCAACGAAATTAACATATTAATAAATACGAAGAATGTCCTGAGTGTTGGTTCTCTTTAAAAAAATGTTAAATCTCTTTCAAAAAACTTGTTACATATAAAAAAAAGCAATAATTTATCAATATAAATTTATATTCTGATGAAATTTAGCAAGTTTTAAAATAATTAAAGCGAAACCCCATTTTCTGTTGATATATTTAAAAATTTTCGGAAGGGATTTTTTATGTGTGAAACCGCCAAGAAAATCGCCAGCCACGTTTGAAAAGCGAGTTTGAAAATCGGCACGTTTGGAGAAAAATCTGACAACCCTGATGTTGATTTTTAACAGGATACATATAAAATTATGCTGAAAGTGATTTTTTGCGAAAATTAAGAAAAATGCAATAATAATAAGTAAAATATGTAAAAATATGCAATAAAAATAAGCATGTAAAGCCAAATATGCAAAAATAAGCATTTCTCGATAAATATGCATTTACAAATCGATACCATTTCAAAGCAAATTCTTTGATTCGCAAAATATTGTATTTACCTGTTCTCAGACGTCAGGGAAACAACAAGCATTTGCATGAGCTTTCGGTCCCTAATAATCACTAAGTCCTATTTACCCTTAGAAGTAGTTTTTGAATTTTTTACATATTTTTTATTCTCTGAGAAATGTTCCTTTAAAATGTATTAAAGTAGTGTTAAGTTACGTCTAGGGTTCGGAAATTCTCGGGAGAAATCTTCCAGGAAGATTTGCTTTCAAATTACGAAGTATAATGCAAAAGAATTTGTGCTCTGGTATGATACTTTACATACCTTAAGACTGCAATGCTACCTCTTTGACGAAAATCATAATCTAAAATGTTTCGTCTGGGTAATTATTTTTTTTGTTACATTTACTACCAGTTTAGGGTCTAAAACTCCTCCAAATGGGTATACCAAATTTCACTTGGCCAACAAGAGAGGTATCCCTAGCCGGACCGTCAGATCTTAATTAACTTCAGATATATTTTTAGCTGACCAATATCATGTTTAGGCGTAACTAAGTGTGGTAAAAAATTACCCCATTTTACGTTTTTTTTTCGGTTTATTAAGTTTTATTTAAAGTAGTTATAGAGAAATTTTGTGTAAAATGAAAGGTTTTTTGAAGACATATTCACTGGTGTGCAAATTATGCTCAAACATTTTCAAGTATTTTTTTATTTAAAAAATGTGTATTGAGTAACATTAAATCAGTCGTATTACTCAGGAATATTAGTTTCATTAAGCTAAAAATAATGCACATCGATGCCTATTTTATTTAATCGAGGATGTGTCTGAACTTTTTCCGACATTGGAAACCGTTTGGTTTTTCTGCTACTTTTTCCGAAAAGCCTTTTTCTCTTTTATTCCAAAAAATTAAAAAATGTGGCAACTCCTAGTCCAATTGGCAATATCTGTATCAAATTTTTTTGTTTTCTTGAGTTCTTTGACCCTTGCAAATAAATCTAGTTTGCATATATTAAAGACAAGTTTTTACACAAAAAAAAATGAATTTTTAACTCTATTTGTTAACCCTTAAACGCGAGATTGGGCAGCTGAAAAAAATGCATGTCTATTTTTTTAGCTTTTTTACAACATATCGAAAGTTCGTTAAAATCTGCGAGTTCGGGTCGGGATACCTCCCTTTTGAGATGACTATTTTAAGAAGATGAATTATACAATTTGCATTATCCAAAGATAAACAAAACTTTATTCTATATCTTACAAAAGATCATATCTTTTTCACTTTTCGCAATGACAAATTTGGTCAAGCTAGGACATTGCGTGTTATGGATCTCAAAAAAAAAACACAAAAATGATGCTTTCTAAAGCATTGTCATCTGAGCCAAATAAAATTTACCACGCGAATCTAGAAGGCAGTTTGAGAAGAATTTGAACTAAAATTAAAAGAAAAAATTACTATCGAGAGGAAACATTTAAGATTCCGATCGATTTTCATCAAAAAAATAGCGTTGAAGTCTTAAAGTGTCATACGAGAGCTCAAATTGTTCTGCATTATTTCTTCACAATTTGAAAGCAAATATTTAATACTTATATGGATCAAATCATAAAAACACTTTTAGCGCTGAATGTTCCAAAATTAAGTTATTTTTTTTTTGCCTTAAAATATATTGTTTTTTTTTTAAGGAGAAGCAAAACTTATGAAATTCTTCCTATTTATCAGACTTGGGATAGTCACTTACATTTCATAATCATTCACTTGGGAAATTTTTCTATATCATTAATAATTTCAGACCTACACTCACAATTGTGGGCTTAACCGCTTCCTTGGAAAATTTTTAATTTTTTCAATACCACACGTGGGACATAATACCAATATTTGTGTATTTAATTACAGGCCAATTACTTTTTGTATGTATAATTACATTTAATTGGGTGTAATCGAGTAATTGCACTGTAATTAAATAACCAGATGTTGTTACTAATCCCCATGTTTGGTATTCAAAATTTAACAAATTTTTCAAGGAAACGATTGAGCTCACAAGTGTGAGCGTAGGACGGAAATTAAAAAATTTAATAAGTCTGCTATTTATTAATGTGTTGCGTTCTTTGAAAAGGGGATAATGGAGAGATGAAAGGTGGGGAAATATGAAGGGCTTCATAAATGGCAACACTGTAATTTCGCGAGATGATAAGTCCAGAACAATTGGTGCTCGCCACCTAAGGAAGAGTTGGTGAACTTATTGAAGCTTTTTGGTTCATAGCCCTGATACATTATTTTACTTCGGTGGGGTTAAATGATATGGAAACACCGCAGGTGGTCGCTGCGATACATATGAGGAATAGAAAACTCATACATATTATTTTTCTAAATTGCTGTCGTCACCGGGAAACGAACCCGGGACCATCTGCGTAACAGTCCAACTCGCTAACCAATACATCACAGTGCCCACAACAAAATTGTAGTTGTTAAATATGGCAGTGAGGGAAAAGTAAAAACGAATTATACAATTTTGACGGGAAACTAAGTTTAACATATAATATATAATAATTGATTTATATTTAAAAAAAATGTTCAAAAAATTTTGAGGTGGTTTTCTTTAAAAGCGCAGTTTTATACACAATAAATTGGTAACAACTTCATTAATATGTTTCCAAGCATTTAAATGTAGTCATTCTTATTAATTTGTGTTTTTTAGGCTTATTTTGGTCGAATTTACACATTTACAAACTTACACAATTTAGTAGCTCACTGGACTGATACCCAGATGGTCCCGCGTTCGATTCCCGGTGACGACAACATCAATTTAGAAAAAAAAAATAAAAATAAAAAAAAAGTTTATGAGTTTTCTATCAATCATAGGTTTCACAGGCCAACCTTCGGTGTTCCCATAGCACTTAACCCCTCCGAAGTAAAATAATAAATCAGGGCTATTAACCAAAAAGCTTCAATAAGCTCGCCAACTCTCCATCAGGTGGTGAGCAACAACTGTTCTAAAACTTATTATAGCGCGCAATTACAGAGTTGCCATTTTTCTCAATATTTAAATTTACACATTTTTTTTGTAATTTGAAAGACACAAAGGTAGGCATTAAGTTATTTACCATTATTGTAGTAAAATTAAATAAAAATGTATCAGAGTGTAGTCTCAAAGATATATAATAATAAGATATTCCATAACTAGGAATAATTTTAGTTGCCCAGTTATTATGTAAATGTCGGTTTTGGCTTTTCCAATCAGAAAATAGATTTCTTCCAATAACCGCTTCGAATATTGTTTGACTTTCCAATGCGGCAGAAGAAGTTTTTTTAAATCAATAAACTCCTATGCACTCCTTCTTTCTATCAAGACCGGCAAGCATTTGCATAGGGTTTAGTTACATGGTATAAATTTCATTGCAAAAAATCTTTAGCAGATTTGAGGGCTATGTTAGCTAAAATTTAGATCACATAAATTTGTCAACTTCATTAAAAATTCTGCCGACGCAAATTCAGGTATTTTTCCTGTTGTACCGAGGAAAACTTAGGTAATGGGTGTGATAAAGTAATGCATACTCCTTACCTATATCATTATTTTCCAATTAAATTTAATGAGTTACCCATACATAATGCTTTTACTTTGTAATTAATACTTCTTATCTTCATTATTATTTCCAAACATAACGTAATGAGTTACCATTAATTGGGCACTCATGGATTACCTTGTATTGATACATAAACGTAGAGTAATATTTAAAACATTTTTTTGAAAATCTATATTTAGACACATTACCTTGTCATTTTTTGTAAGCATGAGGGTAAGGTATATATTTTTAACATCACACACTAAAACTCGAAGTACAACAATTCATTTGCATTTAAGCAATCCGTTATTATATGTGACGATAGCTCAGTTGGTAGAGTGCTCGCCTAACAAGAACCCCACGTTCGAATCTCATCTAGGCCACGTTATTTATTTAATTAAAAAAAATATTTATAATAATTTTTTTTAAATTTTTTTTATTAAAATCTCTTTATATACACATTACTTTTCCCAATCACGTAACCATATAAGTAACCAGTTACTTTATCCCCTACTAGGTAATCTGCAAACACATGCCTTTTTGGCTCATCGCCTGTAAAATTCCTTAGTAAAGTAAGTTGTATTGTAATTCGTTGGGCCCTATGGCGATATATTACTTTACCAATTATTTGGTAATGAGTGGATTTGCTGGGTAGCTGAATTTTCAACCATTTTTACAGGCTTATGATTTTTTTAATCTTTTTATTAGGTTTTCTGAAATTAATGGATTAACTTACAGGATAGAAAATTGAAATCGTACTTATTTTTATTTCCTCAAAAACAAAATATTTACATTGATTTCAATACAAAAAAATTTTGGAAATGAATAATCGATCCATATAGAAACTAAATTTATATTTAAACGCAGAGTTAGAACCTCCTCACAAATTGTTTTTTTTTTCTTGGTATTAATGAAAAACAAAAGTTTAAAAAGGCATTGCATAAGTTATAGATTTTTGCGTACAATATCGGGAATATCGGTAAAAAAAAGGTCAAGAATACCCGAACCCTAGTTATGTCGAACCTAGTTCGGTTGTAGCAACTGAATTCGGTTGTGACAACTGAATTCGGTTCCTCAAAAACAAAATATTTACATTGATTTCACTACAAAATTTTGGAAATGAATAATCGATCCATATAGAAACTAAATTTATATTTAAACGCAGAGTTAGAACCTCCTCACAAATTGTTTTTTTTTTCTTGGTATTAATGAAAAACAAAAGTTTAAAAAGGCATTGCAGAAGTTATAGATTTTTGCATGCAACATCGGGAATATCGGTAAAAAAAAGGTCAAGAATTCCCGAACCCTAGTTATGTCGAACCTAGTTCGGTTGTAGCAACTGAATTCGGTTGTGACAACTGAATTCGGTTGTGACAACTGAATTCGGTTGTGACAACTGAATTTACGAGGTTGCAGCAACCGAATCAATTCGGTTTGATGAAATTTTAGAATTTTTATGAGAATGTACTTATCGAATTTTTCTCTAAGATATTTTTTCTATTCTCTAAGAAAGCTTAACAATATAAATGATAAATTTCTTAAACTATATGAAAAAGCTTCATAGTTGTGATGAAACCATTTTTAATAAATATTTTTCATTGGTTATATGAAATTCTTAATATATAAAATGAAATTTTTTAAATTTTGTCGGCATGCGCCATCATTTATACATTTAATCTTGTCTACATTGCCGTGCGTAACCAAATATTAAAAGTATATCACTTTTGGAGGTGATATCTCAGTCTGAACCAGCGATAAACTTTATGATTGCGAATAATTACAGAGAGGAGTTTTATACTAAACTCGATAACAGCGACAAATGGCTGGAGCTAGTTGGGAAAGGCACAACAATCGTTTACACCATAGGTCGCCTTGGGAAATAACTCAGACTCGAATACAATATGACTGACGTTTGGTTTTTTTCATCTTATCTCATATCTAGAAAACGAAAGTGGGCTTTGTAAATCTTCATGTATTAGCATTGATATTAAATGATTTCTCTACTTATTGGATACAAACATGAGATTGGGAGTTTTATCTTGCTTCCAGGATAATGTCAGTTGTCAGGATAACTTTTGTAGTAAGCCTCTAATCACCCTTTCGGGAATTTAAAAGACTCTAACATCATATCATAAACGTGTTCGGACACTGTACTATGGAATACGTTCCCTTTCAAAAAAAAAAAGAATAAACAGTTGTAGAATATTTTCAATACGTTGCAGTATGAGAAAAATAAAAGATGCTGTCATTTGGTTGGGTTAGTAGTAAGTGGAAGATAGATTGTGATTTTTTGGATATTTATGTGCGAAATAATATTGAAATACATGAAGGTCCTTATGGTGTTGTATCCTTGAGGAAGAAAAACTGCCATCTTATTGCCGTGCTTAAAGTAATTCGAAACAACAACAGAGAAGAATTCCATTAAGTGAAAATAAAAACACGAAAGGACGAGTAGTATGTTGTATGTACTCGTAGAGGGAAAATGAAAAATAGGATCCTTGGTAAGGTTTGGCATAAACATGCTTTTCTTTTTGCCAAATTTCATGTTTTTTTTTTTTTTGATATAATGTTGAATATGCGTGTGTGTATGTTTAATATTTGCTTGCTTCCAAAGTGGGTGTTAAAGTATGTGCAAAACATTTTTTCCTCTCTCCATACAATTTTCTATTCTAAAGGAAGCCTACTTATCGAAAAAACAACACAATACAATACAATAGGAAAAGAGGGTGATAACTAAAAAGTTTTCACAAGGCTTATCGATAAAGAAGTGGATTGTAAAACTATACTTGAGACACTAAAAAGTTAAACAAAATACTGAATATGTAAATTTAAATATAGTTAGTAAAAAAATATATAAATCAATATAAAAAAATTAAAAAAGCGAGTTTGGTGTAAAATAATATTTTTTTTGTATTATTAAATGTAAATTTAATCAAATCAGTTATGAAAGTTTACGTGTAATTACACAGGCCAACACAATATTTAACTCTAAGATGAAAATATAGATGATTTCTCAAAGCAGGAATAAGATTGAAAAAAAGTTTGAGCTTTAAAAAAAATGGGCGGGACTTTCAGAAAACAAACACAGAAAATAAAATGCTAACCGAATTGAAAAGTGTACTTTACCGGCTAAAAGTAACAAATTCGGTTAGTAAAACTATGTTTAAATGTGATTTCTGAATATTTTGGGTGGTGCAACTAAAATTCAGCTGTATTAATCGCATTTTGTTGTTTACGACAATATTCAGTTGTCAAATGGCAAAATTTTTCTCTGTGCACACAAATTTTGCGAATTAAACTTTATTCGCGATGTTATAAAGTTCCGAATGCAGCAAACAATCGGGTTTTTAAAACTTTATGTTAAGATATTTTGAAAACCTTTAGAAAAGTGTACTTAAGTCCCAGGGTCCTGAATACTATGTTGTTGAATAAGGATTAGCAATTGATTGTATCAGTTCTAAATCAGTTTAATAACATTTAACATTTTTTAACAAACATACAAGGGAGGTATCCCAACCCGAACTCGCAGATTTTATTAAACTTTAGCAACAAAAAGTACACTGCCCAATCTCAGTTTATTTGTTACAAAATGGCGTTAAATATTCATTTGTTTTTGTATTAAAACTTGTCTTTAATTTGTAAAAACTAGATTTATTTGTACACGGGTTAAAGTACTAAAGAAAACAAAAATTGTCACACCCACAGTGGCTACACTCAAAAAACAGTCTGTATATATTTTCAGATATTTATATAAATTTGCTAATATCAGCAAACAAGTTTCTTTGCATGGATTCTCCCAGCAAAAATGTTGCTGGTTATACTGACGTACTTGTTGAGTTTTTAAATATATCGGAAATAGTTCAGACAACCCTCGATGAAATTATTGCATTATTTTTAGCTAAACACAACTACAATTTCTTTATAACGCCAGACTTAATGTTACTCAAAACACATTTTTTTTAATAACAAAAATACTTGGCAGTCTTTAGACATAATTTGTACACCAGTAAATGTGACTTCAAAAAAACTTTCTTTTGATACCAAATTTATCAATAGTTACTGCAAATAGAACGAAACAAACCGAAAAAACGTAAAATTGGGTTATTTCTGAGCCCACTTAGTGACCCCTGAAATTGAGAATGGGCATCTAAAAAAACATGGGTTTCTATTTACTACAACAAATCCGTCCTGGTCGGGATACCTCCCTTGCTAGAATTTTTTAAATTTATTTTTTGAAGTAAAATCCCAAAACTTATAGAGCAAATTTTAAAAAATCTGTTGTTCGCTATTTCCTACGGATTTCATCATTGGTAGAAAGGAATCGCCTGAAAGAATTACAATAAAGCATACACTTTGATCACATACATCTTCCAATCTGTAAACATCTTCCAATCTTAAGATTTCATCAAGATCTCTTAACTCATTAATGGCACCTCATAGATCCGCTGAACAGTTTTCAACAAACCTTTCCAGATATATAAGAAATTTTTGTATTTTTTTGCCTTATAGCGTCCTCTAGAGGAAATATTGGCAACTAAAGTTGAAACCTTGACAGAATATAAATCCTAGACGGTGGAAGAAATTTTTAAAATTTTCTGAACAATCGGTTAACAAAAAAATTATGTTTTTTTTGTTAACCGATTTCTAAAATTTTTTGGAAAAACATTGTGATTTTTTTCCATTATGGCAACCCTAGCGATATAATTTTTATTAGTTTAGCAGTATTTCAATAAAACCTAATCATTATTTATGTTTTGAGTGAAAACGGAATAAATTTTGGAATATTTTAGATTTTGTGTATTTGCAAATTTCATAGCTCGATCAGTCAGATTTTCAAAAATTATATACAATCGATGAACTAATTTTTAGCAAAAACATATATTTTAATAATTTTTTATCAAATATAACAATCCAAAATATAAAATATTGGTTTTTTTATATTTTTAAATAATTTTTGAAAAACGATCAAAAATAGATTTTTTCTGGGTCGACCCATGAACACTATGGGTCGACCAATGAACACTATGCCAGAAATGATTTAAAAACACGTCCTTTGTGATTTTAGTTTTGCCGTTATTCTTTTAATTAGTAACATTAATCGTGAAGTGCCCAAAATTAAAATTTTTAAATTATATATTTATTGTACCAACTACTGCTTGAAAAGCCTTTAGTAGAATATAAAAAAGTACACAGTGGCACACAACCGACGACACCCAAAATCACAAATCATACTGATAAGGCTACACAAAGGAATTTATTTCTATTTTGGCATTTTTTTTATTTATTTTTTGGGCAATTTTTATCTTATTTTTGCTTAGTTGCTTGACTTACTTGTTGTGGGACGTTTTTTCAAGTCCTTCTTTGCGGTATTCATTGATGTTTTTACTATTATTATGTTTCACCCCCTCCGACAAGCAAACGTCGTTATTGCGTTTTTAGTTATACATACTTCTTGTTAAGTTTAGTAAGTGCAAAAAGGATCCTTCAAGTAGCACCCATCTGTCTTATTTCACATCTAACTCTATATAAATACAAACATACACAAGCTCTGGTAAGAACTTTTACATGGAAACACGCACCGGAAGTCAATATGTGCCATGTGTTGTTGTAAGAACAATATTCGATATTTTGTGCGTGCATGTTCTGTGTTTTTCTTCAAATTTCTCCCCATTAAGGACGAACAAAAAAAGTTGTCTTTGTAGGGTGAAGCTTTATATTTGAAAATGTGTTACCACGTCATATATTATTGCTAGTCTTCATCCATCCTTTGAAGCCAACAAATATTACAATTACTCCATACCATGTCGTGGGCAGTGTGCGTGCAACCATTAAAGGCGTTAACTATCTTTTGCTTTCTCTTCATTTTTATTCCTCCATATTTTTACAACGCACGCATTTTTCTATTAGTTTTCTAATATTTTACAACATTAATATACGCTCATTGACCAGATTTGTTCATCCTTTTTTTAAGTAATCATAATATGGATTAATTTTTTTTTTGTCATCTCTATATAATTTTTTGGTATTTTTCTAGTTTTATTCGTTTTTAATTTCTACTAAAGAAAATTTATATACCAGTCGACAATGTCTGTTGATGTACACTAAATCTTTTCGTCAATGTGTTAACTTCATTAATGGCACGCCATAGAACCGCTGAACATTTTCAACCAAACTTTCCTGTACAAACATTCCATGCTTCATTAAGGAATGTTCGTAATTTTGTTTTGCCTTAAAGCGCCCTCTAGTGGAAATATTGGCAACTAAAGTTGGAACTTAAAGAGCATATAAATCCAACCTCTACAAGGATTGGCCTGTGAACGAATGAAAATTATTGACAAATCGTTTAGAAAGGTTAGGAAGGGAAAAGGAGAAAGGACGGAACCTTGTGGTACCCCAAAACCAAAAGAACTCAGCTTTGACACGAGTGCTTTATGACAGACACAATGGAACGCCTTGGAAATATCTAGAGCAGCCACTTTGCTCTCTCCAAATCTGTGGTTGGGCCGACTCCAATGTTCCGAAAGAAACGCCACAAAGTCTCCCGTAGAACGACTTCTACTAAAGCCATACCAAGTAGTTTAAATATAAAGAGCAATAGAAATCATCAAACAAGACATCATACAGGACATCAAACAAAACATTCGTCGACGGGTCAATGTATCCTCGCTCGTATCAAGTGTAATGAATACAAATTAAAGTTTTTAAAATTTGAAATATGTGAACTATGTGAATTATGTAAAGAATGTAATGTAAATAATGTAAACAATGTAAAGTATGTAATGTAAATAATGTTAACAATGTAAAGTAAGTAAAGTGAATAATATAAACAATGTAAAGTATGTAATATATATATCGTAAATAATAACAAAATGTAATTAATGTATGAACTAAAAATTTAATTTCACTTTTGAGCTTTTTTCGTTGCACTGTTTTCACCGAGGAAGGATATTCTGTCCGACAAAATGTTGTGTTTGATGTTTTGTAGGATGTGTTGTTTGATTAATTCTGTGACTCCTTATATTTAAACTCCTTGGAAATACTGTCGATCATTAAGAAGTTATTTAAATTCTAGATAATTAACAAGTTGGAGAGCATACATAACCTTCGAGAGTGAAGAGCAGATTGCAGTTGGGCGGTAATTGTCAGGGTTGATAGTCGCATCCTTTTTGAGAATTGGCTGGACATAGGCAACATTCCGGCACTATGGGAATATAAACGTGCGGTACAACGTGTTAAAGAGGATTGCCAATGGAAGCGATAACGTCGAAGAGCACTGTTTCAGTACCAGTGCTGGTATGCCATCCTAATGTACCAAAAACGTTTATTTCCAAGTGTTTGCAGCCTAATTGTGGAATAATATTTTCAAAATATAATATACATACAAAGATTTAAAGAATTAAATTCTTTATTCGATTTATTCAGTCTGTTTTTACTCAATCGATTTAAAAATATCGTCAATATTGAAAAAAAAATGCCAAAATTGAAAAAATCGCCAAAAATCGTTAAAATTGAAAAAACCTAAAAAAAATATTAAAAAATTGAAAAAAAAACGTTAAAATTAATCAAAAAAAAAAAAGCGATATAATTAAAAAAAAATCTCCAAATTTGAAAAAAAAAATCGCTAAAACTTAAAGAAAATCGATAAAAATGAAAAAAATCGTCAAAAATTAGAAAAATACCTATAATAAAAAAAAAAATCGGCAAAAATTAAAAAAATCGTTAAAATTAAAACAATCGCCACAAATTAGAAAAATGGCTAAAATGAAAAAAATTTCAAAATAAAAAATTGCAAAAAAAAAATCGCCATAAATGCAAAAATGTTCAAATTGGAAAGAAAGCTAAAATTTAAAAAATTAAAAATATTGACGAGAAATTTAAAATAGTTGTAAATGTACATTTATCTTTATTAGTTTTCGAAACACAGGCGATGTTCCAAATAAATTCTCTTTTTGCTTTGCGATGCTTTTTTTTAGAGAAAAACGCGATCTAAGAACCTAGCCAATCAGGTCTAAACTTAGGACCGGTATTGGGGTTGAGTTTTAAACACCGGTGCAAATATTTTTCCAGTAGCTCTTTTATTTTTGAGTTATAGACGGTAATTATTTAGTCGATTTTTAAAAGGTACATATTTCGAAAACTCATGCAGCTGGAGGAAAACTGGTCGCGTCATTGTTCAAAAATCAACCCCATTACCCCTACAACGATCCTAAATTTCGATTTGATTGGCTGGATTCGTAAATTGTGTTTTTCTCGAAAAGTAAGCATCGCAGATAAAAAATTGTATTTATTTGAAACATCACCTATGTTTCAAAAACTAACAGAGACAAATAAATGACACGGACAACTTTTTCCAATTTGAGTTTTTGTTTTATCAATTACTGTTGTTTTTTTTAATTTCGAGATTTTTTACTTTTGCCGTTTTTAAATTTTGTTTTTTCATTTTGACGATGTTTTCACTTTTAGCAAATTTTTCTCATTTTTGGCGATATTTTTTTATTTTTGTCATTTTTTTTAATTTTGACTATTTTTCAATTTTGGCAAATTTACCGTTTTTTTTAATTTTGCAGATTTTTTAAATTTCGTCGATTGTTTTTGATTTCAGTGATTTTTTACATTTTTAGCGATTTTTTAAATTTTGAAGATTGTTTTAAATTTTTGGGAATTTTTTTAATTTTAACTATATTTTTTTTTTCAATTTTAGCGATTTTTTCAATTTCGCCGATTTTGGCAATTCCCAAATTGTAAATCAATTGAGTAAAAAATATTGAATTCCCAATTATTGAATTCGCAATGATTGAATTCCCAACGATTGACTTCCCAAGGATTGAACTCTCAATGATTGAATTCAATAATTTATAATATCGAATGAGCTAAATTGATTGAATTCCTTACTAGTTTATTTCCAAAGAATGAATTCTCTGCTGTTGATTAAGAATAAAATCATGCGATTTAAAAAAATCCGATTTGATTTTTTCAAAATAGAATTCATTCTTTGAAGCTCTGTATATGTACAACCACATATATACAAAGATTTATATTATATTTATATTTTATATTTATTATTATACAACACATTAATAAAAATCTTTCTAAAAATTAATTTTTTGTTTTATTTGAATCATTTTTGGGCTTTTTTTCTTTCTTACCGCAAGGTAAATATACGAATTTTTAGGGGGTTTTTACGCATATAAAAATGTATTTTTACGCATTTTATCCGTATATTTACAAGTAAAGAATGTTTTTTTACTCAAAAATTCAGTAAAATTATTCATTTATTTCTAAATTTAATTACATTTTTACGCACTTGCATAGTACATTTACACACTTTTTGTTGACCAACTTACACGTAATGTGTGTATTTTTTTTCATTTACCTACATAGAGTATATTTACCCAACTTATAGTAGGAGAATAGTTTCCTACTATAAGTTGGGTAAATTTCAACAGAAATTAATTAGAGTGTACTCTTTCGAGCTGGGCCAGTGGTTGATTGCTTTCCGGTAGAAATGAATTACCTGCGAATAATTCAGCCAAAATGTTGGCTTTATCAACCGGTTCGGTGAATACTTTGTCATCCTTAACAAGAGTTCACTCAAAAAAAAAGTTTGTAAAGTGAGCAAAAAATTTTGATGAGTCAGCAAAATTTTAGTCAGGAGGGTGCTAGCAAAAAAATTGCTAATGTCAGCAAAATCTTTTGCTGAAAATCAGCGAGCTGATTTTTAGCAACAAAATTAGTAGATTCAGCAAAAGTTTTGCTAACACTTAGAAGTTAAGAAATAAAAAAGCCTTGGTGAAAATTAAAAAATTTTTTGCTGAATTTTAGTAGACTGAAAAAAAACGCAAACAAATTGTAAAAAAAATTGTAATTTAGTTAATATATTTGCTGAAAATCATAAAACATATTTTCGTGATTTTTTTAAAAATAATTTACAATAATTACGAAATATAATTACGAAATATAAACAAAAACAAACGAGACGAAAAAACAAATCTTTTTTTGCAATAAGAAAAAGGAACCATACAAATCTACCTAAGATGTGTGTCTTTGTCTTTCGCTTTACTCTGTCTACATGTCTGTATATGATTGTTTGCAATTTGACCACACTAGATTATTAATCTATTAACATTTATTATAGAAATACATATTAAATTTAAATATTTTCTTTTGTCTTTTATTTTATTAATAGACAATTATTTTCACAAGCCGGTGACAAAGCGAAATTTAATTTGTTTTAATCCTCAATTTTGTTTTATGTGTGAAAAACAGATACAAAAGTCTTCCATGGTTGATTTTTTTATATGTCTTATTAGAGTTGTACTTTTTAGTATCATTTTCCTCTTCTCTACTACATCTTGACATGCCGCGACATCAATATGGTTGTCGTCCACACTATTAATGTGCTTATCAGCACAATTTTTTTTTAGCAAAATTAATTAGTAAAACATTAGTATATTATTAAAGCATTAGTATAAAACAGTTAAGTGCTGAATAAGTATAACAAAAATTTTAGCTGAAAACACGATTTTAGCAAAAAAATTTGCTAAAAAATAGTATACCTGATTTACAAGAGGTTTTACTAACTTTTGTACTAACTTATTTTTTTGAGTGTAGTGATGGAGGAACTAGCATTATCCCTTACTCCTTTAGCGAATGACCAATAGGTCTTACTACCCCGAGGAGCAGCAACAACTTTCATATAGAAGCTTTTCACGTCTAAGCACTTTGGCACATTCAGTTCTGGCCTGTTCAGTATTGACGTTTTTGTTCATACGCCAATTACTGAATACTTCTTCTCTGGATCTGACTGCATATTTGCACGTCTGGTTAAACCAACACTTATGTTAAGGTTTAGCCGAAATTAAAATTAAAATTAACAATTTCATTAGTAGCGAAATTACGCGTTCTACCATTTTCGGCATCAACGTTCTAAAATTTTCGGCATCAACAGCATCATCCAGTAAGCATAGTTTCTGGTTTAATTGCCAATAAAATTCGTTGAATCGAACTCAACGAGCCTTTTCATAAATAAAAACAGAGCGTCTTATGGCTGCATGTGAAACGTTTCGAAGCTGGGAGTATGAAAAGGATGCGGAAATGGTACAGTGACAAGAGTTACCGTAAGATGCAAATAATTTCACTTCGTACTTTGCAGGGTGCGAAGTGATATAACACAAATCAAAATTATATATAACAACATATAGTCTAATATAAAAAAAATTTATTCCATTTTGGATGACACGATATCTTGACCTATTCATAGTTACCAGAAAAATGTAGATCTTCTTTTGCATTAAACTATATATTGCCGCATGCTATATATTAGCCGGTCCCGAATTTAAAAAACTGCGAATTTCGTCATGTACTCTAACACTAGGTATTAGGTGCTGTTTATAGATATAAACCAAAAAAAAATTTTGGAGTACTGTGTATTTTTATAATTTTTGGACAAAGAAGAGTTTAAAAGTTTGGCAATGTTGAGCACATTATCGGAAAACATTTATAAAATTTCCATAGATTTATTTTGGTCGACCAGAGCATCATTTAGTTTAAAACTAGTAATTTTATTTATGACTTGTTTTAAATTGAATGATGAAGTGGACCATAATTACTCTATGTAAATTTTATAAATATATTTGCAGAAATATGCTCACCATTATCTAACTTGAGCCCAATTTTGCAGAAAAATCTAAATAATACCAGTAGCCAACGATAAGTATTCTCCATTATTGTGTTGCCCCCTTAATCAACTGGATAATACCCAACGTTTGAGCACTACTACGTAAAATTGTACACTATGGGGACAGTCCAATGTGCATTAACACTTAAAAAGATTAATGTCGTCAATTTTTTGAAACCCGCAAAAAAGTGTTATATTACTTAATATTTTTTTACATGGATAGTAACCGATTCGGGTAACGCTATTGCCTTTTATTTAATTAACTTTATTTAGGGGGTAACGACATTTCAGTAAATTCGGTAACGGCTTTTTATTGTTAACGGAATTTTACTTAAATCGGTAACGTTATTTTAGGGTAACGGTTTTTTATTTATTTTGGTAATGATATTTTATGGGTAACGTTATTTAAGTTATTCAGGTAATGTCAATACACACCGATACTTTTAGCCTCATTATGCTCGAATTCGAATGACTGGCTAGTTTATTATAAAACTTTGGTAAAATATGTATATTTACATAGACTTTTTTTAGATCCTGTTTGATTATTTAGGTATTTTAAAGGTATCGCTCTTTCAATTATTTCGGTAATGACTTTTAAAGATAACGTTATTTTAGTTATTTCGGTAACGGTATTTTAAGAATATTGATATTTCAGTTATATCGGTGACGGTATTTTCTGTATAACGGTATGTCATTTATTGCAGTAATCGTATTTTAGGGATAACGATAATAAGTTGACAGTTAAAAAAAAAAAAAAAAAAACTTAACAGATATGATAGGATGATCATATATTTGTATGAAATTGTGTATATTTGCATACAATCATATACAAAAATTTAATATTTAGTGCAATTTTACCAGACTAAAACTCGGATTTATTTATATATAGATGTACCAGTTTACATAAAATCATATTCAACTATATCAGATCAAAATCCGGCTACAATAAAAAAAAAAAAAAAAACGGATACAGTTATATACAAAATTTATACAACCTAATACAATTCTATCGGGCCATAAATAGGATAAAATTGTTCTGGATATTTATCTAATTACATCAGATAAATGTCCAGTGTAGATCCCTTACAAACAAGTACAATTAAATGGGATCATATTTCGGATGAAATCTAATAAGATTACATATAGCACCACATAGAAATTGATATGACTACATGGAGCTCCATATCAATTTTTTTTTATAATTTGTATATGTATATTAATATTTTAATAAAAACCATTAATTATTTATGTTTGAGTGAATAAATTTTGGAATATTTTTGATTTTGTATATTTAAAAAGTCCATCGTTCGATCGATCAGATTTTCAAAATTTATATACAATCGATGAACTAATTTCTAGCAGTGAAATATATTTTCATCTTATTTCATCAACATAATAATCAAAACATTAAAGGATTAGGCTTTTTTTATATTTTTAAATATTGTTTGACAAAAGTTCTATCAAAATAGGTCGAAAAATGATTTCTTTCAAATAATTATTTAGCAACTCTGGATAAAAAATTTTAAAAAATTTTTATTCTCAATTGTAATAAAGATTTTAAATAATCTTCTTCCTAATAAAGACATATAGAGCATGGCCTCGAACTTGAATAATTTTCATTACACAATTAAAGGTCGGGAAAAAAACATAGTTTTTATTTTTAATAAATATTATATCAAACTTGATTTTATATAATTTTAGGATTTTTAAGTCACTTTATTATCCTTTTTTAGTAAAAAAAAATATAGTCGTATATAAGTACTGGGTCGAGTTATACAGATTATATAGCTTGAAAGATCACTTCTATTTTTTTTTGCTTACGAATACCGCCAGTGTGACCCTGCACTTCAATGGCTAAAAATGTTAAATTCAAATGCTTCATGGTTTTGTAAAATTATACTGAACTCAATCATTTGTTCAGTGAGTCGAAATTTCCCCTATATCGGAGCGATCAAAATTGGTAAAGAAATAAAACCGAAATGGTGACCCGGGTGGGCATTGGTAGGGCGAAGATAAATCGGTCCATAAACATAGCTAGTATTTTGCTATAGCAAGCAATCTACACAGTGGTGAAAACACAGATTTGAATGAAACATGGATTTGTTGTAAAGGACAAAAACAATTAGCGATATATGTTCAACCTGCATGTGCGAACATTCAGAAACCACATTTTTCATTGCCACATTTTTTTATAACCCATATTTTAAAAATTTCAAATAAGTGGCAACACTGTGCCCACAGCACAGACAATGTGGCTATACAAATGTTAGTTTCCTCGAGTACTTTACACCTGTGAGAACAATGTAAAAATTTAGGTAAACTGTGAATGTTAAATTTGAAATTTCAATGAATATGAAATTCTTCTCTATATTTTATATTTTAAAAATATTAAATGCGAGAAAAATTTAAAGAAATATTTATCAAAAGCGGATTTTTTTTTTTTGTGTAAAATTAGACTCACTGACACTCACTCACAGAAAAATAGTACTTGCACACTTTCCCTCACGATTTTTTTTTTTCGTAATCATACTCATTCAAGTTTACGTGAGTAATATTAGGTTACACTTACGCGTGAATCACACAAAATTCTCGTTACGTAACTTACTGTGTTAAGAATCAACCGTTTCTAGTCAACGAAAATATGTTTTCAAGATTTTTGAAAATCGTGTTCATTTAAAGAGACTAACTAAAGTAATATTCTACGGTAATTAATTAAAAATTAATTACGATTGTCATTATCTGACGGTTGCAAAATACTTTCTAACATAAAATATTTATTCTTTGAAATTTAACTAAATTTTAACTTTAACGCTTTCACTGGCAATTTCGCAAAATTTACAATAACAATTTAAATAAGGATGTTTTTTGGATTTATGAAAACTTAGTTTGCTAAATAAAATGTGAAGTCCTTAGAATTTTTTTGTTTTAGTATTAAGCTGATTAAAATCTTTAATTTTTTTTGAACGTTTTGGCGGAGTGATGCTGAGCTTTAGTTGTCACAAATCGAAATGTGTTTGGAATAAACTGCAGCTTCACACTGATAGGATTTTCCTTCATACTATTAATGTATGCCTTTCATTAACTTGGATTCATTGGTTCAATGAAACATTTCATTAAATTAATGAAAAATTCATTGACTGAATTAAATTTTCATTAACTGTATTTGTTTGATCATTAAAATATGCAATCATTTTTACATAAATATTTTTTGTACAGCAAACAATAAGTTCCATAAAATTTCCACTGGAGGCGCTTCAACTATTGAAAAAAAATATTTTCCTACAAAAGTCTAAATAAGCACATAATTTTGGTTTTGTAATTTAGGTCAATTGGTAAGGCGGTGCTGTTTGTATGGTGATGGTTGCGGGTTCAAGTCGTGTTCAGGGAGATAAAAAAACGGAAAAATAAATATAATATAATAAAAAAGAAAAAATTAACACAAAATAAATATGAAACAAGAAAAAAAATATTTTTTTCAATTATTATTTGATTAATGAAAAATATTTCATTAAGCCAATGAAACTTTCTTTGGGGACTTTTTAATGAAAAATTCATTGTATTAATGAAGGATTTCATTAATACAGTGAACAAAATTCTATCAGTGTAGCCGCTATTAATGAAAAAAATTACTCTAGATACCAAACTATAATTTTTATAAAAAAAGTGCGATTTTTAAAAAGATCATAAAATATTTGAGTTTAAAATTTTTAAAATGGGTTTTTGGCTAGGAGGTACTGTTTACAAAGTGATTCAATTCATGCAATACGCTAGCCAAATTTTAACATAATTGTGAATGTCAGACGCAAAAACATACATTTTAAAGAAATTTACGCCAATATCTTATAAGATTGTAATTTTTGTGTCCCGTTATTGAAGTGCTGACATCAACTTGGTATATCTCAAGCGATATAAAACTAGACAATTTTTCAAATACTGTTCTCAAAACTCAATTCCATTAAAAGGCGCAAAAAATCTATAGAAAAAACTGCAAAAATGTAAAAATCGGAAAATTTTTGTCTCACTTGTAAATCCCCATACAACATTTTACCAAACAGTCATATGGAAATTACTTATTCAGTCTATGTATCTCAAAAGTGTAGTGAGTCCATATGAATCAAAATACTCTTGTAAGTTTCAAGTAATTTTTTTACTTTTGCGACTTTTTAATGGCCATCAATTCTTTTGGCAAAGGTGTTTCAACGAGAAATATAGTCTATTCATCCCAACCCTGTTCATCGTTCTGCTCAATTTACAAAAACCTTCAGAAATAAGAGTCGTCTAAAGCCAGTTTCAGCAGGTGTCGAAAATCGTTGAAGTAGGTCATATACATATTTCTTCTAATATGACGTAACTCACTCAGGGAACTACTGCTTTACAAATATGTAGTTGTTTGGGTTCTTTATATTTTGATGTAAATGTCAGTCATTTGTAGAACAAATTAAATTTTTTAATAACCTGTAGTTCATTTAAAAAAACAAACTACATCAAATGACTGTTTTATGATTTACATTAATTTTAAGTCGTTTTTTGTTATTTAAAAAAATAAAAAAAATAAATGTTTGTTTATTTTTACTGCATATGTGGTTAATTTTTACAACAATTGTGGTTCATTTTTTGAACATTTAAAAACAAATGACAATATTAGTTGTCCTTTTTTTCTTTAAGTTGTCCTTTTTTTCTTTAAGTGTTAGTCGTCCTTATTTTCTTTAAGTGAAATTTCATTTGTTTTTAACTAAATTTGCAGTGGTATGTACCTACATAGTATTCTAAGTGTATGGTACTTTCTGGAATTCTGGTCAGAAACAATGTAAAGAGATGAGGTAAAGTCTTCCTTGATATCATTGATAAATTTGAAATTTGGTATGTAGGTTCTTAGTCACTCGTTGACCTTCGCTTAGGGAAAAAATCTTCAACTTGATGGCCTACTCAAAATTCTTTGCCTAGAAACCTGAAACTTTACTTGTAGTGAGGGTCAATTTACTGAAAAGGTCTTTTTTTTAATTTTCGGTAGGAACTTTTTATCAAATTTGGGTCCATAAGGAAATGGCACGAATTCGCATCTAGTTCAAACTGATGAAGCTGAGATCTTTAAATTTGATGTATATATATTCCTCCACTAAGATTTGCATACCTGTCCAGACCCATTTAGTTAAAAATATATGTCTTAGAATATAGCCTTAGTTAGGTTTAGAGGTTGACGCGTATGCCCTCAAGACCAGGGGAGGCCAAAGTGATTCCTCGGGTAAACAAATTGGGGTGATGTTAGTGCTAGTGATTCTTCTTCCTGCGCTCATGACATTTCGTTAATCGGGTTAATTATAATCCTTTAGTTTGATCATTTTGATGTTTTTTAACATTCTCCTGGGGTTAACATCGGTTAGTTCCTCTAGGTCTTGGAAGAAATTTGCAGCATTTCAAGCAACTTCACGATAGCGCTGATCAATGACAGAGAAAGTGTAATGTCACTCAAATAGAAATGATTCTATTAATCGAACGAACAATTTAAAAAACATTATTTTCGAATAACGAATAATTGGAATAAATTTGGACGATTAAACAAATAAAACGAACAAATTAAAAAAAACTTCTTTTAAAAAAATATAGCCTTAGTTAGGTTTAGAGGTTGACGCGTATGCCCTCAAGACCAGGGGAGGCCAAAGTGATTCCTCGGGTAAACAAATTTGGGTGATGTTAGTGTTAGTGATTCTTCTTCCTGCGCTCATGACATTTCGTTAATCGGGTTAATTATAATCCTTTAGTTTGATCATTTTGATGTTTTTTAACATTCTCCTGGGGTTAACATCGGTTAGTTCCTCTAGGTCTTGGAAGAAATTTGCAGCATTTCAAGCAACTTCACGATAGCGCTGATCAATGACAGAGAAAGTGTAATGTCACTCAAATAGAAATGATTTTATTAATCGAACGAACAATTTAAAAAACATTATTTTCGAATAACGAATAATTGGAATAAATTTGGACGATTAAACAAATAAAACGAACAAATTAAAAAAAGACTTCTTTTAAAAAAAACTTCTTCCAATTTTAAGAAAATTTGCAAAAGAAATGAGAATGGACAAAATAAAATCAAAACTCTGTTAAAGAAATAACTGAAATTTTATAACTTTCATTATTCGTATTCTAGGATATGGACAGACATTTTAAAACTTTTATTATTAATTTTTTTCTAAGATATGGACTCTTTAATAATGGGTAAAGATAAATGATTTGACTTTCGAGCAAGCACTATGAAGGAATTAACAGATAAGGTAATGTCGTTAAAATATAGAAGTTTAAACTATACAAAACTATCAAAAATATTGCTATATTACAACGATATCACGTTACCACTTTAACTGTGAATTTCGTTTTCTACGGTGACTAAAATAAAACCTTAACAGCTGGATACACTAAAACTATCGCAGATATATACTTATCTTTTCTACAAGTTGTTTGGTAATTTATTCACGTTTATGCTATATAAAATTTACATTGGTGATCTTTAATACAAAACATACTATGTAAAATTTACATGGATGAAATTTGAAAACTAAAATAAGCTACAAGTATATTTTTCTAATAAAAAAGATAAATTACAAAAAACACTTAGAATTTAGTTTGACATACACCAATCAATGTAGCAATATTTATTATATATAGCAATATCGAACATAAAAGCATAATGGAGGTGGAGTTTCAGAAGCATTTTTAATTAAATAACAATTATGTAAAATTGACTGTGAAAAACGAAAAATTATTAAGAACTTAAGTAATATTTTATATATAAATAAAAAAAATCTAAATACTAATTGTATTTTTTTTTAGGCACAATTTGTGGTATTTACTACGACATTTAATTCGAAAACTTCTCAAGACGTTGGACATCGTAAGCACATCATGGTTAACTGTATCTAGGTATTTCTACTAGTTTTTAAGTATATTTATTTGAAAAAGTTTTATTTGACGTTAAATAAATTATTTATATTAATAAAACTATTATTTACAATATAATGGAGAATTATTTTTTATTTTTAGCAACTTTCTTTTTGGCAACACTGTTTTTGGCAGCTCAGCTGCTTTCGTGTAACATGTTACTTTTAAACATGTTCAGTTTGGTCTATAATTTAACCATGAATCGATTTCCAAACGAACAACGCTTGCAGATCATTAAATTTTATTATCAAAATGCATGCTCGGTTACGAAAGTGCATCGTGCCACACACGGCTAACTTTTGTTGAATGGGTGCTGGCAATGTTGGATGAAAATCCATTTCTGGTTGAATGGATAAGTGCAGAAGCAAAATTGCCGTATTTAGTGTGAAGAGCAGCCAGAAGCATTGCAAGAACTGCCAATGCATTCCGAAAAATGCACTGTTTGGTGTTGATTATGGGCCGGTGGCATCATTGGACCGTACGTTTTCAAAGGCAACAAAGGCAGGAACGTTACTGTGAATGGCGAGCGCTACCGTGCGTTGATTACAATTTTTTTTGTTTGCCCAAAATGGAAGAGCTGGACTTGGGTGGTTTCAACAAGACGGTGCCACATGCCACACAGCACGCGAAACAATCGCCCAATTGAGAGGCGAGTTCGGTGAGCAGTTTATTTCCCGTTTGGGGCCGGTCAATTAGCCGCCTAGATCGTGCGATTTAACGCCTTTAGACTATTTTTTGTAGGGCTATGTTAAGGCTCATGTCTATAAGGACAAGCCTGCAACGGTTTGTTGTTTATTTCACGTTTGGGCCGGTCAATTGGCCGCCTAGATCGTTCGATTTAACGCCTTTAGACTATTTTTTGTAGGCCTATGCTCATGTCTATAGGGACAAGCCCGCAACGGTTGACGCACCGACAGCCAATATAGAAGAATTTATTCGTAAGATACCGGCCGATATGTTGGAGAGACTATGCCAAAATTGGACCCAGAATATGAACCATTTGAGGCGTAGCCGCTGTCAACATTTACATGAAATCATTTTTAAACATTAAATTATATGGATCGTTCTATAGACTCAAATAAAAATTTCATACATTTCTCTAAATTTTATGTGTTTTTTTTTAAATCAAATCCGAAAGCTCTAAAAATCACCCTTTACAAAACACTTCGAACATTTACCTAATCGTTGGACAAAATTTTCGTTAATTTTATGTCGTTGTATAATTACCACGAAACTTTGTAAACTATTACTCTAGTTTCAGCGTGTACCAAGTTTAGTCAATATATTCACACGGAATCTATGATCGGTATAAAATGGTTTAAAGACCACGGAAAACGATGCCATTCAGTTGTTTTGCCAGCGTATCCAGTTTTCAACGCTTTGTCAATGCTGGGATGCTTTTTGAACAAACGTTCTCTGACGATAATAAGCAAATGACAACACTTAAAAAAAACACGCTATGAGACTCATAATAACATATCGCTCATTTACTGCAAGAACGTCACAACTCAAAAAAACACGATTTTTGAGTTAATTACCCAGAATTATTCCTACACTGATAGAATTTTCCTTTATAGTATTAATGAAACGATTTCATTAAAATTGATTCATTTGTTTAATGAAAAATTTCATTAACTGAATGAAAATTCATTAATATTGGTATTTTTTTCATTAAAATTTTTTTCACAATTTCATAAAAAAAAATTCATTAAATCAATAAAAAATTTTCAAATTTTTTTCAATAAAAATTTTGACTTGTATTAAGAAAACGAAATTTTTTTTTTGAACTTTCATTTTAAAATAAAAAAAAAAACTTAAAACTTTCTTTTAAACAGAATTAACCAAAACTTTGATATAAATAAAATTTTTTTATTCAGTTTGCTAACAGAGCTAACAGTTTTTGACGAATTTGAATAGTTGGTCACTAAATTCCAGGGAACAGACTCTCTAAGAAAAACGATATAGTTTTGTTCAAAACTAGACCTAAATTGTTATCGTTTTGACGATGTTACACAGAAACGTTATGCTAAACGATAATAAATTTTTGTTTTTTAACAACATTGTTAACAATATTTAGCATTTTTATCTAAAATGGTCGTAATTTAACTACAACCATTCATTAAAATTGATTTAATGAAATACCTTTCATTGACTCAATGAAACGTTTTTTGGGGACTTTTTTATGAAAAAATTCATTGGATTAATGAAGGAATTCATTAATACTACGCACAAATTTCTATCAGTGTATTGATATCTTGTATACTCACCTCTTGAGAGAAATTATGGCGTTATTTTTTCTTCAAGGTGGGAGTAAATTGAAAACTTTAAATTTGCTTTCTACAAAATCAAATTTGTAGAAATATGTACTATATTTAACCTTAACTTACTATTGTCCGGACAATAATTTTTCATCTTCAACCCTTTTTATCTTCATTTCACACCTTTAAATCATAACAACACAGTTGTTGTTGGAATTTAAATCAAGTCCAATATTCCATTCAATGTGTATGTATTTTTATTGATGCACCAGTAACAACAGTTGTTCAACAATTTTATAGAGTAGTAAAGTATAGCAACCATCCTTCTATCAACTTTGATTTCCGTTTTATCACGTCATTCCAGTTTAAAAACCAATTCAAAAGTTGAATCAAAAACAACATTTAAAAGCATAAAACATGAAACGCGTGCCTTGCCTCCACACATTCAAACGTACACTCAACAACAACAACAACACCAAACACATTGTGGCGCACATTTATGCGTGCAACAAACATAAAATATCGAACAACATTGTCGAATCAAAAACAATAACAACAAAAAATATAAAACTAAAGTCAACTTGCATTCAAGCTTAACAAAAGTGATCGATGAAGTCGAAAATACAATTTATGAGGTGAAACATTGAATTGTTGCCGATAACATTAGCAAATGAATGCATGAATGTTAAGCAAGAGGATTTAAAAGAGTCAGTTTTTATTATGTTTGAATTTTGTCACATTTTAGCTTCAAGTGCAAAAAAATGCAAACACCCGACGAAAAAAGTTTATATATACACTCATAATAATCTATAGGTAAAATACACGAAAACCGTTGTTCATTTTACGAAAGTTTTGGTTATTTTGACATTACGAAAAAATTTGTAGAATATACAAATCACATTTCGCACATTTAGCACATTTCGTAAAGTTTTGTAAAAACTTTTTTTAAATAAAAATGTGGTGCATACCTTACGGGTTTATTTTAAAATTAAAAAAAAAAAATGTAATGGTGCCACACCAGAATCGAACTCACGATTTCAGTGACGTCCTGCTGTGTTGTAGTAGACCCCTCTACCATTTGCACCAAAGTAGCTGATGCAATACAACAAACTAAAAAGGAACTTAAGTCGAAAATATTATGAAATTTTTACGAAAACTAGAAAAATATGCTACAAATATTTAATAAAAAAGGTAAAATGGCCATTAAATATTTTTATTATGTTTATTGAACTAAATAAAATAATATAATTTTTTATAAATATATCAAATAATATATTAAAAAACAAAATAAAAAACTAATAAAATAATAATAATAATAAACTTAAATAACAATTTCAAACTAATTGAATTTTATTATTAAATATTTTATCTTTTTAAATATTTGTTTTATTGAATTTCATACTAAACCCGGCAAATAAAGTGAAAGTAGTGTTTTCGGGTCCTCTTTAACTTGTTTTAGGATCCTCTTTATTAAACAAAATCCAAAATACAAAATATCCATTTATATCAAAACACAAAAATAGTAATAATGAAATAAAAAAATAAAACATAGAAATTTAAAAAACATTAATAAACAAAAAAAATATAAAAACTAAAAAAAAAAAAAAAAAAATTTGCCTGGCCAGGAGTTGAACTCGCAACCTTCTGATTGCAAATCCGACCTCTAACCACATCAACATCCATATGTAATATTTGTAACATTACAAATTTTTGTACAATGTACTAAAAAATATTACGAAATCATGTTTGTATTTTTTACGAAATTTGTAAATTTATATAATTTGTTTTTTACAAAAGTTTTGTAATATAAAAAAAATGTTTGTACATTCTACGAAAAAAAATTTACGAAAAATATATTTGTATTTTTAAGCATGCATTATTATGAGTGTAGTCATATATAGTTTGATATAATTATATATGAGGACATATGTAACGATTTAACATCTCATACTTACTTTTACGAAAACGTTTAATATAGCTCTACACTTAGAATAAAATGTATTTAAAGACAACAAAATGTAAAGATAACAAAATGCATATAACATTGTCATATGTTTTTAAACGTTAAAAAAATGACAAACAATTGCAGGAAAAACTAACCACATGTTAGTAAAAAATAAACAAACATTTATTTTTTTGAATAACACAAATCTACTGTAAAAAAATAATGTAAAATCATAAAACAGTCATTTGATGTGGTGTGTTTTTTTTTTTAAATGAACTACAAGGCTAATAAAAAATTTAATTTGTTTCACAAATAACTGACATTTACATTGAAACTAAAGAAACTGTATTACAACCCAAACAACTACATATTTTTATAGCCGAAGTTACCTGAGTGTATATATCATCATATTATCATTACATTTTACTTTACATATAATTTGGTATTTTGTATCTCGTCATATATACTTGATGTAGCTAATTTTGAGATAATATATACTTTAATGTATAATTATATATATATGATGCAATCAAATCAAACAAATTGTATCACTTTTATTATATATGGCATCACATAAAATTCTATATAAATGTGTCAAAATTAAAAAGAAAACTATTATCACATGTATATATAAACATATATGGTAAGAATTAACAAAAAAAAAAAAATCAATCAATCACTTTTATATATAATTATCAGAAAAAAGCACAATTCAATGTATTTAAAGCTAACAAAAAATAAGGCTGAATTTCAGTTTATGGGGGACACCCCTAGAGAAAAATCTGAATATGCCATCCCCTTCAGAATGTTCCCAGGAGTACGAAAATCATAATGAATAAGGGGGCTCACGCCCCCTATGGGCGTGGCAGTCGAAAAACGACCCGGCCCACCTACGTAGACAATATGGGTATCAAATGAAAGCTAATGTCTTCACGATTCCAAAATAGCCATAGTTGCCAGATCGGGCGGTTTTTGCAGCCGATACGGCCATTTTTGTTAAATAGGGGCGGGGGTGAAAAACGACCCATGCCACCTACTTAGGCAATATTGGTATCAAATGAAAGGATTCCAAAAATACCCGTAGTTGCCAGATCGTCCAGAATTTGAGGAAGATATGTTAATTTTTATAAAATGGGGGGAAGGACTTTTTTTTGTTTATTTCTTTTTAGCTCGGCCAGAGGCCGAGCACTCGAGATCCCCGCCGTCTAGAATTAAGACATACTGGAGTTAAAAACCCCTAAGCCCGGCCGTAGGCCGGTCACGCAGAAAAACTTTACTAAGCGAAGCCAGTATAACAAATTTTCATTAACCAATCAGAAAAAAAAAAATTTCCCCCACCCCAAATTTTGCCAAAATGGCCATATCGGCTACAAAAATCGCCCCGATCTGGCAACTACGGCTATTTTTGGAATCGTGAAGACATTAGCTTTCATTTGATACCCATATTGTCTACGTAGGTGGGCCGGGTCGTTTTTCGACTGCCACGCCCATAAGGGGCGTGAGCCCCCTTATTCATTATGATTTTCGCACTCCTGGGGTCATTTAAGGGGGCGTGGCATTTTTTTTTTTTTTTTTCCAGGGGTGTCCCCCATAAACTGAAATTTTGCCAAAAATAATTTGAAAAAAAGTAAAAGCCCGACGAAAAAAATTCCGATATAGTCATAAATGATTATATATAGTATCACATAAAACTAAACATCACATCTGATCCGCAAAATGGCAGACATAAGATAATCCCATGGGATCTGATCTCATATAGTTTGATTCGAAAAATGGGTATATCAAATATGATCAAATTATATACAATTTTATCTAAAAAGTTTTTTAATTAGAAAATTAAAAAAAAACTGAAAATGTTTTAGAGATCAGTAATTTTTATTTTAATCCACCATAATAAAAAGTATAAATTGTAATTTTAAGAAATAATAATAAATCTAAAAATGTATGTTTTTTTATGAAACTGAAGTTGGAACATATAATAAATTTAAAACGCTAGGTAAAACAAAAAAAAAATTTATACCGAGAAAGAAAATAAAACTTTTTGTTTGCAACGTTTTCAAGTATAAGACAAACAGATTTTTTCAAGAGCAGAAATAAACAGCAAACTTTACACGTCCTTGTTATACAAAATAATTAAAAATAATAACTATATGGTCGGTATTATGGAGCAATATGATATTTTTTTAAGAAGGATAAATCTTCCTACCCAGCAAAAAATAACCTGGATTGGTATGCTTGCAAAATAGCGCTTCACCCCTTGCATACAATAAAGCAATTAGTGAAGACATTCTGTTGTTCTTCCCAAAATGTCTTCTTTGTAGCAGTGAATAATGGTTACAATGAAGCAATAGAAAATACTTACCATGAAGTATTAATGTTGTCAACAAAAGAAAAAGCACTTATTATTGCCTAAGAAGGCATGAATTTATTGCTTCTAAGAGCACATGAAAGAAGCGCTTTTCACCTGCTTAAAAGAGACAAACAAAGTGGGACATCGCAAACAAACATCATGATTTCTGGATCGCTTCGTAATTAAATAATGCCTACCGGAATCGCTTCTGGGTAAGCACTATTTTTTGCTGGGTACGGTCGGTATTATGGAGCAATACGATATTTTTTTATGAAGGATAAATCTCGCTATTTAGTACTTCAGAAATTTCAGATTGTTCAAAACAACACTTTTGTTAACCACAAAACAGGTTCAATGGTAGAAATTACATTGCCTATAGTGGAACTAAGCAACTATTTAATTTTTAAAAACGAAGATTTAGAATCCATTACGTATGTTATAAGGGCTGGGTGGGTGTGTCATTTCTTTAAAGAAGCCGTTTTTATAGAGTTTCGAAAAAATGTGTTAACAGTGGTACTTTTAAATAATTAATTTTCATGCTTTTAAGCAATTTCTACTAAATTTTAAAGTTAATTTGTGTTGTTTAATGTACTCTCGGCATAAGTTTTGTATAATTAACACAACATTTTTGTGAATATACTAAAATATATGCATTAAAAAACCTCTAAAAACTGTTTATCTTAAAACCAGTTGATATATAAAATTTAACAGATGTTGAGTACTTTGGTTCTCCTTTAGTCTATATGCTTGTTTACTTAGAAAACTATGTACGTAAAGATCACTGCAAATGTACTTAAAAACAAATGAAATTTCACTTAAAGAAAGGACGACTTACATTTCATTAAATTCAACTAACATTGTCATTTGTTTTTTAATGTTCAAAAAACGACTAACAATTGTAATAAAAATTAACCACATGGTTGTAAAAAATAAACAAACATTTATTTTTTTAAATAAAAAAAACAATAGTGAATTTTTATTGTTGATCTATATAAATTGTATGTGAGTTGTTGGTTAGTTCGGTTAAAGATCATGAATATTTTTCCATATTAACAGAAAAATTATAATTTTATTTGTGATAATTTACTTTAATTAACAGAAAAAACAATTAGAAAAAAGTTATTTGACACCTGCATGAATGGAGTTAACTTTCTAGCCCGCAACGGCCTTCATCAACATTCTTCGTGCCTTAAAGTGTTAAATTGTAAACATCATCTATTTAACTCAACTAGTTAGGTTAAAAATGTGCCGTAACTTAGTTTTTGAGTATGACGAAATTTACTGCGAACTTATTTTCTATAAAGCTATGTTTAGTTGTTAATTATTACCACAGTTGCCAGTTCAACTAATTAAGTTGAAATTTGACTGGCAGTTATTTTCAAATGTCATCATATTCTATTCTAAGTTCGCAGTAAATTTCGTCATACTCAAAAACTAAGTTACGGCACATTTTTAACCTAACTAGTTGAGTTAAATAGATGATGTTTACAATTTAACACTTTAAGGCACGAAGAATGTTGATGAAGGCCGTTGCGGGCTAGAAAGTTAACTCCATTCATGCAGGTGTCAAATAACTTTTTTCTAATTGTTTTTTCTGTTAATTAAAGTAAATTATCACAAATAAAATTATAATTTTTCTGTTAATATGGAAAATATTCATGATCTTTAACCGAACTAACCAACAACTCACATAAAAAAAACAACTGTAAAAAATGAATGTAAAATCATAAAACAGTCATTTGATGTGGGTTGTTTTTTTAAATGAACTATAAGGTTAGTAAAAAAATTTAATTTGTTCTACAAATGACTGACATTTACATTAAAAATAATGAAACTGTATTACAACCTGTGGGCGCGGTGGTGTAATGGTTAGCGCGTTGGACTGTTACACAGATGGTCCTGGGTTCGATTCCCGGTGACGACAATATCAGTTTGGAAAAATAATATGTATGAGTTTGTATGTATGTATAGCTGCGCCCACCTTCGGTGTTCCCATAGCACTTAACCCCACCGAAGTAAAATAATGAATCAGGGCTATGAAACAAAAATCTTCAAAAAATTCGCCAACTCTACAGTGTTGCTATGATTGAAGCCCTTCGTCTTTCACCACCTTTCATCTCTTCACTATCCCCTTTCCAAAGAAAGCAACACATTAATTAATAGGAAGAATTTCCTGAGTGTAGCTTCTCTTTTTATAAAAAAAAAAAAACAACCCAGCAAAACTTTGGTAATGGGTGCGATAAAGTAATGCATTACCTTGTAATGTGTAGCCCTTTCTTCTATCATTATTTTCGAACAATAAGTAATGAGTTACCGATAATTTAACACTCATTTATTACCTTGTAATGATACCTCATTACATTTTACATTACTTCAAAGCATAAAACAATGACTTACCGATCATCAATTACATAATGCATGAATTATTAACGTAAAGTAATTACTAATATATATTTTTGAAAATCTATTTATAGACACATTACTTTGTGATTTTTTGTAATCATGAGGGTAAGGTGTATATTTTTGATATCACGAACGAAAACACGAAGCTCAACAACTCATTTACATAAAGTATGATATGTTGGTAGAGTTCTCGCCTAACTAATTGTTAAATACCAAAGACCCCAGGTTCGAATCCCAGTATGACCACGTTCTTTATTAAATAAAAAAATAAAAAAAGTTATTTATTTAATTAAAAAAACATATCTGGAAAAAAAACTTTTTATGCATTTTTTTTATGAAAATCTATTTATAGGCACTTTACTTTTGCACACCATGTAATCATATAAGTAACCAGTTACCTTACTCCCTACAAGGTAATGAGTCCACCCATTACTTTTAGTGAAGTAAGGTGTAATGTAATGCGTGCAGCCCTATGTCGATACATTACTTTACCCATGATTTGGTAATGTGTGGTTTTGCTGGGAACTACATATTGTTAAAGCAGAAAACAAACTGGAAATAAGTGTTGACTTAAAATCATGGTTGGAAAATACTATCTTTTCATTATAATGAAAATTTTTAAACTAGTGTTCCCATAGTGGTATGTGTCTTCTAATATCAAAGGGTTTTTTTTCAAAATTTTACAAATTAAATGTTTATTATATCTAGATAATACCGTTATAAATCGCTGTTTCCACATTTTATCGTTATTTTATACTCAGTTCAAGATATTTAAAAATTAAACCAGTAAAATAGTGAATTAAACCGGCTTATACAAGAAAACATATGTCCTTAATGGAATCGCTTTTTTAAATTTTCATTTTGGTCTTGATGTAACCATCATCTGCCGTTACCGAAACGGTATGGAATGCCAAGCCTGCTTAAAATCTAATAATTATAACGTTCTTTTTGAGTAATTGAATAAAAATTACTAATAATCGTTGCAAAACAAAGCCCCGCAGTTTTTCATTTTTGTTTGCATTCAATTTTTTAACTCATTTATATTTTAATTATAAACGGAGCTAAACAAATTATAAAAAAGTAATCGATTTTTTAACATTAAATTTTATTATATATAATAATGTATAAAAGTGATCGAATTATTTTTGATACTTATTTGGTACAATATACACTTACATATGGTCATATATGGTGGAATAAATAGTCATATATACAAGGTGGCGCAAAAGTAATCCTCCTATCAGAAAATGCTATAAATTTTGCGATTGGCCCCTAATGTCAGTTCTGTTTTGACATTTGTGTAGTAAACACATGCGAAATATACGTTAATAAACAATTTTACGCTACACTGCTCCAGAACGCGGAATATTGGTGACTATTTATTTGACCTATTTATTTGACATTTTTCATCAAAAATAATCATGAGTGATGAGGCCCATTTCCATCTTAGCGGGTACGTAAATAAGCAAAATTTACGCTTCTGGGGCACTGAAAATCCGCGTGTAACCCACGAAGAGCCATTACACCCGCTCAAAGTCACTGTATGGTGTGCTGTTTTCGCTGGAGGAGTCATCGGACCTTTTTTCTTCGAAGACGTCGCGGGCCAAACGGTTACTGTGAATGGTGAGCGCTACAGAGCAATGATCAACGAGTTCTTTTTGCCGCAACTTGATGAATTGGGATTGGAAAACATGTGGTTCCAACAGGACGGTGCAACGGCACACACATCTATATATATTTCATATGATCATATGATATACAAGATATGCTAATATATAACATACGATATAATGATATATTACTCCATATCAAAGAATTTGCATGAACTAAGTATAAGATATGAATATATATCGTCATATATTGCCACACATATAAGCATGTATATATTGATATCAAGTTGTATATGAGTATATAGAAACTTTTTTCATCTAGAGTAAAGAACTTAGTTAGAAAAGCTACACTTAAAAACAAAAGTTCAAAGTTCATAGAATAAAAATTATTTCATGAGTATAAAAAGAACTTTAAGTCAGAAAATCTTAAAACGCAATGAAAAACTTAAAATCTTAAGAAAAGTTATTTTTTTTAAAGCTCAAAATCGGAAAATCAATATAAAGCAAAGCAAAATTTGCCTACTTTTATAATTACACAGTTTTAACAAAATCAGAAAAATTACTAAAAATTTTTTGAAGCGCGATTTCTAGAAAAATAACGATTTTAAATGATGCATGTTGAAAAATGTTTTTTTTTTTTTATTTCCCCATAGAAAACACATGCAAAATTTTTTATTTTTATTTTATGTTACTAATTATATAATAACAAATTATATACTATTACCCTAACCGAGCACTAGCTACTATGGCCTTCGGCGCGTTGTAGCGAAAACAGACCAGTGCCTCTGGTGGGAATCAAACCCACAACCCCCGCACTGATAAGCCAGCACGCTACCAACTAGCCTACCGGGGCGCACAGCACATGCAAAATTAATTTTAAAAAATATCAAAAAATTTTAACTTTAGATTGAATTTTCAGAAAATATTGATATGAAAGCGATGGTTCTCTCGCTGATATAAATAAAGTGGACTATAAATCAACATCATGTGCTAAAATTTTTCAAATTTGGTTAAGGGATTTTCTAATATTCACCAAAAATAAAAATAAATGAAGTTTTCACTTTAATTGCTAGGATATCCTACATCCATTCATACAATCGCAATTAATGGGTATGGTTTTTAATGCTCAAATTACATACTTTAAAACCATATTAGAAGTTATTCTTCGTTTTTTAAGGTATATGAATTAATAAGAAATTTTGACCAAAAAAAACACGATTTTTGGTAAAAGTTAAATTCGCAAATATTTCGAAAAGTGGTGTTTACATTCGTTATATACTTCGTAAAGTCCATCACAATTCATAAGTCGCTTTTCCAATGCACATTTAGTGTTTAACGGTGTAAATAAACATATATTGTAGAAACGAGCAAAAATTGTATCACTTTTACATATAATTGTATATGTCATCATATATTAGTCAAATTGAAATCTCGCCTAATTTTTCAGTCCATTGATTATATTCAAATTTTCATTAATATTTTGGAATGTGAAACAAAAAAGTAGAAACGAATTTTATGAACTTGTATCAAATTTGATCAAATTACATATAACTTGATCAAATTAGATTGACACATTTTTCGCATCAGATGAGAAACCATGCACACACAAAAATAAATATCATAATTTTTTATGTAAAAGTTCATATTTTTAAAGGTTCATACTATTTATGAAATTTACTTACTATTTATGAAGTGTTCGTAGTTTCCCTAGCATTTATGAAAAGGTACATAAAATTTCCAGCATTATTGCAATTTATGCAAGTTTTCTTAAATATTAGGATTTTGTACATTGGTAAATTTTTTAAGTACTTTTTCATAAATATTATAATATTATATTTTATGAACCTTGTCATAATTTACGAGACACAAACTTTCCCAGTATTTTTTATGAACAGTTCATAAATTAGTACATTGGCAAATTTTTCATAAAATATTCATAAATATTATGAATTTTTATTTTGTGTGTGGGATCTTTGAGATAAGGTTATTTATACCAATTTTCGGATCAGCTATGATATGGTGTATATATGATTATATATACCTATATCGGTACTTTTTTCATCGGGAATGGAGTTTAACATATTATTAATTCTTATACTTTATTGTTGAAACAAATTATTTTTGATTGTTTTAAAAATGATGCCAATAAATACGAACATTTAATTTAATCTTTGCGCTCATAAAAAACCCCGTAGACTCATTCCATATAAAACCAACACAAACTATCCTACTTTCGTCGTCTCCCCCTTCAATTTTAACCAAACTTGGTATGGAAGTTAAGTGTCATATAAATATGTCATCGTACAAGTTTTGGGTTGTTAGCCCTAACGCTTGTGGAAATAACGCGTTTTAAAATATGAAAAAAAATCGAAAATTTAACAAAAGTAGTCGTATTTAATCGTAGACATCTTTTTAACGGTTATACCTATGTGATTCATTGATTCCACATTTTAAAGCTTAGTTTTTTCATTGATATGTCATTTCAAATATAACTTTTGAAGTTAAAATGTATTTTTTTATAGTCCGTGATTTAAACCGCTGTATTCCAAAAAACTGGTTTTTTTTAATTTTCAAAAAATGTATGTTAATTATAATATATTCCAAATTAATATGTGGAGCTCTTACAGGATTCAAACTTATGGATAAAAATCTAAAAAAATATACTAAATATAGTAGAGAAAAAGTTTTATATAAAAAATTATTTATTGAAAAAAAAAAAATAAAAGTTTTGCAAAAGTAGTTGCGCATAATTGCCCATATCTTTTTAAGCTACAAGAGTCATTGATACCTCATTTTAAATGTCCTTAAATCGCGGTTTTACTAGTTTAAAAATAATTCACTTCTTTACGGTAAAATGTATTTTTTTTTTCAAAAGTCGTGGTTCAAATAGCAGTATTTAAAAATACTGGTTTTCTAAAATTTTTAAAAAAAATATAAGTTAATTATAAATTATTCTTCTATACCGTCACCATATCCCTATGTGGTACTCCTGTATTTTCGGAGTTATCAGCTTTTTTGTTAAATTTTTTCATTTTTATTCATAACTCAGGATACCGTAAGATTTGGACACGGCATAGGGAAGTAATTTATATTTAACATATATTATTTAGAGAATATTAAAAAACCAGTTTTTTGCAACACAGTTTCCTGAACAGCGGTTTTTGTCAACAATGCATTTTGACGAGGAGATGTGAATAATTTCAGCATTTAAAAAGATATGGAATATTATGTTCATCATATATTTGGTTGAAATCAGAGGGGGTATAGGAAATCGCGTGGTTGATTCAGTCCTGAATTTGCGTCACCAGAATTTGTCAATGAAGTTGAGAATCACAATATGATAAATTTATTTAACCTAAATTTGGAGGAACTTAATTAAGGTTGCCATTTTAGCTATTATTCGGCTAGATATAGCGATTTTTTTCTATCTAGCTATAAAAAAATAGCTAGATTGCATCTATCCTGAAGATTTGGCCAATTATTTTTCGTTCAATCGATTTTTTACCCTTTTTCCAATTTTTTAATAACATAAATATTTTTCAAGACTTTGCGTTTTTGTAAGTGTTATTAGCAGAGAAGACAAAAAATAGCAAAATCCGATGTTTTTATGGCAAAAAATATTAGAAAAAAACAAAAAATAGCAATTACAGTGTTGCCATGTCTGAACCCTTCATCTTTCCCCACCTTTCATCTCTATACTATCCCTTTCCAAAGAAAGCAACACACTAAATATAGGAAGTATTTCCTGAGTGTTGCCTCTCTTTTTTTAAAAAAAAAAAAAAAAAAAAAAAAACTACAAAAAAGGTAAAAAAAAATTTTTGAAAGAAATTTCTGGAAAATAGCATTTAAAGCAAAGAATGTCTAAAAATAATAATTTTAAAGCTCGAAAATCTTAAGAAAAATCACTTTTTCAGCCCAAAAATGAAAAATCAAAAAAATGTTCGTAGAAAATACCCTTTTTAGTTTTCCATTACACGATTTTAAAAAGTTTTTGAACATATTTTACTTGCATCTGTTTGTTTTATAAATTTGGTTTGGATTAAGAATCATGAAAAAAAAAATTCTCCAATGATATGGAAAACGCCTAAACATAAGATTAGGCAGCTAAAAAAAACGAGGGTCAGTTAAATTTTTATTATCTACAGCATAAGATCTTCATTAAGATCTGGTTAGTTGTTAATTAAATAAATTTTTCAAAGTAATAATACTTTAGTATTAAAGAATATTAACCCCTGTTGACTGAATCCCCAAAAGGTACCAACAAAAAAATCAAAACGAATTTTGACCTGAGGTGATTTTAATGATGAGCAAGTTCTGGCAAGTATTAGCATTCAAACAAAGAAACAAGTGGATAATAAATATTATTAAAATGTCCTTGTTTTGCTTCATGTGTACAAAATGTTGTTGTGCTTTAAATTTTTTTTTTCATTTGGAAGATTTTTGACCTACGGAAAACATGGGTTAACGACGCGCCAAATATTAATTGTTTTGGAACAGAGCAATTGTGATTAAAGTTTTTTTAAGAGAAGCAACACTCAGGAAATTCTTCATATTTATTAATGTGTTGCTTTGTTTCGAAAATGGATAGTAGAAAGATGAAAGGTGCGGAAAGATGAAGGGCTTCAAGCTTGGCAACACTGTAATTGCGCGAGATGATAAGTCTCAGAACAATTGTTGCTCGCCCACTGATGGATAGTGGGCGTACTTATTGAAGGTGTTTGGTTCATATCCCTGATTCATTATTTTACTTCAGTGAAGTTAATTGATATGGTAACACCGAAGGTGAACGCTGCGATACATTTGAGGGATAGAAAACCCATACATATAAGTTTTTTTATATTGATGTTGTCGTCGCCGGTAACCGATCGCGGAACGATCTGTGTAACAATGGAAAGTTAATTTCCTTCCCCAAAAATATATTTTAATTTTTTTTTGTGTTGTCAAAGATACTGACTTTCCTAAAAATTCGCCAACACTAAACCGATACATACTCTAAGCGGATTGAGGGATCTTTTTTTTTCATCTTTCTGATGATGTGTTTAATAATAAACTTCCAAAATTTTTTAATATTTCGAATTTTTTTATTTTTATTTAATTTTTTATTCATAATTGGAGAAAAATTTAAGAAATATTTTTAGCCTAGTGTGGTTTAGGGTTAACAATCTTATAAAAATAAATATTTTTTCCTGAGTATTTGGGGTTAAATATAATACAAAAAAACTTTAATATTATTTTTTTTTAGTTTCTACAAAAACAATATTTATAAAAATATGTCATTTTTGAAAATCTGGAAAATTTTCAAACTCTGGTAGCGTCCCGTATTTTTTTTTTTCGAAAATTTAGAGAATTTATTTCCATGATTTTTAATTTAATCACTGATGTACCGTAAAAATTCTACGTTTTTAAAAATTAGAAGCTGCCTTATCTACAAACATTATGTAAATATTACAAAATTTAGAAATTTTTAAAATAATACAAAAATATACGATTTTGTAAAAATGTTTTATGCAACCGCAAATTAATATAATTTATTTAAATATTTATTTTTATGAATTTTTAAGGTATTTGACTTTAGAATATAAATATAATAGAAAAAAAATTATTTTTAACTGTTTTGAAAATTACTAAAACTTTCAAGCTACACCAAGGTCGCTCAAGTAATTTTCAAAACATTTAAAATAACTTTTTCCTATTATATTTATGTTTTATATAAATTGAAGTACATTAAAAATTCATAAATTTGGGAATAACGAATTACTAAATTTTCAGTTGCCTAATTCAATATTACATTCTAAACAATTATAATGAAGTTCCACAAAATTTTATTGAAATTAAAACGAGTTATTGATTTTTCAAGTATTGAACCGTGGCCATCAAGTTCATAGTCTTATGTCTTAATCATTGCACTCATAAAAACAGAATAGTGCGCTAGTTGTTAGCGTGCTGGCTTATCAGTGCGGGGGTCGTGGGTTCGATTCCCACCATAGGCACTGGTGTGTTTTCGCTAAACGCGCCGAAAGCCATAGTAGCTAGTGCTCGGTTAGGGTAATAGTATATAATTTGTAATTATATGATTACTAATTAAAAAAAAAAACAGAATAGTTCAAAAGTCTGTTAAATAGTTTATAATTCACTTGAACTTATTTTTCCTTTTACTTACGTTTACAATTTATTTAAAATTTGCTGTTACAACCTGAATTCCAATAGACGATATATGTATTCGTAAGAAAATGAGTTGTCTAAAAAAATTATAAAATTATAAATCGAAAAAGGGTAAGAGTAAGAGTAGCGTGTTCAGGTGCCGTTATATAACTATTATGAAAAATATATTTTCCGGAACGCGAAAATTCGGAGAATTTTTATCAAAATTACGGCTTTTCCTGTTAATGTAGCTCGAAAGCGTTACGTCGGAGTGTGATTCAGATACCAGATTTTTATTCAAAGTACCTTATGCCTTTAGAAAAGTATGGTTTAGTTCTATACTCAAAAAAAAAAAAAAAAAAAATAGTAAGTCAGCAAAAAATTTAGCTGAGCCAGCACGAGGGTGCTTTGTCTTTCGCTTTAGTGTATCTAACTGAACGCTTATTTGTTTGCAATTTGACCACACAGCATTAATAGTCACTATAATCATTTAGTTTACAAATACAGATTTAATCATTATTAAATTTTAATATTTTATTTTGTCTTTAATTTAATTAATAGACAATTACTTTGACAAGCCGGTGACAACACAAAATTTAAGTTTTTTTAATACGCAATTTATATGTATGTTTACGATACGAATTGTTTTATTATTTTATTCCTTTTGTTTTATTATGTATGAAAAACAGATACAAAAATCTTCTATGGTAAATTTTTTTATATGTCAATCAACAGTTCTACTTTTTAGTATAATTTTCATCGTCCCTACTACAAAAATGACATGCCGCTACATCTACTTTATTCTGCGTATATTATTCTATATGGATGTCGTACACACTTTTAATGTGCTTATCAGCACAATTTTTTTTAGCAAAATAAATTAGTAAAACATTAGTAAAATATTAGTAAAACATTAGTTCAAAACAGTTAAGTGCTGAATAAGTATAACTAAAATTTTAAATGAGAACATAATTTCAGCAACCAATTTACTGAAATGCTTCATTTACAAGATGTTTTACTAACTTTTCTACTAACTTATTTTTTGAGTGTAGCGGCAAAGATTTTTTGGCCTGAATCTTTAGGAACAAAACGTGCTTACATGTGTCAGCTCTATACCTGATTTATTGGTTAGATGTCTTTCAATCGCCGCTTTAAATGTTGACATGGCAGCAAAAAGTGTAAATATCCCATGTTTTAGAATTTTTTATATTATTTTTGGAAATTCTGGGATTGTTTACAGCAAATCCTGCTGGCAGCCGTTTCATCCGGTTATCGGTTTTGGATAACGGTATTTTGTGAATATTTCGTTAGTGATATTACTTGTAAGAAAAGACGAAAGTAACTCATCTTGTTCGGGTAATCAATTAACATTACCTATTTTCTGTGGTTGATTGGTATATATACCTGATAAAGAATTGAGATTCTTGTGGGTGGGGGATTAGAATGAGGCTGTAGATGATATAGTCGCTTAGGTTGAAAGTGTGGTATTCCCTCTCAAGCTGGTCACCAAAAAATTGTTTTCACCTTCTCTTGCATTTATTAAAAATAAGGGTTTCCTATTTGTAATAGTAACATTTTAATTATAATCTTAAACCTGACAATTCAAAATGAAATATCTTGGATATAATGAAATTCTTCTACGAAAAAAAATTATATGAAATTGTTTCATTAATATCAAGGAGCATAATTCGTTCAACAAAGTTACTTTTCGATTACAAACGTTCTTATTTAACAAGAGCATAACTATTCTGGTAACTCCTCTAGTATAAATAAAGGGTGTTTTTATAGAGGTATATAACTTTGAAATGGAATGAAACAAAGATGATTTTTTTAAATTTATATGAAATTTACATTACTCGAAAGATAATCTTCTGGCACTATAATTTAAATATGACTTTTGGTGTACGACTGGTACGGCTGGCTCAGACGTAGTCTAATCTGGAGGTTCAATTTTCAATAACTTTTTCCAACATTTGTGACCGTATATTTGCAATAACGCGGCCTATGTTGTCCTTCAAGTGGTCAATGGTTACGGGCTTATCGGCGTAGACTAACAGCTTCACATATCCCGAAAGAAAATAGTATAGCGGCGTTAAATCGCACGATCTTGGATACCCATTCACTGGTCCGAATCGTGAAACTATGCGGTTACCAATCGTTTCCTTCAATAAATCAATTGTGGCACGAGCTGTGTGACACGTTGCGCCGTCTTGATGAAATCACAGCTCCTGCACTTCATGGTTGTTCAATTGCTGAACGAAAAAGTCAGTAATCATGGCTCTATAGCGGTCACCATTGACTGTAAAGTTCTGACCAGCATTCATTTAACCAAAAGTGAGCCTCATCGCTAAACAAAATTCGCTTATGAAAATCAGGAACAGAACCATGATTTTCAAAATAAATTTGAACAATTTGGAAGCATTGCTCAGATATCATGCTTTTCATGTTGAATTGCCAAACCAAACTAAACATAAATCACTTGACAGCAGACAAAAGCCCGCCTACTAAAAAAGTGTTGCCAACTTAAAGTTTATACCTGTATAAAAAAACACCCTTTACAAGGCAAAACGATATGGATTCTGTAGTAATAAACAAATAATTTTTTGGGTTAATTTTGGAAAAAAATATCCCATTTTTAGCTATTTCGAAAGATATTTTAAGATATCATTGGACAATTACAGACATTATTATACTTAAATGATGGGGTAGTTTATGAGGACTATAAAAAAATATAACCAAAAGGTTCGATTTCTAGAAATTGAGCAAAATATATAAAATCGCAAAACTATTAGATTGTGATAAAATTTTTTCCAAGAAATTGGTTTCAACTTAATTCATCATTGTCCTTTGGTGCTACATCCTGGATTAGACTGTTCACTTTTTCTTTCTTTTGGATCTATATTAGGGAGACCATTCTTTTCAGTGTCAACCCTGGAAAGCTTATTTTAAATATTGTTTTGTATTTGATTTCAAATACTTAAAAATGTGGAACTAAATAATTGTTTTGATGTTAATGGGCACATTTTTAATATGTTTATTAAATTTTCATGAATTCCTTTCGTCATTCCAAAAAGTTTGTAATATATTGTTACTTTTATTCGATTCATAAAGAAAATGACGTCTGTCAAAAACCGCGGTATTTCCCAAAAAAAAAAAAACTAAAAGCTAAACCTAAAGTCAACAAATGAAAAAGCACTGAAATTTATGATTGTTTTGATTTTGTGTTATTAATTTTTTTAATGTATTTATTTTGTATTGTATAAGCTCAATAATAATAATTAAACTCAATAATAAAAATTAAAATAAAATAAAAACACTTTTTCAAAGTACACCACAATATTACCCAGAGACAACAGAGAAGCGACGTCTCGGTCGTCGTAGACACAGCATCGTCTTTAAAATAAAATTTATGTGTGAATACTTTGAACAGAGTACAAAGCAACAACAAAAAAACAACATGGCTCACTCACGGGATACACCATAAAGCAAAATAATAACGTAATTCGTCACACTTAACGCATCCATAATCATACGTTCTCTGTCTTACATATGCCCAATGGCAGATACGATCATCCTTCTCGCACATAGTCATTCATCTTTATGAATTACTCTCACAGCCATCGTCATTACTAAACCTACAACAATACACAGCCCCAAACAAAACTTTTGCCAGCAGCTGTTTCGAAATCGCTGCTAACGCCTCTGCTGACTCTGTCACTACACACTATAAAAACGAAATGAAAATGCTTTATGAGTTCGACTCCTCCCTGTTTGTGGCCCGTTTTATTGCCAATTGGAAACGGGTATGGATGATGATGGTTGTTGTTTTGGCATGTCGGTTTGTTGAACTGACGCATCAAACGAAACGTCAGTTAAAATTTAAAAGAAGAGTTATGAAATGCACGTGGTATTTAGCTGCAAAGAGAATATTGTCCAAAAGAGAGTGATATTAGTATACTAAAATTGAGAGAGTAGAGATAATATTATTTAAGAGAGTAGGGTATTTCATTGTTTTGATTATTCGACGAAATGAATGAATTTTAGTGAGAATTCGAGTATAGTTTTTGAAACGCAACACAGTTGTTGTTGTTTGTGTAATTTATGTTTTTTTTTTTGTATTTTAGTTGTTGTAGATTTTACGCCATGATTATATTGCCGTCGGCAAATATGGTTGATGATGATATTTCAAGTGGTGGTGTGCCTTGGCTGTCTATCATTTCTAAAATAGAGGCAGCCATAATTGTTCTATGGATAATAAATCATACAAAATTAACAGAAGATGCTTAATTTAAAAATGTTTTTTTAAGTAACAGAAAAGAAAAACAATTTAAAAGCATTTCTAAAAATAAAAAATTAAAGTTTTTTAAATTCTTCCACTTAATCTCCTGTTAAAATAAACCATGTTAATCATTTGATGTCTATTAGATTACTACACTCATTTCATTATCAAACCGTGAAGTTTTTCAATGCCTTGAGGAGTCATAAAATATAAAACTAACGAAGTGAAAAAGCTCAAAGGAGTTTTTTGTTTGTTGGCTTTTCAAGGAAACAGACGACACAGTCATTTTGCAAAATACATATGAATTTCTTTGCAACAAAATCCTAAAGAACTTCCAAAAGCTCAGTTAAGCCAAATGTTCTAGTTATTGTGTTGTGTTGTTTTCTTTGAATTTGTTTTTTTGCTTTCTTTCCTTGCCTTTATACGCACATACTCACATTCAGGGCCGTAGCCAGGAATTTTTTTGGGGGTTCCAAATTTTTTTTCTTCAGAATTGTGCACCTTGAATTTTTTTTCACTTTAACCTTCAAAGCGGTCTAAGCTTTTTTGCAATGACATTTATAACACGTGTTCGGCACGATAAATAAGCAATATGTTCTTCTACCAAAATTTTTTTTTCGTTGCCAGCGATAAGGGCCAATATATTTTAAGTGCAAATCTAAAAAATAAATATATTTAGGTTAAATTATTGCTCTTCCTAAGATATTACTACAGTCCCAAAATTATCATTTTTGTGCTTTTAGTGCAGGAGATATGGCGATTTCGAAAAACGCGAAATTGAGCGAAAACGCATTTTAGCTTTAATATGTATTGATTTAATTTAAAGGCTTTGCTAATAATACTTAATATAATCTTTCTGCCAAATTTCATAAAAATCCGTAAATACGTTTTCAAGTCAAGACGATATCCTTTGCAGGTATCTTTTTGGAATCTTGTATGTCCTTATACCAACATTAGAGCATTTCTTGAAAGCATAAGCTTCAATCTTACTCTGTGTTAAGTATCAACGATTTACCGTCAATATAAATATGTTTTCAAGATTTTTGAAAAATGTGTTAATTTTAAAATATTTATTTTTTGAAATTTTTTAACGCTTTCTAGCTTCCAAACTGTGGCATGCACACAAAAAACTGCTTCACAAAATATTTCGTAAATTTAGGTTTCTATCAAAATTGATTAAATTATTATTATAAATCGCTCATTTGGCGCACTTATGACCACTTAAAAGTTAGAGCGTTAAGCAAATTTGGCATTGATTGTTTAGTCAAAAATAATAGGGCAATTTTAAAAGTATTTAACAATTTGTAGCTAAGGGCTAAACAAAAATTAATTTAAATCAAGACTCCAGAGCTTTTCTGCAAGAACAAGAGTTCGACCAATTCTAGATAGTTATTAGCAGGGCAATCAGAAATATGCCTTTAGAAATCGATCTAATTAATGATCATAAAAAATTACCAAAGAATATAGAAAATACACAGAAAAAACTGTTGGTGCCAACAATGGAATATAAAAACTCAAAAAAGCACGTTTTTAAATTCAAATTAATTTCTAACAAATTATTTATTTGTAATGCTTGTAAATTGTAATTTTTCATATAAAAATTATTTAAAAACAAAAATTCAAAATTACAAAAAAATCAACAAAAGGGTGTTTGTATTTATAAAACCCCGTTGTTGGTGCCAGTTTAAAAAACTTTTTTTTGTATCTACAAAAATGCTCTATGACAATTGTTTAATATTACAAACATAATATTGAAATTTATTTCCGTGTAGGCTATAAAAAACGTGCTCTTAAAAGCACCTTTTTATTAAAAATTCGTATTTTTTCAGTACAGCTGGAGTCACTTTAAAGAAATTTACTTCAATTGCTAACAAAGAGAAGAAATACAAGATTTATTATACCTAAATCGGTACAGTCTTAAAACCGGAAACTCAAATTTGTAAAAAGGCCTTGAATTTTCGAAGTCGGTGTTGAAAGCAATAGAATGTTTAGAATTTTTTTTTTTTTTTAGTTTTAGATATTCTAAGATTATTCTTCTCTACCACGCCATTCACAAAACGGAAAAAATGTTCTATAGCGAGAAATGAAAAAAGGGAAAAATATGCCCTAAAACCATGCATTTGTTCTAAAAAGTTTTAAAAATATGATATAAAAATTACTTTTTATCAAAAATATGGCCTATTTCTGGTTGCCTGGTTATTAGAGTTCGTTTGGAAAATTTAGCATTGGAATATCATAATTTTGTAGAAACTTTTTTGATTTAGTGCTACCCGGTGAAAAATTATTAAGTTAAAGTAATATTTTTTACATAATATTAAAATTTTCGTTTTTTTAATTAATAAAAAACTAAAAAAAAATATCGTTTTTTTTAATATCGAAAAAAGGACAAAAATTATGTTAAAAATTTTAAGTAAAATTCATAAGTATTTAAAGGCAAAATTTCATATTTCAAATGTTATATATTTTGTGCTCCTGTGTCACTTAATTTTTGTGTAACGGGTATTTAAAATTTTGAAATTTGTTGATATAGGAAGCGTAATAAAAATATTTTACAAATCGTAGCACGCAGTTTTTGTTAATTTAGCATTTCACACCATAAAACCACATTTCCATTCAAATCGATAATTATGTTTGCCTGCAAAAATCTATATGTTTGGAACTAGTGAAAAACGTCTACCGACAAACATTTATATATTTATTTACAAATATATATGTTTAGTATCAGTATGTCCCAAACTTAATATCTACAAATTTTAAAATTGCAAATATATCGTTGTTTATGTTTGAAATTGAATGAATTTTAATCGTTGTAATTATAAATATAATTACCAGCAAGCATATTTAAAAGTGTCTTTTTTCTGCGTGTAGGTTCAAAAACTCTAAAATTTTATGAATTTCAGTGGGATCAAATGATCAAAATGTAATATTTTTAAGAAAGAAAATGTCCTTTAAATCTAATTTTCAATTATAAAAGTCCGCGAAATCAGAAATTTTATATAATCAAAAATAATTCAGAGCCTAATACTATGTTTCCACTTACGTACTTTAACCAAAACATGTGTTTTGGTTAAAAAAAAATGTAGGGGAAAACATGTACAAAACAAAATTTTTATAGATAAACCCAGCAAAAAACAACCTTACCAAAAATTAGTTTAAAAATTACTCCAAATAGCATCCTAAGGTACTGACCTAGGTACAAGTTGATTTAAACCAAAGAGTATATACATATAGATAGACTACACTTTCTACGCCTCTTAGCAACAAAATACCGAACTCGGGCAAGCAAATAAAAACATTTTGTTACACTAAAAAATCCATGCAACATGATGATAAAAAGTTGTTGCTTAAAACACTCACTTTTATGTTGCTTTTATTTTGTTATTTTCTATTAAAATTTAATAATCGTATATTTAAATTTAATTTTGCTGATTTTATCGCTAATATTTGAAATAAATAAAAGTTTTATTAAATTAATATTTAAAAACATGATAAAAATTAATTAAAGCGTTAAATTTTCTGCAACATGTCTTCAATTACTCGGTGTGAGTTTGTGAACAAATAAAAAGAGAGCAACTTGAGAGAGACTGAAGTGGACTGAAAGCCACTGCTAAAAGACTGATTTATTTTTCACTATATGTCTCATGTAGTTAGTAGTTTAGCAACTATAAAACAACTTTTTTTGGAGTAGAAATAGTAGTTTTCTGAGTATGAATCCACTTATGTTGTGATTTTTAAATTAGTGCATGTTGTTAAAAAAGCAATCCATTTAAAAGTAGTCCACTGTTTTTTTTTTTGTTTGGTAAGTTTTTAAAATTTTAATTTAAAATTTTTCATTATAGAAGAAAATCATGAGAAAGTAATAGTTTCTCTATGACATTTAAGATAGTTTGATAGCATTAAAATTAAGAACTGGGCAGTTTTTTCTCAAAAATAAATGTTTTTTTTATATATTTTTCAGAAATAATTTGATTTATTTAACATATAAAAAGTTTTCGCGTTTTCCATAAAAAGCTACAAATAGCTAAACCAATACTTTGATTTGTTTTAATTTTGTAATTTAGCTAGAAACTCCAAATTTTGAGAGTTCAAGTTTTGACATTTCAAATAAAAATTTTAAACTTTTCATTATTTTTGGCATTGCAGACCGCATAAAATTAGAGTGTTTTCTTGATAAAAATGCTTTAAAGTAGTAAATCGTTTCCAATTCAAATTTGTGCAAAACTTAAAGCTGTAATAAAAAAATTTTAAAACAGACAAGAATTTTGACAACTCTTTAATCAATAAAAAATCTTTAAATTTTATGAAATTTTTTTATATAAAAAATATGTAACCTTATTCTAAAAATATGTATGTTTTCTATGTACATACCCAGTAAAAAAATTTCGTGGTTTTGGAAGCAGGATAAAACAAATGCGCTGATGTAAGTGCTTACTATTATATAATATTGAGAAGCAGCAAAAGAAACGAATAATTTTCGTAGAAAAATAAACAAACAAAAATTTTGCGCTTACTGTTTTCTCTAACAAGTAAGCAGCTTACCCTAATCCCTTACAATGATGCAGGTTGTAATGCAGAAAGTTCCATATCGTGGATTATAAACGATCTGTTAGAATTTTTCCGAGTGATTTCCGATTGTGTTTTCGAGTTTGAAATAAAAAATAATTAGCCATATAACTGTTTTTGAAGAGCTAGCACTTGGAGCGGTAAAAAATAAAATAATTATATTATATGTTAAAAATTTTAACAACAAAAAACTAATATCTGTAGAGTTTTACGTAGAATAAATTATGTATATTTATATTATTACTTTTAATCGTAATAATGTAGACATGAAATGTGATTTTACTGAAACCCATGAAATCGCTTCTTTTTATAAGCGCTGAAATCCGCGCTTATTTTGCGAAAAAGTAATGCTTCCAAGTGGGAGTTCGGCATATAAAAATCATGGCATATGTAAGCAGGTTTGTAAGGGATTCTTTTCAGCTTTCTCCCTTACAAACCTGCTTGCATGTAAGCAGCGTTTTTTACTGGGTATGTTTGTACATACTATTATTAAAATTTGTGAAATCGAGTTGGGTAGGGAGGATGCCTGGCTACGGCCCTGCTCTCATTACCACATCCCCAGGAAACATCTAAAGCTAAGCACAGTCACAGATATTCTTCTCTGGTATTAAATAAGCACTTCTTTTTCAAACTTAAATATTTTATTGCCGCACAGTTTATGCTGAGATTTTAAGAGAATGTGTGTTACACATTCTGTGTTCCTTTTATTTGTTTTTTGTTTGTCTGTTTGAGTCTCGAGCTTTTTTGTCTCGTGTGGTTTATGAGCACAATTTTGGGTGATTTTACAAATAAATTCATTTTTCGTTAAGAACAGGAGAATTATTAGTTTATTTACCAGAGTTGCCAATTTGACAATATTATTTAGGAGAACGCGGAAAATGTACTGTATGTAATGTAAGTAAATATTCAAATAAATGAAATAATTTATAATTTTTTTGGTCCCGCCAGGATTGGAACCATGGCCCCCAGATTGGCAGCCGAAAGCTCCAACCACTGAGCTAACTCGACATATAATAATTGATAGTTTAAAACGTAAGTGAATGATAACTGCTGGGTAACAGTTGGATGCTCATATATATCCGCACTGGCATAAGGTTTGGTGAAATCAATTTGCCTACATTGGGAACAAAAAAAAAAGTTGGTCTTAAAATAGTTTCTCGTGAAACACAAATAAAAAAAAATATTAGAAAGTATAAAAATATCACAAAAAAAAAATTTAACTATAGCCGGGATCGAACTCGGAACTTTCTGACTACTAACTAATGACTGCTCTACCAGTTGTTAGACTTTTAAGCCGTTGATAATTTCTGACTGGAAAAACACTTTTTGAGAAAGTTGGTATAGTGATTTCAGCCAATTCTTTGCCAAATTATTGTAAAACAAATACCACTAAAATTATATTAAAACAAATACTGGCAAAACAAATGCCTCAATTATATTAAAACAAATACTGGCAAAACAAATGCCTTAAACAAATGCCTCAATTAGCCACTGACAGTTTTTCACAGGCTACGTTCTACTTTTTGATTATGTTTCAAAATTGTCGGTCATAACCTGCAACATTAAATGGGGTCAATTTCGTGGGGTTTATGACTTATATGTAATGGGTAATATATTATTTTAAAATACGGATAATGACAGTGGGGTCTGTGAATTGAAGGCGCGGATCATAATTTTTCAATACAAAAATTATAAAGATGTTACAAACTTTAATTAGAAATACCCTAACTTTATTATCAAAACGTTTTTCTGGGTCCACGTCTGGTGATATGCCATGTATTACTCTTACAAAAAAAAAAACTTCCTTAGGGTAAACCATTAAATCTTAATGAAATAAAAATTGGAACTTTGTGATCATTTAAATAACACGGGACAATGTAAGGCTAAAGGATATTAATACTCCATTCTGTGCGTTGGGGTGAGTTGTTATACGAATCCAGTGACACAATTCCCAGCGCAACTGTATTTCAGTCAGTCTCAAAATGCCCTCTCTACTGCGACAGTTCCAAATACTTGTTGATTTCGCAAAATAGTTTTCAGAGAGTCCACATTTAATAATTTCCGGTCATGTTATGATCTGGTAACGCAAATACCATATCAAATCTTTCTAGTCAGCTTATCAAAAGTAGTCATATTATGGATCGTACAAGAGTGATAATGGAAGTTACTAATATATCGTATTCCTATTTTTCTTTTTAACAACATCCTACTCGATTCCATAATAGTCATAAGCTCTACGTGAAAAATACTTCCTTCACCGGGCAGCCTATTTTTGACTAAAATTTAAAAATAATTAAGAAAATAGCGTATACCACACCGCAGCTTTTTCTGAGAAATCTTTAAACTCGTCGAAGTTCATCATGGGCCTTGGTTAATAATTTGCATTTATGCCTGGACAATCAAAATTCTTTCTTGTACTTGGAATCTTTCCTTCTAAGAACATTAAGGACCAACTACAGCGCTATACTGCTAGCCAAAAAAGCCCTTTGCTTACCATCACTATGCATTTATCCGATATACACACTCGTAGCTTCACCTAAACGATTTTAAAACTCAGCACATAATTTGTTTATGTGCTTTCATAAAATGTAAAAAATCTAAATTTTGTAATAAACTATATAAACAAATTCAGAAATTGCACTGGTTACGCGAGGAATTGTGAATAAATTACTGGCAGAATACTTGTTTTACAATAATTTCAGCGGTCTGCAAACAAAAAACAATGCAAATAATTTTCTGAGACCACTTTGCCAACGAAGACAAAAAGTGTTTTCCCTGCACTCATAATAATCCATGCATTAACAAACGAAATTATTGTCAAAGCTACAAAAAATTTTGTAAAATGTACAAATTTTCGTTTATTCTACAAACAAATTGGTTATGTTGGCATTTTTTTCGTATTTTACCCATGGATTATTTTTAGTGTGTGCTATTCAAATAGAAATTCCCAAGGGCTCAATAGTCTAACCACTGGTAGAGCATTTATTTTATTAAACTTATGATGCTTTGTTTAAAAAAGTGTATAGTCGGAAGGTTCACGGTTTCAGGCATTAATTGTTTTTTTTTTTTGTACTTTTTGATATTTTTGATTTGTTTCTGGAAAAGCCAAGACCAACATTTTATGTTTTGCCGACGTTGGCGAGTTGTTTCCAGCAAACCACATCACAGTGCTGACATATGCATATGCAGCCAACTGTTACCCAGGAAAATCTATTTTAGACCACCCTTTTCTTGGTTTTACCCAGTGCTTGTCAGACACTTTGTGAACAGACGGACATTTTGTCTAATGATGTTATCATTTTGGGATTGGGAAAGCGCTTGTTGCCAGCACTTATAACATTTCCTACAGCGGTGGTCCGTTTGTCTTTTCTGACTGGGCATGTTTAAGATAATAATTATAATGTTGGTCGCTGTGAGTAGTGCCATTTTAATACAATTTACCTATAGCTGAACAAATTTAATTACTTTTGACTGTCGAGAGTTATAAACACCATTAGAGCATAAACTTGTTCGCCATTTTTCGCCCTTAATGCAAAAAAAAGATTAAAAACTTTTGCCTAAATTGATTGCCTCAAGTTTGCAATTTTTGCTAATTCTGTTACCGGAATCGAATCTGCACACATATCTTGATGGGGAAATATAAAGATTATTTTACAGTGAAATTGAAAATCCTTGATAATAGCAAATATCTTTAAGAATGGGCTTTTATGGTATCGTTTCAGAAATCATATTTATTAAATATTACTTGGCAACTCTACTTCAATAGATTTTACAACCTTTTCTTTTAGTTTATTCATTACTAGAAACTTAACAAGAATATTGATTAGTTTTTATTACAAATCACTTTAAAATTTAAAAAAATACAAGACAAATTTATTGAAATTAATCAAACACAAACCAGACTTTAAACACAAACTAAATGCAAAAGACGAAAAACAATCACAAAGAACTAAATATTAAAAGAAATTTAAAAACTCATAAAGAACACACATGTAATGAAAATTCTCACATAAATTGCACAATATTCAAAACTCAAATAACATGAAACAAACGAAAGAATACACACACACACACATAAAAATCACAATTACTCACTCATTTCATAAACTACGAACACAAAAAAAGTCACACATAACACACTCTCTTTTATACCCGTAAAAAAAACGTATTTAACTCAAGTTTTAAAAATGAAATGAAGAAACAAAACAAAAAAGGCAAACAGCAACAACATTACAAACCAAAAGAAAACAAAACAAAAAAAAATTCACACAATAAATTTGCAACAAACCCAGGAATACTTTATTGCTTCGGCGCTACGCGTGGTCACTCAAATCAACTGAAGAATAAACTAAAATTTACGAGACGTTACGTAAACGTCGACGTTAACAGAGACGTAATACATAAATAACAAAAACACAAAACTGAAAATTATGTGAGAGAACTAAATAAGGTACAGTGGGCTTAATTGAGGTGTACAAGGACAAATATTCATAGTGAGTTGGAATTGTGTTTATGGGAATGAGGTAGATTGTGCTTTAGAGTATGCACTGGTTGGGATGGTGGTGGTGGTTATTTGATTTGTTTTTTTCTGCTTAGAGTATCTTATAAGATTATTTATATACTCGTCGTTTGAATGGTGGTGAACAGAACAGTCAACTGCTCTGTTGGTTTGGATACATAAGCAGAGAACCATAATGTATGGCAATTGTATTGTATCATATGTGTTATTTATATGTGAGTTTTTTTGTTTTTTTTGTTGTGAATTCTGAATATCTTCTACTCTATATTGTTTTCCCCCTTTCAGTAGTGGAAACGTAATTTTTTTTTTGTTTTTGGTTTTGTAGTTTATTTGTTTCAAAGAGCTCCTGACTCTTTGGCTGACTATAATTTAACAGGCTGTATATTGTATATATGAATGTTTAGCTGACTGGCTGGCAAACTAAATGTTTGCTTATTACTTTAGCTTTTTTCAGTTGATACAATTCTGCCTCCGTTAGCGTATATCGAGAGACGGTACCGTCCGTTTGAAATAAATTTTCTTCTTATTGCATACAACAATTTTCATTTGAATTTTCGAATTAAGAAATACTTACGCGACGCGCGGCTCCTAACAATTGCTCGGATTTTTCACATGTATATGCTACGAATTGAATACTTTATGGGTTTAGTTTGATAAAAGTCGTAAAGAAATCAACATCATCAAAATAAAAACAATTATAGTAATAATAATAAAAAAAAAAAGAATTGAGATACATGCTATCATAACAACTAATTCAAATGATTGATTGCAATCAAATTTCTAAAATACTAATTAATAACGAAAGAATTCGAAATCATGAATTTTAAGAAAGAGTGCTACTCAACCACACTAGTTTCTTACATCTGATATTTCAGTCATTACATTTCTTAATCATTTCAGTCTATATTTCAACATACATATATACTATATATACAAACTACATATAAAAATTCAATGTATTATTGCAATTATATGTCGTCTATTCTAAATGCTAACTAAGGCAATTTATGACAATAGACACTATTTAGTAACCAACTATAAAGAACAAAAAGAAAAAGATTTAACCATATACTACGAAAGTTAGACGGACACAAGTGGTGGCTGGCTGGCTGCTGATTTTGGGAAAACAGAAAACAACAAGAAAGGCAGCAGCACAACCATAACAAGACGGCAGCAGCCATATTATCATCATCAGTCATAAAAATAATCATAACAATAATCGTAAAAATTTAAATTTATTCGTACGTTTACAGTCACACTAAACAGAAACGGTAGCGGTAGAAAATCCACCATACATTAGAGTACATGTGGAACACCATAAATCTCAAAACGAATATAAAAAAAAAAAAAAAACAAAAGGAGTAAATAAAAACATTAAAAACGTGTAAACAATAACGGCCGGTGGCAATAAATTGATAATAAAAATATTGATAATATTTGAAAAAATAAACAAAGTGAAAAAAAAAAAATTATTTCAAAACTAAAAAATTAAAAAAAAAAAAAAAAATTAATTTGTGCAATATTTCAAATAAAACAAAATTTGTGCCAATATTATCGAAAAAAATAAAATAAAAATTTATTGGATTACAAACAAAATACACACAATTTAAACAAAAATAAATCTACATATATTTTAACTTAATTAATGCCAAAATTTATATCTTTAAATACAACACAAAATAACAACATAATTCTATTTTATTCAAAAATATAAATAAAATTGTGAATATTCATATAAATAATATTATAAAATACATAATAATCTTCTCTAGTCTCAAATATTAGCAATAAATTTTAATAAATAATAAAAACAAAAAAAAAAAAGATTAATTAATTTTAAATTTAAAAATTAAATTATAAAAAAAACATGGCTTTAATTCACATAACAATAAAAAATTCAATTTTAAACTAAAAATTTTAACTTTCAAAATATTCTTTATAATAACCCACTGTTAATAGACGCGTGAGAGTGTTTTAAGTTTTGTTTTCTTTCTATTTCACTATTTTCCAAGTGCTATAAAACGGAAAATAGTGGGCGAAAGTGCATAAAAGAGCATAACTTTGTTAGGAAGGAAATATATGAAGAAAGGAGTAACGAAAGTTAAGTGTGTATTTACCATTTAAATACTAAAAAGGAGTTAAAGCGAAACAACCTATTTCAACTTTAAAGGATTAAAAGTGAGTATTTAATAAAAGTTTAGCAATTTAAGGATGTTTTTATTGAAAATCAGGTTATCACTTGACACTTAATAATTAATTTTTCTAATATTAAAGGCATATACGAGGTCGGTTCCAAAATTAGGCGATCTAACAAAGAGAGCACATCAAATTTGGGGAAAATGTGTCTTTATTTCTCAACAATAATCTCCTTTTAGCTCAATACACGTTTCCCAGCGATATTCAACATCTTTGATACCCTGCTTATAATAAGAACTGTCTAGCTCCTTAAAATAGCAATAAACCGCAGATTCCACTCTTCATTGTTGCCAAATATTTTACTACCGAGCCATTATTTCAAATTTGGAGCTAAATCTGGCAAAAAAGGTGCCCGATGATGACATTCTAACTTTAATTTTGACCATCGCAATATTGGATGTATGTACTGGTGCATTGTCTTGATGAAACAACAATTTTCTTTTCGCCAAATTCGGCTTTTTTCCTTAATTTTGTCACTTAAACGCTGCAATAAGTTAGCATAATACTCACCGTTGATTGTTTTTCGTTTCTGAAGATAATCGATTCGATATCGGTAAAGGTAGCAATATTTTCGTTTATTTCGGTAACGGTATTTTAGGTTATTTCGTTTTCAGTTATTTCGGTAACAGTTTTTTTTTAGCGTTAACGGCATTTTACTTTTTTCGGTATCGGTATTTAAGCGGTAACAGTATATTAATTATTTTAGTAACGTTATTTTAGGGATAACGGTTTTATAGTTATTTCGCTAAAGCTATTCAAGGATAACGTTATTTTAGTTATTCAGTTAATTTCAATGCACATCGATAATTTTAACCCCATTATGGCTGAATTCTAATGACTAGCTAGTTTATGAGCAAACTTTGGGAAAATATTATTCTATTTCCAGCGATTATTTTTTCTGATTTTGTCAGATAATTTCGTTAACGGTATTTTAAAGATAACGCTGTTTCAATTATTTCGGTAACGGTAGTTTAGTTATTTCGGTAACGGTATTCTACGGTAACGCTATTTAAAGAATAACGATAGTCAGTTGAAAGTGTTTTGAATCTATAACGGTATTTTAGCGGTATTGCCGGTCATCCCTGATAAAAATTATCTCACGCTTATTCCAAAAAACAGACACCCTGACCTTGCCTACAGATGAAACTCTCTTCGCCTTCTTTGGACACGATTCTCCCATTCTAGCCAACTGCTTTAACTGTTCCTTTGACTCAGGTGTGAAGTGGTAGACCCATGTCTCATCCATGGTTACGAATCGACGCAAAATTCAGCTTTATTGCAGTGAAACATCGCCAAACTTTCTATTGAAACATCTTCACTACGCTATTTATTTCTATTATGAGCAACCGCGGCATCCATCTTGCGCACATCTTTCTCATATTCTAATTTTGTTCAATATGCGATATATAGCACTTTTTACAATGTCTATCATTTCAGCCAGCTCACGCACCTTCAGCCGACGAACATCCAATACCATTTTGTGGACTTAACCTATTCTGGCATGAACACCTCAACTGCTCGACCACTACGGTGTTTGTCTTGACAGCTCGTGCGGCCTCGTTTAAACTCTGCCAATCAATATTTTAAAGTATACTCCCCAAGAGTAGTGTCTAGCTTGGTTTTAATATTGGTTGGTTTTAATATTGGTTGGTTTCAAATGCAAGTTCTCAGTTACATAACGGTGACCAATTTTTTCCGTGTTTACAAATTCACTGAGATCGCTTATTTTTGATGACTCAAAAAAAAAAAAATACTAACCAACGTGGCGACTTGACACTTAAAACATATGTTTTATAAGGTTGCCACTTCTCACCAAAATAATTGTTTTCAAACGACTGCCGCCATTTATTTGTCTGCTCGGCTCATTTTGGGACCGCCCTCGTATATAACCATTTACATAATATATAGGGTAAACACACCGACCTTGGAATACAACAGGATTTGACAATTGAAAATTTTCAAAAGTTCACTCAATGAAAAAGCTTCATCATATTTGCCAAAACCTCCATAAATATGAAGAAAGCTTTATTGTTTTTCATTCAATGAAATTGGTTTGATAAATATTTATGGAACTGTTTCATAAAAATATTCTTAAAGTAATGCGTTTCGGGATTCCACCCGGATCTGGCTCAATTTTTATATCGAATTGTATTAGTACTCTTTATATTTCGGTTTTAAAGATATGGTATATTATCATCACACGGCGCTACGATATTAGCCCCAAACAATTAACCCCAAGCAGAAAAATTAAACAGCTCCCAGTGAAATAAAACCCACAGAAAATGATTATTTAATTTTCCCAAAAGAATATAATGAAATAACTCCCAAATTAAATGAAATAACGATTAAATAAGAAATGAAATACCTCCCAATGAAAGTAACCGCAAAGGAAATTAATTAAGTCCAACAAAAAACATTTAAAAAGATTAGTTTTATCTATATTTATTTCATTACATTCGAAATCGTCACAAATCTGACCATGGGTCTTCCGATTTTCATTAACGTTGCAGTAGTGAACAGCAATACTCAATGGAGCCATGTAGGCATTCTCGTTTTTAGGTTTTTAAAATTGCAAAAAACTTAAGGTTTGTGTAGGTTTTAAGTTTTTAAGTGTAACATATAGAAAATTAATTAAAAGAAAAATTAAAAAAAGTCGGCACAGAAGATAATACCGAAATGTCTCCGCTGCTCTTTTTTCTTTTATTTTTCTATATTTATTCCAGCCCAGCTGGCGAAACTATTCTAACAAATTTGATATTAAAAATCGAGGCTTTTTCTGCAGACTAAGACTTTGTTAAAATCTTTTGAATGCAGTAATTTTTCTGTTATTTTTATTAAAGTTACTCAAGCGCCGCAGGGAAAAACTTTTCGCTTTTGTCGCTTTTGTCGCTGTTATTGTTTTACTTATTGTATATTTAAATTTTGGTTACCAAATTGTTACCAAATGTTTGCCTTAAGTTAAAATTTATATAAGCGCTGCAAGTGAAAAATTATTTAGCTTCAGAATGAAGCAAATAGCTATTTCTTCTTTTACCAAGCAAAGTTAAACCAACCAACATGAGCTCTGTTCGACGTAAGTTTCTATTGTCAAATCTGTGTGCGAATTGAAGTTGTTTCGGGTGAATTGGGTTCCCGCGGCAACCCTCGGCAACGACGTCGTATTCAATACATACGTGTATTTTGATCACTAATGCCAAAAACTTTTATATTTATTGCTTAAAAAATCCATTTACTGTTAATTATAACATAGAAAAATTATATTATGATTTCATTGAAATTCTAAAAATTTTAATTTGTTTTACAAATTATTCACATTTGCATTAAAAATAAAGAAACTGTATTACAACCCAAACAACTACATACTTCTAAAGTATAAATTCCCTGAGTGTACGTGAATGTCTATAGACATATTTTATATACCGCTGTCTTTAAAGAAGCTTTCATTTGATACCAAATTTGTCAATTTTTTCGTTATGTTTTTCTTAATTCAAAATTCCGGTATTTTTTAGTTCGACTGAGCGGTTTTGGGATTTGGAACTCCAAAACATAGAGGTCCTTACTTAAAAGCAAAAATTTCTTTTCTAAAATCGATTTTATTGTAAAAGAAACAGTTATGCTGATTTTTCTATATGAGAACCCTACAAAAATAAATATTTTTTAAGCATTTCGATTGGTTAAAAACAAAACAACCAATCAGAATTTGTCACAAACAAATCAAATCAATGCATACTTCCAACCAAAATTTTAAATAATTCGATAAAATCTGCTTCTATAAACACTTCACTCAAATGATCCATTCACACCGAGAAATAAAGTGTCAACCGAATTGAAAAGTGTATTTTAATGGTAACAACTTATAAAATCAGTTCGTACAACGATATTTACATTAGATTTCTGAATATTTTGGGTGTTGGAGCTAAAATTCTGTTGAATTAATTGAACTTTGTTGTGAAAACTAATGTTAAGTTGTGCCAACCGTCTAAAGTTCATAATAACCGAATTGAGTTGTAACCGAATTTGAGTCGTAGTAACCGAATTTCAGTTGGCAAATAGCAAAATTTTTTTCTGTGTGTACATAAAAATTTAAAAAATATTACTACACAACAAAAATCACTCAAATAACATTTCAGGAGAAGAGAAAAAAGTCGCAAACTCTTATAAAATCTAATTTTTTATTGTTTTTGAACACAATACGATAAGTAATATGTAATTGTATCCGTGTAGAATATTTCATTCAAATATTGTACATGTAGTGATTGAATTTTGCATTTAAATGTGTCCCATAACCAATTTTTTAGCCATGGAAAAAAATATTCATTTTATTCCTTATTTTTTATAATAAAAAAAAAATATGAAAAAATATTTTAAAAAAACCACGGATGATAACTGAGCCGATGCGGTTATCGGTAAGAGTAATGGCATTTTTTTTATTTCGGTAACGCTATTTTAGAGATAACGATATTTCAGTTATTACGGTAACGGTATTTTAATTATTTCGATAGCGGAATTTTAGCGGTAACGGTATTTAGTTATTTTTAATTTATAATGACCCAAGTAGAAATTGCCGGCGGTACAAATAAAATAGTACTGGGACAACGCTGTTTTTCTCAATATGCCAGTTCCACTCAGAAGTGTATTGCCACTACCACATCTACTAGGGCTGTCGAAACTATTCTGGCAATTCGCCCAATTGATGTACAGGTGAAGTACGAGGCCGCATTGACTATGATGCGGCTGAGGGCTACCGGGGAATGGGACAATAATGGCCATATTACCGGGCACCGTACTATTTTGGACCAATTGCCAGGGTATTGCGTCCCAGAATGGGACTGCGACAGGATTTCAGAGAGGTCTGTCACGACGCTCTGTGACACGTTAATCCCGGACAGGCAACCATGTTTAAATGGGACCTTCTTGAGGAACCAACCGGGGATCCACTTTTACACGGATGGATCAAAACTGGATGGGAAAACGGGTCTCTGCTTCTGTAAAGCTGACTTCAATGTACGCAAATGCTTCCATCTTCCTGACCATAACACCGTACTACAGGCGGAGGTCACCACGATTACGGAGTGCATTAAGCAGGTGAATATCATGGGCTTGGCCGGTGATTTTGTGATTTTCACGGATAGCCAAGCGGCTATCCGGGCTTTATCTACGGATTCTGTGGGATCAATGACGATAATCAGGTGTAAAGGGGAAATTAACGATTTCTCTTCACGGGGACGCATTGAGATTATATGGGTGCCGGGACACTGTGGTATAGCGGGGAACGAAGTGGCTAATGATTTGGCTAGGGGAGCATCTTCCCTGGAATTAGTCACTTTGGAGAACGCTAAACCTTTTCGAGCTCTCAAGGCGGAGCTGGTGGACTGGGCTGACACCATGCATAGGACCATCTGGGGAAAATGCGGGTGTTGGCAGGACTACAAATATTCTCTGGGGCAACCCGGACAAGGACAAGACAAGGGAAATTCTGAATCTCAGTAGGAAGGAACTGAGTCTTTTGATGGAAATCCTCTCGGGACACTCGACACTTAGGGCCCATCTCCACCGTATTGGTAGGGCGGACTCAGAAGTGTGCAGGGCCTGTGGGGAAGACGAGGAGACCTTGGAACACTATCTCTGTGAATGCCCGGCATTTGCCGGGATCCGGGTCGAAATACTATCCAGTGACCCAATATCGATATTGGGGGATCTTAGGGGCATAGGATGGAAGAAGTTGAGGAATTTCGTCAGTGCGACGGAGTTCCTGGGATAGTAAGGTGACATAGGACATAGAACAGATTGTTTAGAGCGCACAAACAAGCCGACATTCTGGCTTAAGTGTAAATCCTCAGGGACTTGAGTCGGTTTAGGGAAGTATTTCTCTTATCCGAATCCTCTTTTCGACCTAACCTAACCTAACTGTTTTCTGCACATTTACGACGTTGTTTAAATCAGTAATTTCATTCACATTTTTTTCATTTAACATGAAAACGAAATTCAAACCAATACAATAAGCAAAAACAAAATAAAACAATCAGTATTTTCATTTTCATAAATTAAGCACAAAAAAGTACATTTGTACACGCAGAAAAAATACACGTTTTTCAGCGTTTAACGTGCTCTATCTAGGGCAGTAATTTTCTCTGACTTGCTGTCAGTGCAAAATGAGAAAATCTAAATTTTTCCTAATAACAATTTTTAAAATTCTATTGGCAAATTTTATTATTATTATGATTTTTTAGATAATATGTTTGTTTACTCGCCAGACCGGCGATACATATTTTGGCAAATTATTTTTTGTAATTAGTAGTTTCAATTAAAGAACTATAAAATTTTATTAGAAATTCGGTTTCTTTCTCAACCTCATTTTTATTTTTTACAATTCAAAAAAAAAAAAAAATTGGAAAATTTAAAAAAATTTATGTGAATTTTGTTAATATAACCACTATTTTTGTCGCAAAAATCCAAAATTATGTTTAGGCATAAAGTTTTGCCGTGATTTTGCAACTTTTATATGAGCTAAGACTTGTGAAAATAGAATATCGGTTATTTTTCTTACTTTTTCTAAAAAAAAACACGAATTTTTAAAGTACTGGCTAGATACTGAATTATCTTATTTAGAGTACTGGCAAACTACTTGCATTCCATCGTTGTGTCAACGTTGGAAAATAACTACGGCCAAGCATATATTGGTGTTATCAATTAGACACTGTGTCTGTATTTTAAACGTTAAAAATCCGACACATTGCCGGTACATGTAATACCGACTACAACACCGCTCCAGCACTGACCCGTTCGCATTTTTTACCTCGAGAGCTTTCAACTTCCGTATATTTACAAAAATAAAGCAAGTCAAACATATAGCTTGTTTGATACCAGTATTTCAATCTGGCTAAAGATCTCATCGGAACCCGAAGTTTTAGAAAAGCTAGAGCCTCCAGAATATTTAGATTATTAACAAGAAACCTATTAATCATCCATGTTGCACCATTCTTGTCTTCTTAATAATCAAACACGTAGCTAGGGTCTTTTCCTAACAAGCATCATGACGTTACTAAAGTTTGAAGACCAAAATTTTTCTATTTATATAAAAAAAAATTTAGTTTTTTCTCTGGCTCAAGTAATATTTTTTACAGTTTTATTAGTTTTTTTATATACATCGAGATTATTTTTATGTTATTTCGGTAAAGGTTTTTCAGTTAATTTTAGTTCGCTAAAGTTAGTGAATTCCGCAAAAATTATACGTGGTGAAAATTTTGTGAAACTGATTTGGAGAACAGAAGAGGAATTCTCATTTGGCAAAGAGATGAAATAATAAAAGTTTTAATCGAGTTATTTTTAATTGGGGAATTCCGTCAAGGGAATTCTGGGGAATCCTGCTCTTTTCTCAATCCCGCAGTCCCCGGGAATTTTGTGAGGGATTTCCCGGAATTTTGTTTTTCATAAATTTATAGAATTTGTAGCAAATATTAAAAATTTGGATGTTTTATTTGAAGTTGAAAAGGAATTATTTGATTTTTTTTATATAAGTTTTATATATGTAAGTTAATAAAAGATATTTGTATTTTTTTTTTTTTTTGTAAAGAGAAGCAGCAATCAGGAAATTCTTCCCATTTATTAATGTGGTAATTTCTTTGTAAAGGGGATAGAGGAGATATTAAAGGTAGGAAAAGATGAAGGGCTTCAGACACTGCAACCCTGTAATTGCGCGAGATAATAAGTCTTATAACAGTTGTTGTTCGCCACGTGATGGAGAGTTGGCGAACTTATTTAAGCTTTTTAGTTCATAGCCCTGATTCATTATTTTACTTCGGTGGGGTTAAGTGCCATGGGAACACCGAAGGTAGGCGCGATATGAAGGATAGAAAACTCATACATATTATTTGTCTAAATTGATGTTTTCAATTTCTTTTTTGGAATTCAAAAACTATTAATATTTTCGTATTATTGATTAATATTTCAGTTTTTTTAAGGTAATTTAAATTTCTAATTTAACAATCTGAATTAACGAAATAATACTTAAAACAACAAATCGATGAAATAAAATGGTTCAGTGTTGCTAAAAACCATAAATAAACAGACAAAGTTGCCTAAGTGTGGGTTTGAAAAACAATCGCATTTGAAACTTTTTTTATTGAAAATTTCTAGGTGAAATATTTTGGACCATTTGCATTAAATTAGTGTACTTAGAAATATAAATTTTAGATTTCAAATTTTCAATTCATATTTTGAAAAATGGAAATTTATAACGATTATTAATCTTTTTATATTAAATACAAGCTATAAATTGTTGAATTAAATCGGTTGAATCTTATGTGAAAAAATTTAAAAGTTTTAAAATTGAAACTTCAAATTTGTGTAAATAATCAGAACGAAAACATAAGGAAAATGTCCTAAAAGTTCGATTTAACGTGATAGTGTGTTTCTAAAAAGTTTCTAGATGAAACAAAATTCCGATTTTAAGACTGTTCAAAAATATGTAATATTGTCGTAACTTAAATGAATTCCAAAAATATTCTACCAGGATTCCCTAATTTTTGCTTTTTTAAATTAAGTTTCGATTTGATAGTTCTTATGTTGTCATACATTTATTTTTATAATAAAAGTCCAAATTTTTGTAAAAAAAACTTTTATTTTTTTATAAAAAAACAAATAAAAAAATTAGTTAAAGACAATTTTATTTTATGAGAACAAAAATCGCTATAAACGAAAATCTGGAGTGATAAGTTGCTGCGAAGTGATTTTTTTTCACTTAACTATTATCATAATTAGAGAATTGTCCCACATAGTTAAACTTTTTTTATTACGGGCCTGGTTTTAGTATGAAAACAGATTTGGAATTAATGGTGCAAAATCTTAGATATATTGAATATTACTTGAAAGCTAAATTTCAAAATTAATATGTAAAATTAATTTTTTCAAAATTAATTTTTTTATTCAAAATTAATTTTTTTATATTTTAACTTGGAACTGTCAAACAAAGATACACTCAGGGAAAAGGTGTATGTTTGTCAATTATACATCATATTTATTTTAAGTTTTCATAAATATGATGAGAAGTTTCATAAAAAAATTCTGACAAATGTTTCATATACCGTCATTATTTCATAAACTTTGTGAATATAAACTCTAAGTGTTTATTGAAATTTTTATTTTTAGTTTTTATAACATAAAGGGTGTAAAAAAAAGATATAAATAAAGTTGAGATATCAAATTTTAGCAAGCTTTGATATTAAAAAAAAATTTTAAAATTTTATTAAAAATTTTAGCAAGAGTTGATTTAAACAAAAAAAAATCCCATTCTTTGCGAGACGGAGCGAATGTTTGCATTCTCCCTATAAAAGTTCTTGTTTGGTTTTGGCCAATTATTCTTGCAACTCTTATGACTATTCAAATTTTACGAATTGTTCCTATTTGCTCTCTTTTAAATTTTTAGACCTTCTTGAAAATTTCCTAAAAAAAATCCCATTATTTGCGAGACGGAGCGAATTTTTGCATTCTCCCTATAAAATTTCTTGTTAGGGTTTGGAGAATTATTCTTGGCAACTGTTATGACTATTCAACTTTTATGAATTGTTCATATTTGCTCTCATTTTAAATTTTTAGACCTTCTTGAAAATTTCCTATACCTTGGGTTAAATTTTTTGCACCAAGTGCTAGTTACCAGTTGTGATGATAGTTCGCCTTTACCGAACTGATCAATACTCACTGTTTCATTCTTTTTTGTATATACATTTGTTAAAATCACATTACAGCCCATACGACCTGCGCGGATCCAGGGAGAGGGAAAATGGGACATTTCCTACCCCAAAATTAAAATTTTCAATATAGAAATTATATAGATGTAACACTCTTTAATTAAAATTACCCTAACTTCCCTCCCCAAAACCTTTTTCAGGATCCTCGCCTGCCATGCGACTTAGTGATTTGAAGAAGTTTTTAAACTCTGTAATATACAATAATTTTTGTTCTCATATTTATAACCATTTAATTATATTAAAACGTCATTCACAATCACATTTATGACAAGAAAAATAAATATAAACTTCAGAATTCAATAAAAAATAAGATTTTTTTGTAGACTTGCGTAGCCGAGGAAATAAATTTGCTTAAATAGAGCAATATTGTGTTCGTTGGAAAATCTTTTTTAGGTATTTCCTGTTTGAATTTGGAACTTTCATGTTCAAAAAGATTTTAGTTTTTAAAAACACTTTCATTTTTGAGAGACATATATTATTTGATGTGTTTCTTAATTTTAAATCGAATTTTTTAAATATAAAATTAAACGTTTATGAAACATTTCATAACATTTATGAAGCGTTTTATAAAAAGTTATAAAACTTCTTCATCATATTTATGAAACGGTTCATAATTATATGAAGAAGCCTCTTATCAATTTGCTATTTTATGAAACAGCTTCATCATATTTATGACGTCTTACGTTAGACGAAAATCAATGAAGTTTTTCATCTTTTTTATAAAGTTTTTTCATCAATATGCTGAAGCTTTTTCCTTGAGTGTATAGCCTGATGCTTGTGGTAAAACTTAAATGTTCCGTCGGCAATTAAGCTGAACGATTTTTATTCCATACTTTAAAACATTTTCTAATTGTTAACATAACGATATATTCCTGAACTTTTTATGATTGTTTAATTAACTAAGAAGATTAGAATCTTTCAGTATTTTTACTCATTTGTTATCTTGGTACACTTAATCCAGTGTTCACCCTATAATTATAGTTTCATTTTATGAATTTGATGTTGATGACAGGCTTATTAAACATTTACATAAATTCAACTGAGAACTCAAAATTCACATACTCAAATATGATAAATTTCAGAAAAGTAATATACATACAAGTATATAAATTATCACACATACAAATAAACAAAAAGCTAAATGTAATAATTTCAATTTTAAACATCCTTACAAGTGCAACATTTATATCTACGTGTATACGAATGAAGTGCATTTGAGAAGAGAAGTAATGGTAGCTTTGAACTTGGTACTTGGTTTTTGAATTATGATTATATACAATTTATAATACATGCATAATTTAATGCACTAACTCTTACGTACACATATCCATACATACATACATATGTACTTGCGAAAAAAACCCAATGTTGAGCATTAGCATAGTTTAACTTCCGTTTTATGTCATTGTTTGCACACTGCATTTATTATATCAAATTGTATGTATGAATTTTATGCTGCGCATGTGAGTCAAGTCAATAATGCATTTACACACACACACATGTACCGTAACGTAAGAGTTTGCAATTGTATTAGTAAGACTATGCTTAAGGATATTTAAATCCTTTAATTTTCAACAAATGTCTGTGTTTAAGAAAACATACATACACTGATACAAATTTATGAAAAAACATCTTTTTATGTATTATTTTTCTATTAACATTTGATCGTTTTCTTAGTAGCACAATTAAAAAAAGAAATGTAAACATTTATATCAGAGTAATAATATCTAGGATTATTATCAAGATTTAATATTATGTTAATTTTTGATATGGGCACTTATCTGTCTATTATATTGTACAAACAAATGTTTGTACATCAGTTTATATTCAATAAAAATGTCTCAATGGATTTTTAATAAACCTAGCACCAATTTTTGGTGAATTTATGTATCGTATTGTTTTAAATATTTCTCCTAATTTCTAAAAAATTGTTTACAACAATATTTTGGCATACATTTGGCAGTGAGAGTAATTATTATGCTATTATTTATTGATTTATTTCAATTGATATAATTTTTACTCAATATATATTGCTGTTTGTATATGTATTGGAGTTTATAATACAAACATTTTATGAACTAAATACTGACGATGCAATTATAAAATTTATTAACTCTAACTTATTTTTATTCATATTTTTCACATAGAAAATATAGTAAATTTGCGTATAATAATTTATATAATTTACGCATACATACACATGCATTTTATTTTAAAATTCCATTAAAATTCTAAAATTTTATTGAATTAATATTCAATTAAAAATTAAATTTAAATTTCTCTGACTTATACATAATATCAGGGACCGTAAATAATGATTATTGTTCGTTTTTTAAATCAAAAAATCAATCACTTAGAACAGACATAAAAAAAAAAATTTATTGCACCATTTTTCATAATCTTTGCATATCCACCATGATTTTTACAATTTTGATTTTTAAAGTTTTCTTCAATGGTAATGATTATTTTTGAGTAATAATAAAAAAAAATCAGCCATAAGCATTATTTTTGAGCAAAAAAAAAATAAAACTCAAAAATAATCATTATTTATGATTTTTATTTTTTTCGCTCAAAATAAAACTCACTTTCAAATGCCCAACTCGTGGTGCTATGCCAAAAATTTGGTTATAGCCCTAATATGCATATATACTGGGCATGAAGAATAGTAAAGCTGGTATTTAAATCTATACCCAATTAAAAAAAAAAAAAAAAAAAAAAAAAACAATGTCACGAAGACTGCAAGCTGTTATAATTCAAATTGAAAGCAAACTAATACTAAATTTTTTTCCGTATAATTTTTAATGTTACGAATGTTTAGTCTTTTTATATATTGTTGTTTAAAATTGGGTACGAGTAAAATACTATTACTAACTCGGTCAGTTATAAGGAATATTCCAAAGTGAGCACAATATTAAAATTAATATAATAATAAGTAGTAATAATAATGATAAATTACCGCAACCAGTGCTTGATGTTGCAACTCATTGGAATTCAACATATCATATGTTGAACACACTCCAAAAGTTCGAGGATTTTTGTGAAAGGCACCTTAAAAATTCTATGAAAGTGAGTTTTATTTTGAGCCAAAAAAATCATAAATAATGATTATTTTTGAATTTTATTTTTTTTGCTCAAAAATAATGATTATGGCTTATTTTTTATTATTACTCAAAAATAATCATTGCCATTGAAGAAAATCCTTAAAACTCATAATATGATCATTTTGTGCAATTTTATTATAAAACTCATAATGATTACGGTCCCTGCTTAATATGGAACCGAAACTTTTACCATGTAATTGGCGCTAAAAACTTAAAATGAATAACATGTTAAAATATTGATTTATCGTTTAATTTAGGAGATATAGCACGATGAGCCATAAAATTCAATGAATATATTTTGATGAGATATGGGCTATTGTCAATCATTTTTAAATCTATTGAAACTGACAGTATTTTAGAAAAGCGGGTTATGTGCTTGGATTAAGAATACTATAACTTGCAGGAGTTGAAAATTTTAGGGTCTTAGGGCTACATTACTAATTGCTATCGTTACACAAAATTGAAAAATTAAAAAAAAAAAACGTTTGAAACAAGTTTCCTTATTTTTGTTCTTTTTAATTTTTTTTGTGGCTTTCAGCTTTTTGATTCCAAATGGTATTAACAATCTCACAACACTTGAGAGATTAATTCAACACTACACGGGAATTCCCGGACGGGCTTTTCCGGGAGTTCTCGTCATTTTTCAATCAAGGGATGTACTTCGGATTTCACCGGTTTTTTTTTTTGTAATAATATAAATTAATGTTAATGGTTTAAATAGTAGAAATTTAAAATTGTGTAAACGGATAAGATGTTTGAAAGAATCCTGAATTCAAATGTTCAAAATATGCTTTAAAATTACCTAGAAACTTTACTTCTGTATGTATTTTTAACTTTTTCTTTTGCCGAAATTTAGTATGAATAAATAGGCACTGATACCAATGGACAGTATTTAATGAAAATGCAATCTTAAGCGCAGTAAAAAATGTTCGTGTTTTAGAAGCATTATAAAGCAAATGCGCTTACTATTATCGTATACTGAGAAGCAGCAAAAGAAACGAATAATTTTCATTAAAAATAAACAAAAAAAAAATGTTTGAGCTTTCTGATTTCCTTTACAATAATGCAGGTTGTAAGCAGCTTACCCTAATCCCTTACAAGGATGCATTTTGTAATGCAGAAAGTTTCATATCGTGGGTTATAAACGATCTGTAACTGTTTCCCCGAGTGTTTTCCGATTATGTTTGGTGTTTTTGAGTATGTTGTACAACATAAATAGTCATTTAATTGTTTCTGAAGAGCTAACACGTGGCGCGGTAAAACAAAAGAAATTAATATGTCTAAAATTGTAACAACAAAAAATTAATACCTGCAGAATTTTATGTAAATTAAATTATATAGTACTCATATTATTACTTTTAATCGCAATAATGTAGACATGAAATATGATTTTACTGAAAGCTATGAAATCACAGCCTTTTTAAATCCGGGCTTATTTTGCCAAAAAAAAATATGGCTTCCAAGTGGGAATTCGCCATATAAAAATTATGGCATATGTAAGCAGGTTTGTAAGGGATTCTTTTTGGCTTACTCCCTTACAAACCTGCTTGCAGGTAATCAGCGTTTTTTACTGGGAGTTCAAAGTCAACTCTATAGCAATTGACTTAAATCAGTTTTAAGGCCATTGATACGATAAACTGAAATTATTTGAGTTTTTTTCTTTGACAATCGCTATTGCTAACCGAAATTAAGAATACACACTCAGTGAACTTTCTGCTTTAAAAACATATAGTTGTTTGGTTTGTAATACAGTTTTTTATTTTTAATGTAAATGTCAGTCATTTGTAGAAAGTTTTTACTAACCTTGTAGTTCATTTAAAAAACAAACCACATCAAATGACTGTTTTATGGTTTTACATTTATTTTTTACAGTTGTTTTTTGTTATTTAAAAAAATAAAAAAAGTAGATGTTTGTTTATTTTTACCACATATTTGGTTCATTTTTGCTACAATTGTGGTTCATTTTTAAACATTAAAAATACAAATGACAATGTTAGTTAAATTTACTGAAATGTAAGTCGTTCCTTTAAATTTCATTTTTTTTAACTACATTTTTAGTCTTCTTTACCTATATAGTATTCTAAGTGTACGTATTCTAAGTGTTAACCTTCAGTCCTCACAACTATTTTTTGTTAAACGAGTTTTACACTGTTGTTGGGTTGTATTTTTTCCCCCGTGTTAGGACGGAAGGGTAATCATATTGAGGCTGTTACCAGAAAGTGGACAAATTTTTTACAACCAAAGATAAATTGGCGAATTCGTTGCTTAAATTATAAAAGTATGAGAAAAGCTATAATTGTAACAATCAATATTTAATAAAATGACATTAAATCAAATTTTGCATTTTTCTCAGCTGCTGAGAGATTTGAGTTTTCTCTTTTTTTTCTTATCAGTCTGGATGATTCTATAAATGTATTTTCATGAAAAAACCTCGTGTTTTTAACTCGTGGTGTTAACAAAAATAAATACAGGTTGGTGCAATTTGTTGTTAATTGTATTTAAAATGTTTTAAATTTCTTTGATTCTGCATCAAAGCATTGTAAAAAATTTATCAATAAACCGGAGATAATAAGATTTTATGTAACTTTTTTTACCAATTTTGGACGCAATAGTATAATTTTTAATTCTTGGGATAGATTTTCCGGAATCCCGGAAAATTAAAAAAATAATCCCTCTTTCCCGGGAAATGCTGAGGTTCGGTAAAAGAAAAAACGCTATTCAGCACGTACTTTATTGGCGTGGCATCACATACCAAATAAATACATGGTAGTCGAAAATTTAAAACCAAAGTTTTTTTAATCTTCAATTTTTTTGTGAAATTTTTATACCTGACACTAACGCCCCTGCATAGAATACAAATTTTAAACACTGGTTCGTATATATTGTAATTATGCACAGTTGGAGTTAGTTTCATTAATATGCACTTAACAGATAAAGAGTACGAACGTCTCAAAAGTTGAAAAACATGATTGTAGATTTTGTTAAAAATGCAGGTTTTTGCATGGCACATTCGCTGTTTAGTGTTAAATAGGCCAGTTTACTGCATGAACGGAGTTTTTAGTTATTTTACAACCTAAAAATTAAAGGAGCATAAAAAATTTATATGCTAAAATTATAGGGCATTTTTATAATGGTGTAGAAATTGCACAATTTGTCAACGCTTCCAAATTGTGCAAATTTATTTGAAAATCATGGTTCTGTTCGAAATACGTATCGCGCACTACGCCCATTTTACGGTCAACATAATCGTCCATCAGAGCACTTAATTCGATTAACTATGGAACGTTTTCGCACCACGTTTACTCTAAATGATAATATGCTTCCACAGAGACGTCGTACAGTGCGTACAGAAGAGTCATTGCTGCTGTAGAGCGTAGCGTAGAGGAAGAGCCCAATCAGTCTATCCGTCAATGGTGACCGCTATAGAGCCATGATTACTGACTTTTTCGTTCATCAATTGAGCAACCCATGTGGCAGGGAGCTGTGGTTTCAACAAGACCATCGGCAACATGTCACACAGCTCGTCCCACAATTGATTTTTGCAGGAAATATTTTGTAACCGCATAGTTTCCACGTTTCGAACCCGTGAATTGGCCTACAAGATAGTGCGATTTAACGCCGCTGGACTAATTTCTGTGGGGATATTGTTTTATTCCATTTCGAAGTTCTAATCCTCCATAAAAAACACCCTTTAGAAAGAGCGTTCAATCAGACGGACTAGATTGCCCAATACTAAATTAAACAACACTCGTATTCCTCGTAAGACAGATATGATGGCGAGAATGATTTGGGCAAAATATTGTGAAACGCAAAAAATTAAAGTGATATTTCGTATAATGTTTCGAATTGTGCAATTTATTTATTTAATATTTTTAATGCTGGTAATGTTGATTTAACTGCATTTGTAATAATTTTTACTTTCGTTTGACATTTGATTTTAAACAACCGATAAGTATATATACAATTTTATATATACAATTTTATTATACATTATATCTTAGCTGATCCGAAAAATGGCATATATAACCTTATCACATATGATGCCATGGGGTCTGATATAATTTGATCCCAAAAATGGGTCTATCTAATTTATCAAGTTATATATAATTTGATAGAATATGATATATCGACATAAAACCATTTAAAGTTGTTTGGAAATCCGCAAAATATTTTGTTTCACATTTCAAATAATAATGAAAATTTAAAAACAGGGTGTCTGGTAGCAGATTTATATTCTCAAACTTAAATAAAAAAACGTAATAATTGGAACAAAGTTTTATTAAGAGCATTGAACGATAGAATGGAAATGCGGATTTTATTTTTTAAAGAGTATGTCATCCAGATGTCTTCCGTCGAGTTTAACACCACTGTTCAAAGCGGAGCCTTGTGTTCTGCGCCACACGCTGCAGTAAACTTGGTTCAATTGATCTGATTTCTCGACGAATATTTTCCTTTAAAGCCACAAGAGATTGGGGATTGTCAGTATAAAAAAAAAAACTATGGGATCCACTCACGTATTCGCCGAATACCGAACTTTGAACAAAATTGTCGACGAGCAATTACGTAAGAATCATTACTCTTAAAAAATGTCTCCAACAGCGAACGCGTTGATGCTCACTCGACCACTGCGACATCGTGACTGACAAATCCGCACAAATCGATAATTCCAACTCCGCCACCCTCCCTCCGCACCGTTATTTACTTTTTGAAGTAATCGTATTTAAAAATATAAATTTGCCACCAGACACCCTGTATAAATCAAAGAATTTAAAATTTTTTGTCTTTTCTGATAATTATATATAAAAGTTATCAATTGTTTTTTTTGTTAATTCTACCATATATGTTATAGATAATTATATGTGATAGAATATGTTTGATTTAATTTTAATCATATATACCTATATATTACTGTACCTATTAAAGTACATATGATCTCATTGGATTGGTTTAAAAACTATCTGGAATTACGAGTCGTATCGGGGTTAAAATTTACAGTAACCCTTAGTAATAAAACTTCAACTGAACATGGTGTGCCACAAGGAATCGAAGTTAGGCCCACTCTTATACATATTATACGCAAATGATATGATGAACACCCTACAGAGGAGCACAACTTTTGCATACGCGGACGATACTGCCATTATAGTAGTAAATAAAAACATTAAATCCGCGATTGAAGTGATGCAACACCAACTGGACACTGTTAATAAATGGTGCCACGACTTTGGGTTATCAATAAACGCAAATAAACGAAGGCAATGCACATAAGCCACCGCATTTTGGTAAGACATCAATAGATCTGAAATTTCACAGCACA
>CM037851.1:143813783-143855850 GCA_021234595.1 Delia radicum | reverse complement strand
GTAATGAAAATTTCACGAAAAAAAGTGTATTAAGTCGTGTGTTGAAAATCCCGATATTTTGACTAAGGGCAAAAGTCGGAAGCCCAGGCCTCGAAAAACTGATAAGCGTACGGATGTATCTATAGTAAGTCATCACGGCAGATAGCATCCGATATTAATGAAGATTTTAACATAGAAATATCTAGCAGACTTGAAGATTAAACGAGGAAAATTTATTTGGGCGCATTTCCTGCTAGCAATAAAAAAATGTTTCAAAACGATTATTCTTCGCCAGAACCCATTAGGAAAATCACATTAATTTGATAAATAACTTGTTATGGAGTGACGAAACAAAAATTAATGGGATAGGACTAGATGGTAGAACCTTTGTTCTTCATCCTAAAGGCCAAGAGTTTATTCCTCGGTTTACTCAGAAGACGGTAAAAACACGGAGGAGGCAGCATCGTGGTTTTGGGCTACATTTTTTTGGAATGGCGTAGGTAAGCTTGTAAAAATCAATGGAAAAATTAACAAGTTTCAGTATTCAGACATTTTAAAAAATCATATGTAGCCATTTGCCTTCAACTACATGCCAATTAAATGGAAATTTATGCAGTATAATGACCCCAAACACTCCTCCAAGCTAGTAAAAAATAGAAGATTGACGTTTTGGATTGACCAGCCCAGTGCACTGACTTGTGGAACGATGTAAAGGTTGAAATAGCAAAAAAAAAATTATAAAAATATTGACAAACTATTGTCGGCAGTCCAGAAAGCTTGGTATTCTATCCCTAAATGAAAATGCTAAAAACTAGTGGACATTATGGGCAGCATGTGCGAAGCTGTAATCAGAAACCAAGGCTACATCACTAAATATTAATGGTAAAATCTGAAATTCAAAATTTAAACGATTTCTTCTCTTTTTTTAAGATTGTGCCATTTATATGTCCAGCTCATTTTAGTGGTGATTTGTTCATAACAACATTTTTTTATTTCTAATTCTGAATTTCATCTTAAACTTATTGTTTGTTAACTTTTTTACGATACTGTAGCTTTAAAAAGAACTCATGCTAAAATGTGCCATTTATATGTCCATAGCTGTATATTGATATCTGAATATAGGTAAAGCTATTAACACTTTAACATAAACTTTAAATCACAAAATTATGAAAAATATAAAAAAAAAATAAGAAGAAGAATTCATATTTAATATTTAATGCATTTAAACAAATTTTTTATTAAAAAAGTCACGGTTTTAAGCTGACAGTTGTTTTTATAATGAAGCAACCAACAACATACATATATGATAGTTTGTTTTATGTTGTTGTCATTAGATTTTCTAAATGAATCTTCTACACCCAGTTAAACAATATAAAATGCTCCTACATACACAATATTTACACGTGCAAATATAAAAAAGAAAAAGTAGTGGCATTCATTAGAAAGTTTGCAAACAAAACACGGAAGATTTATTTGCAACGAAAATTGCTAATTCAATTAGAAATTGATAGCTCTTTAATTGAATTATTTTTCAATAAAATAATAACTCATTTGATTAAAAAGAGAAAAAAACAATTGAATAAAGTGTTATTGCCATACCAAATGTTTTTTATAGCTTGAACTTTATAACATTGAATTTAAAAGGGCATGTAATTCTTATTTAGTTGCCGGATTTATTTATAATTATGTGAACACAAAAATTGATTTTTTTTTTCTTTCTGTGTAAAGGCAGGAGTATTTTGCAGAAATTAGCCCTTTTGTTAAAATCAGTGCATTTTTTTAAAAATAATTTTTAATTTATTTTTAATTAATTTTTAAAATTTTTTTCTGTTTAAAAAAATGGTTACATTTTTATTAAGCAAAATTTAATTACATTCTCAATTTTATGATAACGTTTTAGAAAAAAATACTATTTACATTTCAAATAAAATTATTAACTTAATAAAGTAATAAACCTAATGAGAATTAACAAAATCTAATTAAAATGAATTTAAAATATGTATTACTAAACATAAACATTTATAAAAGCTACTACATACATACACATACACAACAACAATATGTTTTGAGCGATACTATAAAACATGTTAAGCTAGTTCCGAATTTGAGCAAATATTTAATTGATTCAATTAATTTTTAATTGACAGCTTTTAAAATTTTCTACAAATCGATTTAATTGAAAAAAGCAGGGTAAAACTTTTCTGTGTGGAGTGAAAGCATGTCAACTTAATTAACAATGTGCCATTTTCGATTTTATCAATTCCGATTTCAATGAAATTCACCACAACTGTCGACAAGAACTCGAAAAATAATAATAATAAATAAACTTTAGGCACCGGGGTCTTTTGGTTTTAGAAATATGACATCATGAAAATTTGCTAAAAACGTATAAATTATAATAAATTATCGTTATGTTTAGTTCGTATGGTTTAGTTCTAGTGTTAAATATTTTTCGGCCCGAATCTTTATGTACAAAAAGTACTTACATGTACTCAAAAGAGTAGTCCACTGTATATGCGGACTGAAATTGCTACAAATTGTTCGTAGTGGATTAAAAAAAAGTAATTACGCTATCAAAACATTGACTTTAGTTTCGGATAACCACACGTTTTCTCATTAACAGTATCTATTTTATGAAAATCGTAAATGTCTCTGTTTGTTGAACAGTCCATGTGTAGTATATTGAATAGCGGATATCTAAGTATTCGTTGTTCTGGTAAATAGTGAAATGTTAACCGACTTATCCATGAGATCCTGGCTTAAAAACTTGAAAAAGGGGTTTATTGCCATGGAAAAATATTTCAAATGTTCCCTAATTATAAGCGAACTCTAAAAAGATGCCGAAAGAATGATCGAGCTGTTAATTATGGTTAATTTCATTGAAATCGGAAATGGTCGATCAGAATGGTGATTGGGTTGACAGTTATTAAAAATTAGTTATTTCGTTTAGAATTTTACGAAAATTCTATTGTTGCCGTGAATATCCTTATTAAATTATTTTTAAAACCAGGAGTTTATTGCATTGACACGCATTGCACAGACAACAAAAAAAAAAAATCACTGAAAAAAGAAACATGTCATGTCCACTGCTTAAAAAAAAAAAACACAAAAAGAACATAAAGTGTTGATAACGTGCAAATTTGTTTAAATATTTAGTTTTGAGCTGCTTGTTCATAAATGTATGAAAGCAAAGTTTTGTCTAGAAAAAAGTCACACCGACAGGTGGTTAGAACTTCATAAATTTCTACTTTTTATGAATGTTTATAAAAAAAAAAGAAATTTTTATTTAAATTTTAAAAAAATTTCGTATCCGCCATTTACGTTTTGTTAAACTGTTTAATATGCTGTTCACATCTTTTATTTTGTTATCGTTGAGTCATAAATGTTGACTTATTTAATTCTTGGCAAATTTTTGCATATTGTCACTTGTATGATGTTAGTGTGTTCTATGATAAAATTTCAGATCACCTACGCATTCATTGATTCAATAAAGATTAAGTTGCTATAGAAAGCAATTTAGCGACCACATTAAGTAGAGACAGTTTTGATGGTAGACTTAAGATATCGATGGCCAAAAGTTTATACCACGTAACTGAGAGTTGAATTCCAACTTGAATGATCTGAAGTGGTAATTTTAACGTCAAGATGTAAATTTTTTTTTTTATTAATTAATAATCATATAATTGTAGCGAAAACAGACCAGTGCCTCTGGTGATAATCGAACCCACGACCCCTACACTGATAAGCCAGCACGCTACCAACTAGCCTTCCGGGCGCACAAGATGTCAATTTATAACCCTCGATTTGCTAAAATTTTATTTTTATGTATATAAAATGTGTAGGAGTAGGTGGGGTAAAGTAAAAAACTATAATTTGTTCTCACATTTGAGGATTTTCAAACATTATAACCATGGGTAAGCACTATTTTTATATCAAAAATTTAATTTAATTGTATTTATTTATTTATTTCAATAACCTAGCCTGAAGGCCATAACTAACTATATACATATGTATGGATCAAGGATTTAAAACTGTGGCTGGTATTTTCTATGACTTTTCTAAAGACTTTGACCTCGTAGATCATAATATAATGTTACAAAAATTGGAATATTATGGAATCATCATGGGTCGAGAGTTGAATCTTTTTAAGAGTTATTTAACAAATAGAAAGCAATTCGTGTAAATAAATAGCAGTCAAAGTTTTCTTGGTGATGTTGAGCATGGCCGCAAGGCAATGTTTTGGGTCCAATTTTTGTTTATAATTTATGTGAATGATATCATAAATCTTGGACTTTCCGGAAAGATTTATATGTATGCTGATGATTATCCTTGTTTTATCCATATAAACATGAAACTGCTTTAACAGCATCATGGAAAGAGATGCAGCATCTATTTTTGAATATGTGAGGCTGAACAAATTGGTTATAAATACAAAGAAAACTAAATTTCTAAGATTTAAACACTACCTGAATAATAATGAATGGCGAAGAAGTGTTTGAAAGTCATTCGATAAGGTATTTGGTAGTGGAATTATATAATAATTTGTCTTGGAATATGCACATTCAAAATTTGAAATCGAAAATATCTCCAGTTATTGTATTGTTGTACAAATTTAAAAACATATTTAATGAAAAAACAAAACTATTACTTTATCAATCATTAATTCAAAGCCATCTAAATTATCTAGTATTGGTATATGGTTCTAAAAATAATACTGAACTTAAAGCTTTGCAAAGAGTACAAAACAAAGCTTTAAAAACGGTTTATAATTTACCCATAATGTATTCCACACTTTCCTTATACAAAAATGTTTCAAAAAATATTTTACCTATATATAGGCTTTATAAAAAGCAATTGCTAGCGTTTATATTTAAAGCATTGCAGAATATTGTCCACAACACTATATCTTTTGGAATAAATCAAACAGCCATCAACACACGAAGTAGCCCAAATTTAAGAGTGACAAGATATAAACTCGAAACCACAAAGCAGAGAATAGAATATATTGGGTGCATGGAGTATATTAATTTACCGCAAAATCTAAGAAATATTGGAAGAATTTCAGCTTTTAAATCCTCTTTAAAAGAGCATTTGTTAATCAATTTAGAAATGCTTTAATGTGATATTTAAAAAAAAATTTAATAATGTAAACTTTAAATGCAATTTTGAAGATTATCATAATTAATTTATTATTTAATAAAATTTAATGTCAACTCGCCTCAACAATGTCATATGACGTTGAGGCAAACTTAATTTTATAATAAACTTTTTGTTAATAAATTAATAAACTAAAAAAAAAAAAAAATATATAAAATATATACGTAAATAAAAGGAGTTTCGAAATGTTGAGGTTAAGAAGAAGAGTAAACGTTTTTCTCTAAAAATTATAAACACTATTAATTTTTTAATTCAACCAGAAATAGCCAATGCTCTGAAAAATCAAGCACTGGCAGAACCCTGCACTGGCACAGTACTGACTTAGAACGCTTTCCCAACATTGGCAAAAAGTGCACTGCCAGTACTTATTTACAAAATTTACGACCGTTAACTTAATAAAAACAGTGGCACATCCCTTGTTCACAACAAGAGTGTAAAAATTCAAAACTAAATTGCAATTTATGATTTGAAGATAAGAATGTTAAGGTCTCCTATTATAGTCAGCACAAAGTATAGTTTTTGTACTAAAATTTTACTTAAGAAATTTATTTTATTATTTTATTTAAAAGCGTGCTAACTAATCACAAAAATAATTTCATAAAAAAAATATTCTGTTATTTTGTAATTAACTTTGCTGAAGCAAGCCTATTGTTATTTCTATTCAAATTACCAAAATCATTCAATAAGAAATAATACAACTCTTTACGGAAGTGAATTACTAAGTAGAACTAGTTTTGGTATTGCCAGTGCTTTGCCAACGTTTTAAAAAAGAAACGGCCAAGCCCTACCCGGTGTTGTGATTTTGGAGTTGGCAAAGCACTTATTATATTATTAAAAAAGCACTTTATTGGTTGTTCTACCAATGCTTTGCCAACGTTTTCAAATTATGATTTGTAACTGGCAAAGCGCTCATTGCCAGTGCTTTGCCAACGTTTTAAAAAAGGAACGGCCAAGCCCTGCCCGTTGTTACCATTTTGGGGTTGGCAAGGCACTTAAATCTTCAGATATCCAACGCTCTGCCAACGCTCATACCACCGTTGAAAGCATTGGGCCAATGCCTTACCGTTTGTATATTTCTGGGTGGGCAGTTTCTGCCTTTTTATGGACAGGCTCATCAGTGATTTTCCATTTAAATTGTATTATTATTTGTGTATTTTAATTGTCAGATTGTCTCTATATGATAAATTTTTCAACAACCTGCGGCTGTAAGAACCAAACCTGCGCTCATCTTACATTACAAACGTAACAATACCAGGTCATGACCGTTTAGCGATCACACCCAAGTATGGCCTTGAATGTAATGCAGCTAAATTGCAGTTTTCTTTCCTATTAGCTTTTTCTGTTATTGTATATTATACTCAGGAGTGACAAACACTAACTAACACAAATATTCTATTTTTAGATTTTTTTTATTTTTCTAATCTCCGCCGTCTCTATTTTAGTTTTTAATTTATTTTTTGCATTTTCTTTCTTTTTAAAAAAAAAAATTAAAATTTTTGTTAAACGAAATTAATCTTTAAAAATTACATTATCAATTTTATGATTTAAACAACTAAAACGAAATTATTTAACTTAATAAAGTAATAAGCCTAATAAGAATTAATATCCATGTAATCTAATTTAAATGAATTTAAACTATTTATTACTAATACCACTAAACATAAACATTTATAAAAAACAACTACATAAATATTACAAAAAATAACATCAATGTGTTGATGTTTGCTTTTCAGAGATAATATAAAAAATGTCAAACAAGTTCCAAATTTAAGCAAATATTTAATTGATTCAATAAATTTTTAATTGGCAGCTTCTAAAATTTTCAACAAACCGATTTAATTGAAAAAAGTAGGGAAATATTTTTCTGTGTAAGCTTGATACTAAATGGTAGTAAGGAGTGAGATCGAATAAATCCAAAGTAATGATCCGATTTCGCTAATAATTTATACACATTATCTGGCGACTTTTTAAAAGATAACTTGATTCAAAAAAACTTCACTTTTAAACATAAAAAAGTTATAAGTGATAATCTGTGTTAGGATTTATTCGATCTCACTCTTTATAACAACAACATTGACATGATCCTGAAAACTCAACTTGGTATCTAGAGTCACACCAAGAGATTTAAATGTTTGCTGGGTTCGGTAAATAAATTTTATAATATATTTTTCAAACAATTTGATATAAAACCTAAACTAATGTTTTATTATATTCTTTGTACCAGTTTTATCAACACCTTAAAACTAAAACAACAAAAAAAAAAAACAATTTGTTTAAGAAATGCAAACTAAAAATCAATAAAATTAAAAGATTAATGTATAACAAATTTACAAGAAAGGTGATAAATCAGGTGACAGCAAAATTAAATGAGTTATTTCATACAAATATATACAGAAGAGACAGACGAACCGCGGCCGGACGGACAGACAGACAGACACCTTTTGAAATAAAACAAAAATACGCCTTAATCATAAAAAAATAAACAAGAATTTAAAAAAAAAAATAATGCTAAAGATGTTGTTAAACCAGAGACGACAACCAAACCGACATTTGGAACCATATTCCCAATAACATGCAGATGATAATGTTATTGGTAAGACAACAAATGAAAACTGAATAACAACTTTATTACTTTATTTTTATGTAGCCAGAGAGAGGAGGTATGAGTTACAGAAACAGAAAAAAAAAAAAGTTAACAACATCATTGTCGATGTTGCCAACAACATTATCAACCTTAGCCCCAATATTCAAAAAAAGTTAGAGTAGAATGTATCACCAACGCATTTTGTGTGCTTTTTTTTCGTCTTTATAAGATTGTCTTGTCTTTAAGTTGATTTTGGGATTAATTTGTATTGTATTGAAAAAAAATAAAAATAATAAAGAAATAAAACATGTTTTACTTACAAAACATACTCAAGTTTTTTATTAAATCCCCATCATCGTCATCATCAGTATTTCCTACTTTTTTTTTTTTTTGATTCTGAATGTATTTTGAAATGCATTCGTAATAATACCGGTATTCAAAAATCTACGTTCATACGACACCTTACTTTTTGTGTTGCGATACACACTCGAGGTAATTTAATTAAACGCATAGAATGGACGATTTTCAAAGTTTTTAAACAAGTATAAAGCAAATATCTTACAGAAAAAGCATCTCGAAAAAAGGTAAATTTAATAGATCTAAGAAAGTTTCTCGTAAGAAAAAATTTTATATAGAGTAATTTCAGAATTCCTATTGCAGAAAATGCAATTTTTTCAACATCACCCCTTGTGATTTGCATGAAACTTGGTATATACATTTTCCTAATAAGTATGACATACCGGTAATTTTTTCGTTCGTGTTTTTTTATGCTTAAAGTTGATATTATTTTCAAAATTTATAAAAATACATTCTGCTCAAATAGTTGTAATTAATTAATTAATATCTCATTTTAAAGCTTATTTGGTCTTCTTTGTGAAGCTTTGATATATGCACTCAAAGAACAACTGCTTTAAAAATAAGTAGTTGTTTGGGTTGTAATACAGTTTCATTATTTTTAATGTAAATGTAAGTCATTTGTAGAACAAATAAAATTTTTAACTAACCTTGTAGTTCATTTAAAAAAACAACTCACATCAAATGACTGTTTTATGATTTTACATTCATTTTTTACAGTTGTTTTTTGTTATTTAACAAAATAAAAATAAATAAATGTTTGTTTATTTTTTACTACCATGTGGTTCATTTTTACTACAATTGTTAGTTATTTTTTGAACATTAAAAAACAAATGACAATGTTAGTTGAATTTAATGAAATGTAAGTCGTCCTTTATTTAAATGAAATTTCATTTGTTTTTGACTACAATTGCTGTCGTCTTTACCAACATAATTTCCTAAGTGTACGCTTTTAAAAATGACAGAACACTTATTTTCATTTTTTTAACTCGTTGTCGTTCGCTTTTTATCGCTGCTTAAAGCTAAATATTTTTAAAAATTTATAAAATTTCATTCTGTTCAAATTGTCGTAATTATTCCGATTATTCCGTAATTAGTCTCATGTTAAAAATTAATATCTTATTTCGAAGCTAATTGTGTTTTCTGTGAGATATGTAAATCTTTGATATATACTCTCTTTAAATAGGATAAAAAACTTCAAAATGTCCTTGATTCGCGAATTTCTTAAATTACCTTTCTTTTTTATTTAATTTTTGTTTGCAAATTTATCAATATGTCCTCTAAAACATATAAAAAATTCAGATTGGAGTAACAATATGTACACTTAGAATACTATATATGTAAAGACCATTGCCAATGTAGTTAAACACAAATGAAATTTCACTTAAAGAAAGCACGACTTAAATTTCAGTAAATTTAACTAACATTGTCATTTGTTTTCTAATGTTCAAAAAATGAATCACAATTGTAGTAAAAATGAACCACATCTGTTAGTAAAAAATAAACAAACATTTGTTTTGTTTAGAAATGTTTAGGTTAAGAAGAAATAAATAAGAAGAATAATCGTTTTTCTCTAAAAATTATAAACACTATTAATTTTTAAATCAGACTAGACAAGTTTCGCTTCTTTTTTATGGACAGGCGTCATCAGTGATTTTCCATTTAAATTGTATTAGTATCTGTGTCTTATAGTCATCAGTTTTTCTCTATATGATAAATATTTCAGCAACCTGCGGCTGTAAGAATCAAACCTGCGCTCTTCTTACATTACCGTTTAGCGATCACACCCAAGTATGGCCTCGAATATAATGCAGCTAAATTGCAGTTTTCTTTCCTATTAGCTTTTCTGTTATTGTATATTATACTCAGAAGTGACAACACTAACAAACACACAAATATCATATTTTTAGATTTTTTGTTTATTTTTCTAATCTGCTCCGTCTCTATTTTTTATTTTTTTAAATAACAAAAATTTACCGTAACTAATGAATGTATAATAATAAAACAGTCATTTGATGTGGTTTGTTTTTTTTTAATGAACTACAAGGTTAGTAAAAAATTTTATTTGTTCTACAAATGACTGGCATTTACATTAAAAATAAAGACTCTGTATTACAACATAAACAACTATATATTTTTATAGCAGAAGTTCCCTGAGTGTACCTTAGAAAACATGAATATTTCCAATATATTTTATTCAATAAAAAGAAAATATGGAATTTTTTAATGAGCTTATAAATCACTGTAGTTTTAAATTTATTTTATGATTATTTTTTTGTAATTTAATATTTTTTAAAGTTTTGGAAATTCGTGTTTCCAGCAAAATTTTTTAGAACTGGTTACCTCTGTTTCTTTTACCACCGGTTGTATGCAACCGGTTCTAGAACAGGACCTCAGAAGTCAAAATGTAAGGTTTCACTGTTACAGAACCAGTTCTATAATTTTTTCTACAACCGGTTCTAGAGGAACCTGTTCTTGTTTGGAGATAAAGAACTTATTGCAAATAGCACAAACTCAATACAAAAAGAATCGGTTCTAGAATATAAATTAGAACGCATTAAATTTCAGTAAAGGTTGTGCCGCAATCTGTTATTTGAATTTTAATATTTTACTAGGTTGTTGTATATTGAATATAATCGTAGTCATATTGGAAAAAATCTTTTTTCTAAGGAGCATATTCTAACTCCCATCTGCATTTTTTTAAAATATTTTATAGGACATTGATCAATCTGCAAACAAAAATGTAAGAAAAAATGAGAAGCACTTTTGTATAATTTTAAAAGTGTATATATTAACGGTTCACGTATCACAGAGAAGTCAAAATAAGCTTCGAAATGAGATATTAATTTTTAAAATCGGACAACGATTAAAACCATTTGAACAGAATGTAATTTTATAAATTAAAAAAAAAAAATAACTTTAAGAAGCGATAACACGCAATATATATTTGTATTGCATGTAATTTGTTGTAGTATTTTCGTTCGTCAGATGCAAAACGTGATCTGGAAACAGCACCTTTGTAATAATTGCAGTAGTAAAGTGCATTTTTACTAACAGTGATGTTTTCGATAAGTAACTATACTGAAAGAATTATCTGCATGATATCAATGAATTTTTGCGTTATATCTATGAAGTCCCAGCAGAAAATAACCTGGATTTGGTAAGCACTAACTACATTTGTATGCTTCCAAAATAGCGCTTCCACGCCTTGCATACAATAAATCAATTATGGAAGGCATTCTCAAAATGCATTTTTTGAAGCAGTGAATAATGCTCACAATGAAGCAATAAAGAATGCATACCATGAAGCGTGTTATCAACGTACAAAAAAATCGCTTCTTATTGCTTTAAGCGTTTTTTACCTGCTTAAAAGAGACATACCAAGTGAGACATCGCGAACAAATATCATGCCTTCTGGATTTGCTTTGGAAGCGCTTCGTAATTAAATAATGCCTTAAGGAAGCGCTTCTGGGTCAGCAATATTTTTTGCTGGGGTGTCACTGGAATTCATCCATTGAAACTTTTCATTAAATTTATGCAGTTCACAAACTAGTTGAAAAACCTGCCAAAAAACACAAAATATGTTTCACCAGATGATTTACATTTCGCAAATACATTTTGACGAAACTAGACTAGGGTAGAAGAAGGAAGTTTCGCCACTGGTTCACATATGCCACCCCCGATTTTCCCTGTATCTGAAAGAATTGAAATGTTCATTTCCATAATTTGTGCAGTTATTATTATTATCTTTCATGTCACCAAATTTTACACTTATATTTTACTAGTGGTCGACGATAGACATGTTTGTTTGTGTTTTTGGGGTTGCAAAAAAATAATATAGAGTTAGTATATTTGGGATAACTTTTTCGTTTCGCGTATTAAAATAATATATCCTTCGAGATGTCGCAGCGTTGACATTAACTTATAATATTAACACAAATTTTTCAGAATTTTTTTCGAAAAAGTGTAATACAATATAAAATTATTTGAGCGGCTGATCATGGGGAACATAAGGCTGACCCCAGGTGGGGTAGTTTCGTCATCAAAAATTGGTAGCACTATAAAAGACGTATACATGATATCAATCCGTTACATTGTGTTGCACTGGTCAGACGTATTCTTTCAACAAATTCGAGGAAAATAATAGAAAAAATTACATTTGCAAACGTTTTCCAAACAAAAACCTTCATTTAAGTATAAATTTGTCAGGAAAGTACGGTTTTTGTTAGAAAAACTTTTGCAAATGTAAATATTTTTATCTGACGTTTCGCACATATACTTTTCAAAGTTATTCATCTTTGAAAGCAATGCTGTCATTTACAATTTTTGACAAATCGCGCATTTTGCATATAAGACAACAATTAAAATAATTATTTTCTTGCTGAATCATCTCTTTATAATTGGCTCATTCTGTTTGCATAACGATTTGTCAAGCTCAAGTTGAGCTCAAGTGAGAAAAACAAGAAAATCCTTCAATCAGCTGTGTTAATTACAAGTTTTGTGAATCACATATATACCTTAAATTAGACTACAGGAGTTACATTTCAACAGAAAGAGGTAAGATTGGTTGTATTTTAAAAACTTCGTATGTAAAAATCTTTATATAAATGCACCAAACTTTAAAGTAATTTCGCGAAAAAACTGTACAATATATCGCAAAAGACAGTATGCCGTTGTAATTGGAGTACTTGAAATATATAAAATTGGTGGTCATAACCTTATTAATTTTTAAAAGTTAAGATTTTGTCCTCGCTTGTAATTTAGCTGAATTTGGATAATACAACAAATTAGAATGAAATATTTTTTTTATTTCAAATCGGAACTAATTCTGAATTTTTAGTGAAATAGAAAACGCTATTAATCTGAAATTCGGCAATAAAATTAAATTAATTTTTTTCATTTCGTTTTGAATTGTCAGGTTTGAGATCATAATAAAAATGTTACCATTACAAATAGAAAACACTAACTGTTAATAAATATAGAAGAAGATGAGAAACAATATTGTTGGGATCAGCGCTAGAGGGAGTGCCGAACTTTCGACCTAAGCGATTAGGTCATCTTCAGCCTCATTCTAATTCATCACCCAGAAGATGTGTGTGTGCTTGGATTTATTAAACGTTGGTCAAAAGAATTTTCCGATCCTTACACTACTAAGCAGCTTTTTACAACATTAGTCAGACCCATTCTAGAATATGGATCAATTATTTGGGATATTTCTTGTAAAACTCGTACTCAATCTCTTGAATCTGTGCAAAAAACAATTTTTGTTATTTTGTCTACGTGGTCTCGGATGGGATTATAATAATTTGCCTTCCTATACTAGTCGGCTTGCACTTATAAAACTACCTACTCTTAAAAGCAGACGACAAATGCTCAATGTAACATTTCTCCTAAAATTGATAAACGGTGCTATGGATTCTGAATATCTTTTGAGCAAAGTTAATTTACATATTCCAGTTTATTCAACAAGGAACTACGTGCCTTTACGTCTATCTGCTTTTCGAACAAATTACGCCAACGCTGAACCTTTTCGAAGAATTTGCGATGAGTTTAATCAACTATATTTTGTAGTAGACTTCAATAAAAGTATGGATGCTGTTAAACGTGATATAATTCGCCATCTTAATGAACTGTAGAATAATATGAAATAGTTTTTTCTTTTAAATAGTCTGTAAGGTTTAAATCTGTAGAAATAAATAAATAAATAAAAAAAAAAAAAAAAAAAAAAAAAAAAAAAAACTCAAGATTTTGATCAGGTATATGGGCTACTTCAAAAATTATTGACACCTGCTGCAACCGACTCTATATGGCTCTTATTTCTCAAGGTTTTTTGAATTGAGAGAAACGTTGAACCGAGTTTGGAACACTATAATTAAAAGATATGACATGAAAATTTGCAGAGTGTACACCTAAAAAATTGATGGCCATTTAAAAGTCGAAAAATTACTTGAAACTTACAAGTGTTTGTTTATTAATTTAAATTTTTTTAAACTTTCAGATCCAAACCAATACAAAATTTAGCCACTAGACCTGGGAAATTTATTCTCTAAAAAAGAATTTTCCATATCGCTGTTTGGTGAAACTTTGTATTTTGATTTACAAGTCAAATTTGAACTTGCATTTAATTTTGAATTGTCAGGTTTAAGATCATAATTAAAATGTTACTATTACAAATAGAAAACACTTATTGCTAATAAATGTTTTTTATAAAAAATGTTAGATTAGATTGTCCAAAAAACCAATAAATTTAAAACACGAGTTTTTAAAACAAAGACCTTCTGCGCGTTTTTATTTAATTTTTTCGAACCCTAAAATTAAGTTATGGCAGCTTGAATAAAGCTCAGTTAAGATCTCAATGTACACTATGAAGATGTTTTCCTTGTAATTTACTACTAAATATAATTCACTATTTTATACAATAACTTAAATAAAATATGTGACGATGTAAACTACTTTATTTAAAGTGGAATATCTATTTTTTTAATTTTTGTCGATTTTTTTTTTCAAATTTTGAAAAAATTTTAAAATTTTGTAAATTTTGTAAATTTTGTAAATTTTGTAAAATTTTTTTTTTATTTTAGCGTTTTTTTAATTTAAGCGATTTTTTACATTTTCAGCGATTTCGGCAATTCCAAAACTGTAAATCGATTGAGTAAAAAATCTATTGAATTCCCAATGATTGAGTTCCCTATAATTGAATTCAATGATAGGTAAAATCGAATGAGCTAAATTGTTTGAATTCCCTACTACTGAATTCCACAACGAATTCGCTGCAGTTGATTTTTTCTTAATCGATTTAAAAAAAATCAGATTCGATTTTTAAGGAATTCAGTTAAAATAGAGTTCAATATTATTAGCTCTGTATGTGTACACTCATAATAATCCATGCCAAAAATACGAAAATAATGTCAAAAGAACAAAATCTTTTGTAAAATGAACAAATTTTATTTTACTTGACAAAATTTTTGGTTATTTTGACATTTATTTGTATTTTTACGCATGGATTATTATCAGTGTAGCAACCACTTATATAAAAATATTAATTGTTAAATTTTTATTATATAACATACTTGTATTACTAAAACTAATTCTAAAAATACTGTTGGACTGTTTTTCTGTCTTACCACAAGGTAAATATATTCCTTTTTATGTATATAAAAATGTTTTTTTACCCATTTCATTCGTATATTTACATGTAAAACATGTTTTTTTGCACAAAAATTTAGTAAAATTACTTATTTTTTTTTTTTTTTTTTTTTTTTTTTTTTTTTTTTTAAAGAGAAGTAACACTCAGGAAATTCTTCCTATTAATTAATGTGTTGCTTTCTTTGGAAAGGGGATAGTGGAGAGATGAAAGGTGGTGAAAGATGAAGGGCTTCAAACATGGCACCACTGTAATTGCGCGAGTAGATAAGTCTTAGAACAGTTGTTGCTCGCCACCTGATGTAGAGTTGGCGAATTTATTGAAGCTTTTTGTTTCATAGCCCTGATTCATTATTTTACTTCGGTGGGGTTAAGTGCTATGGGAACACCGAAGGTGGGCGCAGCGATACATATAAGTGATAGAAAACTCATACATATTATTTTTCTAAATTGATGTTGTCGTCACCGGGAATCGAACCCGGGACCATCTGTGTAATAGTCCAACACGCTAACCATTACACCACAGCGCCCACACTTATAGAGTAAAATTACCCAACTTATAGTAGGAGTACTGTTTCCAACTATAAGCTGGACAAATTTTAATAAAAAATAATTAGAGTGTAGTTTACACCCAAATAGCATCTTTATATGCGTAAGGAAGGACATCAGTTTAAGAAAACGTTATAGTGCCGACTATAGGGTAAATTACCTTATAAGCTATCTTTAAAATTGTAATAAATTATAATTTTCTTTTCTTAATTTCATATGAAAAATTTATGTATACATATTTTTGTTCATAAATGTATCTTTACGATATTTTAACAATCAGTTTTTGAAAATTTCATTGCGGTATCTTCAAGAATAAAATGTACTCTTATTACTTATCTTTATTCAGAATCATTAGAAAGCGTCAATCGTATGATAAAATTCCTTAAAAAGCTCCATAATAGCCATTTTTTTTTTGGCTATTTTAAATGCGATTTTCTCAAAATTGTGAAGTGATGAAAAAATTTGGATGATGGATTTGGAATTAGGGCATTAAAGAATATATAATTTACGATAAATATATTGAATTTTGTGAATCGATTTGTTAACGGTTTAAAAAGATTTCAAAACTAATTGAGGCGTTATATTTTTACAGTGCAAATATTCAAATTCTACTGAGTATTGGAACGCCAAACGAAGTAAAGTTGTCTTCTTCTTTTTTCGAAATTTTTGCTAAGAAGGAGATTTTTTGTTTTGTTTGTATTTTTGCTAACTCTTTGGCAACATGATGATATATGAAGTATTTCATTGTATGACATTAACAGCACACAGAACATGTTGTTGTGTTATTTATTGAGTTTTCAGATATTTTGAAAGTATTAACATTGAAACAAATTATTATGATTAAAAGATTTATTAGGATGTGATTCCAATATAAATTTGGAAGTATGAAAACAAACGCATATTCTTATTTACAAAACAATACAAATTCAAAAAAAAAAAACAGGCTTCAAAACGATAATCTTTTAAAGCATATAAAACAACATTTTGTTCGAAAACACCCTGTAACAAATTTCAACTTTTTTTTCACACATGGTAAAATCAATAGTGTCCGACCGAACAGTTCGTCCAGAAAATGCATTTGGGGTGTATTCGATGTTTTAAAGCATTATGAACAAATTTGGCGAATAGAAAAATTTTTATTGGGGTGATTAGATGCGATTTTGAGTGTCAAATTTAAAGAAATGTCAATAGTTAAGCAATGAATTCACTGTTCCGCCTCCGAAAATTCGGCCAAATCTAAAATCAAAATCGAATTAAATTGGCTCAACAGACATGTTTCCAATACCAAAATGTATCATCATTGCCTCTAGATACCAAAAAACCGACCATATACAGTTTTTTGACCGACCTGTTCGGTAGGACACTAAAAATCAATATGTACGGGAAAAGGACCTCAAAGTTGTAATATTTCCAAATAAAATTTTCAGATATCCAATGAAAGATGAGAACCGTTGCTGTTAAAAAAAAAATATTGGTTATAATTTTCCACGATTAAAAATTTCACAAATATCCTTTTTAAAAATTTTAAAAAATTTGCAATTACGTTCACGCTGAAAGCGCCAAAATTAAAAATTTCTGAAATATCTATTTAACGAAGAAACAGAGTTACAGATTTTGGAGAGCTACCGTTTATTCCTAACTGAGGGCACGTATTTTTTTTTCTTTCAAAATGTAAGAGATTTTGCAACATCCGGACTATCTCCACCAAAGGTTTTCGACGATTTTCTTTTATTGTGAACAAGTTATACCCAACAGAGTTGAGTAGAGCACATTAACAGTACATTCAGGGAACAACTGCTTTAAAAATATTTAGTTGTTTGGGTTGTAATACAGTTTCTTTATTTTTAATGTAAATGTCAGTCATTTGTAGAACAAACTAAATTTTTTACTAACCTTGTAGTTTATTTTAAAAAACAAAACACATAAAACGGCTGTTTTATGATTTTACATTAATTTTTTACAGTAGTTTTTGTTTTAAATGTTTGTTTATTTTTTTACTAACTTATGTGGTTTATTTTTACTACAATTGTGGTTCATTTTTTGACATTAAAAAACAAATGACAATGTTAGTTGAATTTACTGAAATGTAAGTCGTCCTTTACTTAAGTGAAATTTCATTTGTTTTTAACTACTTTCGCAGTGGTCTTTACCTACATAGTATTCTAAGTGTATAAATATTAAAATTTAAGATGTTCGTCTGATTAAATTCGTTGACTCAAAAATGCTGATACATACTATCAAAAATATTATATATTGTTCTTAAAGTGGTTTAAATTCTGAATTATTTGGAATCGTACGGTTGGGTAGATTTTCCCATATACAAAAAAAAAAACCAAAAGTGATTGAAAGTATGATTTATTTAACAAATCCATTAAAAGAGTTTTTTAAAACTGTAACATTTTTACGCTAAACGTGTTGTAGATTTGAAACAGGAACTTAACCATAAGTCTCTTTTGTAATCTCCTCATAAATCATAATTTTGAAAACAATAGTACTACTAACAGCAGAAAACATCCAATATATGAATTTCATACCTGTTTAAGATCACTCATTATGTATTTTCCAAAAAAAAAAAAAAAAAAAAAATACCTACAAGAAGCCTAAAAAAAACTAAACATCTGAAAAAAATAAGTCATAAATCTTAAAATTTTAGTTTTTAAAACAATACGATTTATTCACATTACAAAAATCACAAAGTCAAGTTAGTTAGGTCTTTAGTCGAGAAAAGTCATGTTTTAGAAGGTAATTTGTTTGACTTTTCTTGATTTTTCTTCATCGTATAGTTATAGAGTTAATTACCCTTAAACGAAGGACGCATATTAATTTTTATTACCGTAGAAAATGATTGCATAATTTTTAACAATGGATGTGTTTTTTTTTTAAATAACTAAATGGACACCTACAGGTTTAAGGTTAACTTTGGTTAATGTGGGTGAACTAATGCAGGTGCCTTAACATCAGTTATCTAGTATAGTATTTTTCATAAAACAGTTGTTTTTTTTTGGGAAAAATTATGAAAATGCAAGTGATGACAATTATGTTTTTTTCAAGGATATTTTTCATAACTGTATTGTTGTTGTAATTTCAAGGTCAACGTTAATGCTAAAAAAATGATTCTTGGACTAGTGTTTGTTGTTTACAACAGGTAAGAAATTGGAAATTGTTCACCTTGACTTATATTAAGTCAAACTTGGTTTAAACGTTCTTGCGGGAAATTTATTTTTAGATTACCAGACATATTTAAGTAATTTTTTAAAATCGTGCAGACCTGATTTGTACATTCTTTAAAAACAATTCATAAGTTCTATTTACAATAAGGCAGAGTTAAGATGTGCAAAGTTATATTAAAAATTAAAAAAAAATAAAAAATTAAAAAGTGTAGTGGAAGTACAAGTACTTAAATGATGAAAAGAGAATCAAATGATAATATTCTTAAAAAAAAACATAAAAAATATATTAAAAATTCTTAAAAAAGTCCTGGTAATTATAATAAATGTTATTGTTTTTGAATATACCCGAGTAAAAATAATATATACATATATCATATATACCTGTGTAGATTGGTCCGTCGCAAAAAATGGCAAAAAGAAGGCAAAACAAAAATTAGCAAAACTGTTAAGAAAAAAGGACAAAGAATTGAGGCAAAAAGCATTTAAAGCGAAGAATGGCTAAAAAAAGGGCAATTCTAAGAAAAAACTGTTTTTAAGCCGAAAAATTAAGTATAAAAAAATTTCAAAAAATCACATATGATTACAAATGGCAAAAAAAAGGCTTATTTGTTTTCTCTGATGATTACATATGTATACAATTATATCTAATTGGATATAACTGTATCAGAGTATATATAATTTTGATGGCTACAAAATTTGTATACAATTGTATCAAACTACATGTAATTTCATCAAATCAGATCTAATTGCATAAAAGTATATTTAATTGTGTCAAATTAGATGTAATATGATACACACAGCGACAAAAAGTTCATCATATTGATGAAACTGTTCCATAAATCGTTTGTTATCAATTATTCATCATATTTATGAAGTTTTCATTGATTTGATGAAGAGTTCCATACAAATATGTTAAATGCTTCATAAATCTTCATCATTTCATCAAAAAGTTTCATAAACCTTGTGAACATATTTTGGTTTCTTTTGAAATTCGGAATTTCCATTTAAAATTTAGAAATCAATTCAACTCAAAACATGTATTAATGTTTTTAAATTCAAAATGAAAATTTTAAACTTAATCTATTTTTTCTGAATTGTAATAAAAATTAATATCAATTGACATTTTCCTGAAACTAAATTTGAAATTCTGGGTTTTAATTGATATATTCTGAAGTACCGTTGCAAAAATATTAGGTTCTTAAAAGTAATGTATAAAAAAATAATGTTCGTCATTGGCTGTGTTTTTTTTTTACGCTACTAAATAAAATTTGGCATTTCATTAAAATTTATGAATTTACTTTATCATATTAATAAACTGTCTTGTAATATTTATGAAACATTTCATGAAAAGCTATGAAATTTTTTCATATTTATAAAACATTTCATAAATATGATGAAGTAAATTTAAACTTTATCATATTTATGAAAAACTTCATTTTATACTTTGAGTGTACAATTAGATGTTTTCATTATTCGGATAAAATTATATATAATACGAAAACTCAAAAAATATACTTGGGTGTTTAGTTCTATATGTGATAAGTAGGGGCCTCGGAAGTTCATGTTAATACATGTTTGTTGTCGTTACCTGAATGACAAAGTTAACAAATATCTTTTCGAATCAACAAATTTGTAGCAAAATGGCACCGGTTTGTTAATGCATATTTTTGCATATTTTACATATTTTGCGAATGAATATATTGCACATGTTGCTATAAATACATATTTTGCATTAAAATGCATGGTAATGCATTTTTTGACATTTTACTAGAAACTGAGTTTTTTTCTAAATTTATCCATTTTTGAAACTTATTTTTTCTTCAAATTTAAAAATGTTGTTGGATACATTTTTTTAGAACGAATACAAAAATAATAGAAAAATACAATTACTCATTTGCTGAAGCTAATTAACTTTAATTTTAAAATTTTCAACCATTTTTTAAGTCAAAAATACTAAAATTTTATTAAAATTTTGAAAACGTTGAAAAAATCTGTAATAAATGCTTTTTTTATATTTTATGTGCATATTTTATTATTTTTATATACATAAAACACGCCTATAAATGCATTAACTTCCGAGCCCTAGTAATAAGGTTGCGATTATTATAATAAAAAAAGTGTTTAAAATAAAATCTCATAAATTACTCAAAAGTCTTAGTGAAAGAATGTTATTTTTTATATCCTTTTTTCAAAAATATGTATACATATTATAATCTTTTTATGAAAGAGCCTTAAAAGAACAAGTGTAAGTCATACTTGGGAAGACTATATTACCATTTTAATAACATATTGGTTTGGCCAAGGATGTTATAGAATATCAACTTTTATGGATACTATGACATGAAACAATGTTCCAAATTGAAACCATATGGAATGAATCATGTACAATTGGAACACTTAGCAATTGGAACGGGGACGAGTTAAAAAGAACACTAAACATGGGAAACAAAATGGAAAGGAACGGTGAACGAGTGAATAAAAGCACTAAATGCAGGATGAAACGAGCTGAGATTTTAGTGATATATACCGATTGAATATAATTTTTTAAATTTTACAGATCTTTTTAAATTTTTAACGTTTAAAATCAACAAAATCAGAATAACGAAATTATGATAAAAAATTTAATAATGCACTCAAAGAAAACAGTTGGTAAAAAAAAAACTAGTAAAGCTATCAGTAATCCAACTTTGCAAGTTTTAAACTAATTTTTAGTTCAAATTGAGATATTTGTTAAAAGTTTTGTTTGATGAAATACTAAATTTTTAACAAATTTTTTTTTTCTGAATTCACTAAGGTCTAAAAATATATTTTTGGTAATCAAAACCAGTAGAGGTCATTGTAATGCGATGTTTGTGGTTTAGATATTCTGTATTTTTGTGTATCTGGTCAAAATCAAATAGACAAGTGAAGTGAACACGTCGTATTGGAAAAATATTTAGAAATATTATGATGTGAAAATGGGGTTTTTCTTAATTGTATTACTTTAATAAGTCGTTTTTGTGTTTATAAAATCATTTATAAATTATAAAATAATTTTAAAAAATGTTTTCTTTTAACAACCTGGGTAAAAATTTTAATATAGAGTCTAATAAAATTATATCTAATTTGATGAGTTCCCATATATACGCATATACAAATTGATCCGAAAAATGGATCATCTACATGTATCTAATTATATCAAATTAGATATAACTTGAAGCAATTATATCCTAGATTTGACCATATCCGAGACATTAAATTATATATGAGTAGATATAAATTTATCTTATTTTATAAAATTATAGCCTCTAGTAGGTATGCTTTCTGTAACTTAAAGTTATGCTTTAAAATATTTCAGTTTAAAATTAAAATTTCTAGAAATCAACGAAATTTTTTAAAGTGAAACAATGAAATCATCAAGAACAAATTAAGTGATTCAGAAATACTTGCAAATGAATTCGGTATCAAATTATTATAAAGCCATTTGTAATAAAGTCATAGCTAGCAGATATTTGATATTAAACTTTACCAAAATATGCATGTAATTATATATAATGATACATAAAATTATAAAGAAAATATTTTCAGTATGTCGTCATGGGACCATATATAATCATATCGATCACTACATATATTTGGATTATTATTATATGACTTATGTAGGTATATATGGAGTAAGATTTGAAGACATATAATAATGTCATGTTCCATATAAAAAATTCTCTCAATAAAAATAATCGGATGTATATGTATATAACGATATTAGCCGTAATGTGACTACATTCAAAGTCATATATGAATTAATCATATTATAAATGACTATACATAACTATTTTTAACCGGTATATAGATATTGAAAGCTTTGCAAAATTCAATGCTTATTTACTTAAATTTCTACTTATTTTTCTATTATTTTATTTTTTTTTAGATTACGCTTCAGCCTTTAACATATACAGTCATAGAAATAAAATTGTAAAAATAGCATAAAATAAGGCTACTAAAAATTAGTTAAAAATGAGCTGGCAAAAAAAAATGCTAAAATTGGCACATTTTTTTTACTAAATATTAGTAATATAAGAATAGCAAACATAAATCTGTTGAATTAAAAAATATTTAGTTATATTTTAGCTAAATTTTAGTTAATTGGAAATAACAAAATAATATGCTAAAATCAGCAAAAGCATTTACTAAATATTAGTAGGCAAAAAAATCACTAAAAATTTAAAATTTTAAAGTTTTTTTTTGATGCAAATAAAATTTCTGTTGATTTTAGCAAAATAAACTGTTAGAAACAATTCTGTATTTTATTTATCTTATAAATACAGAGCTGTGTTAATATTTATAATAAACATTTTTACAAATAAATGCTGCTTAGCTTTCATGCAAACAACCAAAAATTGAACTAAACTTTTGTAGATTTGACAGTTTTTTTTTTGTTGTTTTTATTTTCAAGATTCTGCTAATTTTATATCTTTTTCTTGCGATGTCATTTTTAACTAATTTTTAGTAACTTTTTCTACTATTCCCACAGACTTATTTGTATTAGTGTGTTAATGAAAATAATTTTATTGCAGTTGATATCAATGCATATGAAATTGTTACTTTATTAGTCCATTTAACTAATAAGTCCCATGTATGTTGGCAATGAATGTGGCTTTAAAATAGAATTGATTTGAATTTTTAAACTTTTTTTATTGGATATCAAAGGAGATTTTATTTGTTTTTTTTTTTTTTGTTTCTCCTTATAAACGACTTAAGGTCTACTAACTATAAAATTTTTACAAAGCTTGTATGTAAGCAGAATATGTAATGTAAAAGTAAATATCATGTGTAAATATGTATTTTTGTTAAATTTTTGCAGTAATTTTTTTTTTTTTTTTCATAGTATTTGCAATATAAATTGGTTTGGTTTTAATGTATTTATGTACTCTTACTTGTAAATATGTATGGTATCCAATTGCTATATACTAAATATATGTTGGGTATGTAGGTACGTACGTACGTATGTCGCGTATCTCTTTGCAATAAATCATTGTCACCCTCTCTTGTGCAATGTCACTATAAGCGCCCCCTGCTGGGCTGCAGCAGAAGCAGCAGCAAAAAGTACACATACGACGAATTTCCAAGTGTATTCTCAACTGGCACAAAAACAAAAAAAAACAAAAACACAATCGAAAAATTGCAAGTAAAACTAAAATCAAGTAAAAATGTGCAGTCCAAACAGCCATCTTACCATTTCCAAAACCCAAACACAATTTTTTGGACTATATGAATAATGTACATAAAGAGAATTACATCTACTCAAAAAGCTAAGTTTAGCACAAAAACTATACCACCCAACTTTGAAGCTTGCACACACAAACCATTGCAGCACAAAACTCCTGAAATATTTGTGAAAATCTATGTATTGAAACAGTAGTAAAACTATTACAACTTGTGATAAATGTGCTTAACGCACTCGTGAAAATTAATTTAAAGCCGTCAGTAAAAATTTGGCGAATACCTAACTTTGGGTAGCCGTATTTTCTTTTGTTTTTCTATTGTAGCGTATTTTGAGGTACGTACAAAAAACTGTAAAGTCAGCAACATTTTTGCTGACTGGGATTTTAGCAATTTTTCTGCAAGGATCCTACCAGCAAATATGTTGCTGCCTTTACAGACTTTTTTTTAGCAAACCATTTGCTAAATTCAGCAAATTTTTTTGCTAAATTCATACATTTTTTTGTTTGATATTAGCAAATTTAACTACAAGGATCCTCCCAGCAAAATTATTGCTGCCTTTACAGACTTTCTGTTTTGAGAGTATAATAAAAAAATATAATAATATGAGCATCTGTAATGAACTTGTTTCAAACGATTTCTTTTAATGTTTCACTTTTAAATTTTAAAAAATTAAAACCAAACGATTATTTTGCGATCTTATTTCATATTATAAATGAACACTGCGGGGTTTTTTGTTTAATAAAAAAAAAAAAAACAAACTGATCTTGAACTTGAATAATCTTGCACACATCATGATTTTTCTGCACTCCTATGAGTTAAAGTGTTGACAATCCAAATAATAATTTCCAAAATATAAAATTGCGAAAGTTATTGCAAAATAATAAAAGTTTCAAAGTAATATAAAAATGTTGACATTAGCTCGTATAAAGGATGTTTTTTTAGAAGTACAGAACTTTGAAATGGAATAAAACAAAAATGAATTTTTTAAATTGATATGAAATTTATTTTTTTCGAAAGATAATCTTCTGGCATTATAATTTAAATATGACTTCTGGCATATGACTACCACGGCTGGATCGGATGTAGTCTAATCTGTAGGTCCAATTTTCGATGACTTTTTCCAACAGGAGAATGTTGTCCTCCAAGTGCTCAATCGTTTTGGGCTTATCGGCGTAGACTAGCGACTTCACATATCCCAACAGAAGCTAGTCCAGCGGGGTTAAATCGCACATTCTTGGAGGCCAATTCACGGCTCCGAAACGTGAGACTATGCGGTTACCAAACGCTTCCTTCAATAAATCAATTGTGGCTCGAGCTGTGTGATATAATGTTCCATCTTGTTGAAACCACAGCTCCTGCACATCATGGTTGTTCAATTGATGGAAGAAAAAGTCAGTAATCCTGGCTCTATAGAGGTCACCATTGACTGTAACGTTCTGACAAGCATCGTTTTTAAAGAAGTACGGACCAATGATTTCACCAGCCCATAAAGCACACCAAACAGTCAGTTTTTCTGGATGTAACGGTGTCTCAGCATACACTTGAAGATTATCATTACTCAAAATATGGCAGTTTTAGTTAATCGAATTAATTGCTCTGATTTACGATTATGTTGACCGTAAAATGAACGAAGTGCGCGATAAGTATTTCGAACAGAACCATGATTTTCAAAATAAATTTGCACAATTTGGAAGTGTTGTTCAGACGTCAGTCTCTTCATGTTGACTTGCCAAACCAAACTAAACATAAATCACAGGACAGCTCACAAAATGGCCGACAGTTAAAAAAGTGTTGTCAACTTAAAGTTCTATTTTTTACAGTTATATTAGTTTTTTGTTTTTATATACATCGAGTTTATTTTTATGTTATTTTCAATTTATAACGAGCTTTCAACCTCCGTATATTTACAAAAATAAAGCAAATCAAACATATTAGCTAGGTTGATACTAGTATTTCGATCTGGCTAAAGATCTCATCAGAACCCGAAGTTTTAGAAAAGCTAGAGCCTATATAATAGGCAGAACTTTAACAAAAAACCTATTAATAATCAATTTTGCTCCATTCTTGTCTTCTTAGTAATCAACCACGTGGTTAGGTCTTTTCCTAACAAGCATCATGACGTTACTAAACTTTGAAGACCAAAAATGTTCTATTTATATAAAAAATTTTAGTGTGTACTCTGGCTCAAGTAATATTTTTTACAGTTATATTAGTTTTTTGTTTTTATATACATCGAGATTATTTTTATGTTATTTTCAATTTATAACGAGCTTTCAACCTCCTATACCTGTATAAAAAACTCCCTTTAGTTTCTTTGTAATTTATTAAAAAGGATTTAATTTTTTTTGTGATAAGAAGAATCACTTAGAGGCAAGAGGAATTCCTGACATTTAGATGCTCGAAACCAGTGCTGCCAGGCTAGATATCTCGAAAAAAAAATCCTGAAAATTATCACTGCTATTTGAAGCGTTTCAGGTTTAACTCTCCTTTACGAAACTGCTAAGTATTAAAAATTAAATTACGGTTGGCATTAAAAAATGTTGACGGTTTCAAATGTAGTTGATGTTGTAGTTAAATCTTAAAATTACCCAGGTAAAAAATTGCCAACAGTACAAAAAACTTATTATTGGCAAACCACAACTATTTTTGTAGAAAAGCACTATTGTTTTTGCAAAGCATGTGATTCCCAATTTTACCAATATGACAACCAATTATAAACATTATTTTTTTTTATTCTTCTTATTTTAAACGAGCTTAAGATTATTTATTTATTAATTATAATTATTTATTTCCAATATTTCGTCTCCACATTGTGTGACTCATTCAGGGAACAATTATTGCAATTGTCACAGAATGTGGAGAAGAAATATTGGAAATAAATAATTTTAATTAATAAATAAATGATCTTAAGCTTGTTTAAAATAAGAAGAATTAAATAAAAGAAGATCGAAGAATACTTAACATTATTTTTTATATTGTATTATACGTTTCGCTTTTAAATATGATGCAAATGACTAAGACGGAACTTTATTGCTGCTTCTTAAATGTGTTTTATTATACACATATATATCTCAAAACTTATACAATTTGGGCCATTTTCGAAGCACAACATTTTGTTAACTTCCAACGATATGCCAATGGTTCGCTCAAACCAACAGTTGGTCACTGTTATCAATCGGGTAAGAGGACAATACTTTCGATATTGTTAATCCTACGTTCTGCCTACTCATAACCTATCGTCGCTGACGCTTTCCCAACACTGTGTTGATTGTATTTTTCTGCTTGGGTATATTTTTAGTTGTAATTTTAAAATTAAAAAATCTCAGCATAAAAGTTAATATATTGTTCTGAAACTTATAAACGTACAGACATAATTTTTAATTGAGAAAATTTCAAGTTAAATGTTAAAAAAAAGTAAAAATCCTGATTTCAATTTGAATATTTGAACTATCGTTTTAAAATTTAATTGAAACAATAGGCGTTCTTACGATTTAAAACTGTAATTAATTTTATGTTTAACACTAAATTTAATTAGATATAAGCATATAGTATAACGTATAATGTGATATACATAAGTGGATGAGGACAAAATATGGATAAAACTGTATCAAATTACTTCTAATTGTATCAAAATTAATCCAATATGATACAATTAGATCTAATTTGATACATATTAATTGGGGTCATTTTTCGGATGAAATTTTATATAGTTATATTTAGGGTCATATTAAATAAGATAAAACTATATGCAGCTCCATATTAGTTTTTTTTTTTTGTAATCGGGCCGTTATAAATACCACAAACTGTATAAATCGGTAACAAACCAAGCATTTACCCCATGATTTACCGCATGATTTTTATTTTCTGATTTCGATTTGCTTTGGAAATATTTCAAAAAATATTTAATGATTTTGCAAGTTTAATACAAAATATTTTGTGTAGAAGTTAAGGTGTTAATAAAAAAATTAAATCCTCTGTCTGCGGTAAAAACTAGAGGGCTTAAACTGAAAAATTAGAAATGTCCAATATTTAACGCGATCCTGAAAGCATCCGGGAGCATTAAAACAAATTATTATAACCAAATGAAAAGTTTAACTTTCGCAGATTTGAATACTATAAAGAGTGTATTACATTGCGATTTAACGGTATTGACACAAGAGTGCTAAAAAGAACAGGGTGTTCAATGTAAAGCAAATATCACGAAAACTGACAGTGTGATTTAAAATATTTGTGATCATCGTGCTGAAATTATTCAAAAATTATGTATTACAGGAGGAGGTCCATCCAAAAATTTAAATTTGTCGAATAGTGTTATCTGAATTTTTGGTATTCTGATATGCATTCAAAATTATTTGCATTTATTTAAATATATTTGAGTGTATTTGACTGTCTAAAATGTATGTGTCTTATAATCCTTTTGGTATTTTATACTACCGCATATAGTCATACATCAAAATCACACAGGATGAAAGAAAATGTTTAAAGGAACACAAAAAATGCTGTAAAAAGCAAAATATAAAAAAAAACTTGCAATTGTGCATTTTGAAGTGCACAGCAAAAAAGTGTTGTTAAGAGTTGTGTTTTTGTTTTTTTTTTTCTACTTATAAATAACTTAAGTTTTTAATATAAAAATTATTGTACAAAAAAAAAACCAACTCTAACGTTTTTATCCAAAAGTTTGTAAACGAAAAAAAAAATTCTTTCGTCTGGCAGCTTTGATGACAGGCAGTTGTGTTTTTCGTTTTTTTTTTTGTTCCTTAACCAGCCCAGTCTGCAGTGTGTGTCTCTGGGTTGTAGAACAACAACAAACAAATCCTTTTAAAACGACCCTTGGCTTAAAAGTTGCGCCAAATTTTTCTCTTACAACAACAACATTCTAAACTCCTTTTGTCAGTTCTGAATGCAGCAACTACAAAAAAATAGACTAGCAAATTTTTAACAAAACATTTAAATTTTTTTTGTGTTTAACCGTATAGAGAAAATGGGGTTATAAAGAAGAAAAAAATGCAATTGTGCTCTAGAAAGTTAAATCAATAATTTCGTTTTCTCAACACTAACTTTTCACAAATGGCCAGCATTTCAGGGGGTCCGCGATACGATGCAACAAAGTAAAATAAATGAATAACTTTTATTGACAAATTTCAATTTTTGGAACTCTTGTAATACATGATTTTAGCAATCCAATTACGGTTAGCTTTCGACATATGTAAACTTTTGGATATTTATTGAACACCCTGTTTTTAGTTCATTTATCTCAATACTGTGGAATCGAACCTAAAATGTTTAAAAACTTTTTTATAATTTTAAAATCTACAAAAGTTAATATATCATTTGAGTATAATAATTTGTTTTAATGTTCACCGATGTTTTCAAGATTCTGAAAGAAATGGGAAATTTCCACATTTTTCAGTTTAAGACCTCAAGTTTTTAATGCAGATTGGAATGGGGATTTTCACAATACACAAAGTCGGCTATATTATAAAAAATTGAACTTAATGCAGATCTACTTTTTTCTTAAGTGCCATATACAAATTTAAAGGTGTAGAAAAGGACATAGCAAAATAAATAATCTTAGTTTTTTAAAATTTTTTTGATTTTTGTTTTAAAGTTCAAATATGGAAAATTTGGTGGCATACAAAAATAATTCAAGCGGCTGGCTTAATTATATAAAAAACTATTAACAAATTCGAAAACAAACAAATTTAGAACGTTCTTGTACCTCCTTTTCAACCGCCTGGATATGAGTTATGGCAGCTAAAATATAGTTTTTATATATTAGATCACTTTCATCCCACGAATGTACACCATAAGACACTTTCATTTAAGTTAAAAAAAAAATAGTTAAATAAAATAATTTCTTGTTGAAAATTAAAACATTTCATTAGCTACATAGAGACTGACATTAGAATATAAACTTTCTTAAAATATAAACTCCTACTTTTTTATATAATTGAAAATTGTAATAATTGTTCCCTGAAGAAGTCACCCAATGTGAAGACGAAATATTGGAAATAAACAATTATAATTAATAAATAAATGATCTTAAGCTCGTTTAAAATAAGAAGAATTGAATAGAAAACAGTTATGTATATTTTCGTCAAAACTTCAATTTGTTTTGCAAATGTTTCAGGGAATATTCAACGGTTTTTTCAACTTTAACCCATTTTATATCATTAGGTCGAAAGATATAATGGTGTCTCAATAAACTTTTTCTTAAGATTTTGTAGCCTCTAGGCAATATACTAGGTTTAGGCAAAGAGTATATACAAATAGAGATACTGCTCATCCTACGCCTGTCAGCAACATAATACTGAACTCGGACAAGCAAATAAAAACATTTTTACACTAAAAAAATAATTGCAACATGTTGATAAAAAATTGTTGCTTAACACGAGTGTTCCCAGAACTTTTTTCCCAAAAACGACAAAGAAAATTCTAAAAAATGGGTAAGCAATTTTATAAGACAAACTATTAAATTTTTCAAAAAACTAATGTAGTTTAATTTAGCTAAATCATAAAATTACACTGATATAATTATCTGCATGTTATCAATGAAATTATGCATTAGATCTATGAATTGTCGCTGGAACTCGTCCATTGAAACTTTTAATTAACTTTATGCAGTTTTTCATAAAATTTAATGAAAAACTGGGTCACTGACGAAGGTTCAATACCAGAAACTACGCAGTCTGATTCAGAAAAATTTAAAACTTACAATGTAGTTATGATTGTTAGAAAATACACTCATTCTTCTCTACCACGCCTTTCATAATTAAAATTAAATAAAATTGCATATTAATTATAGTGTTACTGCAATTGTCTGAAAAAGACGTTAAAATTCAAACTCAAACAAAAAATCAAACTTTGCTCTCTGGCAATTGCCTAACTACATAAGCGCCATCTATCGAATATACAAAGAATATATCATAGCTGTGGCATCACTTACAACATATGGGAAAACAGTGGACATTAGAGTGAGGTAAGTTTCTAAAAATAGAACTGTTGTGTTGTGTTTGAGTTGTACTTCTAAGATTATGTATGCAAGAACAAAAACACCGTGTATTGAATAAAACTAGTTTTAATCACAACAAAACTCGACGTGACGATAGATCAGTGCGCTAAAGCGCTCTGTCCAACGTGTAGTGCTAGTGCATGTGGCATTAGAAATCAGTTTATCTATACCACGGTCAGTGATTGCACAGAAAATTTCATATAGACGCAATCGAACAAATAAAAACATAACAAATATTACATTATTAAAAAAAAAAAAAAAACAGTGTCACTGACGAAGGTTCAATACCAGAAACTGCGCAGTCTGATTCACTGAAATTTTACAATGTAGTTATGATTTTTAGAAAATACACTCATTCTTCTCTACCACGCCTTTCATAATTAAAAATTTTATTATTCACTAAAAATTTCATATCACTAATGAAAAACTTATATTAAATATAGTTTCATTAAAACTATGAAGCTTTTTCAGGAAATCTACGAAATTTTTACTTCACATTGTGAAGAAAACTGTATTAGCTAAGTGAAAAATTTAATTAAACTCGTTGAAAGAGTTCTCTCTCTACAGAGACATGTTGTTTGTGTTCGCGAACATTTTGAACAATGTTTATTACAAAACCTTTAATTGATTTTTTTTTTCCTAAAAACGGGAAATTTAAAATTGAATTATTAAGCGTTTTTTAATCACTTGACTGTAGCTCACATAGTGCTCAATATTTTTCTATCCGACACTTCTTTCACCCTAATTTTTTATATTAAATTCAAATATTTCACTCCAAAATTTAATATTCACCAATTGGATTTAATTGAATTATTTACCATATCCATGTCCAGATATTAAGTATTTAAAAATGTGTAAATTTTTTTTAAGCGTATTTAAATCAAAAAAAATTATTTACTTGAGCCAGAGTAAAAACTAAAATTTTTGTATAGAACATTTTTGCCTTCAAAGTTTAGTAACATCATTATGCTTGTTACATACAATATATCAGAATTAAATATACAAATAGTAAACTGACAAGAACTTTTCCATAAAAGTTCCACAGTTATTTAAAAAGTTAATCGGTAAAGTTGTTTCAATGGAATATACACACTCAGGGAACTTCTGCTTTAAAAATATGTAGTTGTTTGGATTGTAATACAGTTTCTTTATTTTAATGTAAATGTCAGTCATTTAATTTTTTTGCTATCTTTGTAGTTTATTTAAAAAAAAACAAACCACATAAAGTGACTGTTTTACATTTGTTTTTTGTTATTTAAAAAAATAAAAAAGTAAATGTTTGTTTATTTTTTGCCAACATATGTGGTTAATTTTTAATACAATTGTTAGTAATTGTTTTGAACATTAAAAAAAAAGACAAATGTTAGTTGAATTTAATGAAATGTTAGTCGTAATTAATTCAAGTGAAATTTCATTTGTTTTTGACCACAATTGCTGTCGTCTTTACCTACATAATATATCCTAAGTGCAGTTAAATTAACAAAGAAATATATTTTTTAACTTTCTGTCTAGTCTCAAACCAACTCTCGTTGTATTCAGACGTTTACTGCGTAGTCGTGCGTTATTTTAACTAACATATTATTAAAAAACACTCACTACAAATTAAAAACAATAAAATCAAAATTTCTCAGTGCTTGGAATAGTAATAATAACCAACCATGAATGAGTCACCAGATCGGTTTAGTTTCATGGAAACACCATTATTAATAGATCCGAAAAAAACTCTTAACTTAATATCTCCCGGTGAAAAATTTCTTGTAATGTCGCGAGCTCATGACAAGGGGTCTGTAAGCACGGAGTCCTTTGCAAACGTGTCTCCCTTTTTAATAAAAAAGTAATCGACAACATAGCTGGAGGAGAAATTGCTCTTTGCAAAAAACTAAGAGACGGCACTATATTGTTTAAAAACTAAAAACTACACCCAAGCAAGTAAATTAATAAAACTTATTTCATTATCACCTGATATAAAAGTCGAAGTCAAAGAACATAAATCGCTAAACTATGTCAAAGGAGTTATTTATTCCAATGATTTGCGCGGCATCGACGAAAATGAAATACATTCCGAATTAAAAAAACAAAACGTTAGTGAAGTCAAAAAATCTTGAAAAAAGTAGACGAGAAACTGTTTGAAACAGGTCTCATAATAATTACATTTGCATCCACTACACTGCCATCTGATTTATACGCAGGCTACGAAAAACTTAAAATTAGACCCTACATTCCACTCCCACTCAAATGTAACAATTGCTTTCAATACGGTCATGTTTCGAAAATATGCAAAACCGAAAAATTTGTTACAATTGTTCACAAACATACCACCTAAATGACGAACAGAAAGAGAAATGCACTTTGCCGCCCCAGTGCAAAAATTGTAAAGAAATTAATAACGATGACTGCAAGCATCAACCTGTTAGTAGATCGTGTCCAATCTTTCTTAAAGAGAAAGAGATACAGGCGATTATTACTATACAAAAAGTCGGTAAAAAACAAGCAACAACATTATATCATGAAAGACACAACAACCAAACTACATCCCACGCTGCCGTAGCAAAAAACACTAACAATACAAATATTTCTATTAATGAATCTACCGTTAACTCTATACAAAAAATTCCACCACTAAATTTACAAACAAATCAAAGGAATGTCAAAGAATATGCAGACCTCATGAGTGATGACTATACTGATGAGTCTGGCTCTGACAAAAAAAGTACCTCCAAAAATAATTCGCCAAGTAAAAAAACATTTTTGCTGCCCACCAAAATATCCAAGAGAACCAGATCTCAAGTAAAAAAACGAATGGAGCAAGAGTTGCTTGATCCAAAGCGCTCAAAAAAATCTACATAAATACTAAACTTAATAATGGATAACCATACTCTTAATTTTAATATTAAGGTCCATATTGTCAACTTTAATATACCAATTTTCTCTTTTACTCTTTTTTCTATACTGTATTTGTGCAGAGTTATTCTATATTTATTTTTCTTAATACCACATACTCTTATAATTTGTTATATACTATTCCTATATTTATTATTTTCCATAGTTATACAGAAAACTCATCTCTTTTACTCCTTTTGTTTAAATTTATTATTGATTTTTTACACAGATGTCCCACCTTTTAGTCCAAATACTAATTTAATAGTTCTGCAAATACCCCACATTCCAACAATACTAACACAATTTTTATATTAAAAATTATACTCTTTACAAAATGGACTTAAACATTTTACAATGGAACATGAATGGATTTAGAAACAATTACAACGAACTTCAAATTTTGATAAAGTTATTCAGACCAAAAGTACTCTGTATCCAAGAAACACATTTACATGACTTGTCAAACTTTAGCATACCAATCAACTACACAATCTTTTCAAAAAACACCTCAAACACGAGATACGGTGGAGTAGCCATACTGGTGCATAACTCCCTTCAACACAAACAAATAAACCTAAGACCTGACTTGCAAATAGACACAATTTGTGTTGAGATAATCTCTAAAATAAAGTTTTATGTTTACTCTACTTACATTCCCCCTGATAAACAGTTTTCTACTGGCAATCTTATAGATACCTTTAATGAATATTCCGTGCCTAGTATCATCACAGGTGATTTTAATAGTTGGTATACGAGTTGGGGGTCGTCATCCAGCAATAGTAAAGGTAGAATTCTATCAAATTTTATTAACGATTCTGATTTTGTTGTTCTTAACGACAATTCTCCTACACATTTAAACACACATGGTAGCTTTTCACATATAGACTTATCCTTCGGTAGTCCATCCATTGCTATGCATACTGATTGGGAGATATTAAATAACCTACATGGTATTGATCACTATCCCATTATCATTTCCTTATTCCACAACACAAACACCACGTTCAGCAACAGATATAGACCAAAATTTAAAATTGAGTTAGCTAATTGGGACCTTTACCAAGATAAATGCATTTATTATAACGCAAAACTTCCAATCAGTAACAACATCAATAAGGAAGCAGCAAACCTCTCTAAAATTATTCGCCAATCAGCTACTGTCTCTATCCCTCAAACTAAGATAGCAGTAAGTAAAAGGGTTCCATGGTGGAACAAAGAACTGGAAAATCTTAAAAATCTAAAGAACAGATCTTGGACTACATACAAAAGGGATATGTGCCAATCTAATCTTATAAACTTTAAAAAATCTAGAGCTAAATTTAAAAGAGAAATTAAAATAGCAAAGGCTAAATCTATCAATGATCTTGGTTCTACAATTAACCCTTCTACACCAATTTAGAAAATATGGTCTAACATTAGAAACTTTACTGGTTACAAAATAACCAACTCTATACATTGTATATCTAAATTAGATAACCCAAATGTTATGCTGACCAACAAATCTGATATGGCCGAAGAATTCGCTCTATTTTGGTATGAAAATTCTTCTGACAGAGAATTTTCCCAGAGTTTTAAAACACATAAAGAAAGAGTCTTATGTGTACCCTACTTATCCCCTCCGTCACAAAAGGCGATGGCAATTGAAACTCCCATCAATACAGTTGAACTCTCTTCAGTTTTAGAAAAACTAACAGGCAAAACTCCCGGGATGGACAAAGTGTCATACCCAATGTTAAAAAAACTGCCTTTTACTTTAAAACAGAGACTTACTGCATTTTTACAACAGAATATTTACTTCTTACATTCCTCAACAGTATAAGAACAGCATTATTATACCTATACTTAAGTCTGGATCCGACAAAACACTATTAAAATCGTACAGACCAATTTCCCTCAACTCCTGTCTAGCTAAAGTGCTGGATAAAATAGTCGCTAATCGGTTATGGTGGTTTTTGCAAACAAACAAACTTTTAGACAACCGACAATTCGGTTTCTGTAAAGGTAAATCTACAATAGACCCCCTTTTATATGTTGACTACCAGATATCCAGTAGCCTTTCTACTCGAAAACATGTCTCAATAATCTCATTGGATTTTGAGAGAGCATTCGATAGAATTGGTATACATGCTGTTATCGACCAACTTGCTTCTTGGAAGATAGGTCCTTTTATAATTAATTACATAAAATGTTTTATGACGAATAGGAAGATAATTGTTCGCATAGGTAACTCCTACTCTAGCGCTCGGCCGTTATATAATGGCATTCCTCAAGGGTCCCCCATGTCAGTAATTCTTTTCCTAATTGCCTACAACAGGTTATGTTATACTATTTCTTTACATAAGGAAATAGATTTTGTTGCTTATGCCGATGATTTTAATCTTATCATAAAATCAAATAAGGAAAATAACCCCACAATCGATCTTAATCGACTCTTTAGCGATATAGACGAGTGGTCCTCTGTTTCAGGTGCAATTCTTTCAGAAACTAAATGTAAATCTATACATATATGTCGCAAGAAAAACTGCACTGCCACAATAAACGGTACCACATCTTTAACCCTAGTCAACACCATGAGAATACTTGGTATTCACTTAAATTCAAGGTACCGATGGAATCAACATATAGATTACGTAGCCTCGTCACTATCAAGCCGTTTAAAAATAATAAAGTGTTTATCAAGTCCAAGAATGAATTGTAACACAAGTACAATCATATCTGTCATCAAATCACTACTTCTATCAAAAATTAATTATGCATTACCGATTTATGGAGTCGCTCCTACATCACAATTACGGAAAATTTGCAAGATTAATTCAGCAATAAGACTTTCCCTCGGAGCGTTTCGTACAACTCCAATTAAAAACATGCTTTTTGAAGCTAACATTTTATCAGTTGAAAAACAGACAACACTTTTAACTACAAAGCTTTTAAAATCTCTAGCTTTCAGCACAAACACTCCATTATTAGGATTAGTAAAAAAATGCCAGAAATCCAAAAAAATACCACGTATACCGTCAACTATCTATCGTACAATCCAAAATAGTAAGAAATTAAATTTACCCCTCGAAATTATAAAACCTAATCCCAAACAATATCCACCATGGTATTTTGATAAAACCGTAATCAGTACATCTTTACATAACTTTACAAAATCCATTTGTAGCCCAGATCAGTACCGTAAGCTGTTCTACGAGCTAAAAAATGAGCTCAATAACCATTCATTCCTCTACACGGACGGTTCTAAATCTAATAACTCTGTATCATTTAGTGTAACCACAGAAAATAGTATTATTAAATCATCTATCCTTCCCAATTTTAGTACCGTATATTCTGCAGAACTTATAGCTATTTACGAAGCCACAAAACATGCATACCAGAACAGGGGCAAATTTGCCATATGTTCAGACTCGCTTTCTTCCTTACAATCCCTTACAAATATAAATAACGGCAATCACTATGTGAATGAAATCAGAAATCTATTAGTTGAAAGACAACCTAACATAATATTAATTTGGGTACCTGGTCACTGCGGCATTATTGGTAATGACTTTGCTGATATGACTGCAAAAAACGCCACTATTTCCCCATTAATTACATCGCCTAATCATAATTACAAAGACTGGAATAACTTTATCATAGAAAATTTAAATCAGAAATACAAACAAATACTATTCAATAGAACATCAACTTGGTACAAAACTGTCAATCATGAAATGAAAGATATTCGCTGTTTTCTGAAAAATAATATCTCTGGATGCAATAGACTAGATATAATAAAATATGAAAGACTTAGACTCGGGCACTCTAAGCTTACTAACGGACATCTTTTAAACCTTCCAACATCTCCCACCTGCAACTGCTTACTCCCTACCCCAAACCCTTCCCACATACTCCAACACTGTCCAAAACTTAACAACAAAAGGAATATATGTTTTAATAATAAAGATCCGATTGAATATTTATCAAATCCCTCCCCTGAAAATATTATGAAAGTTATAACCTTTCTAAAAGAGTCAAATATGTACAATCTTATATAAAAAAAATATTAATAGCTAGTACGTAAGTTATAACACATGCAGAGCTGAAGGCCTTTGCAGCTATTGCTCTCTTTTATATTATCTTGTAATTTTAATTATAAGCTAATAATGAAATAAATAAATAAATAAATAAATAACTTTCTGTCTGTTATACAAGAACCAAAAAACGGACTTTCGGTAATAGTTAAAATATTTAGTTAAAATTTTCTATTTAGAGCAAAAACTTTTTATATTATATCGAGTATTGAAATAAACGAAAACAATCCATTGCTTTTAGCGATTTTGTCAATTAATTTTAACGATTTTGTCAATTAATTAAAAATAAACTAAAAAATACAATTGTTTTAAACGAAAAGTATGTAGCCCTTTTTTAATTGATTTTCATTTAATTTAATGTGTATATTAAGTAGAATTTACGGAATAAATATTGTGAGTGTAGAAAAGCAACTCATATGAGTTTTTTTATAAAAAACATTGTTGTGTCTTCATAACATAACATCTTCCAATCTGAAACTGTAAAAGTTTATTATTTCTTTAGTTCATAAAATCTGATGTTGCTCTGCGTTAATTGTTTCCCACTCACATTCAGTGTAAAGCATTTGCATTTGTATTTGAAAAAAAATTATATAATTATTATATTATTATTAGTATATTTGCATTTCTATTTGAAAAAAAAAATTTTGTAATTATGGTCGACTATGTCAAGCAACTTAGCCGACGGCCGATGCAGGCCTATAGTGTCGGTGCGGCTTGCATCACTGATAGAGACCCACTGGTAAATCATAATAATATTACAATTTTATCAAAAAGTTGTACTATTTGTAGATATTTCTCTAATAGAAAACTGTGACATTCTTATCCCAAAAGTAAACCTCTGAACAAATTTACAAATGCGGAAATAAATCAAACAATATCAGAAAAAATTTTATTCCGCTTCAACTGCAAAAGCTTCTTAGTCGATTAAAATATTAATTGAGTAATAAATAAAAATCTTTTTATTTTATTTTTTATTTTAAGATTTTTATTTATTAAATATTGAAAGGTCGAATAAATCAACTTTAAAATATTAATTGAGTCAATTAAAGGATTAGTTTAGTCAATTAAAATTTAGTCTATTAAAATATGATTATAATAGACTGATGTTAATAAATTACGAAATTATTTAATTCAGTTTTTCTTAAAAATTAAGAAAATTTCAGCTAATCGGTATCGACTATTTTTTTTTTTTCTAAAAAAAACTATATGCGTCATTGGCACTTAATTAAAAGACTTTGCAAGGCAAAGTTTATATTTAATTAAATTTTTTTTTTTTTTTTTTTTGTTGTCTTAACTTGATTGTCAATTTAATTTATGCTTGTTCCAAATATAACGAACACATCTCCTCTTTTTTTATTCTATTTTATATATATTTTTTTTTATTTTATTTCCACATTGTTTTTGTCTAGTGATTAATTAAGTATATTTTTTGTTTGTCAACATTTATCATTTTGCCTTGCAAAAAAAAAAAAAAAAAAAAAAAGACAAATATAAATATTCTTTTAATTCGACCATTTTTTATAAAAAAAATGACAATTTTTGTTTTTGCTTTTAATTCAAATTCTTATTTAAACAAGTTTTTTATTTATTTAAAATATTATAAAAAAAAATATTTGATTTTTAAATTTTTTAATTCAATGTTATTTTTACTAATTTATTTGCAAAATATTTTAGTTTGTCTAAAATGTGTCATATGAAACAAAAGTTTTGGTTTTCATGATGATTTTTGGGGTCCATGTGTGTTGAAGTTTCTTTTTTTCTTTTTTTCTATTGTACTATTCAAATATTTAAAAATTAAAAACACAAATAAAAAAATATATTTTCGTCTCCATTTTTATTTTTAATTTTATTGTTTTGTTAGTTTTTTGTTTTAGTCAACATAAATCTTTCATACGAAACATTTTTGTCGTCATTTTCATGAATAGATTGTATGAATGGACCAAACATAATTTTCTTTAACAATTTTTTAAATAAACTAAACATTGTTATATTTTTGCTAGTATTTAGAAAATTTTTGTATTTTAGAATAAATAAATTAAACAATGAAAAATATTGTTCAAAATAAAAGCAAAAATGTTAAAATATGATTAATGTTGGTAAAAATATGTAGTAGGTGTGGATATATGAAAATTACGGAATTAAAAAATTCATCATACTAAGCGTATGATGAATTTTTACCTTTTTATTAATGATGCAGTTGAGTACACCCAGGCAATTATGCAGGTAGAATCATGTGCAGCTGACAGTTAAAATAACTGCATTTTTAGTTAAAAAAAGTTGTACACTACACTTTTGGTTAAATCAACCGCAAAATGTAGTTATTTTTAACTGCCAGACGAAAAAGTTTATATATAGATACATATAGCTTGATATGATTATATATACTTATATATGTGGTCATATTTAACGATATATATTTACATCTAATAGTTATTTTTACAACAATTTTTAATATAGCTCTATATATCGTCATATACCATTATATATTATGTTACATATAAGTTGATATTGTGTATATTTTCATATATACTTGATATAGCCTGATATGAGATCATATGTACTTTAATGTACAGTAATATATAGGTATATATGATTAAAATTAAATCAAACATATTCTATCACTTTTACATATAATTATCTATAAACATACAAGGTGGCGCAAAAATAACCTTCCGATGTTTTTTTGGCTGTAATTTAAAAAAAAATGAAAAACTTTGATTCTTCTTGTGTATTATTTTTATTTGGTATTTTAATTTTTTTTTACATCAAGTCGAGAATATGATGTCATGTAAATGGCCGCTGCCACAGTTGATTGTCATTTGAGCCCTTTTTATGGCATTATCCATCACTTTGGCCAAAACTTCCGGCGATAGGTCCTCACATTCTTGACGGATATTGTCTTTAAGAGCTGCAAGAGTCTGAGGCTTGTTGACATAAACCCGCGACTTCAAAAAGCCCCACAAAATGAAGTGTGGAGCGGTCAAATCAGGCGATCTTGCTGGCCAGTGCAAATCGCCAAAACGGGAGATTAGGCGCCCGGGAAATGCATCCTTCAGCATATCGGTTGTGGCACGTGCAGTGTGTGCCGTTGCACCGTCCTGTACCATATGTTTTCCAATCCCAATTCATCAAGTTGCGGCAAAAAGAACTCGTTGATCATTGCTCTGTAGCGCTCACCATTCACAGTAACCGTTTGGCCCGCGACGTCTTCGAAGAAAAAAGGTCCGATGACTCCTCCAGCGAAAACAGCACACCATACAGTGACTTAGAGCGGGTGTAATGACACTTCGTGGGTTACACGCGGATTTTCAGTACCCGCTAAGATGGAAATGGGCCTCATCACTCATGATTATTTTTGATGAAAAATTATCTTCCTCTTGGTGGTGATTAAGGATGGCTTGAGCGTATGTTACACGCGATTGGCGGTCAGCAGCTAACAGCTGATGCACCGTCTGGGCTTTGTATGGAAACATCTTCAAATCTTGTACCAAAATTCGCTGTAAAGACCGTCGACTGATACCCATTTGCGTGGCACGTCGTCTGGTCGATGTCGACGGCGCTTCCATGACATCCTCGGCTACAGCAGCAATATTCTCTGCAGAACGGCTACTCCGGGGTCTGCCACGCCTGGCAGCATCTCGTGTTGTGCCAGTCTCTTCGAGGCGAGCGGCTAAACGTCGCAGTGTTTACCCAAGTAGGCGTTGGACGGCCAGGCAATCTGCGACGAAATTCACGTTGTGCCAAAGTCACCGACCGATTATTTTTCAAATAAATAGTCACCAATATTCCGCGTTCTGGAGCAGTGTAGCGTAACATTGTTTATTAGCGCGTATTTCGCATTTGTTTACTACACAAATGTCAAAACAGAACTGACATTAGGGGCCAATCGCAAAATTTATAGCATTTTCTGATAGGAGGATTACTTTTGCGCCACCTTGTATATGGTAGAAATTAACAAAAAACA